>CM061270.1:20527500-21127500 GCA_030848825.1 Tadarida brasiliensis
TCTTAGTTGCCCAATGTGTAGGAGTCACCGAGCTAGTTCCTGGATTTCAGAGAAACTTACTCTCTGTGTAGCTGTACATTTGGTGTGCTCATGGGAGGAGAGATGTTCAGGAGACTCTTCTATTGCCATCTTGGTCCCTTCTTCCTGCAGATTATATTTTACTTTTGATCAATCATCAGTGAACTGGCTTTCTAATATCCCCTTAAAAATATAAACTCCTCTCCTGGCTTTGAATGCTATATTCTAATAAATCCCACCCACATCGCTAAACTTGTTTTTCTAAACCAGCTATTTTATTTGTGCTTAACTTCTCATGATTCAAACATAGTCTCTTCCTTTCTGCATTGGTTTATCTCTCCTCTAAAGTATGGTAGCCATATTATACTCAATGAAATTCTCCATAAAAACCTTTCTGACTTTTTTTTAATACTTCAGCTGGAAACTACAAAGGCATTTATTATTTGACCAGTACAGTTTTGTTTTCCCTTAAAAACATTCCAAGACTAAATTTTCAGTGTGTGTGTGTGTGTGTGTGTGTGTGTGTGTGTGTGTGTAGGGGGAGGGTTCCTACACCACACTAATTACCGGTACACCAGCTGGGTATCCCACAACTCAACTCCTCTCAGTTCAGTTCTGACACTATCCACCCAGAACTAGCATTAGATCCCACAAGTGAAGGTTTCAGACCTATAAGACTACACCCTCCCTTCTGCTACTTCAGATGCCAATTGCAAATTCAGGTTATTACCTGTACTTTTGACTGGCTATAAATCAGAGGTTCACACCACCCTTTCCTTGGGTTTGATTAATTTGCTAGAGCTGCGCATAAAACTCAAATACTTTACTTACTAGATCACTGGTTTGTTATTAAAGGAAATACCTCAGGAACAGCCACTTGGAAGGAGATGCATAGGACAAGGTATGGGGAATTGGCTTCCATCCTCTCTCCAAGTGCACCTTCTCCCCAAATCTCCACATATTGACCAGTGTGGGAGCTCTTTGAACCCAGTCCTTTTATACCATGATGGAGGTTTAATTATATAGGCACAACTGATTAAATCATTGGTTGTGGTTGATTGATTTCAGTCTCTTCCAGGGGTGGGGAACGTCCAGCCCATAGGCCATATAAGGCCTGCAAATCAATACCAGCTAATGTCACAGCTTCACCAAATTAGCCTGGCCAAATATAGCAGGCTAATTTTTAAGTTGATAATTTTGTATGGCCTGGAATGATGTTATAAATATCCAGATGGCCCTTGGCAGAAAAAAGGTTCCCCTCCCCTGCTAGACCCTGTCCCATTCCAGGAGGTTAGGGGGTGGGGCTGAAAGTTCTAATCCTCGAATCATGTAGTTGGTTCTCCTGGCAACCAGTCCCCATACTTAGGTAAGATCCAAAGTCACTCATTAACATAAGAGACAGCTTTGTAACTAATCACTTATTAAATTCCAAGGGTTTCAATAGCTCTGTGCCAAAAATGGGGACAAAGACCAAATACATATTTCTTATTATAAATCACAATATCATATCACTAAATTATAATCTTCGGTGAGTTCTTTTCTTTTTTTCTTTTTACATAAATGCTGTCCTCCTGGATTATTATTTCCATAAGATTAGTACATTTTTCGTTTTCTTTCCTATATTTTATAGCTAGCCATATCCTGGGTCACAGGCTTATTAGTGAATTTACATGAAACAACCTTGAGTTTGAATTATGGCTTGTCTAAATTCAGCTATGTGAGCTTGGATAAGCTTCTTATGGTATTATAAGCCTCAGTCCTCATCTTTAGTAGGATGATAAACATATATATTTTTTAAGGTTTGTTATAGGCACCCTTATAAGAAGAACATTGTCCATCTCATTCATTGCTTCAAACCAGTATGCACAAAGAACAATACTTGGGAAATAGTCAGGAATCAGTAAAAACTTATAAAGGTCAAGATAATATGAAATGTTTATCAGATTTATGGCTAGCACATAGTAGAAACTCAATAAATGTCCAAATCCCAGAACTATTTACTAGTCAATTAGCTTTACCATTTAGCTGAGCTGAGATTTCAGTGATTTAAATCTCTCTCACTGCAAAGGGAGTAACAGCAGCTCCCTCACTGAGCATCACAGGGTACGTGGAAGGTGAGAGCAATGCCGGGACTCACAAGAAAGGTGCTAGGTAGGGCCTCGGTGTGTCCTACAAAGAAGAGATGTGTTGTCTGGACCTAGCTATAAATATAAAGGTGATGTGGATCACAGTGTCCAGTGTCACTTCACCTCCCAGTGCTCATGACTTATGGATTTCTCACAACTAAAAATAACATTTGACAGTTTTTAAATAAATAAATAAATAAATGGAGTTTTCTCTTAATTCCTGAATTTTGGCTTTAGAAGTTTCACAGTGTTCTCATTGATGTAGATGCCATGGTAGAATTTCAACAAGCTCTCCGGAGTGTAGAAAGCAGTCTAAGCAAACTTCTTGGACTTTGTCCGAGGGGAGTTATTAATAAAGTTTTGGAGAACATTTTTCTTGGCCATCCAGGTACCCTTATATCTTTAAATGCCTTACTGACATTGCAAGGCATACATGGTTCCCCAGAAGCTTTGTATTCACTGTAGGTTGAGAAAGAGATTGTTGGAATTATGATAACATTACAGGCTCTTTAGAGAATCTGGAATGTGATAGCAAAAGTGACATAATGTAAAAAGCCTGGGCTTTGGCACCAGACCAGATTGCACTTGAACACTGGTCTTTCAGTCATTAACTGTAATTTGAAAACCACTTCTCTTTTTGAGCCTCCTTGTCTTCATCTGTAGAATAAGAATAAACAGTAACTGAATTTCAGGTTTGTTATCAAATTACAGGCAATGGGAGTGATCGCAATATTTTACTCCTGTGTATTTAAAAATCCCTCTCCTTTGAGGTCAAGTGGTTCCAAATATAAAGAAAAGAGGGTTACAGAAAAGGGGGTGATGAGATCATAGAAAGTACTGTGGAGAGTAACGGGTGTTAGTGTTAAGTGGTGTATAAATTAGGGTAATGCCAGCCCACTGTTAGAGATAAACCTCCAGAAATCTTAGTCGTTCACCATAAAAAAAAAAAAAAAATCCAATTTCTCGCTCATTTAAAAGCCCAATGAACAAGTTCAGTAGGAGGTCTCTTTCACATGGTGATTTAGAGACCCAGTTTTCTTTCATCCCACGGTCCCACCATCTTTCAGAGCTCTGAGGTCTTCATTTCTAGCCAGTGCACAGGAAAGAGTGAGGGTGTTGTGGGAGGTCTTCAGAAGCCAGGTCTGAAAGGGACACTCATCATTTCCACGACGTTTCAATGACTTCTGTCAGAGCATCTGGGGAAATACAATCCATGCCCAGGAAGAAAGGGAAATAGGTGTAATAAGCAGTTAATTTCTGCCAAAAGTACTAAAAACTGCTCAGCATGGTAATTTGGTATATGGGAAAAAATGCCAACATCAATTATTTAAGTTAGTACATGTAGGAAAAACTGTGCCAGTTATTGGGATCTTAAGAGAAAGATCTTGTGAAGAGAGAGTGACAAAATAAGATAGCCAATAACAGAGAACTTGAAATGGTGTGCATTCTTTTAACCACAGAGTGAAAGTAACCTGGGGTCCAGAAGATTTCTGACCCATTAGATTTAAGATCTCATGCAAAGTGTTTTACTATTTTTTGTTGTTGTTATTCTAATAAAAAATTCATGCGTGCAAGGAAAAATTGACTAGTTACAAGGCCTAATGCTAGTTAGTTCCACCTGAGAAGACTTCTGGATAGAAAGATAGGGATTTAGGGGGTTATTCCACAAATAATAAAATAAAACTAAAACCCATAGACACAGACAACAGTGTGGTGATGGCCAGAGGGAAGGGAGGCTGGGGGCTGAGCGGATGTAGACAAGGGGGTGGTGGTGGTGGAAATGGGGACATATGTAATAGTGTCAACAATTAAAAAAAAAAAAACATTAAAAAGTAAAATAAAATATTGTGTCCTAATAAGGAAAATGAAAAGTCAAGGTTTAAAGGTTATGCCTTAGCTCATAGTAAATGCTCAGGGAATGACAGATAGCTGAAAACCCACCTTGTTTTGCCTTTTCTGTGGAATTGCTCTCAGGACAGACATTTCCTATAAGAGAATGTTGACCTAGGAGCCATCCACTCTGTCCCCTGTGGTTCGGAGCAGTCTAGGCAGTCTGCCTCTTGGATTGCTTTCCTACCTTAAGCATCCTGGAAGTCCAAGCCAGTTCAGAGTAGCAAGTTCACAAACATAGAAGGACGTTGCATGTGACAGGTTCTTTCTCAGCTGACTTTTTTTCTTCTTACTCAGAGTTTGACTTTTCTCTTAACACCAGAGGCTTGGGGGCATTGAATTTGCTCTGGTTCTTATTTCCTTTTTATGCCAGTGGTGATTTTGTCCATAATAAAAGAAAATCATGTTGCGTTAGGAAGCACCTGGGTTTACCCCAACTCTCACTGGATTTCAAACAATCAGAGGAAGATTTCGTTGGGCAGATGCAGTCCCCTTCCTTGGCGTTCAAATTGTTTTGCCTTCATGCCCAGAATCAGATATCTCATTTTCTTCACTTCTTTTAGTCTCCAATATCTCTCTCCTCCTGCCTCTTTCAGTTTTAATATCAAAGAAGTTTAGACCTTTGCCCCCCAAGTTAAAAACTCAATAAGGAACTCAAGTAAGGTAGACACAAATATAGAAGTGTTCTTGGATGGAGAAAGCTTTGGCGTTCACGGATAATCTAGATCAGCAAACTACAGCCCGTAGGTCACATCTGTCCTGCTTTGTGTGCTGTACAGCTGTGAACACAGCCACACCCTTATATCTATGTATTGTCTATGGCTGCTTCCCTGTTACAGTGACAGCATTGAGTAATTCTGACAGAGACCATACATGGCCACTAAAATATTTACCTTTGGAAAACATTTTTCTGACCCCTGACCTAGATTGTTATTGATGGAATTGAATAATCCATGGCTGGCTAACCAGGTATAAAGGAATAGAAACTTCATGACAGAGAGGCAAATATGAGCATGTTATGGATAGTAAACAGCAAGCTATGACTATTTTTAATAAACAACCAAAAATACAGATATATATGTATGTTTATATATGTATATCTATATATTTGTATTTACCTTCACTTATTACATATGCAGATATATATAGGTTGTCCCAAAAAATGTATACACAACTTTGAATAATTATAAAGCCAGTGTTTATTAAATACATTTTATTTTCAAAATGTAATAGAAGCTACAGGCACCCTACATACATTTTCTTGGGGGACACCCTGTATTATTCATGCATGTTTGTATATGTATACATAAAATATCTATTCATATATGTTTCTATATATTCATATATGAAATAAGCATCTGCTCTTTGAGACTAGTAATCTTATGTTTTACTCTTTTTTTTTTTTTTTTTTAATCCTTTCCAGTACTTAAAGCAGGTCTAAGACTATAGAAAATAACAACATGGCTGGCTAACCAAATGCTTTTAACGTCAAAAAACTTTATGGCTCTCCCCCTCTCCCCCCATCTCTATCTCTAGGCATTTATCTCTGTTCTCAGTCTGGGCCAATATTGGCTGTTTTAAAATGGAAATTCCTAGAGGAACTTGCATGTATCCCTGCTCAGTTAATGAAGAGAGGACGTTCTCTATTCTTCTTCAGGGTCACTAAACTGGAACTTGTCTTGAGAATGAAATGTACTTTAATGAAAACTTAAATATAACAAGAATGTTTGCCACTTTTCATATTTTTCTTGTGGCCAGGCTTCAGTGATAATGAGACTAAGGTCATGGACTTGATCCCCTTGTGGGCCACTTAACTCGGGTCTGTTCAAGTTCAAAAAGCATGGTGAAGCTTCTACAATGTGCCAGGCACTGTGCAAGCCATTAAGACTATAAAACTGAATAAGGCACAGCTATTTTCCTCAAGCCTTCTAGAGCCTGGCAAAAAAGGCTGAATAAATCTGGTGCATAAATGACTGGGATTGAAAGTAATGTTACAAGTTATGTAGACAAATTGCTAGAAATATTCAAAAAGGAGAGAGGAGGAAGGATGATGAAATTGTCTATAAAACAAGCTGTATTTGCAGTATGTCTCAAAGGTATATGTTACTTTTTTAGGTAAGACAATGAAGGCAGGGAGCTTTGTAGGTGGAGAGCAAAACCACAGAGTTGAAAAAGTATGTGATGTTATCAGGAAGCACCACCAGATTCCAGCTGGCTCAGAGTACAGGTTATAGTTATGGAAGTAATGACATGAAATGTTCACAAAGGGTCTGGAAAGTCAAACTGAAAAACGGGTGCTTCATTTGGTAAACCAAAAAGGCTCCTGGTGGATTTTAAGCAGTGAATAATTGAAGGGCAGCTAAAAAGAGCCGTCTGGCAGTGTGCATGGAATCAGCTGGAGTCTGAAAAGGCAAGAGGCAGAGAGAAAAGGGAAAGATCTATTGTAGCAGTCCTGGGAAGATGGACATGAGCCCTAACTGGGATGCTGGTGCTAAAAACGGAAAAGAAAGATTGGAGAGAGAGTGCTGAGGCCAAATCTACGAGACTTGGATTATATTTTTCAGGTTAATAAGTAGAAAACAAGGAATAAAAAAATAACCCTGTTTTCAAACCTAGAATGCTCATTAAAAAAATATAAATATTCCACAAATAAATGAGATCATGTGGTATTTGTCTTTCTCTGATTGGCTTATTTCACTTAGAATAATACTCTCCAGGTCCCTCCATGTCGTCTCCAAGGATAAGAGATATTTTTTTTCTTACAGCTGCATAGGGTTCCATTGTGTATATGTACCACAGCTTTTTTATCCACTCATCTACTGATGGGCACTTGGGCTGGAAACAAAAAAAGTTGATGAATAAAATAGACCCAGAGACATAGAAAGGAGTACGGTTCAGACTGACAAACTTCAGAGGAGGGGTGCAGGATGAGATAAACCAAAGAACGTATATGCATATATGCATAACCAATGGACACAAACAACAATGCGGGGGGGGGGGCGGGATAGGGAAGATATATATATATATATATATATATATATATATATATATTTATATTTATATTTATATATATATATTTATATTTATATATATATGAAGCCCGTGGAAAAGTAACCAGATGTCTCGAAATTGGCGATGCGTGTCCGGCACTGTTCTGGAGACAGGGATTTCGGAGTTGATGATATGCATAATTCTCCTCTCCTTATCAGGTTTGTCCCACTTATGTGCCTCAAATTATCCTAGTTTTGTGGTTTCTGCCATTAAGAGCATAGAGCTAACTCCACTTGTGGAATCTCCTGCCCATCAGGCAATGTTTTGGTGACAAATTGTTCTTGTGGCTTGTGGAACAGGGTGAAGATGCTGACTAAAATATTTATCAGTTCACTTGGCATAATATGTTAGTAAATTGGCATTTTGATTTATATTGACTATTAATCTCTGGCTATATTGACAAATTTGAGTGTCTGGATCTGCCTCCATGAGAACCATACATGAAAACTAATACACTACCCTCTGTTTAACATAGATTTCATCTCATCCCACCTCTTAGCTTCAACTCAGTCTTCACAGCTTCAGGTCCTACTAGCATTGTTCTGGTCATTCACTGCTGTTTAACAAACCACCCCTAAACTGAAGTGGCTTAAAACAACAATTTATTATTTCTCACAAATCTGCAATCTGGCTGGACTGAGTTGGGCAGTTCTACTCCACATGGCATCTGGTAGGACTGGCAGTCTAGAGCTGCTTCTTCACCCACATATCTGGGACGGTTAGAACCACTAGGAATTAGATGAGCATCACCCTCTTCTTTGTATGACCTCCCTATACATCTGGCTTGGGCTTCCTCAGAGTACAGATCTTAGCATAGTTACACATCTTACATACAAGCTGGCTTTAGAGGGAGAGAAAGCAGAAGCTGGTAGTTATTTTAAAAGCTAGGAGAGCCTGGTCAGTGTGGCTCAGTGGTTGAGTGTCAACCCATGCACCAAGAGGTCGCCAGTTTGATTCCTGAAAAGGACACACGCCCAGGTTGTGGGTCCAATTCCCAGTGTGGGGCATGCAGGAGGCGGCCAGTCGATGTTCTCTCTCATTGATGTTTCTCTCTCTCTCTCTCTGTCCCTCTCCCTTCCTCTCTCTCTAAAAAATCAATAAAGAAAAATAAATAAAATAAAAGCTAAGAGAAGTGGGCACAGCCTCTCCTCTGTTACATTTTATTTGTGAAAGCCAGTTCAGTCAGAGTCAAGGGGAGGAAAAGAGAACCCAGATTTTTTTTTTTTTTTTTTTAGTGTTGAGGGCTGGCTTTCAATAGATCGCAGCAAGGGAGCTGCTCTGCTACGTACGAAACCCCGACGAGAACCCAGCTCTTGATGTGAGGTGTGACATGCACTTATACTATAAGGAGGAATTGATGGCGGTCCCCTCATACATACAGGGCAAAGGCCCATAATAGGCCCTCAATACATGTTGAATAAATAGAAATAAATGAATGAATGGATTGCAACAAAGGAACTCTTCTACTGAGAAAAAGACCTAAAATTCTTTCCTTGAATTTATACTTGTCTCAAGGAGCCTTTTTTTTTTTTTTCTTTATTAATTTCAGAGAGAGAGGAAATGAGAGAGAAACATCAATGAGAGAGAACATTGACTGGCTGCCTCCTGCATGCCCCCCACTGGGGATTGGGCCCACAACCTGGGCATGTGTCCTGACTGGGAATCGAACTGGTGACCTCCTAGTGCATGGGTCGACGCTCAACCACTGAGCCACACCAGTATTGGTACTAAATAGAGTTGAACATCTAATTTTTCTGGATAAAAGTATTTTCTTGGGTTATTTGTTTTTAAAAAAATCAACAGCTAGACCTTCATAATAACTCTGAAAATGAAATATTAATATTAAAAAATAGATAATATATACAGCTTTCTATGTGCTGGGGATTATTATAATTCTTTACATTTAATAATTATAAAATCCTACTTCATGGATGAGAAAATCGAGGCACAGAAGAGTTAAGTAGCCTGTCTAAATTATATTGCTGAAAGAGTGCAGAGTCTGCATTTAAACCTAGGTCTTGATCACTGTGCTGGCCACCTCTCCTGCCAAATGGGGGAGTAGGGTTTACATTGGAAAAACATGTTTTCCTTCCCACTCATCCCCATCATGTTTCTATCCTTGCCTTCTATCATCTGTCTCCAGGAAAGTAGAATGTTATTATCTAATTGTGAAAATAATGAGAAATTGTCTTCACATGGTGCTTTCAAATATGCATGAATACATGTTTACTAATTACAACTGTCTGTAACTGAGAGTGTTTGATTTGGGAATAAGATCCCATTAGCTGATTAACAGATGCCAGTCACCCCATCTTGAAGAACAATGAAGGAAAACTATAGCATTTTAATGAGAAGCAGGACTTAGGTAGTAAAGGTAGTAAAATAGATTTGCCATACAATTTTTATTAATACTTTAAAAAATGTACTTATTGAGTTTTAAAGACAAAGAAATGTCGATTTGGTGTTCTACTCATGTATGCATTCATTGGTTGCTTCTTGTATGTGTCCTGACTGGGGATCAAACCCACAACCTTGGCATATAGGGACAGTGTTCTAACCAACTGAGCTGCTCGGCCAGGGCGTTCACTAATACTTTTTTTTTTTTTTTAACTTCTGATACTCATTTCTGCAAACAACACACAGGAAATCTAAAGAGAACCAAACCCAGAAAACCTCTAGGAAGTTGTAAATCTGTTAGAATTTTTTCTTCAATTCTGAACTTAGTTCATAAATATAAAAGTAGTTATTTTAACATGTTCAGTCAAATCTAACAACTATTTATATTTATATATATATATATATATATATATATACACACACACACACACACACACACACACACACACACCTTTTGGGAATTAGCTGTTTAGATTTGATCAACACAGATTATAACTTAAGTTTGAATTATGAATCCTGACTTCTCTCTAACCAGTTAGTTAAATTTGAGAGTACTAGTTAATATCTCAGAGAATTTTACCCATCTATAAAATGAGCAAAACTATACTTACCTCTTTGTGCATTAAAGAATATTAAAAAAGAGAATTTATTTAGATATCTATTTCTATGTCTGGCATATAGTGTGAGTACTTTATAAATATCCATTTCCTTAATTTAATTCCTAATTGTTACCTATAAAATTACTTGATATTAAAATGTTTTTAAATACAAATATTTAAAAATTGTGTATTAGACTATAAAATATACATAACTGATTTATAATGAGAGTAATACTATATTTTATATAGGTTTTTCAGTTTAAAGTATGTGTTAGATTTCCTGGAATTTTTGCAACACACATATAAAAATCAATAGTTGCTCTCCCTATTTTCAGATGAAAAATATGGAGCCACTGAGATTTATTTATTTGCCCAGAATTCAGGTCTTTCTCTAGCACTCAACCACATAGAATGTAGACATAGCAAGAGAGTGCCCTCTAGTGGAGGGGTAAAGAAACCTCATCTGTTACAGGCCTAGTACCATGGCACTTCATGAAATGAGATATTATCAGAAGTCCACTGAAATTCTGATTCGCAAACATCCCTCCCATCACCTGGTGTGGGGAATTGCCCAGGATTTAAAAACATCTGCCTTCCAGAGTGCAGCTAGTGGTGCTTTGCAGGAGTCAAGTGAGGCCTATTGGTTGGCCTTTTTGAAGACACCCACCTGTGTGCTCTTCATGCCAAATGTGCAACAATTATGCCAAAAGACATCCAGCTAGCATGCTGTATACATGGAGAACATGCTTAAGAATCCACTGTGATGTGCCCTGGCCAGTGTGATGCAGTTGGTTGAGTGTTGTCCCGTGCACCAGAAGGTCCTGGTCAGACCACATGCCTGGAGGGCCCACGCTCCATCCCCAGTAGGGTATAGGCAGGAGGCTTTCACATAGATGTTTCTCTTTCTCTCTCTCTCCCTCTCCCTTCCTCTCTCTCTAAAATCAGTAAAAGCATATATATTTTTTAATCCTCACCCAAGGATATTTTTCTATTTGTCTTCAGATAGAGTGGGAAGGGGAGAGATAGATAGAGAGATAGAGGGAGAGAGAGAGAGAATCAATGTGAGAGAGACACATAGACTGGTTGCCTCCCACACAACCCCGACCATGTCCAGGGATGAACCACAACCGAGGTACGTGCCCTTGACTGGAACTGAACCTGCGAATTATTGGTCTACGGGCCGACGCTCTAACCGCTGAGCCAAACCGGCCAGTGCAGTAAAAACATATTCTTTAAAAGAGAATCCACTATGATGGAAAATATTTCATTCTCTGAAAAAAAATTTTCTCTCCTTCCTGTTATTGGTAGCTCTGAACATTAGATTTCTTTCCCACATGGGGTCAAAAGGTACCTAAGTATATGATTATAAGTGGAAATAGGGGACAGAAATAAGGTATTGGCACTTTTTCCATTTTCATTTGTGTGACTTTTTAGAATATAAATGCGGAGACATAAAGCATTGATACAAGTCAGTGAGCAGGTATCAGCAGTTCAACTTTATGACAATATAAATAAACCTGTTAAATTTTTCTGGACAATGACAGCATTTGGATTTTTTTTAGAACAAGTAAATTCCTTACTGATGTCAAAAAAAAAAAAAAAAAAAAGTGCCTTGAAAGGAAAACCTGTTATGATATGTGTTATTGAGAAATTTTACCGAATAAGTTGGTTATTGAATCTTAGCTCTACTCTCAGGTACTGTCCCATCTGTCTTCTTTCTCCAAATAATAAAATTCTCAAAAATCTCTCCATGCCTCCTTCTCACTTTGTGCTAATCTAGTCCTATCCCCGCCACAGGAACAAACCTGATGTGAAAATTTAATTTCCAGTTCTTCCAGGCCAGGAGAACTTTCCTCGCTCTCAATCTTTGATTTTTCTATTGCAGTTAACACTAATGATCACCACTCTCCTTGTGCCTGCTTTCTGACTGTGCTTTCCCTGTCTTACTTTCTCTTCCCACCAAAGGATGTATCGGTGCTTCTGATGGCTTTTCCTCCTCTCATTATATCCCTTCTTCACTGAATGCATCCATGCACTGCTTCTACTATGACTCATATTAATGACATGAAAATCTACAGCGTTAGTCCAAACCTTCTCATGTAGCTGTATATCCATAGTTCCAACGGTTTACCTCCACCAGGATGGCCAACTGGAAAGAGATTTACAACCTATTTCGAAATGTTTAGTGACTTTACAAAAGCAGTGCTTGAGGCCTCACAAGGTGTTAGCAGGTGTGAACCTGCACAGAGGCAGATTGCCTATTTTTGCTGGGGAATAAATTCTGTGAGCACAGGAAGTCAGAGATAAACTTGCCAAGGTGATTGGAATGAGATTATGATGCCACTCTACAGATTCTCAACTTGTGTCTGCAGGAAACTGATAGAACCTTTCCTTGTTCCTTTTCTTCCTCCTTTTAACCTGAATCTCTGCTATTAGAAAATTTTTTTCTTCATTGATTTTTAGAAAGAGAAGAAGGGGGAGAAAGAGAGAGAGAGAGAAACATCGATTGGCTGCCTCCCGCATGCCCCCCACTGGGGGTTGGGCCTACAACCTGGGCATGTGCCCTGACCAGGAATCGAACCAGTGACCTCTTGGTGCATGGGTCGACACTCAACCACTGAGCCACACAGGCTAGGCTGAATCTCTGCTTTTAAATCAAACTATGTATATATGGTGGCACCACCGGATACAAATGAGTCTATAACCCCTTAGGCTTTTTTATTTATTTATTAATTATGTCCCAAATAATTCGGAATTGTTTAGCATTGTACCACACTTACCAAGTATCCTCATCTTTTCAACTCCTGATTTCTTACCTTTTTTTCTGCCTTTGGACTTGTATCTGAAATGCTTCCCTTTGCCTCCAGCATTGGCCTTGGGTCTGATGCACTCAGTACATATTGTTATTAGGTCATTAGACCATACTTTGTTGACCTCAGTGTTTATGGGAACTAAATAATCATCCCTGTTTCCTCGAATTCCTATGAGCAAATGCCTTTGGGGTCATCTGACTCTGATAAACCAAAGCATTTTGCTGACCTAAAAATGTTCTGTTTCCTACCTAAGTGAGCCCCTCATCTCATGAAAATCACCTCTTGAATAAGACCAGAGAACATTACACTTGCAAATCCACCAGAGCTCTAGTTAACAACGTGTGTTGTTCATATGCCAGTGTCAGCCTCTGTGAGACTCTGAGTTTGCCTAGACCTTCGTTTCGTCTCATTCAGATGCAAACAGAAAATCGGTAATGAGAGAACTCATTTGCAAGGAGCTCTGTGATCCAGAGGTATCAGGGCAAGAGCAGAAATGAATGTTATTACTGTTTCCAAACGCAGCCCTTTCTCCCTCCCAGTCCTTTGAATCCAGTGCTAATGCGCACCAGGGAACTCAGGACTTGCAGCCTCATTATCTATTCAGGTAAATTTTTCACCTGGCTATCATCCATTTGAGGGCCTGACATGCCTTTGTTGAATGAGATATTTTTGATTTGGGCAAATAAAAATACCTGAAAGATTTAAATAGAACATTAAATTAGTTTCACCTGCTTTCTTTAGTGCTACTGGAGTCTTGGAGAAAACGGTGAAATGACAGATCTGTTTCTGCCTTTTGCAAAATGCATCTGTGAATGCAGGCCGTCCTGATCACCCTCCTGATGAGTTAACCCTCCAGGTTACTGAGCTGCCTTTTTAACGGCTGAACGAGAGCCATTCCTGCCTCTTATCACCCTCATATCAACTCCTTTTCTGAACAGGAAAAGTTACTGTTTCAACAAGCAGTCGTTGAACAACAGATAGCAGGAAACGGAGCAGCACTGAGTTCCTGCCATTTGGCAGTCACTCTGCCAGGTTGGAAAAGAAGCCCTGCTGAAAAAGCGAGTTTCTGACCAGAAGGAAATCATCTATATCATGGTGAACTAATAAAATGTAGAAACCACCACCTGCAGTCCAAGGTCAAGAGAAGCTGGAGTTTAGGGACGGTCGAAAATCCTCATGGAAGAGCAGCATTCGAGCTGCTCTAAGAAGGCCCCATGGAATCACAAGGCTAGGAAGAAAGGTCCAGAAGCATAAAAGAACCTGCCATGTTGAGGAATTCCTCTCACTGTGACCAGGACATCACTCAGTGAAGGAAGTAGCTAGAATGGAGCTATGAAGGTGGATCCCAGACTGATCTTTTTCAGTGGACAGAGGCAGATCAGGGAATTCATTATTGGGCAGAGCAAATGTGAAGCTTAGACTAATGAAATCCTGACAATGGCTAATGTCACTGGTGCTCAGAGAAAACCAAAACGTTGCCTGACCGGCGTGGCTCAGTGGTTGAGCGTCAACTCATGCACCAAGAGGTTGCCAGTTCGATGTCCTGTCAGGGCACATGCCCAGGTTGTGGGCCCAATCCCCATTGGGGGGCATGCAAGAGGCAGTTAATTGATATTCTCTCTCATCAATATTTCTCTCTCTCTCCCCCTCTCCCTTCTTCTCTCTCTAAAAATCAATAAAGAAAAAACAAAGGAAAGACAAAAACATTACCTCATTTGATTTTCTATTCCCAAAGGGACCATGTATTTACTGGGAGATGAAGTATTGGCCTGAATTAAAGCCTATTAGGGCATGTACGTATTTCTCTGGACTTCCGATTTGAAATCCAGAATAACTTGACAAATGATAATCATTACTATTTGTGGGGCTTTATATACACTTTTTAGAAAGTATTTCCACAGTGGCAGTCATGATTTTAAGTATCATTTATTGAAGAGTTATTGTGTGTCAGGCATGTATGTTGTTCTGTCAATACTAACAACTGCTTGGCAATTAAATATTATTATCCCAATTTACAGGGGAGAAAGCAGAGTGAATGTTTATTTAGAAAGTTGAAGTATGTTGAAGCTGCAATTTAAACAAGAGGAACTGTGATGCTAAAATCTTTCCATCACTACATGCTGCCTGAGGGAGTCAGTGGGGCTGAATAGTTCTGACGTTCAGGTTGCTAAGTTATAAGTCTGTAAATGTCAGAGCTTTCTACATTTTTAATTTTTTTCAAGGAAAGTCTGAAAATGTGCTATCTATGACTTTGCCTTCTACAGCAGAGTTGAACATAAAAATCATTTTCCTCATGAACTCTTGGAAACCTTTTAATGGACAAATATGTCAAACAATAGTCACATCTTCCTCTTTTCTTTTCTTTTTTTTTTTTTTTTTTTTTGCATACTTGAAGAATTCAACATTCTTGACTACTTTTTCCTTCTTGAAAATCCCTCCTTCCCTAGCCTTGGTTATATCCTGATCTCATGGCTCCCTCCAATCTTCCTTATTCTTTCTCGTGATTCGCTATTGAACTTTCTTTTTTTCTATTTTTCATTAAAAGCCAATGTCCCCCCACCCCAAATCATCTTCCTCTCCTTCTTGTCTCATTAGTCTATGCCCCCTTGTTTAATTTTATAGTCTCACAGTTTCTCCCCTGTGTGTTAGGCTGAATAATGGCCACCCAAAGATGGCCACATAGTTGTTCCCAGAATCTGTTAATATGTTACCTTACATAGCAAAAATGACTTTTTTATGGGTGAATTAAGGTTCGTGAAATGGGGAGATCATTCTGGATTCTCTGAGTGGGCCCAGGTAATCACAACAGCCCCATGGAAGGCAGGAGGTTCAGAGAGAGGAAAGAAGTAAAGACAAAATCAGAGACCAGAACAAAGAGTAGATGCTATGCTGCAGTCTTTGAAGACAGAAAGAAGAGCCACAAGCTCAGGAATGTAGGGAACTTCTAGAAGCTGGAAAAGGGACGAAAATGGATTCTCCTGTAGACCCTTCAGAAGAAATGCAGGTCTGCTAACACCTTGATTTTAGCACAGTGAAATGTTCCAAACTTCTGACCTTCAGTACTATAAGATAATAAACTCATGTTGCTTTAAGCCACTAAATTTGTGGTGATTTGTTATAGTAGCAACAAGAAACTAATATTTCTTCTATAGACAAAGAACTTCCAAGTCTATGAATTCAGTCTATGACACCTTTCTCCTAAAATCTAAATTACATATAAAACTACTTATTGATTATCTCAACCCAAACATTTCACTAATATATAGCCACACTGAGTCCAACCATCTCTACCATCCACCAAATGAATTAGCAAGAAACGGTAGGAATCATCCTTGACACCTTCTTCTTTGCCAAAACTCAGAGCCAAGATTTGACTCAAAAGAAGGTCATGATCTACCCCAACACAAACAAATCACAGATTTAGCTGCAACTTTGCATCATAGGATATACCATAATTTTAGCATGACATTTATTTAAAGGTAGTCTTGCCATTTATCTACCAAAATGTTAAAATGTCTTGATAAGGCATTATACAAATAGAGTCTATAGCTATAAGAACTTTGTAATATAAGCTGGCTTCAATGGGGGGGGAAACATAGACACAGACCAAATGTAGAGAAAGAGAAACTAGAGAGTGTTACATGTTATTTTCGAAGAGCCTTACCTACCACATGGTGCTTAAAGGAATTTTGATTCAAGATGTGTTAGCCAAATCCATACAACACTCTTCGTCACATCTCTAGGGAATCATGGTCAGTTTTTAATGACACATTTTTCTTTGAGTGATAGTATATTTACTGGGACTCATTCAGAGGAGAATGCCCAGAAAGAATAAGAAGGAAATCATAGATTTTTATATGAGGAATGGTAGAAAATAAAAAGATTCAGCCAGCCTAAAGTATTAAAGTGCTGACATAGTATAAACTCAAAGGTTCAAATCAAATGGAATTATCATCACATTGAATGACTTATTTCCAAAAACAGGACACCTGGCATTATTATCATTAGCAATTAAAAATAAGATGGAAAAAAAAATAAGCTGAGAAACCAGTTGGTGCCAAAGCTATAGAAAGAAAATACCATGCACTCGGAACAAATGGACTATGATAGAGATAAATCAGGCAAATGCGTGATTCGGAACCCACCACACTGAGTCGTCACATAAAATGAGGCAGAAATAGACAAACAAAATAATAATAATCAGGTCATATTTAGTATAGAACTGAAGATTCTCCAAGGTAAACGCCATCCAACGTGAATTCAGAGTACAAAATTAGAAATCACCGTAAATGAGTAGGTAGAAACCATACTGAGGAAAATTAAATTTTAAAAGTGATATAATTATCAGACACAAAAAGTAATTATGCTTACCATGACTTAATAAATGAAAGAAGGGAACGGAATATGAGGGGGAGAAATTGGCTATTAAGTAGATAGGAATGTTTGAAAAAGCACCTAATAGAATTTCGAGAAATAAAAACCAAAGTCTTTGAAATTTTAAAACATTAATGGATTCTTTAAATATTGCATTAGCACAGTTGAAGATAGGTTGTGTAAACTAGATATTAAAGAACAGACCCAGAATAAGTCACAGAAAAATAAAGCAAGGAAAGTAAAAATAATATTAAAAAGTACAGAAAATATAATGACAAGGTTTAAAATGTCTAATTTTCAGAAAGAAAATAAAAAGGGAGATATCCTATTTGACAATATAATGGCTGAGAACTTTTCAGAATTTGTGGAAAATAAAAATATGCAGATTTTGGAAGCACAATATATTTTAAATAAGTACAACAGGAACCACACTTAGGCATGTTGTAGTGAAGCTATAGAACATCATTTAAAAAGAAACATTTCAGAGTTGCAAGAAAGGAAATTAATGCATTTGTTTTCTGTTGCTGTGTAACAAATAACCACAAATTTACTGTTTTACTACAATGTACATTAGCTCACAGTTTCCATGGTTAGGGGTCTGAGCATAGCATCACTAAACCCTCTGGTCAGGTCTCAGAAGGATGCAATTAAGGTGTTAGCCGGGTGGTTTTCTCGTCTGAATCTTCAGGACATCTTTCAAGCTCATGTATGTTGTTGGCAGAATTTAGTTCCTAGCAGTTGTAGGACGGAGGCCCTCAATGTAAACTTTTCACAACATGACTTTTGTTTCTTTAGGGCTAGCAGAAAAACATGTCTCTCTTCAAGATGGTCCTAGTACATTTTCTGTGGGCTTTCACCTCATCAAATCCATCTCACACAGGATAAACTTCTTTTATTTGCCTTAAAATCAGCACATTTAAATGTTAATTATATTTGTAAAATCACTTCAACTTTGTCATATAACAAAACTTAATCATCAGAGTGTTACCCCATCATATTTACAGCACCTGCCCAAGTCAAAGGAACGGAGTTTACAGGATTTGTACACCAGGGTTGGAAATCTTGGAGGCCATGTTAAAATTCTGTCTACCACACATGGGTTTTTCTGGACCAGAATTGCAATTACATTGTAGTAGTTGTCTCAACAGCAATCACAGAAGCCATAAGATTAGGAAATACTAGTTCAACAGAATGAGAGAAAGATAATTGTCTATATGAATTTATCAGGAGAAAACAGTTTTCACCTGATAATTTTCATGAAAGTGACATAAAAACTATATTTTGAGATGGAAATTAAACACTGAAGGAAGAACTAAGATACCAGAAGCAAAGGTGACCAATAAAATTGTAAAAAATATAAATAAATCTAAAAATAAAGTTTGACTAGACAATAACATTTAAAACAAGTAGGAGCCCTGGCAGGTTTGGCTCAGGGGTTAGAGCGTCGGCCTATGGACCAGAGAGTTCCAGGTTCATTTCCCGCTAAGGGCATGTACCTCAGTTGCAGTTTGTCCCTGCCCCGGTTGGGATCCTGTGGGTGGCAACCACTCGATGTGTCTCTCTCACACGGATGTTTCTTTCTCTCTCTTCCCCCCCCCCCTCCCGCTCTATCTGAAAATAAATCCAAAAATGTCCTCGGGTGAGGATAAAATAAAATTTAAAAAAGAAAAAAAATAAGTAGGAGATTATTAGAATAAAATCTAAATTTCTGAGTTTTGGACAAAGAGGTGATATTAACTTTAGCATCCTTACGAGCATGTATGCATGTTAAAACTGTAAACCTATTCACTAAAATAACAGTATTTGATTGTGATACTTGTAAAAATAAGTACAAGCAGGAAAATAAGTAAGAGGATATATCAATCCTAAACAAGCATTAAATTAAGGGGTAGACAAAATGCCACAGAAAAAGCCATGTAAGAAGAACCTACAACAAAATTTCCAATGTCAAGTTATGGGGTATGTCTGTAAAAACAAAGGTAGTCAGATACAGATTCTTGGCCAAGTATAGGTCTAATTTTTTTGGTAAACATCTGTCCTATAAGAATAGTCATCACTGCTTAAGAGAAAAGCATTAACTTCTTTTTGTAAATGTGTTTTTAAATTACAATTAACATACATTATTACATGAGTTTCAGGTGTACAACATAGTGATTAGACATTGATATACCTTACAAACCGATCACCCCGATAAGTCTACTACCCATCTGACACCATACAGAGTTATTACAATATGATTGACCTTATTCCCTATGCTGTACTTTACATTCTCGTAACAATTTTTATAATTGTCAGTTTATGCTTCTTAATCACCTTCAACTTTTTCACCCATTTCCCTACCCTCTCCCATTTCGCAACCATCACATTGTTCTCTGTGTCTGAGTTTTTTTTTCTGTTTTATTTTGTTTGTTCATTTATATATATTTTTTATATTCCACCTATGTAAGATCATACTGTATTTGTCTTTCTCTGACTTATTTCACTTAGCATAATACACTCTAGGTCCACCCATATTGTCACAATGGCAAGATTTTATTTGTTTTATGGATGAGTAATATTCCATGGTATATATGTACCACAGTGTCTTTATTCAATCATCTATTGATGAACACTTAGGTTGCTTCCATATCTTGGTTGTTGTAAATAATGATGCAATTAACACAAGGGTGCTTATATCTTTTCAAATTAGTGTTTTAGGTTTCTTTAGATAAATACTCAGAAGTGGAATTGCTGAACCACGAAGTAGTTTTATTTTTAATTTTTTAAGAACCTCTACACTGTTTTCCATAATGGCTGCACCAATTGGCAATCCCACCAACAATGCACAAGGGTTCCCTTTTCTCCATATCCTCACCAATACCTGTTTGTTTTTTATTGATGATATCTCAATGCAGTTTTAATTTGCATTTCTCTGATGATTGAGTGACACTGAGCATCTTTTTATATGTCTCTTGGCCATCTGTATGTACTCTTTGGAGAAATGCCTATTCAGGTTCTCTGCCCATTTTTTAATTGAATTTTGGGGTGTTAAATTGTATGAATTCTTAATATCTTTTGGATATTAACCATTTATCAAATATATCATTTGCAAATATAGTCTCCCATTTAGTAGGTTGACTTTTAGTTTTATTGTTTCCTTTGGGGGGCAAAAGATTTTTAATTGATATAGTCCCATTTGTTTGTTTTTGCCCTAGGAAACATATCTGAAAATATATTACTAACACTAATATCAAAGAGTTTATCGCTTGTTTTCTTCTAGGTTTTTTTTTTATCATCTCAGGTCTTACATTTAAGTCATTAATCCATTTTGAGTTTATTTTTTAATGCAAGTGGTCTAATTTCATTTTTTGTGCATGTATCTGTCCAGTTTTCCCCAAACCATTTATTAAAGAGACTGTCTTAATCCCATTGTGTATTTTTGACTCCTTTGTTGTAGATTAATTGATCATATAAATGTGACCATATACTTTATTTTTGGTTACTCTATTCTTTTCCACTGATCTATGTGGTGTTTTTATGCAAGTACCATGCTGTTTTGGTTACTATAGCCTTGTAATATAGTTTGATACCAGGTAGCATAATACCTCCCACTTGGTTCTTCTCTGTATTGCTGTGGCTATTTGAGGTCTTTCATGATTCCATATAAATTTTAGAATTATTCTAGTTCTGTGAAAAGTGAAATTGATATTTTGATTGCAATGAATCTATAGATTGCTTTGGGTAATACAAATGTTTCAGCGATATTGTTTCTTCCAATCCACGAGCACAGTATAGTCTTCCACTTATTTGTGTCTTTTTTGATTTCTTTCATCAATGTCTTATAATTTTCAGTGTCCAGGTTTTTTACTTCCTTGCTTAAATTTATTCATAGTTATATCATTGTTTTTGATGAAATTGTAAATGGGATTGCTATCTTGATTTCTCTTTCTGAAAGTTTGGTATTAGTATATAAAAATACAACCAGTTTCTGAATGTTAATTTTGTATCCTCCAACTGTACTAAATTAGTTTTAATACCTTGTGGTGGACTCTTTAGGGTTTTCTAGATACAGTATCAAGTCATCTGCAAATAGTGACAGTTTTACTTTTTTTAATCAATATGGATACTATTTTTTGTCTGATTACTGTAGCTATGACTTCCAATACTATGTTAAATAAAAGTGGTGAGAGTGCCATCCTTGCCTTGTTCCTGATCTTAGGAGAACAGTTTTAGCTTTTTATCATTATGATGTTATAGCTGTGTGTTTTGTCATATTTGGCCTTTGTTATGTTGAGGTATGTTTTTCTCTATCCCAACTTTACCAAGACTTTTTTATTATAAACAGATGTTGCATTGTGTCAAATGCTTTTTCTGCCTCTATTCATATGATCATATAATTTTTATTCTTCATTTTGGTTGTGTGGTGTATCATGTTGAATGATTTTCAGTTATTGAATCAACCTTGCTTCCCAGGAATAAATCATACTTGATCATGGTGTATGATTTTTAAATGTATTGCTGAATGTGGTTAAAGCAGTAAGTTCTTAAGGAGAAAAGTTGATTTGGAACCCTCTGAACTCATGGGGCCTTGATAATACATGGACTAGGGGATTTATTCCAATGGGACCACCCAAAGGATCCTAAGTTTAAATAAGTTTGGAAACTTGGTTTCTCTAGTACAGTAATTCTCGGAACTTTTAGTGAGATAATAAACATTATAAAGGAGAATAAATATGACATACAGTGCTTCCCAAAATTACTTATATATGTATTTCATTTGTGTGTGTGTGTGTGTGTGTGTGTGTGTGTATTTCTGTGAAATATGCCATGGGTTTATTGCACCATTAAACACTTGTCTAGAAAAATTCATAGACCAGTCAGAAACCCCAGTGAGTTATCATAAAAAATACACTGACACCATCATGAGATAAAACTGGAGAAGGAAATCATGTTGTTGAAAGCCCCAGAAAAACATAATCCTCCTGAAGAAGCTCCCCATGAACAAAGATCATTTTTTGGCACCATGTAGAGTCTATTCACCAGCAACTGGGCTATAAGGAAGCAAACTGTTTGTCTCCTCCTGTGCATGGAAAACCCAGTTCTTCTTACTGTGTTTCTCTTCCCTGTGAGTATCCTTTGTTCACAATGAACACTTTACTCCTAACCTTTCTGGTCACCAAATGTGTGGAGGTTTTTCACTATAATAAGTAATTCCTATGATATCAGTGAGGTGTCCTATAATTTAATCCAATTATGATACTGTGTACCTGGAAATAGCATCAGACTCCACAGGTGAAGGGCTCTGTCTCAAAAGACTGTCCCCACTCCATACACACACACTTCAGAGGCCAGTTGGCAAGCCAAGTTTGTCACCTGTGTTTCTGTCCGACCAAATATATATCAAAGGTTCTGATGACCTCCTCCTTAGGTTCATTAAACTTGCTAGAGCAGCTCACAGATCTCAGGGAAACATGTCCTTATGTTTATGAGCTTATAAAGAATACAGATGAACTGCCAAATGAAGAGATGATGCAGAGCAAGGACTGAGAGGGTCCTGAGTACAGAAGCTTCTGTCCCCCTGGAGTTGGGGCATGTCACTCTCCCAGTGTGGATGTTTTTGCCAGCCTGGAAGCTACCTGAACACCCTACTATTGGGATTTTATGGAGGCTTTCTTGCATAGGCATGATTAATTTTTAACCCCATTTCCAGCCCTTTTCCTCTTTTCTGGAGGATGAGGAGGGGGCTGAAGATTCTGAGCTTCTAATCATGGCATGGTCTCTCTGGTTACCCACCCCCATCCAAGAGTCCAATGAACATCACTCATGGAGACTCACGCAATAAAACAAAAGATGCTCCTAGTGTTCTTATCACTTAAGAAATTACAAGGGTTTTAGGAGCTCTATGCCAGGAACTGGCAGCAGAGACCAAAATCCATATTTTCTATTAGCTCACAGTCCACCCCCTGGTCTCTGGCCATTGACATCTTATAGCAAAATGATGCATAAGTCAAAAGATACTGGCAAATAACTAGAATCCCATGCAGTCATTAATAATAATTCCAGTCCATCATTACATCATAGGAAAATGTCTCCCAGGGCAAGGTCACTCAGATTTGCAGGCTTCCATTCAATCTTGTCAGGTTCTAAAAGCAGTAATGGTCTTGGCAAACATGTGGCTTTACCCTTTCAGACATCAGATATAATTGAGCTAAGAGATAATATCTTCTCTTGCTCTGAGCTTCTTTTGAGGTGTTAATGTAATGTTGGATTTCCCTTATTATATAATCTATTTATTCATTACTTAATCCATAGTCACTATTCATTTTTCTCTTCATTTATACCCAAACTTTCCCACCTTTGGAAGTGATGTTAGGTTCAGCCACTATGCCGGTCTAGATTTCAGGCACCAGTGCTAGTCCAGTAAGTGTTTCCTTTTCAGTGGATTCTGTTCACATAAGGTAAGGTTACCCAGGTGTAGGATTAGTGAGATATCTCTACCACCAGGCAATTTGGCTGCATTTGTTGGTAGCCTTAATTTTGTCAAATGAGGTGAAGGCACATTCTAAGTGTTTCCTGCTTAGGAATCATCCATGCTTCCAACTGCTATAGTTGTAGCCCTGGTCCTGTGACCACTGCATGAGGTAGAGAAATTAAAAGAAAAATTGGGGGGATGTGGGGAAGAAAGAAAAAAATGTATAATCCTTATGCCAGTATCCTCTTCCCTTGGCAATGAGATAGTCATATTAGCACCTTTCCCCACCCCTTCTTCCCCAGACCCATCATTAAAAAACAAGCCTATCCAATGGAGACACTCCTTTATCCCAATCATGTTGAGTGTGAGCATCTCCTCATGAAGCTGTGTAAGCCAGACCTTTCATGCATTTTCTCTCCCCACTTCAGAAAACCAGTGTTTCCATTTTCAGTGCCAATTCTCTGTCAAACTAGTGTTCTGTAGAGGCTCTCTCTCTGCCCATTGTTGGACATTATGGTCTGTAAAATGTGTTCCTTGGTCTAAAGAAATGATAGCCAGCAATTCAAATCGGTGCACTCTCTTCTGCTCTGATTCTTGGAAACCACTCGGTAAGCAAAGCCCAGTCCTGATTCCGTGCCTCTTCCCTGTCAGGATACATTTGTAGCCTCCCCAGGACCACCAGCATCACCATCACTTGCCAACGAGGATCAGGAACTTCCTACCAGGGAATCTGCCATATAGCCATCTAAAGTTTTGTATTTTTTTCTGGCAAACAGAACAGTTTTATTGTTATTTTGTACCTCAGAGGATGTAAGAGGATTATGTCTAGAGTTAGCCCATTTATGTTTTGTTGAAATAGCCCCATATCCATCCATTTCATGGACCCAAATGGCCATCTTAAAGGAGTCCATCGGACTCTCTGCTTATCAGTTCCAATCACCTTCTAAACCTGGAAGAGAATTCTTCTGAAGGACATCAACATGTCCTACTTTAGTATACCCTTCCAATGTCCACAGTGTTGTGCCCCACATGGGCATTTCATGAATAGCACAGGTTTCTGTTTCATTTTTACTTGACTACATGGCCAGGACACTGCCCGCTGCCCATGAGTCAGACAAAGCCACAACCTAGGGGCTTTTCCACTCTTCAACTCTTCCATGATTGGCAGGAAAACAGCTTGCGATTTTGTCCACCAGGCTGATGTGTTTTTACCTTCTCAATCAGAGTCTTTCCATTCACGGGTCTGAAAGCAGCAGCTTTCCAAACAGGATGTTGTCCATTTACGTTGGAACTGCTCTCCAAAAACCAAGCAGCTCTTTGGTGAGGCGAGAGCTGGCTGCAGGGCACTGTCCAAGCAACTGTAGGATCCAGCAGTTCTCACACAGATGCAGAGTCGGTTCCAGAGGAAATGAGTCCCCATGTTCATGAGAATCTGCTCCTTGCATTCCCCAGGCAGCGTGAGCCTGTAGAAACCATTTCTATGTTACTGTGGAACTCTTCTTGGCACCGTCCTCCCCTTTAGAGCCTTTGTAGGATATCGTCCTAGACATCAGGGGTATTTCAGGTATGAAGATCATGTTATGTCCTCCAGTCATTGGGGTTGCTTCAATTAATGTCACAGAGCAAGGTAGCAAATGCCCCTCAAATGGAAAGGCTGTAATCTAACATCCCAGGGTTTGTCACTGAGAGGCACTGACAGATTTTGTCATATGCCCCAGTCTAATGTCCATGTAAGGCTATGGCACAGGGAACTGGTCCCGGCCAGCACTGAAGTTTTTAGGCCACGCTGTGTGGACTCTAGCAATCTTACTGATTCCCATGAAGCATTTTCAGTGGATAGTGCTTAAAGGTTGGATTTACATGTCTTCTGTTTTACAATAGTAAGTAGTGGAAATGGTCCCACTCAGATAGTTTTCTGTTTTTTAATCCTCACCCGAGGACACTTTTTGCATTCATCTTCAGATAGAGTGAGAGGGAGAGAGGGAGGAAGAGAATTGAAAAACATCAGTATGAGAGAGAGAGACATCGACTGGCTGTCACCCACATGACCCCAACTGGGGCCAGAGACAAACTGAAACCGAGGTACGTGCCCTTAGCAGGAACCAAACCCAGGTCTCTCTGGACTGCCGACGCTCTAACCGCTGAGCCAAACCGGCCAGGGCTCAGATACAGTTTTCATCCCCATAATAAAATCAGGGAGAAGAGCTACAACCACTTCACATAAAGCCTGTTTAAACATATCAAATTTCCTACAAGCTTGTACTGTAATCCTATTAACGCTTATGTTCCTAACTACAGCCTCTATTAGGACTTTATCAACAGGTTTTGATTTAATACTAGGAAGGAAAAATGTTCCCAGTGTAATATCTATTAAAACACCCACATAAAGGAGAAACAACTTCTTTATATAAAGCCTTTTAGACATTTCAGATTTTATAATCCTGGCAACCCTTACCTTTTTTACTCTAACGGTAGCCCATGTTAGGTCTTTACCGATGGGTTTGGTACCACAGTTCGTGGGACTCCTGTATCAAGGAGTGCTAGAAATTTTACTTTTCCAAAAGTGGCCTTCGATCCACTCTTATGCAAAAGACTTTGGTTCCCAGTGAGGGGTTGGGCTGAGGGACCCTGGCCCTTTGTCAGTATTCAACCTGATTAGTCTGTGTGACCACAGCCACAAGCATGAGCGATTATTGATCACGTTTCTAATGGTAATCTCTGCTTTCAGGCTTCAAGATTTTGTCCAAACTGGGAGAAATAGACTCAACTTGATTGAGCTTTGTAATATTGGGAGGCAGCAGGGGATTCCTTTGGCCCACCCAACCTTTGGTCATGTATTAAAACCTTTGTTTTAACTCCATCAATGTCTGTTTTATTCAACCCACTTTTTTTTTTTTAAATCCTTACCCGAGGACATTTTTTCCATTTATCTTCAGATGGGGGGGGGGAGAGAGACATCAATGTGAGAGAGACACATTGACTGGTTCCCACCCCTCATGACTCCGACCAAGCCCAGGGACCAAACTGCAACCGAGATACGTGCCCTTGACTGGAATCGAACCCATGACTCTTTGGTCCGCAGGCTGACACTCTAACTGCTAAGCCAAACCAGCCAGGGCCATCCCACTTTTTAATAACCATCTAAAAATGTCCAACCTGCTGGGATAAGTCCTGTGACTCCCCTCTCTGGTTCCTCCTTATTTTTCTCTTATTAATATTTGCTTTAGTCACCTTGTTCCTTAATAGTGGTTTAAAAATGTTTACCCTGCTGAGTCCAGTCTCTGGTTCTTTTCATCTGCCTTTCTCCATGCTCTTGTTAATTATTCTCATATGTTTATTAGCATCTGTAAGAACCATGAGAAAAGCTGAGATAGCAAATTTAATAAGGCTTTCTGGATTATCCTTCCGATAATATGGGGTACCAATGTGAAAGGGGTCTCCTTAACCACAGCGTTTACCACGACGTAACAGGTATATTCAGTGAGAACATCCTGCTCATAAAGCAAGCTTCGCGTGGCCTGCGTACAAAGCGTATTAGCTACTTCATCTGGGGTGGTCCCTTGGCATTCAGAGGGGAAATGAGCAGTGCCCCTCCTCAGGGTAAACAGACCTCAGAGTGGCCTTGATCAAGTCTACCAAGCTGGCTGGCCCTCTGGAGCAGCCTCCTGTGTGCCTAGGTCACATACAGCTGTCTGTGATTGTTTCATAGTGGCCTGGGTCCTGGATGAACCCAAACATGCTCCCCCATTCTGCAGCTTTCGAAGCCACAGAAAAACTCCCAAGTAGTTACACTCCCACTATGTCCCAACGTTCTTTAGGAAGCTGCTGATACTGATCTACAAAACGAAACAACTCCTTCACATTGTAACCCCTGGTTTCAGTCCTTTCTTGGTTTATCCTCCCCCTGCACTGACTACCTTCTTGGTAACCAGAGGTCTTAGAGGAACTTTCTGTTGTCCCTGCACAGTTTTTACCTTGCGGGCAGCTTTGGGACTAACAGCTGAAACTCGGACACACTGAAATCTGAGATTGATCTAGCGTCAAGATTTAACACAGCGTCTTCTTTTATGTTTAGTTTAGGTATTATACATAATAATAACAAAGCCATAGAATATTTTGTCTTTTTTAAATTGACTTGCTTTTTCTCATCCATCTGGTGAACCAGCTCCCTGACAGTTGGAAACATTTCTAAATCCCAGTGATAACTTTCACCTTGAGTAACCAATGGCAGCAGAGCTGCTGCTTGATACAAATGCTGACAGAGTGACCACACAGAAACCAAAGGTCCTTTATCTGACACTTTTTTATTCTTTTCCCAAACCGCATTTTTCCATGAGCCAGGGTCAGTCTAGTAAATCCCACTCTGACACCAATTGTGAAAAAAAGAAAAAAAAACTCAGTTATTCTTTTGCGTAGGAAAACCCATCTTATTATCTACTATAGTTCTCTTGCTTGTGAGTCTCCTTTACTCACACTGAACATTTCACTTCTGACATTTCTGGTCACCAAATACGCGGTCTCTCTCTACCTTCTTTCTTTCTAAAAAAATAAAATAAAATAAAATAAAGACTATAATAACGAATACAGATGAACAGCCAGATGAAGAGATACATAGGGCAATGTCTGGGGAGTCCCTGAGTGCAAAGTTTCTGTTCCCATAGAGTTGTGGTACATCACCCTCCTGATATGGCTGTGTTCACCAGTGTGGAAGCTCATGCATACCTTACTATTGGGACTTTATGGAAGATTTCTCACATAGACATAATCAATTATTAATTCCATTCCTACCCCTTTCCCCTTCCTGGAAGATGAGGGGTGGGGCTAAAAATGTCAAGCTTCTTATCATGGTAGGTCTTTCTGGTTACCAGCCCCCAACCAGGAGATACTCAGAAACCCTAGAGTCACCTCAAAAGAACAAAATATATTCCTAGTGCTCTTATCATTGAAAAATTGACAAGGGTTTTAGAAAACCTCTGTCAGGGATGGGGTCAAAGACAAACATTAGAATAGAGATGCTCCTAGTGTTCTCATCACTTAGGAAATTGGAATGGTTTTAGGAGCTCTATGCCAGGAACTCGGGGCAGAGATATATATAGAATATAATGTGTACACACACACACACACACACACACACACACGATTTCACATGGGCCTTCTATAAATATAAAAACTAGATAACTAATTATATACTCATAGTTTGTTCAAATCAATAAATACTTAAATGAGCAAATATCAGTGGCTTTATAATATTTACTTCTTCACGTTGGAATAATTTTCTCTTAATTGACTTTTCCCTCAATCACATCCATGTCCCATATGGCCCTCCCCTCTGGTGAGCATTTTGGTAAACTGATCACTGCTAATTATGTGTTAGCATGGACTTTTTTTCTCATGAATAAAATATTTGGATTTTCACATGGGCCTTCAAAGAACAATGTTCTAACTTACCCACCAAGGATGGCTCAGATGTCAGCCCTCTAACCGTTTTGATAATATGAAGATGTTAATATCAGACCTACCACATATTAAGTCTTTATAAAATTTTTTTATTTTTATTCTCTTACCTGGTTAATTAACTTGGAAATGAGTTAGACCTCCATTCCTACATCTATAAAAGAAAGTTGGTAACAAATTCTTGATTGGATGTTCTGATGATTAAGTAAGATATGTAAAGTCTCCCAGTGTGTTGTCTGCCACAGAAGTCATTCATTTCTCTCCATGCAGAGGTTCCATGTAACTTTCACTGTAGTTAATGAGCAGTCTTGAGGTCAGCTAGTGATCACAGAATCTGTTGGAGTGGGAACATAGAAAGGGAAAGGCATAGAATTGGAAAGAGACAGACTTGCGTTCAAAGCTAGCTCTAACGTTCTTGGAGTGACCCTGAAAACAGATCACTATCCAAAGATCTTTCCCTGTACAATGAGGATAGTATAACTTACTATTCAAGGTTTTCCTGGAAGGGAAAAAAAATTCAAATATATATATATATATATATATATATATATATATGCACATACACATACACACACACACACCACACACATATACATACACATTATATATATATGAATGCATATATGTGATGTGTTATCTACACAGCCGTGTGCACATGTATGTGCATACATGCATGCACACATGTGTGTATGTGTATGTATGCGTGTGTATGTATGGGTATATGTGTGTGTGCAAGTATGTATGTATGTGTGTATGTATATAACGTGTTTTATATGTAAGAATTATTATTATCATTGTTATTACTCTGAGTGTACTCTCAGGAATTACTCCATTTGGGTATCTCTCTGTGTCACCTATGCCTAAGCTTATTTTGATGACACTATTGACTGAAATGTCAACCCTTGTGAACCACTTTCTAAAAAGACAAGTGGACAAAATATCCTTTCCTATCAAGTCAACCCAAAATTGCATCTCCTCTAAGATAGGTCCATGACACCTGCTTCTCTTTTTGCAGCTCAAAAACTAACGTGGTGCAGAACCCTGAGGTGTAGTGTAGGGGAGGTGCCTGTGGCAGGCAGAGCAGCCCAGGGCATCTTTGCTCAGACTGCCCCTCCTGGTACTGTGTGACCATGGGCAAATTACCCTTTTCACTCAGCAGAGGGAGCTAATGAGCTGGGGTCACTATTTTCTCCTACTTGTCTTGTTCTGAGCATCTCCTCCAGTACTGGTTTTCTCCTTTCCTGGTGTCAGTTTTTGGAGAATAGGAAAGAGGCTAGTCTTCTTTGCAGGCAGAGGAACTGCTGTGTCTGTGCTGCAGTGCAGAAGGCCCCTACAGGTCCCCCAGTCACACATGCCAACCTTGTGCCTGCAGGATATGAAGACAGGCCTGCAGAGGCACTGCTTATTTAAGACACTTAGAGAAGGTAAATAATTGTGGTGGAAATCATCCCCAATCTTTCCAGCTACTTTCCGTAGTCACTGTTTATGTATTCTTTGGTTATAAATTACCAGTCTCTAGGGATAGCTTTGTGGGTGGCCTTCCACTTTTTCTTCAGTAGACAGATTATTATGGTAGATTATTGGATTAGTGGTTAGAGCAATAATGATGGTATATAACCATTTCTCACCTGCCTGGCCATAAATCTGTCTGTCAAACAAGAATCTCTCAAGTCTCTTTCAGGTCAATTGTTTTATAATTCACTTAAGACTATTCACAGTCAAAATTCCCAAATAAAACATAGGTTCTATCCTCAGAACACAGATAAACCTGCCCCAGACCACCCCTGTGGTAGTGCTTCTTTCTCTACTTCTTTTGTGTGTGTGTATCAATTCTTTATATTTCTATTTTCACACTCACACCAGGGTCATTGATTTATTTTCAGGGCCCATTTAACTGTCTTTCTCTGTTCCCTGTTCCCAACCTTTTGTCCCTTTCTTAAAGGCAGGACAGTGTCTGCCCAAGGCATAAACTGATAATTTTCTCTTTAGCAGAGGAAACTGGAAAGTCAGTTGTCTTACAATGCGATTAGCTATTAAAGGGTTAGGTGTCCCTTTTTGATTACGGGCATTGATATCTTGCTACCTGCCACCTCCAAGGGACCATTAGATAACAGTTTCCTCAGTAATTGCTGTAGGGTCGATAGGATTTCATGGGAGATGAAACTATTTACCTGATGATAAATCAATACCCTTCTCAAAAGTGTTTCTTATCAATTCAACAAAGTAAAGGTGACTTTTTCTTTTTTTTTTTTCTCTGATCTTTTCAAATCTTTGTTCATAGCTAGTTTGATTTTTTTTAAAGGCACAGAGGTGTGTGTATGAGCATGTCTTTGAGTGTAAAACTATCAGAGCGTGTGTGTGTGCACACGTGCACATGAAACTGTAAGTGGAGAATAATGTTGTGTGTTTATGAATGTGTGAATATATTTTCTGGTCCACAAATACATCCCAATGTCCTCTCGCTCCCTCATGCTCTACACAGCCACATAGCATTTCTTTTTTCAAATGTTCTTACCTGCCAACCACTACCAATGTACACATGCAAAGCAAATGTTTGTCTTCCAAGGGATTGTTGGCCAAGGAAAGTCATGGGAGGGTAATGTTGGTTTGTATATTTTTATGACATCACAGTGCCATGAAACATCATAGAAGCCTTCTTGCTCTATCTCAAGCTGGTCTGCCTGTCATAGAACATGAAGTTAGAGAATATTATATGATGATGCTTACCTGCCCCAGGTCCCATTTGGGGGAATAAAAAGAGAAAATACAGTCTACGTTATGTTTACTACTCTGTATAAATTCTTTAATCTAATTCTTCCCTTTTGAAGATGTTCATACTCCCACCGTTACCCTTATCTAGTCCCACTTTACCTGGTGACTCTTTTTTTTTTTTTAATTCTTCACCTGAGGATATCTTTCTACTTATTATCAGATAGAGCGGGAAAGAGGGAGAGAGAGAGACAGAGAGAAACATCGACATGATAGAACCACAGCAACTGGTTGCCTCCCACACGACCCGACCAGGGCTGGTGATGAACACAACCGAGGTACGTGCCCTTGACTGGAATCGAACCCACAACTCATTGGTCTATGAGCCAAGGCTCTAACCATTGAGCCAAACCCACCAGGGCCTGCCTGACTCTTCCGCAGCCTCTCTTTCCTCTAACTTCCCTCTAATCCATCATGCTTGGATTGATCACATAATAACATATCGTTCTAAAATAGATCTATGTGCCCATTCACCCATATACAAACTTTTTTGTCCAAAGTTCAAGAGCCTCCACAATTCAACCCAGAAACCACTCATCTAGCTTTATCCATCAGGGCATAGGTGACCCTCATCTCTGGCTGGCTATTCAAGTCACCTAGGGGTCTGACCCCAAAACAAGTATATCAGGATATCTGCAAGAGATTGGGGGACCAACCATCCAGCTCTTCCAAAGGACTGAGAGTTCTGGGACACAGAGTTTTTAGTGCTAAATTTGGGGACGTCTTGGGCCAACTGATGAGTGATGAACCTGAGCCCTCCATCAAAATGTTTCCCTGTTATTTTCGAGACTCACCCAAAGGGATGCTTGCATGCTCCCCGCTCAACCAGCGTCCTGGCACCTTCATCAGTGACTCTCTGAAACTGCTTCTTTCTCTAAGCCTCTTGGCACCTTGTTCATCTTCTTGTGGCTTAACTAATACACTGTGCTCTCTACCTGAATTAACCGCAAGATTTCTTCAAAGTAAATAACGCGACACACAGGCACTCAACTTTCTGTCTGAGGCCTCTGCTTGGCTGTTAAATGGCTTTCATAGGAAAGGTAGAAGCCCTGCTCTCCAACACCCAAAAAGCCCTTTGCCCATACGTTGGAGTTCAGCTTTCATCACTGAGAAGTTCTTGATAAAAAGAATAGTTGCCCAGCTGGTGTGGCTCAGTGGCTGTGGGTCAACCCATGCATCAAGAGGTCACCAGTTCAATTCCCAGTCAGGGCACATGCCCAGGTTGTGGGCCCGATCCCCAGTGGGGGGCATGAGGAGGTGGCCAATCAATGTTCTCTCTCATAGATGTTTCTATCTCTCTCTCCCTCTCCCTTCCTGTCTCTCTAAAATCAATAAAAAAAATATTTTAAAAAAATAGTTAACATTGCAGTTGAAGGATTTATGCTTGGATTCCAGTATGTAGAATCTTTACTATAAATAGTTAATAAATATTTATCTTATACTTGAATGACTATACAGTTATTCTGATAGTTATTCCAAAACAAAGCCATATTTCAAAATCACTTGCTTTCTTTATCCATAGAAACTACTGGAAACATTTCCATTTAATCCTCTTGAAAAACCTATTTCTAAATACCTTACTGCAAATATGTACTTGCTGTATATGAATATATATTTCTTTTTATGCATCCATGTTTGACATCTCTCTATCTGCACGTAATGGGGCAGAATATAGACTTTATGAGTGTATATATTTTTGTGTGTATATTCTCCCCACTCTTTCCCACTTGTTCACCTTTCCCCATTTATTTTGCCAGAGTTTTCCAACTAAATATATCAGAGGATACAAAACAAAGCAAGATAATAAAATAAATTAAATTTTCACTTGTGCAGTTACAAAATATATATTTGAAACTCATAAAGAGGAAAAGCATTTGCAGTCTCCAGACTTTGAGCGTGAAGAGTCTAACACCGAAAGGGGCACTGAGGTCTTGCAATATGTGGTTGGGATAAAAAGGCAATGGAATTTAAATTATTACTATTGGTGCAACTTCACTTGTATTCATAGTGTGGTAAAATATTTTAGTTCTACAAATACACATTATGTATAAGGAAAGGGGAAATAGAGAAAAAGAAAAAAGATATATATGTATATACATGCACATACACATACATGAATTGTGTGTGTGTGAAACCAAATATGCAGTGTTTATTTCTGTTTCTAGATAAAATCACAATGCCTCTATCATATTAAATACTTGATTATTATTCATTAACAACAACAAAAAAACCAATAATGAGACTCAGAAAAAAATGATATCTGCTGCTTCTAGAGTGTTGAGGTGAATTCTTATTAACTTGCTGTTTAGATCATTACAATTGATCTCTATGTGCTACACTTACTAACTTGTGTATTTTGTTTAACCCTCACAACAATCCCATCCCATGACTGACTTATTTATATATTTACAGAGAGGTAAACTAAAGTTCATGAGGGTTACAGAATCTGCCAGTGATTAAAGACCAAAGAAGCTGTAGGAATCTGCCGCAACTCCCATTCTGGGGCTCTGAGAGCCAAGTTCTTCCCATCACACCACATTGTGTCTTCCTACCCTACTTAACTCACATGTCCAGCTCTGTCTTCTCCAGGTGCAGTAAGAGCAGATCCCAGTATTCCTGGTAATCCTGGTTGTAAAACAGTTTGTTGGGTAAAAACAAGGCTTTGGGGAATTTCATGGCAGTGATCAAAGCACCTGTGGAGTCCACAGGCAGAGCTGACACATAAAGCATGCAGGAAAGGCAAATCCATGTTCCTGCATAGTGCGAAATTTAATATCTCTTCTAGTGAAAATAAATCACTTTCAATTCCAATAAAAAAAAAAAAAAAAGAGGTCTCATGTAATTGACCTGCCATGAGTTGCTAGTTAGTGCCTTGGGATATGAGACTCGATTGTGATATAACATTAATTTTTGCTGCTGGCAGATGGAGTCCTCAGCAGAGGCAGTTACCTGATCAGCCTAGTGAGAAATCATGTTTTTGAGGCTACGCTTAACTCTCCCTGCTGTCACCACAGCCACCTTATTCGGAAGTTCATTGAGCAAATGTGGAGTGGCGGAGGACAGAGGCTGAATATAGCAACAGAGGCAATTACCTTGCTCACATGATTACTGAGAGTCATGTTAATCTTTGGAGGCATCTCCTTGAGGTACAGATAGCCTTATATTCTGGATGACTTTAAGAATTACATCCATGAATCTCTCACCAAGACCTTCTTGTCAATAATCTCTCAATCTTTTCTATAATTCCAAGTCTCTGACCATCTCTCCAAATCATTGTTCATCCCAAACGTGGAAGTGATATATGTCCATATGACAAGAGTCTCTTCTTCCAAAGGAAGGTGATAATCATATTTAGCACTTACAATTTTCCCCATAAAAAAATTAATATCTCTACTATTGTCCTGGGGTATCCTGGAGTAGGACTCTAAGAGTGAAACAATTTGCCTTTGGCTAATTACAACATATTAGACTTAATCATCTATAAATAAAGCTATTTTTCTTTCAGTCGGTTATAACAGGAGGACTCTTTATGAGGTCATAGCTTGTTCAGAAGAAGCAATAATACAGCCACAGGAGTGGACACATTGGGAATGTTAGTCACCTATTCATGTAACCTTTGGGAGTCTTTTAGACATTAGACCCAATTCTCTGTATCTCACTTCCTATCGATGATGTCCTGCACAGCACACTCAACTTTATGGCATACAAGTTTGTGGCTGAGGAGGTGAGGTGACTGATGACCCATTGTATCAATCAGAGTTCAACCAGAGATGCAGAACTAGTAGGATTTATGTATATGCATGCACACACACATGAATATACACATGCATGTACATGTGTATATATACATGCATATATATATATGAAGTGGCAGAGAATACAGGCTGAATACAAATATATACACACATATATAACACAAACATATTGCTTTGTGAAAGGCTAGAAAGAAGTTTTATATAATTTACATGTGATATTATTTGCTCTCTCATCTTATTTATTTATTTTTCAAACATCCAGCCTGCTTTTCTTTCTAGGGCTTCCAAATATGAAAAAAAAATAAATAAATAGGGTAAAGAGCCATGGTTTGCAATGATGGTTGCTTTACATTTGGTCATCATGTTCAGATGCAGTTTTCATCATGATAATGTTCAAGTAGAACTTTAATGTATGGTCAAACTGATTCAGTCTCAGGGACGCCTTGGTCAGTAACCACTGCCAAAGCTACCTCTTTCACGTACCATTTCAATGATCATTCCAGACTTGTTGCTTATTTAGTAACTTTCCCTCATCTTGTCTCTTGGCCTCTGTCACTCCAGAATATTATCAATCCCATTGCCAGTAGAGAGCCAGATTCAGTGGCAACACTTTCCATCTATTCTCTTCCTTATTGAGAAGTCTTTTCACTACAGAGCTTTACAAACATGTTAATGCATCCCTAACATAACATTTCTCAATGTCATAGCAAATAAGATTTTCTGTTATATCTGTGGACATGTTTAAACAAAGGTAAGCCAGTGGCACTTGATAAACCCATGCCATCTTTTTTTTTTAATCCTTACTGGAGGATATTTTTCCATTTATCTTCAAATAAAGTGGGAGGGAGGGAGGGAGGGAGGGAGAGAGAGAGAGAGAGAGAGAGAGAGAAACATCGATGTGAGAGAGAGATACTGATTAGTTGCTTCCCACTCAACCCCGATCAGGGCCAGGGACTGAACCGCAACCCAGGTACGTACTCTGGACCAGAATCAAACCCGCGACTCTTTGGTCCGCGGGCCGACGCTTTAACCATTGAGCCAAACCTGTCAGGGCAGCCCATGCCATCTTTTTAAGCTCTGTTAGCCTTTATATGTTTTCTCCTTTAAAACTAAAGAATTTGAGGCATCTCAGTTTTATTTAATGTAAGCCATTTTTACGTCTAGTTTTCAGTAATCTCGTTTCTGCTATTTGCCAGTCTAAATTAGAAATAGATTCTCCTCTTGAACTTGACTCTCTGTCTGGTGCTTTGGGTCAAACTGGAATATGTCTGCAGTGATAGAAATGGTAAGGTGAGCATGAAGACAATCGGAATGCCCTTGCGAAATAGCTGAATACATGGTCTTTGACTAAGACAGGGAGCGCCTCATTAGCCAGGCAGGGGTGGGGGGCGGGAAGTGGCCGCTAGTGCTGTCTGGGTACATTCAGTCATGTTTGAGGGTTCAGAACACTCAAAGTGAACTAAATCATCTCAAATACTAATGTTAGAATTTTTTAAAGATTTATCTTTTCCCCACTCAACACCCTGGTATTTTTATCAAGACTGGAAAAGAATCTGAATGCTGTCTTTGTTATTTCATCAAACCTCACCACCAGTCTCTGAATCTGACTTTTAAATCTGCACACCCAGTCCCGAAGAGGAATATAAGATACTTTTGAGCAGAGTCATAAAAACATCTTGGTTCTTTGGCCACGACTTGCACTAGGATTTTATAACTTGCCTGTATCATTTTCGTGCTTGACTCTTTCCAGTTCCATAGAAAGCAGCAGCCCATCCCACTGCCATTATGTTCTTTATACCTTTCAGTGTGGCCAAGTAAGCATGGCCTTTGCTAGATAATATCTTCCCCAGGAAAAAAGGCCATCATTTCACCATTAAGTTTTACTAGGGTTCTCATCTCTACTTCCAACTAGCTCCCTCTACCTACAACCCAACAAGGTCAGATAAACAATCTCAACCACTGTTTTTTTAATGTCTCTTGCCTGAAACCATTCTGATATCAATTATTGTACCTTTCAGAGTTCTTAGCAGCAAATGCCATAATCTCCTGCAGTCTGGCTCTTTTAGACAGAAAGTGGTTCATGATAAGTATGTTATAGAATTTCTAGTAGTTCAGATGCTAAATGACAGAGGCAGGAAATCAAAGGCTTTTAGGAAAACAGTATTCTTAACAAAGATCTAGTCACTTGTGTTCTGTGATGATGCTCCCATCACCTAATTGCCTCAAAAGAGTCAGCCCCCATTCTTCACATTATCAACTACCTCTTTCCAAGTCTTACCTGCTACATTTGCTTGGTGGAATTTAGGTCACACACAGAAGCCATGTTGAAAAATTTTAGCTTTCTAGCCTCTAAAGGCAGGAATATACACTACAAAGGAGAGTTGGCATTGAGTAACCTAATCTGCATGATCTAGGCAAAGTGCTTTGCAGGCAGAAATCTGTCAGTCATAGCTATATTAATATTAATGAATATTATGGAGTTGAACTGAACTCCATTAAGTAATCCTTTCAATACTTTAGACACTTGGTTAAATGAAATGTATGACTGTTCTATGTGCTATCTTCTTTTGGGTTCTTAATGATTTTTTTTTTTTTTTTTTTTTTTTTAGAGAAAGAGGAAGTGGGAGAGAGAAACATCGATGTGAGAGAGAAACATCGATTGATGGCCTCCTGCATGCCCCCTACTGGGGATCGAGCCTGTAACCTGATCATGTGCCCTGACCAGGAATCGAACTGGGACCTCTCAGTCCATGGGACAATGCTCAACCTACTGAGCCACACAGGCTGGGCTCATGTGCTATCTTTTGTTAGTTTTCAACACTTTTATATGTATAACTCTGGTATTTTTCTTGACCCCCCCGCCACTTCCACTAGTACAAACTTTTTAAGGACTATCCGGTGGATTTCTTTTATCCCCATGAGACTCTGGAGGCCACATTCAGCAATATGACAGGGGGAGCATAGCTGTGACCTCAGTCATCGACATTGAAATCCTAGCACATCCATGTTACTAAATGTGTCATCTTGACGAAGCACTCACTTCTCTAATTTCAGATTTTGTTCTCTATACAGCAGAGACTTTTACAATGATTTTTGAGCCCTGGCCAGTTTGGCTCAGTGGTAGAGCATCAGCTCAAGGGCCAATGAGTCGCGGGTTCGATTCCAGTCAAGGGCACGTACCTCAATTGTAGTTCGTCCCCGGCCCTGGTTGGGGTCAGGTGGGAGGCAGCCAGTTGATGTGTCCCTCTCTCTCTCCTCCTCCTCTTCCCTCCCACTCTATTTCTCTCTCTCCTCCTCTTCCCTCCCACTCTATCTGAAGATAATTAGAAAAATATCCTCAGGTAAGGATTAAAAAATAATAATAATTTTAAGGTGATCAGTACAGTTACAGGAATTATAAAATATTATATGATGAAGTGCCCTGCCAGACAATGCACTGCTAAAGAATCAACTTTCTGTTTGTTTTATATTTTATTTCTTTCCCTCTCTTCTTATACTAGAGAAATGCCATATTTTTCATACGGTAATCGAAGATAGAATATTACTTGAAATTACTGAGGTGCCACCCTGAATCGGCAGATTTTGGGGAAATCCTAAACTGTCCAGTTGTTTGTCGAGATGAATGTGACAGAGCTTTTTGATTTTGAGAGTTTAAAGAATATGTACCATCCCTCTGGGAGAGGCAGTTACTAGAAAGAAAGGCAGGTGATTTTTCCAGGTGTGAAAGGTAGCCAAGACATGCATGGGTCTGGATCCAGTACTTTGAGGTCGGGGCTAGGTATATGAACTTAAACAGATGATTATTAAGAGCGGTAATCCTGAGAACCCAAAGAAAGATGACCCCTGCCCTGAGAGAAGTGGGGGGGGGGGTCCTTTTTAAAAAAAACTACTGTGGTCTGCATGCAGATCTGAAGTAGCGGAAACACTAGCAGAGAGGTTGGCTGACACAACCCATCAGACTCAATTAACACACAGCAGCAGCAAGAGACTGGCGACCCGGACTCAGTCATGTTAAAACTCTTCTGGACTAAAATTTTTGCTAGGATTCTGGGATAATTAAATAGAAAAGGAGGAAACTACTGAAATACCTGATACTAAACAGGTGAGAGACTGAACAGTTTATTTGAAATAATTAGAGGCGTGGGTGTCAGGATACCCTCACACCCATGAGGCAAAACATAGCATTCACTTCCATTTAGTACGCCTTTCTTTTTATCCCAGATTTTCTCCTCTAACGTTTCTAATAAATAGGTAGGCTTCAGACATGTCATTGAAAATTGAGGGGTAGTACTAAGTAATATGTTATAATTCTCCAATGTTCTCTTAGGCTTTCTGTTTTTCTTTTTTTTCTCCTTCTTTTGGAGGATTGAAGGAAAATTCACTTAAATTGAGAAAAGGCATTTATTTTGTAATTGTTCCTTAACATCTTCCCAGCTCAAGCCTATGGTTTTTTCCTCTGTGTATTACAGTTATTTGAACCATTTTGGAAATATCAGCAATATAAAAACACCATGGACTTTCAAGGCTGACTGTATTTTACCTCATATTGTGCTCAGCATCTAACAATTTTGGGTAATTGATGGGGTTGGGTGGTTTTAAAAAAGGGTCTTGGCAGCTTTCAGAGTCTATATAGCGATATGTAGGAGCCTTCAAACCCAGAGAGATCATAAGCCCTTAATAAATTTTATATACAAAATTAGGACACTGCCTCCTTCTCAGACTCAATGGATTGTCCAGTGGATTTGCATATATAGATAAGTCATTTGTAAATGTCTATTTATTCAGTGATCTCTCTCTCCCCACGTGAACTCACAGCACTTACTGCTGGCACTGTTCATCAGATAAAAAAGCATTCCAAGTGTGTTGAGACACTGTATTATGAAGCCTCGATTGCCTCTTTCCTAATAGAGTCAATTCTGTGAAGAAGGCATCAATACCTGATTCAGAAGGCTGAATTTGGGTGGGGGGGGGGAAACAATGTATTGTCTGTCCACTAATGCAGCCCACCAGTGATGCCAAAATTCTGCAGTCGTCAAATTGTAGATGTGATTAGCATCCCCTGCCGTGCCCTCTGATTCCTCCTTTTCATGTTCCTCCCTCTGGTGTGACTCATCTTCTGGCTAGGAATAACTCCACCCTGTTTCTGCTTGGCTTTATCACAGGGCAGCGCCCTTCGTTTCCATTCCATCCTTTCACAGTGACTCTGACCAAGACCATACAGTGACTTTCATCATTTCGCTTAGCAATTAGAGCTAATAGTGCTAGAATCATTCTTGGGGTTCTGAGTTCAAAACGAGAGTATCAGCTCCATTTTTTGAAATCTCCCATATGTGGTAATTAAGGCAGGTTAGAATTAGAAGTGAGAATTAGCCAAAATGTGGGGTTGGTGAAAGACCCACTACACAGATGCTTCCCCCTCTCCTTTTTTTTTAGATTCCACATACAGTATTTGTCTTTCTCTGTCTGACTTATTTGACTTGGCATATGTACCTCAAGGTTTATCCATGTTGTCACAAGTGGCGTGAATTCCATGTTTTATAAGGCTGAATAATACGCCATCATATCACTTGTTTATCTATTCAGTCAATGGACACTACATTGTTTCTCTTTTTCTCAACATTCCATATAGATGGCTTATCTTTAAAAAATATTGAGTGGGAAAAATAGGTGTGTTTTTTTTTCTAAGGCAACAAATACAAGGAAGTAAACCAAAAGGTGTTTCCATGTTAAAGGAGTCTGAATTTCGATCCCATCATGACAGCTAAGGTGAGTCATGAACGCAGAGTCTCTTTCCGAACTCATGTCCTCCCCTTGCGCAGACAAGCTCAACCTCGCCATTCAAAACCAAGTTTCCCTCCAAACCAATGAGACTCAGGATGTACTATATCACAGAGTTCTGATTTCAGTTCTTAAAGCTGTCAAGAGCCCCATTTTATATACAAATGCTTTTGAAGTGGCATTCCCTTCATTGGGTAATACCTTAAAGGATAGTTAATATTTTAGTTCACAATCCTTTGAATGCAAAATGTGTTCATTTATTTATTTTTAAGTGGGACCAAGAAAAGGCACGTATTGGTCATTTGGATGTGAGCAGGCATGCTGTCAAATGGGTTAAAGAGTTTCGGAAATTTTTTAAACTTCACTATTTTACTAAGAAGTGAGGTTGAACATAATTTTTTAAGCAGCTTATAACTGCTAAATGCGTTTTTCTCTTTCTCGCCTTCCCTTCCACATGCGTGTCTCATTTGCTGAAAACCGAAGTCCAAGAAATCTTATTTATGTTGCTCCAAGCATTGGATAATTATTTGGGCCAATTCTTCTCATGGGGGAATTACAAAACTCTAGGCAGTGGACCGGTTCTGGTTAGTTTATTAACGCTGGGAAACTTTCTCATTATTTCAAAATAGCTGGTATTTTCTCTTTCTCAATTCCAGAATAATTTGAACATGTATCAATTAGGAAGTTCCCACGGGTATAGCAGTGAAGGTCTCAGCTGAACAGAACAGTTGTCCTAATTCTTTATATTTTTATAGGCCAGCTGTAAAGTGCCAGACTCTGAGTCAGGATATGCTATAGGAAATAAACAATCTACCAAAGAGAACGGTTTTGACAGGATGTGGGATGGCTCCTCTCTATTTGTCTTAGGTCAGAATAAAAACATATTATCCATATTCTCTCTTACTTCATCTTTTCTCCAAAAAAGTTGCTACCACAACTTCATCTTTCCCGGAAGACACTGGACATGGCAGAAAATGAGAATATTTGTAGAGGAAATCAGGAGAGCAGTCAACAGTAACATGTCAGAAGGAAAGCGCATTGTGTTTCCAGCTACATTTCAAAAAATGCTGGAAATTAAAGGGAAAATGTTCTATTATATCTGCTTACTTAAATTTCTCAAATCATCAGAGAAGAGTGATAGACTCAGTAACAGAAAATCTAAATCTCATTCTATCACTTAAATTTATTTTTAAAATTTATAATGAATAATTTTTTGTTATGAACTTTGAAAATACATAAGAATAAAAAATTGGAAAGAAGTTCAGAAAATAATAGTGACTACTAACTCTACTATTTAATATTTCTCTTTTTTTCTTTATTGTTGAAAGTATTACAGATGTCCCTCCTTTTTTAAATCCCCATTGGACACCTCCTCCCCGCCCCCTCCCCCCACTTACTGAAATTTAAATGTGAACAATTCAGTGTAACTTATTTCAACTTCAGTTTTCTAAATTGTATGTGTGATGCTAGCAATGTGGCCAGTCCACATTATTGATTTTGATGTGATAGGTAATGGTGGATAAACTCACCAGAGCTCAGAGATAAGTTTATCCTCTGAGGATCTAATAAAAAAGTAGCAAAAGCCAGATCCAAATAATTCTTGATAGGTTGTGTGGAAAACAATAAATCTCATATATTCATGCATAAAAATGTCAATATATCAGTGGATGGTTTTTGTGTGGGCTAAATGTCTTTATTCTTCCTAGAGCCTGGCTCTCTAGATACTCAGCTAAGCTTAGTTCCCTTCTCTCCCCTTCCTGTGTAGTTGTCCTAGGAAAGCATGATGGCATTGAGGCATCAGCAGTACATCGGTATTAACATGTCAGTAGAATGTGGTATTTGAAATTGACTGGAGAGAGGAGAAAGTTGTGAATGGTTTTTCAACAGCCCTAGAGAGAACATCCACAATATCTTATGGGTCTCGGGCTATTATAACTAAAATCATTTGACAAGCATCCTATCACATGTGCTGGTTACATGTTTACCACACAATTTTTTTTGTAAGTTTGCTTTCTATGTAGATCTTATCTAAGGAATGATTGCATTGATTAGTAATCTTGAACATTCTAGGCCTTCTGGCAGGTGTATTTCATATACTAAACTAATGGCTTGAATTTCAACCTAATTCTTTAGACTTTTTGATTTTGGTTGACATGAGACAGACCACAGAACAATATTTATTTCTGTATGTTCTTTAAATTTGTAGCATGAGTCTACTGTACCAGGGCCTCTTAAGCAGAACACTGAATGTCACCTCAATATCATGGCTTTTGAAGTATAACAGCTATGCCTCATCAAGAACTTTTTTAAATAAATAATTTTTTTTTTAGATAATAGATTCACAAGCAGTTGAAAGAAATAATACAGAGAGATCTGGTATACATTTTAATTATGGTAACATTTTGGAAAATTATAATAGCAAATGGGATACTAATGTAGATTCAATTAAGAGACAGAATATTTCCATCACCACAAGAATCCCTCTTATTCCTCTTTTATAGCCACACATACTCTTATTTCCCCTCCCTCCTTAACCCTTGGTAAGCATTGATCTCTTCTTTTGTTCTACAATTTTGGCATTTCAAGAGTGGTGTGTATGTAAATGAAACCATGCAGTCTGTAACATGTGACATCCATTGACACCTCCTCATTGCTACTCCGTTGGGGTGGGAATCTGACTTCCCACTAGATCTCTACTTATATCTTCTGGCTCAGAAAGGCTGGAATGTTTCTTTACTGCTCTCATGTTCTCCACTCACCCCATGACAGGAGGGGAGGTTGATGTGCCTGGATACCACTGGTAGTGGCAAAAGTCCTGACTTTTCATTAGGCCTCCTCTGAAGCTCTAAGACCACTCCAGGAGTAGAGGAGTTGCCTCATTACTGATGTTTAGAAGTGGAAGTCCAGACTCACAATGTGATCTCTGCTGGCACCATCAGGAGTGCCTTGTTTCTACTCAGTGGGGATGAAAGTGCTGAGTCCTTATTCAACCATCTCGGCCAGCTCTTCACTGCGGGTATTGAGCACCCCATTATAGCGTCACACAGGTAGAAGTGGAGGCTTCTCAAGTTGTCATTTCTGGTATAGGTGTGGATGGGGCCATTGTTATATTTATGGCATTTTGTTGGAGTAAAGTGATTATTGTCTAAAAATTTTATATTTTTGTAGAGCAAGCTTTTATCTAGGCTTTTTGCTTTCTGTGTCCGTTGCATTTCTGGGTTGCCACCTTCTTCAGCTCCAGTTTGGAATATAAAAGACAAAAAGAAAAGCCAAGAACTCAACATTAGGTTCTACCTTTGTCCTGAGGTCCTCAGCCTGTATTTTCTCTGTTTCTAATTAGTTGTTTTAAATATAAGAAAATACAAACATGTTTCCAGATAATGCTTGGGATTTTTAGTTGTCTCATCAAGTGTTTGTTTGTTTGTTTTAATAAGCATGTGAAAATATCTAGCACAGTCCCCCCCAGCCCAGAGTAAGGCATCAATACATTAGTAGAATTTGTATTTGGATTTACATGAATCCTACAACTATATATCCTGATATGTCCCAGGCATAATTCATTCCCCACAATTAAGTAAATGTTTCCCCATATATGCAAATGCACTGTAGTGTATCCCTCCTCAAAATCACAACATTTAATTCCTTTCTACTTGTTCAGCAAAACCTATGTGTGATGACATGTAGCATGCCACAGTGGAAATAAATGACTGTTTATTTACTAACTATGCTTTGTTGAGCAAACTACTTAACCAAGTCTCATGTTCTTCAGCCGTAAAACATTGAAAATCACAACTAGTGAGTGACAGTGATAGGATTTGGCCCATGCTTAATCTAAAACTCTGTTGTAAGACATCCTGAAGAACTGATAGATTGGACTCAAAGCAGGAGGTCAGAGTTCTCTCTCTATGGCTAATTTAGTATAAGATAGTTTTAGAATGCAGTTTTTTATTGGAGCTATTGATGTTATTGATTTTAATCATTGCATATTACAGTAGCGTTGTTCGAAGGTTGTCATCCCCCTGAGAGGCATGTGAGCAACATGCCTAGTGACTAACCCTGCAGACTTTGGAGCTGTGGTAGGCAGAATAATGGCCACCCCAAAGATGTCTACATCCTAATGTTTGGAACCTGTGAAAATGTGACCTTATTGACCAAAAGAGACTTTACAGGAATATTTAAGTTAAGGATCTTGAGGTGGGGAGCCTATGCTAAATTATTCAATGAGCCAGTGTCATCACAAGGCTTCTTATAAGTACAAGAGTGAGGAAGGAGGGTCAGAGTCAGAGAGAGATTTGGAGATGCTGGGATGCTGGCTTTGAAGATAGAGGAAGAGGCAACAAGCCAAGGAGTGGGCGTGGCCTCTGAAAGCTGGAAAGGACAAGGAGATGGATTCTCCCCGAGAACATCTAGAAAGATTTCAGCCCTGCCAACACTTGGATTTTAGGCCAGTAAGACCCATTTTGGACTTCTGACCTCCAGAACTATAAGATATGCATTGCTGTTGTTTTAAGCCACCAGGTTTGTGGTTGTTTGTTGTGGTCACAATAGAAATCGAATACAGAAGCCAAATGGCCCAAGTCTATGTGCCAGTTCTGCCATTTGTTATACATCTGATCCTGATTAAGGAATTTAATTTCTACACCATAGCTGCTTCATCTTTAAAATGGAAATTAGCACAGTTCCTACATCATAGAAAGAACCTATACTTACAAAGCTATTAAAACAATATTAGGTCTGGCCTGTGTGGCTCAGTGGATTGAGCATCATCCTATGGACAGAGAGGTTCTGGTTCGATTCCTGGTCAGGGCACATGCCTGGATTTCGGGCTTGATCCCCAGTAGGGGGCGTGCAGGAGGCAGCTAATTGATGTTTCTCACATCGATGTTTCTAGCTCTCCTTTCCTCTCTCTTTAAAATATCAATAAAAACATATTTTAAAAAACAATATTAGGCAAATAGTAAGTGTTCAGCATCAATTATTATTAGTATAGTAATAGTAATTCTTCATTAATACAAAGAATGTGATTTAAAAAGAAATGAGACCTTTATAAAAATGGACTCCTGCATCCTGTTTTACTTTTAACATTTTATATATAATCACACATACACACACACACACACACACACACACACCTCGATTAAGGATTAAATAAATGGTAAACAGAATAATCACAGCATAGGAATGATCTAGTTCTTAAGTTGAATGGTAAGTTTATGGGTGTTTTCTTGACTTTTATGCGTAGTAACTTACATCCACAATTCATATATATTTCTTTTGTGTCAAATGCTAAGGAATAACTTTTTTCTAAAGGCTATGAATAAAATTTGAAAAAATTTTCAGATCTTGACGCATTGCAATGCAGTTAGGGTCGGTCTATTATGCTGTGGTAACAACTCCAAAAGTCTCAGCGGCCCATCAGAACATGCTTGCTTCTTACCCATTCTACATGTTCCACGTAGAACTGTGTGCATCTCTGCTCGTATTGATTTCTCACAGCCCCAAACTGACCAAGGATTCATTCTGCCAAGTGTTTTTGAATCGCTAGAACAATGGGAAGGGGAAGAGGGAGAAACTGTGCACTGGCTTTTCATTATTTCCTCACAGAAATGACACATGTCACTTCTGCATGCATCTCGCTGGTCAAAGAAAGTCACATGGCCACCTCCGCATTGAGAGAATGCACATGTGTAAATATTGCATGTGACTGTGAGGTAAAGAGCCGCAGATATTTTGTGAAGAGCATTGATGATTTTCACAGTCCACCCTGCTGGGTAGCAAATATGTGTCTCTTTCTCCATCAGTATCCAGGCACGGGCCGTAATACACACTGTATATGAATATTTTCTGCGTTTACAGGGCAGCACCTGTCAGTCTTGTGAAATTCAAATGACAGTTCTAGGAAATATACCATGGGGTAGTAAAAATGATTAAGAACCCTGCCTAATAGTTAAAATCACTGGGGAAGGGAGATATGGAATATGAATTCTGGTATCAGGGCTGAGGAATGGGTAATACCTTACCTTTACAGGACCTGGACAAAATACCCATGAAAATTCAAAGGTGATGTACTAGCTGATAGAGTCAACGTGAATGTCGGTTTCAACATGAAATACTTGATCAGTTTAAAACTGATAGGTCATTATTGCAATATAACTAAACACAGTTTATACTGAAGAGCCTGTATTTTATTTTATTTATGTATTTTTAAATGTTTTTGTTGATTTTTTTAGAGAGAGGAATCCACTGAGCCACATGGGCCAGGCTAAGAGCCTGTATTTTAAATTATATTCAGTTAAATATGTACATGGAAGTAGAATTTAAGTCACTGCAATACCCTACTATAGGACAAAGACCCACATTTAAAAATATTTTATAACTAGACAGTCAAATACAATTTTAAAAAGAATATTTATAAAAATATGAAATAGATTGCTGGAATAGAACTATCTGGAAACTGAGCCTGGCAAATATCTGTAGCTGTATTGACAACCAGAGATTCTTTTCCTGTCTCTTGTTCCCCTGCTGGGAGCTCTCCACACTCTTCCACACATCACAAATATAAAACTGCTCTAAAGAGCTGGACAGGGGCTTCTTCCTGGCATTTCTCCCCAGTATTACTGATTATTAGGTGATTCTTAGGAAGCTGCATATTAATGTCCTGTGTGGAACAGAAGGGATGGTGGAAGCACAGACCTGGAAAATTTTGCTAACTATGTGCAAAGTTTCATCAGTCAATGTTGAAGTCAGAAGAAGGGAAGGAAAGAGTCAAAACAGTCTTGAAAAAATTGTGGTAGGCCTGCCACCCACATACCCCCTTTTCCACCTCTCTCTCTCTCTCTCTCTCTCTCTCTCTCTCTCTCTCTCTCTCCCCCTCCACTGTCTGATTGTCAACACTCAGTGATTAAGCTGCCATCTCAGGCTTCTGGAAAATGTTCTCTGCTTAATGTAAATCAAAAGATGTACTACATCTCCCTTCAATGTTGTCTTGATTTCATGTTACCGCTTTGTTTCAAGACAATCTCTGATTGCCTTATTCATTATCATTGTCTTCATACACATAGCATTTGCATTGAAAAAAAAAAGTAACATTAAAGAACATTTTGAAAAAAATTATCAATAATTCTATCACTTGGAAATAACTATTTTGATTTTCAAGCATACTTTGTCCAAATGTATACCTATTTTTTATAGTTGTAATTCTAGCATACAATTTTGCTTACTGTTCTTTCTTGATGCCTGTCCTAAACATTTTATTGCATTGTTCTAAATATCTTTCATATATGTATTTTAATAGCTACAAAAAGTTTCATCTAGTTGATGTACTATAATTTATCTTTCCCAAGTTTGGGAATTTTGATTGTTCGAAGTTTTCTCTGCTGTACATAACACAGAGAAATGAATATTCTGTGCATTATTAACTTTTAAAACATTTCTGTATTTGTACATTATCTTGTTTAATATGAAATACAAGAGAACATACTGTTATCCTGTACAAGTAACCTCATTTAAGAATGAGGAAACTGAAATACAGAACAAGATATATCAACAAATTAGAAGAAGTTAAATCTATCCCTTCCTACACTCTGCATTGGACCCTCCCATCTCCTATTTCTGTGTCCTTACCAACCAAATGATGGTTTTTAGGCTATAAATTAGAACTACTAATAAATATTGATTGTATTTTTAGGCTACTTAGTGCTTTTATAGCTAGATAAACATATTTCCTGGATTGAGGTATCCCAGCCAGTTCTTTTTCAGACAAACATATGATGGGATATAGCATGGAATAGATTATGGTGAATTCATTTGATGTGTGAATTGAATAGCTGATTTGCCAATAAATCCTTTTTGAGTATCAACCAGTATGTAACCATGTACAACAGAAAGGGGATGACAAACATGTAACTGGTCTCACACAAACTACGTGCTCTGATGCGTTAGGAAAGGGGTCACATGCAGGCTGGGGGAGAAAACCCACTCATTTTATCTAGGGCTGACTAGACAGTCACATGCCTTGTAGGTACTCCAAATGAAACTATAGCGATACAAAATGGTACAGAGTAAGTGTGGAGGTCCAGATTGAAACGCCTTCAGAGTCATGCAAATAATAAAAACCTAATGAAGCTAGTGAGTATAAGACAATATGGAGTAGTGAGATTCATCATGACTGGGCAGTACATACCACACCCAAATTATCTATATCTAAATATAATAAAATAATGTTTAAATCAATCAAAAACAAATATGAGGGCCAGATGTACCTGGCAGGCCATGGGTATACACCCATTGAAATGCATATTTAATGATATGGTAAGAATTGTTATAGTCATGGAAGGTAAAATGTGAACTGAGAGGAGTCAAGCAAGCTATCTTAGGAGACATAGGACTTGAACTGGATTCTGCTGCAGGCTGAGTTCCTCTCAAGCCTACTCTGAGATGGTAGTTGGGAAGCAGAAATTGTATTATGGAATGCTCTTGGGATTAACACCTGAAGAATAGAAGTAGAGCAAACTTGACTGAATGGAGGGATACGCTGAGGCAAAAACCCCTAGGCTGCTGTAGTGATGGGATAGCCTTTTAGAGTTATTACAAGTCGGGATGAGAGCTGGCCTATATACTCCCAAATTAATCAGTCACTGGATGTAGGGGATTTCAGGAAGAGGGCATGACCTTGGCTGATATAGCTCTTCTCAGCTGAGATAATCCCTGAAGGACCAAATAGCTGAGAATGGTCTGGAGTGGAATTCTCATCTGCAGGGGTACTAATATCTGTATAACTGAAAGAAGAGCTTGACAGTGCATCACAGCAACTACCACCCTTGGGAAAAAAGTAAAATTGCCCAAAGCTACTTCATCACTTGGTCCACTACAATCTACTACTCTATTAGTCTTGATTCTCCAGAGATGATAGATAATAATTATAAGGAATTGGTTCATGCCATTATGGAGGCTACTCCCCATGACCTACAGTTGGCAAGGTGGAGACCCAAGAGAACTGAAGGTGTAGTTCTAGTCTGAGGCCAAAGACCTAAGAACCAGGAGAGCCAGCAGGGTAAGTTATAGTCCAAAACCCAGTAGGCTTCAGAACCAAGAGGGGCCCGTGTTTCAGTCTGAGTATGAAGGCCAGAGAAGACCAATGTCTAACTCAAACAGTCAGGCAGGAGGAGTTCTTTCTTACTCAGCCTTTTGGTTCTATTTAGGTCTTCAACTGATTGGATGAGGCCCACCCACATCAGAGAGGGCAATCTGCTTTACTCAGTCTACTGATTCATATGTTAATCTCATCCAGAAACACTCTCACAGACTTACTCAGAATAGTTATTTCCCAAAAGTGTGAACACTCCATGGCCCAGTTAAGTTGATGCACAAAATTAGCCATCACAACTATGTCACTTTCCATAAACCAACCACTAGTAGGCTAGAGATATGATGAGTGTCCAAGGAATTTTTTTTGTAGGCACAGCCCCAGTGTTATCTGAGATGGTCAACTTTTTAATTTTTTTTTTTTTTTAATTCTCACCCAGCCCTGGCCGGTTTGCCTCAGCGGTTAGAGCATCAGCCCGTGGACCAGAGAGTCCCGGGTTCGGTTCCCGCTAAGGGCATGTACCTTGGTTGCAGTTTTTCCCCAGCCCTGGTTGGGGTCGTGAGTGTGGCAACCACTCGATGTGTCTCTCTCACATCGATGTTTCTCTCTCTCTCTTCCTCCCTCTCTCCCGCTCTATCTGAAGATAAATGCAAAAAAAAAAAAAAATGTCCTCGGGTGAGGATAAAAAAATTCTCACCCAAAGATATGCTTCTTGATTTTAGAGCGGGGGGGAGGGGGGAGAGAGGGAGAGAAATGTTGATGTGAGAGAGAAACATCAATCGGTTGCCTTCCCGTATGTGCCCCAACCAGGATCAAACATGCATCCTTTTGGTGTACAGGACCATGCTCCAACCAAGCCAGGACCCAAATTTTCAATTTTATTTCTGAAACAGAGAGACAGCTTTTAGAATTATTATGCCCCAAAACTCTTAAGAATTAGAATGAAAATAATTTTGATAGAAGGGGTTATTCAGGAACAGCAGTTCTACTTAATATAAATACCATATTATCTCATTAAAATTCCATTTTTAGAGCCTGAATTAGAATTTATGCCAGCTTGTATTGATCACAAATATCATATTCATAACTCTCCTGCACAATTACGGCTTGAGGTCCAGTTTAAAAGTCATGTATCTCTGGGCTATTTTCCTAAATGGGGTCACAGTTTCATTTTCTAATTATAGACACTGACCCTCTAATTTCAATCTTATTCTGACTCACTTATCTTAAGATTGACCCCCTAAATGTCAACTGTAGACTAGTCTTATAACATACATAGGCTAGTAGCTTTTTCCAAATTTTTCACAAACTGACCTCTTCAGCGTGTTTGGATGATTTTGTTCATTTCTTCCTCATTTCTGGAAACAAGACTCACCACCTTCATTTAAGAAGAATAATTTGATTAGAGAAAAACAAAATATATGTTTTTAGCTAACCTGTGTTAATAGCCAGTTCCTTCACATAGTCTCAGACCACCTGTTCACACCCCCACCCATTTCCATCTCAGCATTATGGAAAACATAATATCCAGGATGATTCATTCCAGGATTACCTGGAATGGAAGTGAAAGGAAAACACTGAACTCAATGTGCCCTCATACCAGACATTTTCTATGTATGTTATCTCAAACCCTGCCCCCCAAAAGAAAAGTTATATTGATGGTTTTAGAAATAAGGAAGCTTATGTGTAGAGCTAGGTAACTTCCCTGAGGGCATTCAGCAAGTCAGTAGCACAATCTGGTTTCAAATTAAAGTCTCATTGACAGCAAAGTCTGTGTTCTTACTGAGCTCCAATTGTTATATCTCATAAAGCCTGAAGACCTTTCTGAATGATAAAGCATAACTGAGTATATTATAGTGACCCTATCTGCCCAGGATCCCTTCAGCTCCAGGTAAAATGTAGAATTCTTTTCCTCTGTAAAAGAATAGGGACCATTTTCCTAAAGTAGATAAATGGAGAATTCCTAGATCTAAGAAATGATACAACTATCAATAGCAAATATATACCATTTAAAGGTACAGTTAACCCTCATTACTTACCAATTCTGTATTTGCCAATTTGCCTACTCATTAAAATGTATTTGTAACCCCCAAGTCAATACTCATGCCCATTTGTGGTCATTCACCTATTTGGGCATAATGGTAGAAAAGGAGAGTCACCAATGTGTACTTTCCAAGTTGAGACCCAACACATCAACCCTCTGTCTTCTTGCTTTAATTAATATTATAAGCAAGTGTCCTTTTCACAGTCTATTTAGTGCCACATTTTTCATATTTTTGTGCTTTAACATGCATGATCCAAGTGTGATGCTAAAGTGATGTCTACTGATCAATTCTCAGCAAAAGAAGGCTTTAATATGGCTTATGGGGAAAACACACGTTAGAAGAATTTAAGTTCTTCAGGCATGAATTACACTGCTGTTGGCCATGAGTTCAGTGTTAGTGATTCAACATTAGCTATTAAACAAAGTTATATATTAATCATTTGAAAAAACATGTTGCGACTAGCAGCCTTCAGAAACATAACCGTATAACTCTCCTAAGAGCAACAATTCAGTATTTATTAAGTAAGAGCTCTGGGTTACTTTATAGAACATAACTACCATTAATAATGAGCATCTACTGTATCTTTCAGTATGCTTCCAAATAAAACAGTCTATTTCTAGGTCACCTGTTAGGGAATAAGAAGAAATGGTATAGAAATCGTAGTAGCATTAGTACTGGGGAAGGGGGTGAGTAGTGGCAGAGGGTACCTCCGCATAAGATGAGCTGCCACAGAATCTCTGTGCCATTGGCCGAGTATATACAACCTGCATTATTAGAGTCCCACATCATAACAACAGGCAAAATCTTCCCCAACCCAGTGACGGATGTAACTAAAAGCTGAGTGGTTTTCTGTGGAACTAAAACTTTTCCTACTAGAAAACCAAACGTGATGTTTAATCCAAGAAATGCTGTGTTTGGGCACACTTCAAACACTTCCTGGTAATTTGTGACTTGAGGAAATGCTACACCCTTGATGTGCTATGCAGAAGTATAGGAGAGCCATGAGACGTGGTTGCTACTCTCCAAGGATGTGATGGTCTTACTGGGGAGATGACACTTTCATCATTACTGTGGAGAAGGGGTACATGCAGCTAGACAGGCTGAACACAATGTAGAGAAGGCTTGCTGAGGCCAGCCAAGGTGCCACAAGGTCGGTAGGATTGGAGTACAACCTTGAGAGATAAGTACAATTTAGGAAGAGACACAAGAGAGAAGAAAATGCAGATTCTTATTTGTATCTGCACTAGATACAGATAAGAAGAGGGCAGATAGTATCAAAATGCCTCCCTCACAGGGCACAGAAACATCTGAGAACAGCAGAGGAAGTATGATGGGTGATTCCTGGTGACTCAAGTGGGACACCACGTACCAAAACCATTTCCCATGAGTGATTCCCATTGCTCTGGGTCAGTAAGTCAAATGTTTTTAAGTCAGTAAGAAATGTTAAGTGTAGAGAATGTAATACCTTTGGTTAATTCTAGGATGATTAGGAAAGAAGTAATATACCAGGTAATCTGAGCTCGTCCATGCCCAAATTTTAATCTTTAACATGCATGGTCCACAAGTGTAGTGCTAGTGTTGGGTCGGTCAGTATTTCTGATTGAGTGCTCCTCATGTCTCCTGTTCTTTCCCCATCCTACGCTGAAATCTCTTCCTCTTGTAGGACTCCACAATTTAGAACTGACTCATTAAGGGTCATTATTTATATGTTTTTCCAAATGAATGCCAGCTGTCACGGATTGATATTTATTTATTTTAGCAAGTTATGGGGTTACAGAAATAGGTCACGGGTTACATTTTACTGAGGTCTTTCCTTTTATTTTATTTATTTATTTTTTTTTATTAACTTATTTTTGTTACAGATGTTTCTCCTTTTTTCCCCATTGACACCCTCCTCCCCATCCCTTTACCCCTTCCCCAGCTTTGTTGTCCATGTCCATCAGTTATGCATACATGCGTATAAGTTCTGTGGTTTATCTCTTCCCTCCCCCCCCACCCCCTCTTCTGAGGGGTGTCAGTCTGTACCCTACTTTCACATCTCTGGGTCTACCCTGTTCCCCAGACTGTTATGTATATTATATTCCACAAATGAGTGAGATCATGTGATATTTGTCTTTCTCTGCTTGGTTTGATTCGCTTAGGATAATACTCTCGAGGTCCCTCCATGTCGTCTCAAAGGATAAGAGATCTTTCTTTCTTACAGCTGCATAGTACTCCATTGTGTATATGGACCACAGCTTTTTTATCCATTCATCCACTGATGGGCACTTGGGCTGTTTCCAGATCTTAGCTATTGTGAATAGTGCTGCTATGAACATGGGGGTACACATACAATGGAGCAAAGACTGCCTCTTTAATAAATGGTGTTGGGAAAATTGGACAGCTACATGCAAAAAAATGAAACTAGACCATCAACTTACACCATACACAAGAATAAACTCAAAATGGGTAAAAGACTTAAATGTGACTCATGAATCCATAAAAATCCTAGAAGAAAATGTAGGCAACAAAATTTCAGACATCATACGCAGCAGAATCTTCACTGATACATCACCTAAGGCAACAGAAACAAAGGAAAAATTGAATACATGGGACTACATCAAACTCAAAAGCTTCTGCACAGCAAAAGAAACAACCATCAAAACGGAAAGGGAACCCACTGTATGGGAGAGCATAATTGCCAATGATACATCAGATAAGGGGTTAATCTCCAAAATATATAGAGTGCTCATACAACTCAACAAAAGGAAGACAAAGAACCCAATTAAAAATGGGCAGAGGAACTAAATAGACACCTCTCCAAACAGGACATATAAATGGCTAAGAGATGTATAAAGAAATGCTCAGCATCACTAATCATCAGAGAGATGCAAGTTAAAACAACAATGAGGTATCATTTCACACCTGTCAGAATAGCCACCATCATCAAAGCATCAAACAACAAGTGCTGGCGAGGGTGTGGAGAAAAGGGGACTCTAGTACACTGCTGGTGGGAATGCAGACTGGTGCAGCCACTGTGGAAAACACTATGGTGTTACCTCAAAAAATTAAAAATTGAATTGCCATTTGACCCAGTGATCCCACTTCTAGGAATATACCCTAAGAAGCCTGAAACACCAGTCAGAGGTCCTTCCTTTTATACAATCCTCATTGACCATACAGCTGGCTGACACCCTGACTGATAGAGTCTCCCTGTCCTCCATGCTCAGTTGTATCTCGTCCTCCCCTCTCGGTCCTGTAACATCACCCTTTCCCTAGCTTCTCTTATCTGTCATCTCTTGAAATTGACCTTAGCCATTTAAACACACCCTGACAGTGAAATGTCATTCTCCTTCCGAGGACAGGGCATTCCACTGGTTTCTGTGTTCTTTATCAATTCCAAGCATAGGGCTAAGTCTTCTGCTTTTTAGTAGAGTAGTTAAAGCACACGTTTTGGTGTTAAATTTCTGCATTCAAGTCCAAATTCTGTCACTTACTATCTACAGGGCCTTGAGCCAGTCACTGACATGAAACAAACCAGACCAAGTTCTTCAAAGTGTTATTTTTTAAACTACACCAGTAGGTTGCTTTTAAAACTACACCGGTAGGTAGCCCAGCCGGTGTATCTCAGTGGTGGAGTGTCAACCCATGCACCAAGAGGTTGCTGGTTTGATTCCTGGTCAGGGCACATGCCCAGGTTGTGGGCCCGATCCCCAGGGGGGGAGGGGGCATGCAGGAGGCAGCCAATCAATGCTCTCTCTCATCAATGTTTCTCTCTCTCTCTCTCTCCCTCTAAGATCAATAAAGAAAAAAAATTTACGTAGGCAATGTAAGATATTTAACATATTATGCACACACTGGAAACTCAGTAAGTGACTATGCTGTTGTGAAATAGTCACATTGTTCATATTATTCTGGAGATTTTTAAGAGGTGGGATAAACAGGCAGGGATGAAAATGTCTTATTATCTAGGAGCTTTATATCGGGGACCTCGCTTCACCATTAGCCAAGCTGTTTGCTATCAACCCCAGTAGAGAATATAGAAATAAAAGTGTTTTTGAGAAGTTAAAAGCGACTCACATAGGTAGGTAGAAAACTAGATATATTCTCATCCTCACAAACCCCTCATTCTGATCTACTGCCCAGCATTTTCCTTCCCAGCTTCCTTCAGCTCATCAGGCTGGTGCAGTAATAAGTAAGATTTGAAAGTACAAATGTGAAGGAGCAAAGCTCCCAGTATGGTGGAATTTAATAATGCAGCAAGTACTTTTTGAATAGGAAATAACTCTTAAAAGATTTCTTTTCATGTAATTCCAGGCTCAGTTCAGTGAAATCCTCTTGCAGTCTCTTGAATTTATGTATTGCTTCTCCTTTCAAGCTCCCTGGGCTTGTGCTCTTTGGGCTTTTGCAGAACAACGAGAGAACGCAGTCCTCCATGTCCCCACATAGTGGATATGGCCAAAAGATAGCCAAGGAGAGGGAGAATAAATAATAATAATAATAATAACAACAACAACAACTTCATTTACTTAATGAGTGTATTTTAATAGCAAAGTTTATTCAGTATTCAGGGGCAGAAACTATACTAATACACAGTCAGACCTCACAAATATTGTGGATTTGATCCAGACCATGGCAATAAAGCACATATCACAATAAAGTGAGTCACATGAATTTTTTGGTTTCTCGATGCGTATAAAAGATATGGTTATACTATACCGCCCTCTGTTAAGTGTGTAGTTGCATGGTATCTATTAAAAAACAAGGTACATAGCTTAATTAAAAAATACTTTATTGCTAATGCCCTGGCTGGTGTGGCTCAGTGGTTGTGAGTTTGATTCCCAGTCAGGGCACATACCTGGGATGCAGGTTCGATCCCTGGGCATGGTTGGGGTGTGTGTGGGAGGCAACCAGTCAATGTCTCTCACATGGATGTCTCTCTCTTTCTCTCCACTTCTGTCTCTCCCACTCTCTCCAATCTCCAAAAATCAGTGGGAAATACTAACCATTATCTGAGCCTTCAGCAAGTCATAATCTTTTTGCTGGTGAAGGGTCTTGCTTTCAATCCGTAAAAAAAAAAATAATTTTAAAACAGTATCTGTAAAGCACAGTTAACACAGGTGTGCCTGTGTAGATCATCCCATTTCATTCTGCCTCACTGCGAGGAAGCTGCTACTATGATCCTCACTTTACAGATGAGAAAACTGAGGCTTATGGTGGTTTAACAACTAGGTAATTGTCTCACGGATGGTAAATGGTGGAGCCAGGATTGAATCGAAACCAGAATTAGAGGCACCCTCTGTTCCCTGCCTTGTCTGGGGGCAAAAAGAGCCTCCTCCTACATAGGTCTTTGGAGCAAGTAAAATCTTATTTTTATTACATATTTTCAGTCAACTTGGGAATTTTTTGCAGCTACTTTAGAAAGAAACTGCACTCAGTTTTTGTTAGACATGTGCACCTGTGAGCAAATAAACCAGGTTCTGTCTAGATGTCATGATTTATTATAGGAAAAACAGTGCATTTATAAACCTCATTGGCTATGGCTTTGTGAATGGTGAAGAGGACCCTGCCACAGGCTATCCCCTGGGCATACCAGAACTTGGTTTCTTTGATAACATGAACCAGGAGCAAATTCTAATGTGAAAATGACCGTCCGTTTTCTCATAAACCTACAGCACGTTTGGCATACCCCTGCTGAAACATATCACGCCTTATTTTACTGAACTAATAAGAAAGAAGGAGCAAGAGCTCTCCAGATCCTCACCAAGAGAGGCCCGCTGGTTTAGGGTCCAAAGAACCACAGCTTAAAAGAAGATTTCCGCATAGGAAAGGAAGCCAGAGTAGATGAGCTCCAAATTTCTTGTAACTAAGGTAGTTTTCCCTTCTATAAATGCCTTGGTCTAGAAATAAGCCAACCCTCAGACAGACTCTGTATCCAGGACAACTCACTGAAATTTGTGCCTGAATCATCTTGTCCTTTAAATATGTGAGATAATCTTCCCTTTGCTCAGCCTGTCTAATCAACATTTCTCATCCTGTCAAAAACTGCACTGCGCCAGCCCGTCTCATTCTCTAAAGCTCTCCTTCATTTAACGTGCTTTCAGATACAGAAACTGTGGGACATGACCTTATTGTGGCAATCATTGAGCAATATATACATGTAACAAACCATCACATTGCACTCCTCAGACTCACACCATGTTATTTCACTTCAATCTCAATAAAGTGGAGGGAAATTTTAAAAATTAAAAAAAAAAAAGTCAGAAACAAAAGGAAAACCCTGAAGCACAAAAAATAATATTTAATGATTTTTTCTTAACATCAGCAATGGTTCTCAATTTATTAATTTTTTTTAATCCTCACCCGAGGATATTTTTTCATTTATCTTCAGGGAGGGAGGGAGGGAGAGAGAGGGAGAAACATCGACGTGAGAAGGACATATCAACTGGTTGCCTCCTGCATGACCCCAACCAAGGCCGGGGAAGAACCTCAACCCAGGTAGTGCCCTTGACCGGAATCGAACCCATGATTCATTGGTCCGTGGGCTACCGCTCTAACCACTGAGCCAAAACAGGGCAATGGTTCTCAATTTTTGGTGTGTGTGTGTATTTATCATCTATCATCAGTCTATATATATCTATCTTACCTAAAAATATTTTTTCCTAAGGGGCATACTTTGTTATACACACACATACACACACACACATTTCTCCTATAAATATTTTTTTAAATATACATATATAGGTCCCTTGACCAACATATCTTAGGGTAAAAAAGGATGAAATAGAGAAGTATACTTATTTTAAAGACAACAACAAACAGCACATAGTAATACTGATCTAGAGCAGAGATGAGAGGCCCTGTGGGGTTTTTGGTTTTTGTTTTTGTGGATTCTGTCGTATGGGCCATAAAAGGATGGCTGTGAGAGGTGTGGTAAGGGATTTGGGATGGACTCTTCCTTAACCTTCAGTCACAGGCCATACTGCCAAATGCTCCATGGAGGGAGCATGGGTGGATCGGCTGCCTAAAGGTGAAGGCCTTCTCAGGCTACCACAGAACTCGAGGGTTGGGCTCTCTTGCAATAAGAGAATGAACCTGAATCCCCTTGAAGGCCATGAGAATTGCCCCCATACCTCACTTGACAGACTGTTAACCCTAGGTAGAGACTGAGTCTAGGCCCACACATTTACATCAGTCTTAACAAGATGGACCTGGCAGAAAGGGATGAGCTGAACTGTATCTGCTCAGGTCTGGAGCCTAGCGGGTCCCTATTTTTCTTTGTGGTCCATTTGTTAGTGAATCTCACAAATTATTTTATTTAAATGTTCACATTTCTCCATGTTTAAAGGAATTAACAAAATGTACACTAATGCAAATTGGTTCCTTCAATAAATTATTTATCCTATTTAAAATTTTTTCACTTTTATTTTATTCTATCTTTATTGTTGGAAGTATTACAGGTGTGCCCTTTATTTCCCCAATGACCCTCTCATCCCCTCTCCCACCCAGTCCTGCCTTCACCCCACTATTGTCTGTATCCATTGGTTATGCATATATGCATGTAAGTTCTTTGGTTTATCTCTTCCTCCACCCCCCACCCCACTTCCCTCTAAGGTTCTCAGTCTGTTGCCAGCTTCCGTGTCTCTGGATCTATTTTGTTTGTCAGTTTATTTTGTTCATTAGGTTCCACATGTAAGGGAGATCATGTGATATTTGTCTTTCTCTGACTGGCTTAATTCGCTTAGTATAATACTCTCCATGTCCCTCCATGTCGTCTCAAGGGGTAAGAGATCCTTCTTTTTTTTATGGCTGTTTAGTATTGCATTGTGTAAATGTACCACAGTTTTTTTTTTATCCATTCATCTACTGATGGGCACTTAGGCTGTTTCCAGATCTTAGCTATTGTAAATACCACTGCTATGAACATAGGGGTGCATATATTCTTTCTGAGTGGTGTTTCAGGATTCTTAGGATATATTTCTAGTAGTGGGGTCACTGGGTCAAATGGCAGTTTCATTTTTAATTTTTTGAGGAAACTCCATATTGTTTTCCATAGTAGTTATGCCAGTCTGCATTCCCACCAGCAGTGTACTAGAGTCCCCTTTTCTCCCCACCCTCACCAGCACTTGTTGTTTGAGGATTTGTTTTTGTTGTTGGCAGCATTCTGGCAGGAGTGAGGTGATACCTCAATGTGATTGAAATTTGCATCTCTCTGATGATTAGTGACGTTGAGTATTTTTTCATATGTCTCTTGGCTATTTGTATTTTCTCTTTGGAGAAGTGTCTATTCAAGTTCTCTGCCCATTTTTTTAATTGGATTGTTTGTATTTTTTTTTTGAGTTTTATGAATACTTTATATATTTTGGATATTAACCCTTTACCCTATGTATCATTGGCAAACATGTTCTACCATACAGTGGTTTCCCTTTTCATTTTGATGCTGGTTTATTTTGCTGTGCAGAAGCTTTTTAGTTTGATGTAGTCCCAGTTGTTTATTTTTTCCTTTGTTTCTCTTGCCCTAAGTGATGTATCAGTCAAAATTCTGCCACTTGAGATGTCTGAGATTTTGCTGCCTATGGTTTCCTTTAGGATTTTTATGGTTTCACAACTTACATTTAAGTCTTTTATCCATTTTGAGTTCATTCTTGTGTATGGTGTAAGTTGGAGGACCACCCACTTACACCATACACAAGAATACATTTTTAAATATTTTTAACTAGAGATATGGAGTTGAGGGAAATCCATAGGTCCTTGTCTCCATATTTCCCCACAGGATGAGGATTTCTGTGTCTAGGTGTCCCTCTCTTCCCATCCTTTTAAACCATTCACTAGACAAGAGCAGGGAAGCATCTTCACAGGAATCAAGCCAGCCTTGCCTATCAGAGAATTCAGAGGCAGCTCCTATTGTGCTTGGAAGGTGATACCTAAAAGTTTTCCATAATCACCCACTGGCCCACCTCAGAATCCACATGCATTGAGTGTCTGCTCTGCTAGGATTTCTCAACAAGCATTATCTATTTAATTTTACAACACTCTGAGGCACCTCTTCTTGTTCCCATTTTTTATAAGAAATGACAGTCGAAGGTAAATTCCCTTGCCCCAAATCACAATGCTCATTTGTGGCAGAAACAAGAAGTCAGCCCAGGCCATCACTCACTGCCTTCCAGATTAAAAATTCTTTCTCTGCTCCACTCTGCCCGAGTTTCTGACATTAGAAATTAATTTTCACAAGAACACAATGACTCAGTACGTCTGTTGAGAAATGTAAAAAGAGATCAACCACAAAAGCAGGCATTTGTGAAAATGGTTATGAAAATGCTTCCTCCCTAAGTTTGAGAGCACTCTGGGGAGAGTCGAGGGCTCCACAGAGTTCGTGTTCATCCATTTGTCTTCTCCTTCCCCATGACTGATGAGGGGAAGAGTGTAGAAAATCACCATATCAATGGCCAGAAGTATTTCAAAATAACGCAGAAGGAAATGAAAGCCCAGAAAGCATTTATGACATGTCTTCTAGGAGACAGGGTTAATGTGGACCAAGCATGAAACATCTTAGTGAACTTAATGTTCAGTCAAAAACCTATAACCTTAGCTTGTTTGGACAGCTTTGCTTATTTTTTTCATCATAAAGGTAACGCGAAATGCATAAAGCCATATTTGTTACAATTTCTAGTAATTGAAAGTTATCATAGACAAAATGTTCCTGTGACAATTGTGTCTATTAGGGTATGGTTCACATATTCTGGCCATACTGCACTGTTATTTTATCTCAAGGGTAAATAACCTTTTATTTCCCTTTTATATATTCTTGTGAGGATTTTAAATATATCCAGAAGTTATAATAAAAAAATGCTTTGATTAACTTAATTTAAATAAAATAGAAACAGATATATTTGGGGCTTAGGACAAGTTTAGAATTTCTACACACCGAGCTATTTGAAGAAGAAATAATTTGCAGTCACACAGAGTCTAGTCTTAGCTGAGAGAGTTTTCCTCTCCCTTAACAGCTGTCCCATATGTAATACCAGATAACATAAAAATCAGAAATCTGTCTCCTCAATTAGTTCACTATTTCTGGTTATCTAATATCTACTGTTATTTCAGGCATTAAAAATATAAGATCGTACAATTTGAAACATGTATTTATATCTCTTTGTTTGATGTAAGAAAAATGTGTTTACTAGGGATCTAAACATTCTTAAAGTTGTTGGATCAAATGTTTCTGAACATACTTGGAAAAGGAAACAAGTCACTTATTAGGCTTTGCCAGGGACATCTTCATTAGGATTTATCTAATTTTGAAGATACAGTTTGAGTCAGTGAGATACACTGCAATAAAAATAAATAAAGGCACCTGCATGCAGCCACATGGCTGAAACCTAGTCACATGATACTATGTGAAAAAAGTAAGCTCTGTGAACTATGTAGAGCATGATGGCCTTTGCATAAAGTTCAAGAATAAGAAAATTAACATTATATTATTATATTATTTTATTTATATATATATATATAAAAGAATTATTTTTTAAATAGATGAAGAATAACCATAAAATTAAACATGGCAGGGCGGGAACAGGGAAAGAGATAGGAGCATAGAGATTTATGTAGGTTATTGGCAATGTTTTTATTAGATTGTATAATGTGTTCACAGCATTATGTATATTATTGAAAGTAGACCAGTGAATAAAAAAATGATTATAGGCAAGAAACCATGATGGGAGTTTGTCATGACCTTAGCAGTATGATTTATCTAGACTGTGTATCTGAGGTTCATTTAGATATAAGAGAGAAGATAGGAAAAGGAGACAGAAAGAGTTGAAAGTAGTCAAAATAGGTAGATAAGTTGGGGAGATATAAGAACCTCAAAAAAGAGAAATTGCAGTTGTAAAATTTTATTTTACTAACTTTACATTTAATATTTGACCCTTGTTAAACTATCCCAAAGCAGCTCACCTGCCCCTCATTGACTTTCACTCACTCAATATTTATTGAACACCTGCTTATTTCCAGACATCATGGCAAAAATATTTCCCAATTTTACAGGGATGGCAGGTCATCTGTGTCAAAAAAAGATACTAATATACTAAATTAGTACTCACAAATATTTAATTACAATAATAAAAATGTGCTATGTAATAGGGGAAAATAGAATAAATCATAAAACTAACCATTGATTGTACCTTTAAAGAAACTCAGAGGATTTCTATTTTATATTCTTTCTCTTTAAAAAAGTTTTAACATACCCTTTAAAAATATATATACATGTGTGTATGTTATATATATGTGTGTATGTGTGTACGTGTGTGTATGTGTGTGTATATATGTATGTGTGTGTATATAGGTGTGTGTGTGTATATATATATATATGTGTGTATATATATATATATATATATATATATATATTTATTTATTTAATGATTTTAGAGAAAGAGGAAGGGAGAGGGAGAGAGAGAGAAACATCAGTCACAGAGAAACATTGATCAATTTATTCCTGCATGCCTCCTACTGGGGATCAAGTCCACAACCTAGACATGTACCTTGACCAGGAATTGAACCTGCAACTTCTTGGTGCATGGGATGACACCCAACCAACTGAGCCACACTGGCCAGGGCAACATACAACTTTTTATAGAAAATTTGGAAAATATTTTTTACAAAGAAGAAAATAAAAGTGCCTAAAATTCCACTACCTTGGGATAAATTAGAGTTTTGATATATTTACTTCCAGTCTTTTTTCTAAGGATATACATGTTGCAAAATTGTGAGCATAGTATATATTCAAATTGGTGTCCTAAAGGTAAGAAACCCTATTATGTGTATTGAATTGACTCATATCCCTGATAAATGTTGGCAATGCATACAGCGGACAGCACTGAGGATGGACTGACTACACTGATCCATCTGTTTCCCATGTCCTCTAAACTTCTGGGAGATTTTAGTGTTCTTATGTTGCCTAGCATCATGCCAGGCAAATGTCCTGACCAAATCTATTTAGAGAAAACACATTTTATAAGATTTTATGATCAAGGCCTTGACCAATCTCCTTCCCCAACTGTATTAAAACAAAGTCCCATATGTTATAACAATTATATCTAAGTGAGCAGGATAAAAATGCTCTAGTGTTTGTGCGGATTTTTTTTTTTTTATTAATTTACTTTTGTTACAGATGTTTCTCCTTTTTCCCCCATTGACACCCTCCTCCCCCTCCCTCCCTGCCCCGTCCCCAGTTTTGTTGTCCATGTCCATTGGTTATGAGTACATGCGTACAAGTTCTGTGGTTCATCGCTCCCCTCCTCCATCCCCTCTTCTGGCAATTGTCAGTCTGTACCCTACTTCCACGTCTCTGGGACTACCCTGTTCCTCAGATTGTTATGTTCATTATATTCCAGAAATAAGAGATCATATGATATTTGTCTTTCTCCGCTTGGCTTGTTTCACTTAGGATAATAGTTTCCAGGTCCTCCCATGTCGTCTCAAAGAATAAGAGATTTTTCTTTCTTACAGCTGCATAGTACTCTATTGTGTATATGTACCATAGCTTTTTTATCCATTCATCTACGGATGGACACTTGGGCTGTTTCCAGATCTTAGCTATTGTATATAGCGCTGCTATGAACATGAGGGTACATATATTTTTTCTGATTGGTGTTTCAGGCTTCTTAGGGTATATTCCTAGGAGTGGGATCACTGGGTCAAATGGTAATTCCATTTTTAATTTTTGGAGGTAACACCGTAGTGTTTTCCATAGTGGCTGCACCAGTCTGCATTCCCACCAGCAGTGTACTAGAGTCCCCTTTTCTCCACACCCTCGCCAACACTTGTTGTTTGATGCTTTGTTGATGGCGGCTATTCTGACAGGTGTGAGGTGATACTTCATTGTTGTTTTAATTTGCATCTCTTGATGATTAGTGATGTTGAGCATTTCTTCATATGTCTCTTGGCCATTTGTATGTCCTGTTTGGAGAGGTGTCTATTTAGTTCCTCTGCCCATTTTTTAATTGGGTTCTTTGTCTTCCTTTTGTTGAGTTGTATGAGCACTCTATATATTTTGGAGATTAACCCCTTATCTGATGTATCATTGGCAATTATGCTCTCCCATACAGTGGGTTCCCTTTCCGTTTTGATGGTTGTTTCTTTTGCTGTGCAGAAGCTTTTGAGTTTGATGTAGTCCCATGTGTTCATTTTTTCCTTTGTTTCTGTTACCTTAGGTGATATATCAGTGAAAATTCTGCTGCGTATGATGTCTGAAATTTTGTTGCCTACATTTTCTTCTAGGATTTTTATGGATTCATGAGTCACATTTAAGTCTTTTATCCATTTTGAGTTGATTCTTGTGTATGGTGTAAGCTGATGATCTAGTTTCATTTTTTTTTTGTATGTAGCTGTCCAATTTTCCCAACACCATTTATTAAAGAGGCTGTCTTTACTCCATTGTATGCTCTTGCCACCTTTGTCGAATATTAATTGAGCATAATGTTTTGGGTCAATTTCTGGGTTCTCTGTTCTATTCCATTGATCTATGTGCCTGTTCTTGTGCCAGTACCATGCTGTTTTGATTACAGTAGCTTTGTAGTATAACCTGATGTCTGGTATTGTGATCCCGCCTACTTTGTCCTTCTTTTTCAAGATTGCTGTAGCTATTCGGGGTCTTTTTTGGTTCCATATGAACTTCTGAAATATTTTTTCTAGTTCTGTGAAATATGTCACTGGTATTTTGATGGGGATTGCGTTAAATCTATAGATTGCTTTGGGTAGTATGGACATTTTAATGATGTTAATTCTTCCAATCCATGAACAAGGTATGTGCTTCCACTTTTTTATATCTTCTTCTATTTTTTTTATCAATGTCCTGTAGTTTTCTGCAAATAGGTCCTTTATATTTTTGGTTAAGTTTATTCCTAGGTATCTTAATTTCTTTGTCGCGATGGTAAATGGGATTGTGTTTTTAGTTTTTCTTTCTGTGAGTTCATCATTGGTGTATAAGAATGCCGTCGATTTCTTGACATTAATTTTGTATCCTGCTACTTTGCCAAATTCATTTATTAAGTCTAGTAGATTTTTGATGGAGTCTTTAGGGTTTTCTATGTATAATATCATGTCATCTGTCAATAATGAGAGTTTCACTTCTTCCTTTCCAATTTGGATCCCTTTTATTTTTTCTTCATATCTGATTGCTGTGGCTAAGACTTCCAGTACAATGTTAAATAAGAGTGGTGAAAGTGGGCATCCTTGTCTTGTTCCTGTTCTTAAGAGAAATGCTTTTAGTTTTTGTCCATTGAGTATGATGTTGGCTGTAGGTCTTTCATATATGGCCTTTATAATGTTGAGATATGATCCCTCTATTCCCAAATTGCTGAACATTTTTTATCAGAAATGTGTGCTGGATTTTGTCAAATGTTTTTTTAGCATCTATTGATATCATATGGTTTTTATCTTTCATTTTGTTTATGTGATGTATCACATTTATTAATTTGCGAATATTGTACCAGCCTTGCATCCCTGGGATGAATCCCGCTTGGTCATGGTGAATAATATTTTTGATGTATTGTTGGATTCGGTTTGCTAGTATTTTGTTCAGGATTTTGGCATCTATGTTCATCAGGGATATTGGCCTGTAGTTTTCTTTCTTTGTAGTGGTTTTTCTGGTTTTGGAATTAGAATTATGCTGGCTTCATAAAACGAGTTTGGAAGTTTTCCTTCCTCTTGAATTTTTTGGAATAGTTTGAGGAGAGTGGGTGTTAGTTCTTCTTTGAATGTTAGGTAAAACTCTCCCATGCAGCCGTCAGGGCCTGGGCTTTTGTTTGCTCGGAGGGTCTTGATTACATCTTCAATTTCCTTCGTTGTTATTGGCCTGTTCAAGTTTTCTATCTCTTCCCGGTTCAGTTTTCGGAGACGATGTGTTTCTAAAAATGTGTCCATTTCGCTTAGATTGTCGAATTTGTTGCCATATAAATGTTCATAGTATTTGTTAACGATCCTTTGTATTTCTGTGGTGTCAGTTGTTACTTCTCCTCTTTCATTTCTGATTTTGTGTATTTGGGTTCTCTCTCTTTGTTTCTTGGTGAGTCTAGCTAAGGGTCCATCAATCTTGTTTATCTTTTCAAAAAACCAGCTCACCAGCTCTTTGTTTCATTGATCCTTTGAATTTTTTTTTTTTTTTTGGTCTCCATGTCGTTTATTTCTGCTCTGATCTTTACTATTTCCTTCCTTCTACTTGCTCTAGGGTTTTTGTTTGCTTTTTGTTTGCTTTCTAGTTTTTTAAGTTGTGAGGTTAGGTCGTCAATTAGAAATTTTTCTTCTTTCTTGAGGTGGGCCTGTAGTGCTATGAACTTCCCTCTCAGAACTGCTTTCGCTGCATCCCATAGATTTTGTGTTGTTGTGTGTTCATTTTCATTGGTTTCCAGGAAGTTTTTAAATTCTTCCTTGATCTCCATTGATCTCCAATGAATTTTAACCCATTCATTGTTCAGTAACATGCTATTTAGCCTCCATGTGTTCAAATGTCTTTGCATGTTCTTGTTGCAATTGATTTTTGGTTTCATGCCATTGTGATCTGAGAAGATGCTAGATATGATTTCAATCTTCTTGAACTTGTAGAAACTTAGTTTGTGCTCTAACATATGGTCTATCTTTGAGAATGTCCCATGTGCACTTGAGAAGAATGTGAATTCTGCAGTTTTGGGATGTCATTCTCTGTATATATCTATTAAATCCATTTGATCTAGTGCTTCATTTAGAATTTCTGTTTCCTTGTTAATTTTTTGTCTAGAGGATTTATCCAGTGATGTCAGTGGGTTGTTGAAGTCTCCTGCTATGATTGTATTGCTGTCGATTTCTCCTTTGAAGTCCTCCAAAAGATTTTTAATATATTTTGGTGCTCCTATATTAGGTGCATATATGTTTACCAAGGTTATATCTTCCTGTTGGATAGACCCTTTCAATATTATGTAGTGGCCTTTGTCTCTAGTTATGGTCTTCAATTTGAAATCTAATTTATCAGATATGAGTATTGCTACCCCAGCTTTTTTTTTTTCCTTTCCGTTTGCTTGGAAGATTTTTTCCATCCCTTTACTTTCAACCTATGTGAGTCTTTTGTCGTGAGGTGGGTCTCTTGTAGACAACATATATGTGAATCATGCTTTCTTATCCAGTCATCTACTCTGTGTCTTTTTATCGGAGTATTCAATCCATTTACATTTAAGGTGATTATTGATATGTACTTATTTATTGCCATTTTTGTTCAGTGTGGTTATATTTTTCTTCCTATTTCTTCTACTAATTACAGCAGTCCTTTTAACATTTCTTGCAGTGCTGGTTTGGTACTAATATATTCCCTTAGCCTTTTTTTGTCTGGGAAGCTCTTTAGTTGACCTTCTATTTTGAATGATAGCCTTGCTGGATAGAGTAGTCTTGGATTCATATCCTTGGTTTTCATGACCTTGATTACTTCATGCCATTCCCTTCTGGCCTGTAGTGTTTCTGTTGAGAAGTCAGCTAATAGCCTTATGGGGGTTCCTTTGTAGGTAACCTGTTGCTTATCTCTTGCTGCTTTTAGGATTCTCTTTGTCATTAATTTTTGGCATTTTAATTATTATGTGTCTTGGTGTGGGTCTGTTTGGGTTCTTCTTACTTGGGGCTCTCTGTGCTTCTTGAACTTGAATGCCTTCTTCCTTCACCAGGTTAGGAAAGTTTTCTGTCACTATTTCTTCAAATATATTCTCTAACCCTTGCTCATTTTCTTCTTCGGGGACTCCTATGATGCGAATGTTATTGTGTTTCCAGTTGTCCCACAGTTCTCTTAAGCTATCTTCCTGTTTTTTAATTGTTTTTTCCTTTTGGTTTTCTTATTGATTGATTTTTTTTCTACTCTGTCTTCTAATTCACTGATCTGGTTCTCCGCTTCCTCTAGTCTGCTGGTCAGTCCTTCCAGTGTGTTCTTTATTTCTGCTATGTCATTCTTCATTTCCACTTGGTTTGTTTTCATTGTTTCTATTGGATTTTTTTTAATTTGTATGACCACAGACATCACCTATTACTGCACTATTCTTATATTTCACACATCAGTTTGATGCCTGGCTAAGCACTAAGTGAATGGTGTCCAGTGTCTTTATTCCTTTGAGATGCCATAACAAAAATACCATAAACTGTGTGGCTTATAAACAACAAAAATTCACTTCTCACAGTTCTGGAAGATGGGAAGTCCAAGATCAAGGTGCTGGCAGATAATGGGGTGACTGGCGAGTGCTTACAGATGCCTATTGATTTGCTGTGTCCTCATGTGGTGGAAAGGATTACTAGGGAACTCTCCAGGTTTCTTTCATAAGGACACATATTCTATTAATTAGGGCTCCACCTTCATTAACTAATCACCTCCCATAGGTCCTACCTCCTAATACCATCACATTTGGTGTTAAAACTTAACATATGAATTTTGTTGCATCACAAGTATTCAAGCTATAGCCCCAATCAATCAGAACAAATAAAAGCCACTGTGCTAAAAGAGAAGAGTGGCTTCAACACTCTCTAGGAGAATTCAGGCAGAGAAACATCAAAATAACTTTTTTGTCTTTGAAGTTGATATTCAGCATAGCTCAGTCCCTTTCTGATCAACCTTCTGTGGTGTGCTACCAATAACTCATACTGACTTACAAGAGCCAAATGTGTGCTTCCCTTTTCAATTTTGCATGCAGTGATGTGAGGTGGTAGCTTAAAATTGGCCATAATGGAAGTGTTTGCACCAAGGAAATGGGCATACACAGTAAAACACATTTTTGTTTTATTCTAGATAGTTATTAAGGATTTACTAGAATACCACATCTAGGTTTCACTTTTTAAAATTTATCAGCAGAAACTATATGAGTTTTTTTCCCCCTCACTGTAAGCCATAGCTATTAGCAAAGCCTGGCCAAAATGCCGTTGGGCATGTAGACTCATCTTACAAGAATTTAACACCATATCACCAAGTACAATGCATGTTTCTAGACATACTTCAATGCCCAACCTACCCATCCAGATGAACATCTTACTCAGAGTATAATTCCTTTTGAAATTTTCTCTCTAATACTTTCCCCCTAGAAGTATCAGAATTGTCTAAGGTTCTATTTCTTGAATGCTTCCTCAGATAGTAAAGCCATGAGATATCTTCATGGCTTGACAGCTGTACAAAAGTGGGAGTGGAAAGAATCACTGTGCTTTATGTCCCAAGATTCAGGTCTACTATAATATGAACAAGCTTGTAAATGTTTATTTTAGGAAATTGATATATTGACTTAAAAAATTTTTTTTTTCTTTCAATGATTTGGAAGCCATCAAGGCTATAATAAGGGTTTTTTTGTTTAAAAGAGGGCAGGTGTCCCAGCCAGTGTGGCTCAGTGGTCGAGCGTTGACCCATGCACCAAGAGGTCACCAGTTGGATTTCCGGTCAGGACACATGCCCAGGTTGTGGGCCCAATCCCCAGTGGGGGGCATGCAGGAGGCAGCCAATCGATGTTCTCTTTCATCAATGTTTCTATCTCTCTCATCAATGTTTCTATCTCTCTCATCAATGTTTCTATCTCTCCCTCTCACTTCCTCTCTCTCTAAAATCAATAAAGGGGAAAAAAATAAAAATGAATGAATGAATAAATAAATAAATAAATAAATAAAGGAGAGCAGGTGAGTTCCACATAAGTCATAAATCCAAGAATCCACAAAGGTGGGGGGGGGAGGGGATTTTTATATTTTTAACTTTAAGAATCTACTCTATAATTTTACACACACACACACACACACACACACACACACACACACAAACACTTTTAAGGTAAGGTATTACTTAGTATGCATGGCTGATGTAGCCACATAGATTTCTTCCTTTGGCAAGATAATTGGGGATTAAAAATGCATATATCTGTGTTGTGTTTCTGTGCTGCTGTGTGTGTGCATGCATGTGTAGTATATAGTTGCTGTTGTTGTTTTCTGTTGTTGTTTCACCTAAATAATTTCAATCAGTGCTGAATTTCCCACTTGGCCTTGGTTAAGGCGAAAGGGGCTAAGTGAAATCGTTCTGTTTTTTTCTGCCTGACTACTCTATTTTAAGTGCTGGCAATGCTGCCTTGCCTTTTTTCCCCATAGGCTCTGTGTAGGAAAAGAAGAAAAAAAAAACTTGTTGACTGATATGAAGGCAGGAATTGACTTACAATGGAAACAGACATGTTCAAAGACCCACACTGTTGGGAGGCAACAATAAAAAGGCCACTAACGATCAAGCATTACTGTGGCAGGATCTCTGAGCACAGCAAATATGACTTCAGAAGGTGCTTAAAGGACCAAATTAAATAAAAATCCAGTGAAACATACCAGAGTAGGAGTGTCTGGATCAAAACGAGCCCAGCATATTCTCGCCAGAGGCATTCCTTCTGTTTCTGACACTTTGAATTTTTAGAGGTAGAATCTTTATATTTCTTGAGAAAGTTCACATTTAGAATACACCATCTTTATGATATCACTCATTCTTCAAAGAAAGGAAGTGATGTTGCTTACGGTGACAATGTTTTGATAATTGTCAGCTTTGGTGTGGCTCTTAGACATCAATCCCTGCCTTGATTGTGACAACTATACCAATAATGATGTGTTGGAGGCATTCTGCTGCATTAGACTACGTTTTATTAGCATATTGAATATCTGGAAAGATTAAAATTCTGTGGAGGAGAAATCAGAGTTTGAGAATGGATATTAATACTTTATAACATTTGAATAAGTAGGTGGGCTTTTGAGCTTCTCAATTTAAAAAACACAAAATAAATGTTTCAATGTTGTAAATAAATTTTTAAATGTTTCTTTTTTAAAAATTTTTTTCTTTATTGATTTTAGAGAGAGAGGAAGGGAGAGGAGAGAGAAATAGAAACATCAATGAGAGAGAACATCAATTGGCCACCTCCTGCATGCCCCCCTCCCAGTGGGGATTGGGCCCATAACCTGGGCATGTGCCCTCACTGGGAATTGAACTGATGACCTCCTGGTGCATGGGTCGATGCTCAACCACTGAACCACACCAGCGGGTCGATGCTCAACCACTGAACCACACCAGCCAGGCTAAAATATTTCTTTTTAAAAGAGGAGGAGAGGGAGAAAGGGAAGAGGGTGAGAGAAAGGGGGGAAGGGAAAAGAGAATTAGCATTCTGATCCAACTTCCAACTTCTTGTTTTTCTATAAAAGGACCTCTTGATGTCCACTCTTCCTCCTTCTTCTCACCTGCAACCAAGGGCTGTTGCTTATTACCTCATCATGACCATCATCATATGAACAATTTCAATCACATCCTAAGTAAACAGTAAGCTGCTTCAGAGGAAGAAATATCTTATATCAAAACATCTTAAACTTTATAACTTGTTCCATACATATCTAATAAGTGTCTATAGATGATTGCTAATTCTTTGTATCATTCTCTTTACCACCCACTCATCATTCTCCCCAAATGCCAACATCAGCTTAATCATCTCAGAGGAGCTTTGGCTGTATGTCACATATCTTCTCAAACGTCTCAATAGTCCCCACCAGGAACTATTAACATTTGAGGAGTCTGGTCATTTTGAAAATATGAGCAAAAAGAATTGATTCAGCATCCAACATCCCGGCCACCACCCATGCTGCCATCTTCATTGGTGCCATCAGCATGTCCAGGTGAGCATCAATATTAACAGGGAATTATTATGTTCCATGGTAGTGGACACAATTTTATATGATAGCAGCTCAGTAAGGTTTAAGCATCCTCCATTTTACAAATATAAAAACTAAGCTCTTCAAAGGAAAAATATGAACTTGGAAGTTACAAAACCAGATACATAACCAAAAATGTAATGCGTGTCTCTCGGAGAGCTGATATTCTTAATCAGCATGTCCAATATAAATCACATTCATAGATTCTCCGTTATAATATACATCTTACAATAAACTCGAATGCGTTAAAGCACATATGTAAGGTTGAAATTTATCAGTGATTGTTGTTGAGCCCCCCACCCACTCTTCTGCACTCTGCTCTGAACTGGTGGGACTGGGGTGTTGAAAACTACATTTCGCAGACTCCTTTAACCCCTAGCTACCTGTGAAGTTCTGTCCATGGGAGGCACAGGTAGGGGATCAGAATGCAGAAGGAAGGGAGAAGACCTCTGATCCTGGCTCTTACATGGTCTGATGGTCTTATCCTATTACAGCAGGAGGGGCAAGATGACTGGGAATTCCAGCAAGCCAGAACTTGTCAGCAACATTTCAGTAGCTCTTGTAGGTACAAAGCAACAGCAGCTCCCAAAATAGAGGTGTATGACAGCAGCCCAGGGACTGTATCACTTGATCTAGGAGTGACACAAACAGATTCTTTTTGTTTCTTCTAACACCTCCTCATTTTGCGCCTCTAGTCCTTCCAACATATTTGTAAACAGTTGTTGATATAAACGTCCTCTCTTAGATGTAACCAATATGGATACATTTTCCTGATTGGACTCAAACTGAAACAAGAATGGTCCCCGATAAGTGACTCTCAAATAATTGGCAACCGGAATTAGTTATCTCATCTCATTGGATTTGTAAGTAGAGGTTAACTTCATTGACCTTGGTAAATAGGATTTACATAATCCATTGAAAGTAGTGGCATTCCAAATACTTTAGTTATTTTCATTGGTAGCTTGAAATAAAGCATATTTTGAAGGTAAGAAAGTAGATCTTAAATGTTCTCACCACAACACCACCAACAAAAAAGTGAGGTGATGGATATGTGAATTAACAAATTGTGGTAATTATTTCACAATGGATATGTATATAAAGCTATCACATAGTTCATTTGTCAATTATACCTCAATAAAGCTGGAAACAAATTAAAATAAAAAAATATAAAATAAGGCATTAGGAGACTAAATGGTAATGCACTTGACCATATAGTGGTAATGATTGCAGTGAGAACCATATGACTAGCTGGATATTTCTTACCATATTAGAGAGATTGCAGAAAGGAATGGTAGGATCAGAGCCCCAAATTCTCAACTCAAGACACAGAACTGGTTATAGTCTATGATGGCCAATATATATATATGTATTTTATAGACATATAAATATATAGGACTGATGTAGTTGAAAATAAAAACCAGATTTGATCTTACAATCTATTTACATTGAATTGGTTGAATTAACACCTTTGCCAACCCTCTTATATTTAGAGCCTTGAATGGCCAGCAGTAGTTTCTGACATTTGCATAGAGACATCTAGTTGCACTTAAATGAATGTGATAACCTTGAATGCCTGAATCCCCTGTAAGTGTCTCTTTCCAGAGGAATTCACTCTTATTTTTTATTTTTATTTTTTTAATCCTCACCGGTAGATATTTTTCTATTTATCTTCAGAGAGAGTGGGAGGGAGGGAGAAAGAGAGAGAAAGATGGAGAGAGAAACATTAATGTGAGAGAGACGCATCAACTGTTGCCTCCCACACAACCCCAACCGGGACCAGGGATGAACCGCAACCAGGGTACGTGCCCTTGACCAGAATCAAACCCACCACTCTTTGATTCGCAGGTGAATGCTCTAACCACTCAGAAACACTGGCCTGGGCTTTCAAAAAATTTTTTCTGAAGATACTAGACTTCCATCTTAAAAGACCTGTAATTATCTCACCTAAAGAGGATGCTAAACCTCTTCAAAAGAATTCCTATTGTATTCACTCATTTTTTAAATAGGGAATTATAATTGACATTCATTTTTTTTTTATTTTTTTAATCCTCATTCGAGGATATTTTTTCATTTATTTTCAGACAGAGTGGAAGGGAGGGGGAGAGAGAGAGAGAGAGAGAGAGAGAGAGAGAGAGAGAGAGAGATGTGAGAGAGAGAGATGTGAGAGAGATGTGAGAGAGAGACATCGATTGGTTGCCTCCCACACAACCCTGACCAGGGCTGGGGACCAAACTGCAACCAATATACGTGTCCTTGACGAGATTGAACCAGCAAGTCTTTGGTCCTGGGGCCAATGCTCCAACCACTGAGACAAACCAGCCAGGGTGACAATTCAATATTATTTGATATTAGTTCCAGGTGTAGAGCATAGTGGTTAGACAAGTATATAATTTACAAAGTGAGCCCCTGATAATGCAAATACCCACATGGTACCATACATATTATTACAATATTATTGACTCTACTCCCAATGCTGAGCTTCACATCCCTGTGACTATTTTGTAACTACCAATGTGTACTTAATCTTATTCTTGTATATTGTGTAAGAAAGCGATCTGGTTTCAATTTTTGCATGTATCTGTCCAATTTTCTCAACACCATTTACCCTTATTCCCTTCAACTTTTTTACCCAGTCCCCCAAACTCCCTCCCCTCTGGCAACCAAGAGTTTGTTCTCTGTGTCTATGAGTCTGTTTCTGTTTTGTTTGTTCATTTATTTTGTTCTTTAGATTCCAATATAAGTGAGATCATATGATATTTGTCTTTTTCTGACTGACTTATTTCACTTAACATAATACCCTTTAGGTTCATCCATGCTGTCACAAATGGTCAGGGTTCATGTTTTTATGGATGACTAATATTCCATTGTACATATATACCACTGCTTTTTTATCCATTTGTTTATTGATGGGCACTTGGGTTGCTTCCATAGCTCAGCTTATTGTAAATAATGCTACTGTGAATACAGGGGTGTATATATCTTTTCAAATTAGTGTTTGGAGTTTTTTCAGATATATACCCAGAAGTGAACTTGCTGGGTCATAAGGCAGTTCCATTTTTAACTTTTTGAGGAAACTCCAGACTGTTTTCCACAGTGGCTGTACCAATCTGCATTCCCACCAACACTGCATGAGGGTTCCCTTTTCTCCACATCCTCATCAACATTTGTTTGTTGATTTATTGATGATAGTCATTCTGACAGGTGTGAGGTGATATCTCATTGTGGTTTTAATTTGTCTCTCTCTGATTAGTGACATTGAACATCTTTTCATGTCTTTTGGCCATCTGTATGTCCTCTTTGGAGAAACATCTATTCAGATCCTCTGCCCATTTTTTAATTAGATTGTTTGGTTTTTTGGTCTTGAGTTGTATGAGTTCTTATAAATTTTGAATATTAACCCCTTATCAGATGTCTCATTGGCAAATATCTTCTCCCATTCAGTAGGTTGTATCTTTATTTTGTTGATGGTTTCCTTTGCTGTGCAAAAACTTTTTAGTTTGATGTAGTCCCATTTGTTTATTTTTTCTTTTCTCTTGCCCAAGGCAATATATCAGAAAAACACATTGCTACGAGAAATGCCTGAGATTTTACTGCCTATGATTTCTTCTAGGACTTTTATGGTTTTGAGCTTTACATTTAAGCCTTTAATCCATTTGGGGTTTATTCTTGTATATTGTGTGAGAAAGTGGTCTAGTTTCTTTCTTTCTTTCTTTCTTTCTTTCTTTCTTTCTTTCTTTCTCTCTCTCTCTCTCTCTCTCTCTTTCTTTCTCTTTTTTTTTTGCATGTATCTGTCCAACATTTATTGAATAGACTGTCCTTACCACATTGTGTGTTCTTTCCTCCTTTGTCATGTATTAGTTGTCCATATAGGTGTGGGTTTATTCTGTTCCAGTGATCTGTGTGTCTGTGTTATGCCAGTACCATGCTGTTTTGATTACTTGAGCTTTGTAGTATAGTTTGATATCAGGTAGAGTGATAACTCCTACTTTATTCTTCTTAAGATGTCTATGGCTATTTGGAGTGACTCTTATTGTACTTAGACTGAATCCTAAAGTCATAACCCATGTGCTCCAAGGGGAAAAGGCACAACAATCTGACCCAGAAGAGGGTTCATAACACTTAGACTTGCAGCATTTTTTCTAAGTTATATGAAGAAAAATGTATGCTATATGTGTGAAAATTAATTCTAAGAACAGAATGCCAAACAGGACAGAAATAATGTTAAATTTGAACTATAATGTTGACAGGGGTGCATGTATTTGCCTTGGATTGTGGGTTCAATATATTAGTCTGAACAGTTGGAAGTAGTTCTAATAGTTTTCTTGATTGTTTGAAAGAAGCTGAAAGTCAATGGTAACTTACAGCGTATAAAGTTTAGAAGCCAGAACTTACCTGGTAGCAGGAAAGAATTCCAAGATTTAAGGAAAATCAGAAATTTTGTAGTTGATTTTTCTTGGAGCAGGACACCCACTCTTTCTCTCCCCATTCTTCAGTAGGCTTCTGATAAGCCAAAAGGATATTAATTTGCTAGATATCCAAAAGTACATTAATAAGGTAAATACACCAGCATCCTTATAAAGCTTCGTGTAGTGGCTTCCCTCTCTATACGGGGATGATGGTAGGAGATGGTGATATTAAAATGGGTTTCCTGCCCTGGCCGATTTGGCCCAGTGATTAGAGCGTCGGCCCACGGACCGGAGAGTCCCGGGTTCGGTTTCCGCTAAGGGCACCTACCTCGGTTGCAGTTTGTCCCCGGCCCCAGTTGGGGTCGTGTGGGTGGCAACCACTCGATGTGTCTCTCTCACATCAGTGTTTCTCTCTCTCTCTTCCCCTCTCTCTCCCTCCTGCTCTATCTGAAGATAAATGCAAAAATGTCCTCGGGTGAGGATAAAAATACATAAATATTTTAAAAATGGGTTTCCTGACTTCATTTGGAATAATGGAATCCCATATTGGCACAGACCCTGGCACCTGCCTGATTGTCAGACATAAGGTGAGTGCAATTGTAAGGTGAGCAGGGCCTAAATAATCATCACCTTTAGAGATATTTTGTGTTGACGACCTTATCATGGTGTCACTAGGAATAAAATAGATAAATATCCAAGAGTTATCAGAGAAGCAGGAGTCAAACTCGCAGGTCACCTTCTTCAAGTCTGGGGGAGGTTATTATGGGAGCAACATAATGAGGAGGGGCCTATGCATTTGTGTTTGGGGAATGGGCCAGTCTGTTCCTGGAACTGGAGCACCGCCCCTTTTCCTCCCTTACATGGTCTGAGTGGGATCTGTCGCAGCACCAGCGGGGATGTCAGTTAGCATGCCGATGCATTATAATCAGGGTGCAATGAGGTTCAGGGACTCCTGGACGTCAGATTCAGTACCATCCTGGTTCAGGCCGGCTCTGGTCGGTTTTTGTTATTCTAGCTGCTTTCTTCTTCCCTTTTTGGGGGTCACTGAAATGGAAAGATAAGTACACCAGGTTTCAATAGCCAGGGACCTACAATCATGGTGACAAAAGTATTACTCCATCTGTAAAATCAGAAAAAGATTAGATCTTGTGAGTCGAGGTAAGACTTGAATCTCCACGGTGGATGGTCACCCCTCGCTTCTAGCTCCCAGGGCTAAGTCATTTTAGGCTTGGAGCCCCCTTTAAGGAAGGCGAAGCTGGGACCCTTGAGGGAAGGAATGTATGGCACTGCCACAGTTATATGTGAATCATCCTCAAAATTATCCGTAAGAAGACCCGTGTCATAAGCAGGGTATCTGAGTATTGGCAAGAGAGAAATTACCAGACATTTCCAGAATTATTAGACACTGGCTGTGGTTGGTGCTAATCCTGGAGATCTAAAATGACACCGTGTACCCCTGGGCAGTGGAGGCTGATGTAGAGCTAGCAAAAAGTGAAGATCTGGCCCTGGCTCAGCGGTTAGAGTGTCAGCCCGCGGACCAGAGAGTCTCAGGTTTGGTTCCTGCTAAGGGCACATACCTCGGTTGTAGTTTGTCCCTGGCCCCGGTTGGAGTCGTGTGGGTGGCAATCAGTTGGTGTGTCTCTCTCACATCGATGTTTCTCTCTCCCTCTTCTTTCCTCTCTCCCTCCCGCTCTATCTGAAGATAAATGCAAAATTGTCCTCAAGTGAGGATTAAAAAAAAAAAAAAGATGAAGATTTGGCCTAAAACTAGTTCTCAATGTCAAGTGGTTCTATAGACCCACCCTGTGATTTTTTTTTCCCCTCCAGTCTCTTAATGCATGGGTGGAATAAATACATCTTGAAACTGACCTAATGGCCACATAGGTTCACCGATCCATAGGTATGGGTATATTGAAATAGAAAAAAAAAAAAAAAAAAACAAGTAGGAACACTCCATTCCAAAATGGTAAATGTAAGGCAAGAATGCAACCCTGGGAAAAATAAAGGAAATATTGTGACCATTAAAAACTTGAAAGAGCCCTGGCCTCCTGGTGGCTCAGTTGGTTGGAGCATCATCCCTTATGCCAAAAAGTTGTAGGTTTGATTCCCATTCAGGGCACAGATCTGGGTTTCAGGTTCGATCCCTGGTTGGAGCACGTATGGGAGACAACTGACGTGTGTGTGTGTGTGTGTGTGTGTGTGTGTGTGTGTGTGTTTGAGTGTGCGTGCGTGCATGCATGTGTGTCTTCCCACCTCACCCCCCCTCCCTCTTTAACTAAAACTCAATAAACATATCCTTGGGTGAGGATTAAAAAAAAAAAAAACTTGAAAGATGCAGGGATGGTGATTATTAACACATCTTTTTTTTTAACCTACTTCTTTGAACTGTGCAGAGGTGATTGGACCTTAGAGAATGATTTTAAATTATAAATTGAATCAGATAATGACTCCAATTTTATAGAAGTAGAAACTAGGGCTCTAAAAGAAAGGAACTCAGTGAAAGTGGTCATGAGGATTGAAAGCCACATCTATCTAAATGGGAGACATTGTTTCCAGTCAGTATAACATGTGGGATACCAGGGAATCTACAAAGTAACAGATTCCAATATGTTACAGCTCGTATTGTAAGACCTTGTAAAACCAGAATTACAGAATCCTCTCTCTCTCTCTCTCTCTCTCTCTCTCTCTCTCTCTCTCTCTCTTTCTCTCTCTCTCTCATTCACACACACACACACCACTTTTTGTACAACACAATTAAATTCACCCTTCCTTCTTATTCTTTTCTACCAACACAGCCCATTGATATCGTATGCTCCTTTGTTTTGTGTAATGTTTTCTTCCCCAGTTAAATATACACCTATATCTTTATAGCACATTTGCATTGTTATTTAACTCCTCTTCTTATTTTGTTGTTTGTGCATTTGTGACTTACCCTCTGAGCACCATGTATGTCTTTGGATGGTACGAAGGAGATGGCAGGCCCATGGAAAGGAGGTGGGGATCTACACTATCACAGACCTACATTTGACTGTTGGCTTGCACTTATTGACTATGTGGTTTAACCTCTGAGACTCAGCCTCGCCATCTGTAAAACGGAGTTGCTAGTAACTCCTCTTGGGTTTGGGTGAAGACTGCATGTGACTTCATAAGTGAAAGTGCCTCAGGGGCAGAATGTGCTTTATAAATTTCTCTTCCCATCCAGCACTCCAGGCAGACTGGTACTTACTGAGCATCACCTTAGGAGTGAAACTTCAAATAGAAATCGATCTCCAAGTAAGGGAAGAGCCATGGGATCTGGAGGATTCTAAGAGCAGGTATGCTTCCAAGGTATACCACAATTGTACCTCACAAGAGACAGGAAACAAGCAGCAGATATAGAGCTGTTCTTGAGCCTTCTGAAAAATAGGATATGTAGATCTCCTGGGCACACATGTGTACCCACTGCCACCCTGCCCTGCCGTCCAACTAAGCCACCCAGCACCAAGTTCCTGCAGGGCTGTACTGGACGTGTGCTGTCATTATTGAATCCTGAACATTCCTCTTATTAGTACACTTAATTTAATTTTCCATTTACCTGTCCATCATCACAAAACTATAAGCTTCTTTAGAACCAGGAGTGAATCTTTAATCTCCATCCCATCAGCACTTAGAGTAGTACTTGGCCCAAATACAGCATTCGATAAATACACTATTGCTGAATGAATTCATGGTGCTAAGTTTGGAACTCACAGGAAACATTTTTTTTTTTATGAGATAGTTTATGTTCATAAAGAGACATCAGAAGAGGGGAATACTCCCAAACTGGAAAATAAAACTACTCACTGTGAAGTGTTGAATATTAGGAGAGTTTGTTGGAGACAGGGAGCAGGGGTTGGCCAACTATGGCCTGTGTACCAAATCTGGTCTCCCAACCACGTTTGTATACCAAGTTGGATTGGAACACACATGCTCATTTGTGTAGTGTTGGGGCTGCTTTTTCACCACAGCAGTAGAGTTGAGTAGCTGGGACAGAGCTCATATGAGCGACAAAGCTGAACATATTTACTACCTGGCCCTCTACAGAAAAAATTTGCCAAGTCCTGCTTTAGATCATGTAAATTACTTTCACATATTTTTATTTCATATGAGACATTAAAATTCCCACATTGCCCTTTGAGGCAATTATAGAACATAATTGTTTGCAGAAGCTGTTTCTGAAAATTATTGCTGAAACACAGGAGATTCTAGATACTGTTAATAAGTTGAAAGATGTATTCTGGTCGGATATGAGTAGTGGATCCAGACTAAGAAGATAATAACATTCTGTTAAATCTGATGCACTTGTCTCAAGAATAGTGTTAATATGGTGATGGATAATCTCGTGGCCACCCACTCCCACGTATGTTCATGCTGGGGGCCCTTGGCCTGTTCTTCCCACATCACACAACACAGCAAAGACTCACCCGGTCACCTTCTCTCTGCTCAGTGCAGAAACACGAAGGCACAGCCAGGTTAAGAGATATTATATCTTCAGTTACCATTTCCCCCTTTTCTCTTCATTTGTGGGGTAAAATTGACCTTTGTTTGTGTCTCCTCAATGCATCATCAACACTGGATTGATTTATGACACCACGTTGTCTGTCCCCCAAGTACTTTTTAAACCTTTTTAGTGATGTGTGATTGACACATAAAAAGTGGTACATGTTTTAGCCCTGGTTGGTTTGGCTCAGTGGATAGAGCATCAGCCTGTGGACCGAAGGGTTGTGGGTTTGATTCCTGGTCAAGGGCATGTACCTGGGTTGCAGGTTCAATCCCCAGCTCTGTTTGGGGTTGTGTGGGAGGCAACCAGTCAATGTGTTTCTCTCTCTCTCCCTCCCTCCCTTCCACTCTATCTGAAAATCAATGGAAAAATATCCTCAGGTGAGGATTAACAACAACAACAAAAAAGTTGTATATTTTTAATGTATAAAACTTGTTGAGTTTGGAGATAATTTTATACCAGTGAAACCATCGCCACCATCAAGGCCGTAAACATATTCATCATCCCCAAAGTTTCCTCTTGTTCCCTTTGTTATAACTTATAAAAACCATTCTGTGGTAAGAACACATAACAGAGGACTTAAATCTTTAGCAAATTTTATGTATATGATGTAATATATATATATATATATATATATATTACATGATGTGTGTGTGAGAGAGAGAGAGAGAGAGAGAGAGAGAGAGAGAGAGAGAGAGAGTGTGTGTGTGTATAATTGATAGCTATGACACTATTCTGTATAGTAGGTCTCCAGAACTTATTTGTCTTGCATAAATAAAACTTTGTACCATTGACCATCACCTCCCCAATTCTCCCTCCTCCCAGCCTCTGGATACAGTACTACCATGCTACTCTCTGCTCTATGAGTTTGACTCTCTTGGATTCCACATATAAGTAAGATCATACAGTGTTTGTCGTCCTGTGTATGGCTTATTTCACTCTGTGAACAACCTCAGCGTGAAGTTTTCCAGGTTCATGGTTGAGCTGCACATTTCCCCGAATCTATTATATAGACACACGTTTTACTGTTCCTTCCCACAAGTACTCCAGATAAATAGTCTTTCAGGATTATTGTCTTTGCCAGTGTGCCTCATTTCCTGGCCCTCCTGGATGATCACTACTGAAAAGAGGAGGCATAATCTGTCTCACCTTCTTGCTAGGACTCTTGGAACACATGCTTATAAAAGGGCCTAAAAATACTCTATATTTCCTGGGGACTTGTTAATGTCTATAAATTGTAAAGAAAAATGCATTACTCATTATAAATTCACATTATTGGGTACCTTTGTGGAGGAAAGAAACAGACACTGATCAGATCAGTAGTAAAAGGGAGGAGAGCTTGAGCTTTATCTGTAATGGTCTAAATAAGTTTTTTAAAGAAAGAATTCATATATGGTTTGCATAACTGAAAGTTATTTAACCATCTCCTCCAAAGAATTCTAATTAACAGAAAGCAACATGTGATAAAAATGTAATCAGGTGTATAGGAAGTTAGACAAGGTTACCTTCCCTATGCCACAAAATCCCCAATTATGGGGTGTCTTTTACCCCTCTCTCCATGGCAGACAAAGGTGTAATGTGGGGAGGAGGGGTCTTCATCTTTGAACGCTGACACATATGTGATCTTAAGCTCCTTATTCTTCTTATGCTGGAGATTTCAAATTTGGTTCTTGAACAAAACCCACAGTTAATTCTACTGCTTCATCCGTGTTCTTGACCAGATGTTCAAATTCCTGGGTTTCGTCCTTCTGTGAACATGTAAATTCTATTTGTTTGGAAAGACTGTAAATCATACCTCTTTTCTCTCTGACCACGTTTCTCTGATGACAAGCTTTCACTCATCGGTGATTCTGTGCCCTTGTAGGTTTTCTTTCTCTCTCCCAGTGTCCAGACACCTTGATCTGCCACGCCCTTGGCAATAGCATTGTGTCCACTCCTGTGACAGAGCCTTCACAGCAGACATCTTTGAACTCCTTCAGCCTTTGTCTGATTTAATTCATGGCAGTGGTGGTTTGATATGAGTTCAGACTCACAGCATGTTGACAAATACTACCTCACGTGTATAAAATGTGTCTATGGTCTTTCTCACTAGGATTTCCCCCAATTCCTCTGAAGCTTTAATAGCTTAACATACAAGCTCAACCCAGAAATGCAAGACAGTTAATGCCCCTTGGGACTGTTCAAGCTCCCTGTCCTTCTGGTGGACGATCTGCTAAGAAATAATATGTGTGTGTGTGTGTGTGTGTGTGTGTGTGTATACACACATATATTATTTCTGGTAGAACAGAGTTGAACACTAGTGATATTATATTTACTAGAGTAATAAATGGAGGTAAGGAATAGGCAATACCAACATCTTTGACCAACTCAGTGATGATTATATTATATAGGCCAAAACTAATGGTGGGAGATGCTTCTATTGTAACTGGATTTCCCTAAGGTCAATAGTGATGATAGGATTCCAGATAGCATAAGCCAGGTTGGAACATGTAAGCTCCAGAGACAAGATGCAATGTAATCACTGTAATAAACAGCTGGAGTGGTAACTAGGGAGCCCCAACCACAGAGATGTATAGCAATGCCTAATAATATGTTACTAGAGACAAGAGAGATGGCCAGCAAACACTGGTATTATTTATGTATTCTACAAGATTAAGAACGAGAGCATAGAAGATTAAGGTCAGCCCCATAATGGAAAATTATGATCCTTCATCCAATTTCTAGATAGAATCAGTTCTCGGTCCCAGGAACAAATCCACTGGAGGAGGAACCCTAATGCAGATACAATGTAGATAATAAATATTCCTTCATTCTTCCCCAAGGGAACTGTATCCACTTTCTGGAAACTTTACTATTGAACATAGAGCTATTGAAATGACATCGATGCCCGGAGACTTGAATGTAGTCATTCTCCCATCCCCACTCCATCCTGGCTAGAGTGGAGATTGGTGAAGGCCAGAGAAGATATGTAGTCCTTGTTCAGGTCTTAGTCAGTGTGCCCAGTAGGTCTGGACAACACCATCGGGTTATTTTGCTATTCCTATAGTGAATGATTGGGGTGAATATTTTCAGTAGCTGATCACATTTGTTTTCTGACCTGTGGGGTAGATGTTTTGAAGGTAGAAATCGCCACGTGAAATTCTTTAAATTACTCCTCCACCTATGATAGTAAATCAGAAGCAATACCACATCGCAGGTAGAATTGTAGAATTTAGTATAACCTTCTAAGGCTTGAAAGATGCAGAGAAAGATATCTGTCCTATCCCTATTCAATTAATCAGTATGTTCCCTGAAAATTCCCAAATTGAATGTTCCAACTTCACTGAGCAAGATTACCACATCTCTGACACTTGGTATGAGGCTATTGATCTGGACATAAAATTATTCCGAATATCAATGAAGAAGGAGAATTGAAAGGCAAGTTGCCTTTATGTGGGTATGATGGCAGAACCTATTTATTCATATTAAGGTTATAATTAATGTCTTAATCACTGAGAAAATATAGCCTATAGATGCTTTCATTGTTTTTGACATCCACAGAACATAATCCTTGTCCACTATATTAATCATATCATGACCTGGTGAACAGGAAATGACAAGTACTTTAGATGCCCTGATAAAACACAGGAGGGTCAGAAATGGTGAAATAAACCCTACAAACATTTAGAAGATGGGCATATTTGTAAAATGGCAATGAGTTCAGTAGTCCAAGCATAGCAGAACATCCCCCTCGGTGGCGTTTAATATTTTGAGGTAATTTCCTTCTATTCCTAGCTTGTTGGGTGTTTCATCATAAAAGAAGGTTGGATTTTGTCAAATGCCCTTTTTACTAGTTGAGATGATCACCTTTTTCTTCTTCATTCTGTGAATGTGGTGTATCACATGATTTTTATATATTGAAACGTACCCGCATACCTAGAATATATTCCACTTCATCGTGGTGTGCAATTCTTTCAATATGCTGTTCAATTCTGTTTGCTAGAGGTTTGTTGATAATGTTTGCATCAGTATTCATCAGGGATATTGGTCTGCAGTTCTCTTTTCCTACAGTGCTTTTGTCTGGCTTTAGTATCAGGGTAATGCTGGCCTCACAGATGGAGTGTGGAAGTGTTTCCTCCTTTTTACTTTGCTTGGAAGAGTTTGAGGCGGGTTGGTGTTCATTCTTCTTTAAATGTTTGGTAGAATTCACGAGTGAAGCTATCTGACCCTGGGCTTTCATTTGTTGGGAGGTTTTTGATGACTGATTACATGTCCTTACTAGTTTTGGGTCAGTTCAGATTTTCTGTTTCTCCATGATTCAGTATTCTTAGGCTTGTGTTTCTAGGAATTTATCCAATTCATCTAGGTTTTCCAGTGTGTTGGTGTATAATTCATATTGCTCTCTTATAATTCTTTTTACTTCTGTAAATCACTGTTTCATTTATAAATTTAGTTATTTGGGTCTTCATTTTTTAGTCAACCTCCCTAAAATGTTGTCAATTTTGTTGATTTGTTTCAAAGAACCAAATCTTGATTTTGTTAAGTTTTCTCTATTGTTTTTCTATTTTCTGTTTTGTTTATGTCTGATCTAGTCTTTTTAGTTCCTTCCTTTGTTAGCTATGGTTGGTTGTTATTTTCTTTCTAGTTCCTTGAGGTGCAAATAGCTTGTTGATGTGAGACTTTCTTTTTTTTACTGTAAGCATTTACAATGATATGACCCCCTTCCTCCACCCCTTAGCACGGTTTTTGCTACATCCCATAAGTTTTGGTATGTTATGCTTTTGTTTTCATTTATCTCAAGATATTTTCAGATTTCTTTTGTGACTTTTTTCTTTGACCCACTGGTTAAGAGTATTGTTATCCACATATTTCAGGATCTCCATTGTTCTGTCTGCTATTGATTCTAGTTTCATTCCACTGTGATCAGAAAACGCACTTTATATAATTTCAGTCTTTCAAAATGTATTAATACTTTTTTGTGGCCTAAGATATGATCTATCCTGGAGAATATTCTGTGTGCACTTTAGAAAAACGTGTATTCTGTGTTTGGGATGGAGTGTTCTGTATGTCTGTTAGATCCAATTCATCTATCATGTTGTTCAAATTTTCTGTTTCTTTATTGATCTTCTGTCTACATGTTCTACCCATTATTAAAAGTGGGGTATTGATATTTCCTACTATTATTCAAGAGCTATTTCTCACTTCAGTTTTGTCCATGTTTGCTTTATACATTTAGGAAATTTGATGTTTGGTATATAGATGTTTATAATTATATCTTCTTGGTGCATTGATTTTTTAAAAAAATTATTACACATATGTAGCAAGTTTGTTGTTGTTAATCCTCACCTGAGGATATTTTTTTTCCATTGATTTTTAGAGAGAGTAGAAGGGAGAGGGAGAGGGAAAGAGAAACATCAATGTGAGAGACACATCGACTGGTTGCCTCCAACACACACCCGGACCAAGGGTGGGAGCCAACCCGCAACCCAGATATGTGCCCTTGACCAGGAATCAAACCCATGACCCTTTAGTCTATGGGCTGACACTAAACTACTGAGCAAAACTGGCCAGGGCTATTTAAAATTATTATTAACAGCCTTTTGTAGTTAATTTGCCTCCTCTTTTATTACCTTTAAAAATGCCATAATCTTCAAGTAAAGAGTAAGTACTGACTCTTTGATTGGTTAATATATAGAGTAAGTATTGATTCTCTGATTGATTAATATGCAATGACAGAGCAATAAAAATCTAATGACTCACAATCTAGTCCCAGCAAATTTAGGGACCACAATTTATAAAACCCCAGTATTTTTTAATGCTTATTTTGCTTGGTGGTCCATCAGTACATATTATTTTATAGATTTGCCATGAAATCATAATGTGCCAAATGAATGGGGTAGAGAAAGAACTACTGTGTAGGACTAGAGAAGTCAGAACATATTGAGAACTAAAGAATTTGGGTATGGATTAATGGAAGAGCTAGGATTTGGAAACTAGTAAATGATAATTATATTCTGAATGAAAGGTATCAATCCATAAATTTGATAAGGAGGATGCTAAAAAAAAAAATACATGCCAAAAAGCATGTCAGAACTTGACATCCATTTATGATAAAAACTCTCAACAAGGTGGTGTAGAGGGAATGCACCTCACCACAGGTTGCAAATATTTTCTCCCATTCTGGAGGGTTGGCCTTTCATTTTGTTTTCTTTTATTGAGCAGAAATACTTTAGTTTGATGAAGTCCCATTTATTTATTTTGGTTGCCCGTGCTTTGGTTTCAGATTCAAAAAGTAAGAAGCTTACTGCCTATTTTTTTTCTCCTAGGATTTTTATGGTTTCAGGTCTTATATATGTCATTAATCCATTTTATATTAATTTTTATGCACAGTGTAAAATAGTTCTGTTTCACCCTTTTTCATGGGGCTGTCCAGTTTTCCCCACACTCTTTATTGAAAAGGCTGCCTCTATCATATATGCATAGGTTTACCTCTGGACTATTAATCTCTGTGTCTGTTTTTAGGCCAGTATCATACTATTTTGATTACTATAGGTTTGTAATGTAGTTTGAAACCAGCGAGTATGATGTCTCCAGATTTGTTCTTTCTCAAGATTGATTTGGCTATATGAGGTCCCTTGTGATTTCACATAAATCGTTAGGATTGTTTGTTCTATTTCTGTGAAAAATTACATTGGAAAATTTGATAGTGATTGTACTGAACATGTAGATTGCTTCAGGTAGCAAGGACAATTGAACAATATTCTTTCGATCCATGAGCATGTAATATCTTTCCATTTATTTTCAATCTCTTTCGTCAGTGTCTTATAGTTTTCAGTTACTTCATCTCCTTAATTTTATTCTTTTTGACAACATTGCTGATAAGATGGTTTCATTAATTTTTTTCTTGTAGTTAATTATTAGTGTAGAGAAACACCGATGTTTTTTGTATATTGATTTTGTGTACTTCAACATTACTGAAATTGTTTATTAGTCTTAGCAGTTTCTTGGTAGTGTTTTTAGGGTTTACTATATATAACATGTCATTTGCAAATAGTGATAGTTTTATTTCTTCCTTTCTGATTTGGGATGCCTTTTATTTTTCTTGCCTAATTGCTTTGGTTAGGGCCTCTGGCACTATGTTGAGTAAAACTAGCAAGAGTAGGCATCCTTTTCTTGTTCCTGATTTTAGAAGAAAAGCTTTTCACCTCTGAGTATGACGCTAGCTATGTCATATATGGCCTTTGTTAGGTTTACACACATTACAGGGGCAGGATAGTGGAAATAGTGATCTAGTGATTACTGTTAAAAATCAGCTTCTGGCTTTTATTGTGGCTTCTCCACCTGACTGTCCTCAGCCTGGGTGGGATTTTTACCCCCCAGTGGTGGTTAGCAGTGGTTTGAGCAGAACCATGTCTAAATAAGACTTTCGACTCTGCTTCTCTCTTTCCAGTTTAAGTCCTCCGTCTCTTCTCTCTGAGATCTCACACCTAAGTTAATATAAGCATAGTCCCAATGTGTTATCACATTGCTAAGAAACACATATTTTACCCAACCTGTAGGGATCATTTCAATGGGAGGATTATGGGGACCCTTTCTCACTCCTCAGGCTATAGGTAAAAGACTACTACTCACTCCTTCTTCGTAATGAGACAGGGGCCCTATTTTTACAATTTAGATTTAAAATTTTTTGCAATGAATAAAATACTTTGAAATTAATGGGCGTATACTTGATTCAGTTTCTCAAATTGAGCCCAGGGCTGAACAAGGTCCACAAAAATCTAACACATGACTTTCTCATTTTAGACTCAGTTTGAAAGTACATGAAAACAAATGGAAAATGTAAGACAAAAGCAATTGCTGGACTCTAAGAATGACTCAGAGATTTCTTTTATATATCACCTATTTTTATTATCCTCCATTTCTAAAAGCAAACCACCATTTTCACCACTTTTCAAGATGTTCTGATCTTTTATCAAGTATGCATTTAAAGAAAGAAAACATTCTTCAGCTGTCAAGATTAAATGTGTTTATTTTGAGTTAGTGGATACAATGGCATATTAGATACCAGCACTCCAAGCTACACACCTATGTATTTGCCTCTAAACCTTCACACATTGTCAGTTTCCATTCCGCTAACATTCCACCACTGGGCCTCCTAATTCTAGCAAAATCATAGTTCAATTTCTTTTAAAAAGTAAAAGCAAGATTGAACACTATATTGTGCTTCCAGTCCCCCCAGAAGGATTATAATTGCCTCAAATAAACGTTTATTGTTTTCAGTGAAGGGGAAAAATGGATAGCATGAGCACTACTGGAAAAGAAAGAACAGAATACAGATTAAAAGAAGCATTTTAGGCTGGAGGAGTTAGTGTCCCCTTACTTAAAAAACCCACATCTATGCCTTCCAAGTTAAGTTGTTCCATTTGAGGGCCACACACACCAGCGTATTGGCGCGTACATTTTTGCATTGCAACAGAAGCAATACAGCTTTATCTTCTACCATTACACTTCCAGATTTTTCACTGAATAGACCTGCCAACCTAATGATTCTTGCATGCATTAGAATTTGCTCTTGTAGAGTTAAGTGTATTTTCCCCATCCCTCCCACTCCCGTAAACATTGCAATACAAACTCTGCACCAAATTTTATGAGAATGTTGCAAAGAACAGCTCCGTGCCACCTCGGGACAGGACGTCCCTGTCCCCTCTCCAGGCGTAGAGATGGATCAGTAGTATTGATCACATCTCATCTTACATGCAAACAGACTCTGCTCCCATAGTTTCCCCGTGCCAGAGGCATACGCGTCGGCAGGTATGCATACAAAAAAATTGGATTTAAAAAGAAAAGGAAAGAAAAAAGAAAGAAAGAAAACACTTTGTTAAAGCCTATCGTCCTAGAAGGAATCCATTGCTTTGAATTCACTTAAGGCCTGTACAGGCGAAATGTGTTTCTTCTGAGAACCTCGTCTAACCCGTGTCTGGAATTCTTCAGGCTTTTCTCTCTTCACAAGGGGCTTCTTCTCGGGAGCCTTCATCTTCCAAGACACAACAGGTGAGTTGACAGCGGCTGTCCCATAGACCTTCTGGTATTTGGTGGAGGCCACATAGGATGCTTTGACTGTGAGGACGACAGCGTTCATCAGGTTTTTTGCGGCCTGGATGAGCGATGTAGCACTGTCCAGCTGGAGTGAGATACACCTGGGTTAGTCAAGGCACAGCATTCACAAGGCAGTTTCACAGTTACAACAATGCTTTGCTTGTACAAGTATACAGTACTGCCTCCAGAGGAGCAAGTTATTACATGGCAAGGTGAATAGGCTATAAAGCAGTCACCTATCTTCTCCCAAGGTAAAAAAAAACAAAACAAAACAAAAACAAAAGGATACTCTATGATGCACAGTTTATTCGAGTCCCAATACCTCTAAAGTAAAACCCTCTTTTGAGCATGTAAGAATTCCAATCTTAACGAAAGTTTTTCAAAGTAGAGTATCTCGTGGTATTACATTAGGCTGATTGGTAATGGCGACATTTACTCAAATGTTTGAAAAGCATTTGGAAGGCACTAAAGAATAAAAATGTATAAGGGATTACATTGCAATTGTATGCTCCCCCCACCCCCACTTCATGGAAGTGTATCTCTATAGATTATTTCTCCATCCCGAGTTTAAGATTGCTAGGGATGCAGGCAGCTAAGCAGGGGAACACCCATAGGTGTTCTGGCTCTTGCTTAAGTGTTTATTAAGCTTGAGTATCTGTTTACCTATTCTCAGGTCTTGAATATACCTCCTATAAGAATATCAATAGTTGTGCCAAGCTGTCGTAAGTCAGAGAGCATTCAGTGAGACCCGTGTCCACATGTTTAATGAAATACTGATTAAGCACCATGTGCCAAACACTGTTGTCAGAGCTCTGTATTTCCCCATTTAACTCTCACAACAATCTACAGAGTGGCAATTATTGTCATTGCTATTTTATGATGAGCTGAAGCATGCAGCGGTCTAGCAACCTCCAGTTTTACAGAGCTGAAGTCCTTACAGACTCTCTTACTACTCCATACTGCCATGCTGTTAGGCAGGTTAATTTTAAAAATGCTATGACAAGTCACAACTCAGAGCACGGTAGGTTTAGAAGCTCATCTCCAGACTCTGAAGCCAGGGATTTTTTTTTTTTTTCTTAAGGTTACCTCTTTTCTGCTTTTAACCAGTTAGACAGTGTGGTACATACTATATACTACACCATTGCATTCAACCTTCTTTTTCCTTCACTTCCTGAACCATAGATGCTGGGAAAAATAGAAACTGCACTTCCCAGGCTCCCTTTCAGCCAGAATTCTACCTGTAACCCAGTGAAAGGAAAGAAATAACAGCCAGACTGAAGATATTACTGCAGACTCAGGGACGCTTGAGCATAGTTTGACCGGTCCTCAGACTTCTTGTACTATCAACTAAGGAAATGTATCCATTGAGGGAGGGATCCAAGGATGCTCCTAAGTAATGTGGTCCCTAGTTGTGGAGATGCTTTGTTGTATAACCTGTAATTGATGGACTATAGTTGCATTAGAGAGTTGGGAGACAGGCCTACAACCTTCTGGATGCAAGATGATTAGCAAAGTGTTTGAGCTCAGGGACCCCGAACACGTGGTTTCCCCGTGTGATGCAACTGCACTCACTTTAGCTTCTTGGCATTTCTTGAGACCAAAACATGTCCCAAGCAGTGACTGAGAACACGCTGTTTTCTGTTCCCTGTCCATGATTAAGGCTAAATAAATCTATGCTGCTTTAAGAAAAATATTTTCTGACAAGTGAAAATTCTTCCACCACCAAAAAAAAAAAAAAAACCCATATGGTCAGATACTCGGGGGTTAAAGATGCTTTCTATGTGTGAATTATTTGCAATACCATAGAACTGAAGTGTCAGCACTAAGAAAAATAAGATTAAACATCAGTATTACATTGACCCCAGAATAATGTAGAGAAATAAAGTGATTTGTGGATTAGAGGCCCTGATTCAACAAATACTATAATTGACTGCTTTATGACTTAAATCAACCAAATAGATAGTAACTACTTACTTTACCACTTCTATTACACTCTACACACATACCAAAATAACTGCTAGCCCAGACTGTTCAGATGCTACAGCTAGCTAAGGAAAAGCAAATTCTAGATTATGCATATTAGTAGAAGAGAAGCTAAGCGCGGATTAGCGCAGTGACTCTAAACAGTGTCTGAACCAGCGGCATCAGCATCACCTGGAAACCTGTTAGAAACGCAATTTCTCAGGCCCATCTCAAACCCTCTGAGTTAAAAACTTGAAATCCAGGGGATCCTGATGCACGGAAAAAGTTGAGAACCACCGAATGAATGAAACCCAAAGACTATGGGAAGGCTTATTTCATCCAGTGAGTTCAGACTTTCACTCTGCATGAATTTGGTGAACTCATAGCCAGTTATCTGACTGAATTTCACTTTTTCATCTTTTCCATTATACAGACTCCCAGGGAGAAGTGTAAATAATGAAGGAAAGACATAATGTTGGGACAATTAGGAGATCAATCATGGTTTCTTATGCTTGATACTATACCCCTTGGCCAATTGACAGTTTCCTATAAGTCTGTCAGGTTTCAAAAACAAGTAATATTCACTCATAAAGATTGTTAATTGTGTTGTGTGCTATGGGTAGAAAGAGGGTGAAATGATATAATAGCAGGGACAGTTCTGTTGATTTGCTTCAGAGCAATAAAATTAGCAGAAGTAGAAGATGACATGTCTGTTGTATTATTAAATGGTTCCCAACAAGCACATCTTGGGAAAATTGAGTGCACCCAAAGAGAAGAATTACAAGTAATTTGGAGATTTTTACCAAAAATTCCATTTTCAGATAGATGGTGTCTAATTCTGCAGCAAAAATAGGATAGCCTGCCTCTTCTTCAGAACCCCTTTGCTCTCCCAGCCTGAAGCAGGAATCCTGTGAATAAACCTAATACATTGGTGGAGGGTGAGACAGTTCTGAAATATAAAGCCAATTATTTCATTCAAGCCACCTGGTAGGGCAGATGCTGATTTGTGGCCAGACAAAGCGAGGAGCTGAAGGATCTGGCCAGCTAAACTTGAACAAATATACTCCTAGAAAATGAGCCCAATCTAAAATTGAGACTCAATTTGACTTTCTTAAAACTTGAATGACCAAAGGATAATTTTTCCATATGCCCTATACCCACTTGAATGTTTGAGATAATTATCAGTACAATAAGAATTTGTTTTATTGAAAAATAGGTCTCCTTTATGCTTGTCCAAAATAGCACTGAGACCTGGTTTCCAAGTGGCACATTTTGTTGCTAAAAATTCACTTCCTAAAATAAAAAATACATTAAAAAGAGTAAAGTTACATGGCCAGGTGATTTTTTATTACAAGGTTTTGGAAAACTTATTTAACATAATTGCATTCTACTTTGTGATTTATTCTATAACCATGGCATTTTCACACACGACATGCAAATGCTTCTGCATAAAGTTTTAATAATAATAGCCAACATTAATTGAGCAATTAGCAGGTGCTTGGCTTTGCCTTAGTCCTTTTAATTAAATTGCATGATTTAAGTTTCAAAAAACCTTGAAGTAGGAACTTTCATTACTCTGATTTTACAAGTGAGCAAACTGAAGCTTAGCCAGGTAATCTAACTTGCCCTGCAGTGACGGGCAAAGTAGAGATGAGGACCAATGCTCTCTCTTGGAAGCCCCCCATCTGAACCACTACACTGTTTTCTGAAGCATCCTTTAACCTCTGGGGTCTTGTTTTTTGCAGTGACTACCTGCCATTCAAAATGAACTTGTCTCAATTATTACCTCTGTCTGGGTAGAAGCCTGTCCTTTAAACCTGGTAACAGCCTGTAAACATCATGACTACGTCTGGTGAGAGTCCCCATCTCACCTGGACTGTGATTTTTGGTCTCATCCTCAGAGCCTGAATTCTTTATAGCTGGATCTCCTGGCCCTTCTGTGCACCTGCTCTGTACTCAGCTCTTTGCTGGCCTTCAGGGTATCTTCCTGTCTTGGATTCTCCCTCTTGGTGGCAGTGCCAGAAATCTGAGACCTGCAGATTTCTCTTGCACTTGCTAAGCTTCTCTGAAGCACCTTCGCTACACTGCTGTTATGACTGGTTGTACTGCTGGCTGGAGCTCATCTACTCTAATTGGTCTATGCCTTTACCTGGCCTGGCTGTACTAGCTTTATCATGGCCTCAAAAGTGGGCCAAACCTCAGCTATTCCTCAAGCTAGCCTGCATATACACTGGCCTTTTCTGCAAAAAGAGACTCTCATTTTTCCTGCTTAAGGGACTTTCTATTCCTACTGGATGTCCCATTCAGTTCCTATATTTAGTCTAAGAGAAGCTGCTAATTTTCACCTACTTTTAAAAATAAGAGCCTACATTTAGCAAATGCAACCATGAGCCAGTCTCAGGACTAGCTCCCTGAGTTTCTTTTCTCTCATTCGATCTCACAACCACTCCTGACCCGGGAAATACTCTTAGGCACCATTAGGATAGAGAGCCATACAGCCTGTCCAGTATCGCATTACAAATGAGAGGTGAAGAAGCCAAGATTTAAATCCAGGCAGCCTAACTTTAGAGCCCCTGAGCTAACTGTGGCCCCATGCTGCTTCCCAGAGCCAGGCATGACGGAGCCACAGCCCCCAGATCCAGTAGGCTGTGCTAGACTAATTCTCTCTCTCCTAGTCGGTAGGTGTCTGCTGTCCCTAACCACAGAAATTAGGCTTCTCCTAATTCTGTCACTATTCTTTTAAAATATCAAAGTACTATTTTAAAAAGGCAACAGATGTTTCTTCACATCTTGTTCTACTGCAGTCTGTGAAAAGCAAACAAGGCGGGGAGAGCTGTTTTACAGCCGTGTCTATAGGGTTTGTCTGGCTCTTTTTCTGCCTGTTACCACTCTTGCCTTTTTCACCTCAGTCAGCTTCTCGGAGCTCTCTCTTTCCCTGTACCATTCTCATTGTGTGTTTTAAATGGGAAGCACATACTAGAAGGTAGACTTTCTGCCCTTCATTGATATTTGTGCTGCCTAATTTCTTATGTCAAAAGATGAAGATTGTCATGAAAAGGGCTTAACTCAAAGTTTGCAGGATCATCTGAAAACCCCACATCTTAAGTTTCATGCTCTATCATTAACAAGAGGTTCACGCCTCAAGAGGTGTTCAGTTTCCATAGAAACTATGGTGATTGCATGACTCAATCACACTCTTTTAAATGAAAGTGCAGCCCGGCTGGTGTGGCTCAGTGGTTGAGTGTTGACCCATGCACCAAGAAGTCACTGGTTTGATTCCTGGTCAGGGCACATGCCCAGGTTGTGGGCCCAATCCCCAGTGGGGGGCATGCAGGAGGTGGCCAATCGATGTTTTCTCTCATCGATGTTTCCATCTCTCCCTTCCTCTCTCTCTAAAATCGATAAAGAAAAAGATTTTTTTAAAAAGTGCAACTACATTTCTCGAAATGTTGATTTCTCATTTACTCTTTACCTTAAGCCCGTCTGTCCTTCCATCTTTCTACCAACTTATTTATTCACCCAAGTATTTCTTCGGACACCTACTGTGTATCTATGTTCTGGCAAACACTGGGCTATAGCACTGGGTGCACAAACATGGACACAGAAACGAAAAGGTGGAGTGCTCTGTGATCAGTGTTTTAGTAGGGTGGAAGATGCTAAAGAAACAGGGAGAAGGGAGATCTACCTACCTTGACTTAGGTAGGGGCAGGGCAGGAAAATGAAGCTTCATGGTGGCTATGCTATCTAAACTTGCTTTAATGAATGAAATAGAAAGTTGGCGATTGAAGGGTTGCGTAATGGACCGTTCTCGACTCTCTAGCATGTACAAACTGGATATATAGTGATGCTCTTCACCCAGATGATAGAAACAAGTTTAACTTGAGACCTACTGAGTTTCAGGTGTCTGCATTTCGTGTTGTTATCAAAGGCACAGTTGAAATTATAGAAGTGAAACTCAGGAAGCTAGAAATAAGAAACCATATATGTGTTATAGTGGTCTCCCCTACAATTTCATAAAGTGTTCTGCATACTATAGACCTATAATTTATGTCAATTCAAATTTCTTCTTCCCTTCATGTTATTAAGCATTTATACAGAGAGAGATAATAGAATGCTGAATGAAATATTAAATCTGTATTCTTTTATCAGGTCAAAAATTCCACTAAATGTACTAAAAATTCTCTCAGCAGTATCAAGTTCCATATTCTTTTAATAATATAAGCTATGACATCATCAAGAACTATCTCAACGGTTCTCTTCACAGCCAAGGCTACTTTCTAGTTCATTGAGAAATTAGCAATCACTCTTGATAAATAATGTTGAACTTCCTGGGGCCAACCAGCAACAAAACAAACGGAGTTTAGATTTAACAGGTGGTTTTAAAAAGACGCATATAAAGAAAGTATAGCATAGTCAGAAGTGCAAAAAATATAAAAGAGGTAGAGGGAATGCACTGGATTAACAACATACAGTAAATGGCTTAGGATATTAATTTGAGAGGGCCAGACGTAGAATGACAGAAGTGAATTAAAAATGTCACTGAGTTCTACATTAATCCATTCAAAACACGCATGTAGAGCCAGAAATACAACCTGGAAATGCATCTATTTTCAAAAGGCTGATTATTACCAAAAAATAATAAACCACAACTGGCAGTTCACGGAAATCTCAGGTACAAAGCAACTTGTCCTTGGATTAAAAATAATACAAGTGCGTGAGACTACTGGAGAAGGTCAATAGAATAAAATAAACCAAATCCATTCAAAGGTGATTTTTAAATATAAGAAAACTGAAAAGTTTCCCTTGATTACCTCAAAAAGCTTAGAAGTGCCTGGGAGAGGGAACCTCGTCCCTTTTGGGCCTAGGTGATTCTATTTTAATTTTCTCAATTTAGAGTAGATAGTGGTAGGATTTTGAGAAGGATAAAATTGTTCTGCAAATATGGGTAGACTCCATTTTAGCCACTTGCAAGATCTTTTAATAGTAATGACAGTGTTTAACATAAGAACAAGAAGTATTTTAATAGAACCATGCTATGCAAATTCAGACCTGGGGTAGTGTTTTGGGGGGGAGGAAGTTGTTATGGGAGAATTGACAATAAATTGAAAGCAAATACCTTGAGAAAATTGGAATCTTTCCACTGGAGCTGGTCATTTATTTATATTTAAACAGTTATCTACCCAAAATGAGTCACAAATTGCTTGCAGGGAAGGAAAAAAAAAAAGACCTTGCAACAAGTCAGCTTTGCCGTTAATGAATGAGAGGTTAGAAACCCAGAGCATCGGTGCCTATTATCTGCCAAGAAGAACATTTCATGTTTAAAAAATCCATGAGGATTTGAAGAGATATTTGATCTCCTTAGAAACTCTGATGCATTTGAAATATCTTGAAATATCTGCCTGCCTTTCCCAGGGTCTATATCAATAACATTAAAAAAAAAAAAAAACTCTAGCAAGTGCAGGGTAATAAATAAGTCAGGCAAACAAAGACACGGTGAAAAGGTTCAGCCTAATCACCTTTCTTCACACTTTATGGATGTTGACACACTTGCAAAAAATACAATTCCTTTGTGGCAAGCCTTCACTTCGGTATTCTAGTCCACTCACTCTTCCTCATCAAACATCAACAATGAAGTGAGTTAGCAAAGGTGGATTCCTCCCTGTTAAGACAGTAACAGTGGTGAACAAAAGGCAGCAATTTGTGACTCACCCATGTGGTGGCCATGGCAGACATTACCAATCAATCATGGCACTTTGCTCCCTTAGAATCAGTTGGGTGGCATGGGGAATATAACTTCTCTAGCATCCTCCTCCAAGAGATAACAACTTGATATGTTATCAACTGTTCATCTACTTCTATATTTAAATTAACTTGTTAAATACTTTGTTTTTGTTACTAATCAGATCACTGACATTTTTATCTAAACACTGCATATACTCTTTTTATACTTATAATTAGCAACTTATAGTTGCTAATTAATGAAATAATTTAGCATAAGTATTAACAGAAGTGCAAAGCATTTGTAGGGGGCAGGTGATTAAAAATTAGCTGAATATATTAACAAGAATGGTGTCTGAAGTGAAAAATGACCATCATGCCCAGCCCATGTGGCTCAGTGGATTGAGCATCGTCCCATGGACTGAGAGGTTCCAGTTCAATTACCAGTCAGGGCACATGCCTGGGTTCCAAGCTTGATCACCAGTGGGGAGGTATGCAGGAGGCAGCCCATCCATGTTTCTCTCTCTCTGAAAAATCAATAAAAACATATATTTTTTAAAATGACCATCAGAAGTATACTGGATTATTGTTAAAAAGAAAAAAAAGCTATTAAAGCTATTAATAGAACATTTACCAATTCATGACTGCTAGTGAAAATACTTTGGGATAACTCCTGTAGAGTTGGATTAATCCCAGGCGTATTCCCCTTTGGTTATGAGATCTTGAAAAGCAAATGTTTTACAGCTATAAATAGTGGCTCAATCATGACAGAAAGGAGGACAAGAGATCTTGATTTTTTTCTGCAGGGCTTGCTTGAGTGATACAGGGAGGTAGCTGGTGCTCCCCAATGCTGAAGGCCAGTTGTCAGAAAGCCTTCACGCATGGCTCACAATTGAGTTGGCAAAGGCCTTAGCAGTAAAGCTCTGCAATCTCAGTCAGGCTAAGAAAATAATCTCCCCAGCGTTGCTAAGAAATTTGCCAATTGGCTCTCAGATAACTTTCTCAACTGGACATATTTGTGTCTTCGTTCTTAATGCATTTAGGTAGGTAGTAGTGCTTCATCTTCAGCCAGTCCACTGATTAACTGTCTTCATTTGCATTTTTTCAATTATAGGTAAGTAAACCTTGGGGACTCCCATGAAGGCTTAATTACAGTCAACAAATTTCCTAAATATGGCTTAGGGCCATTTTTCTCACCACAGTTTTTGTTCAACCCAAACAAGGCATTCTTGCTAAACTTGGAGTCCTAAGAAGAAGTAGGAGTTTTGAGATGTTCTGGCCCATGGAAAGTTATGACCAGGCATTTGTTGACCTAGGCAGGTCCTACTACATGTACTAAAAATTCTCTCAGGACTATAATTTCAATATCAAGTTTAATATTCTTTTAATAATCGAAGCTGTAACATCATCAAGAACTATTCTCTTGACAGCCAAGGCTACTTTCTTTTTTTTTTCTATATTTCTTCCTTTTCTCACACTTAAGGATCTCCTCTCTGGGTTGTTCCCACATAACAATAGAACCACGAGAAACAGATGCAACAGGAGAAGAATTGCCAGTGGAATTTTAGGCAAGTTTTTAATCTTTAAAGTAAAAATGAAAAAACAACCCACACATTTATTTAAATATTTAGGTATTAAATGAGATAATGTTCTTAAAGCTGAGTGCCTGACACATGGTAGGCCCTTAGTAAATCTTAAGTGTTTATTATTACTGTAGTTTATCTTTCCTTAAATCACCATTTCAGTTAAAGAAGAAAAAAAAAAGTCTTCTTAAAATTATATTTCTCCACTTCTAACTCCTCCTCTTTACTTTCTCCTTGCAAGGTTCTCCCCATCCAGCATTTGGGTTCTCTCTAACCCTCTTCTTACTGAACCTACTGTTACCTTGGCTTGCTCTCAATGCCTAACTATTACAGTGTACATAATATGTTAGGGATAGAGGCATGAAATTTACAAGGGGAATAGAAAAGCACCAAAACATCTGTATTGTTTCTAGTTCTACTATATTCTTTAGCTGGAGGAAAGGAGGGATCAAGATTTAGCACAAGAAAATGAAGGTTTTGTGTAAAGGTGTGAACATTTAGGGTTTCTAAGGGATAGAGGAAGATTAAAAGTACAAAGTCAAGATAGCTCTAATAAGAGATAGAAGGTCTAATTTAAGAAGTATAAAAAGAAATAGTATAAAATATTTTAGCCAACCAATTATAAGGCCTAATTCCAAAAATACAGGCTATTCATTTTGGTTAAGATTATTTCCAGATATTTCTAATTAAAAAGAAAATAATGTTACTTGGAAAGTGTAACACCTTAATTCATTAAAATCTTATATTGTTGTCAGAACTCAGTTGAGAGTCCCAGCTACCTCAAAAATGGAGCCTCTTCTGGTCTAGAAGGGCTCATCAAACACAAACACTAGACTTGTTTCATAAAGTCTTAAATCTATTTTTCTATAAGATGGGCTATTTTTAATTTTTACCTCAGTCTTGAACTGAGTACCTATGATCTCCAGCTAAGGTTGGCCTACGTCATCATTAAATCCACATATTTTTTAGAAGTTTATGAACGGCAGCTAGTCCAACCAGCTTCCCTGAACATGAGTATAGCAATTTTTTGCCTTTGGCCATACTGTGCTCACATTTATTAACCAAATAATTTAGCAAAGGGCAAGTTTTGAGAAAAGACATTCTAAAGAAAAAAATCCAAGATGAATAAAAGTCAAAATCTAAGGGAGGACATTGCCTTGGCTATGACCTAGAAAGGCCAGGAGAAAGCAACTAGGACAGGTGGGAAAAAACCACCATGGACAACATTAAGACAAGCCATACTTGTCAATGCTCCATTCTCTTTCAGAACTAACAAAGCAAGGATGGTCAATGTGTGCCCAGTTGCTGTCATTTTTTCATTGGTATCGTTAGTGGGCATGCTCAGTTAATAACAGTACTTTGCTCTACTGATCCTAGAAATGCTCTCAGAATTCTCATAACATAGCCCAGGAAATCACTAGCAAATGAGGAAAGTTAGAAATCAAGATAAAACCCATTAACCATCTCCTCTATTCTACACCCCCCAAGGTTATGCATTAAGAATAGTATGTTTACATCATTTCTCCCTCATTTCATAATTTTCTTCTCACGTAATTCATAAAGAATAATTTTCAAAAATAGAATTCAGTAAATTAAAGTGAAATGATAGAAACATATGTTAACAAAATAATTCACTAACAAAATTTCAACTCTTCTTTCATTACAGAAATGAGAATTTAGACAAGAGGAAATAGATATCATTATTCAAAGGTTCATAAGAGGTCCTCAGTATAATGTATAGTTTAAAACCAGTAATTTTAATTAAATTAGTTTTAAATTTGAGCAGTTGATCCATAGCTTCTTATAATTGAACACATTTTTCTGCCTACTTTTAAACATTTTTTGAGCAGGGATAGAATAGTACCCTCCAAATTTTTTTTTCTTTCTTCCTGGTCACTGCTTTTCCCATTGTAAGATGTATCTCATCTACCAATTTTAGCATATATTCAAATAATCCCCAAGTGCTCACACTGTCACACATTCTGGTAGAGGTTTTCCATCTTTAGTTCAGGAGACAACTCAATAAGTTGTAAGCATTAAGTCTTTAACTTCCATCTACAGGACACTTCAAGTTCTTGCACAAGTTGTTAATTTTAAAAATAAGACCTCTTGACATTTAGGGAATGATCTAAGCTTCTGAAGAGGTTTCTTATTGATTCTTCTTAACATTCTGGACAGAGGTAAGAGCTCTGAGATTAACTCCATACCTCTACCCAAAACCTGCCCCTCCTACAGTCTTCTTATTCTGTTTATTGGCAACACAACATTTCCAACTGTTCAAGCTAAAATTCCAAAATCTTATGATGCACTTTGTCCTCTCTGACCTGCCATCATATCCTGCCAACAGCATCTTTGAAATATATTTGACCTTCTCAACTATTGTCATCAGAATCTCTCGTCAGGATTGTGCAATATCTTCCCCTAGCTTGTTTCCTTTCTTCCACCTTTTGCCCCCTTTAGCCTATTTTTAAACAAGGACCAGAATAGTCCTGTTAGATAAACTCACATAATGTCACTTTTCTTAACACTGTCTAGTGGATATGCATCTCAGTCTGAGTCCACAGCTATCAGAATGATCTTCAAGGTCATACTCTCTGGTCCCCAATAGTTTTGATTTCTTCTTTGTTCACTCCACTCCTAAATACTGGTCCCTTGGCTATTACTCAGAACACTTCAGGACCTTTGTTTTTCTCCCCCTGCCTAGAATGCTCTTTCCCCAACTTACCTTCAGCAAGTCTTTAACCAAATATTAGCATCTTAGTGAAAACTTCACTTTTTAAATTGCAATTCCATTCCTACCCTTGCCCCCTCAATTTGTTTTTCTCTTCTGTTTTCCCTCACCCTCTGCTATATCTCAAATACCTATATAGTGTCTTCCATACATATTTGCTAAATATTATTAAATAGTTGCAACTTTTTGAATGAGGAAATAAGACATGACAGAATTATCCAAAGAGAGGGCATAATACCTAGTCCCATGCTCAACTCCCTCATGCCTTCTACCTGTTCATTCTTCCATGGAAGATTACTGAAAGGCATGATTATTGACAGGAGTGTAGAATTTAGGGGCATAATAAAGTAAACTTTAGCCAAATCGTAATATAAATCTTATGACCTCTCCCTTTACTGTGCCCTTAGTGGTAGAGCTTCAGGAGTAGGCTTTGCTCAGAAAATACCTACAATTTTATCCTTTATGTTTATTGCTTTCAGTGTATAAAAGTCTGAGAATTCTATAAAGACCATTTCCCCTATTAATAGTATCAGTATCTATGAGACACCGAGCTATTTGCTAGGTACAGTGCTGGTATCTTAATAAATGATCTTTAATCCTCAAAAGATACATAAGGTGCAAGCCATCATCCCTTTTTACATATGAGGAAACTGAAATAGAGAAAAGTTCACGTTCTTGTAAACTTGGGTTCACAAAATTCATACTACCATCAGTCAGTCCACTGTAACACCTTCTCTCCAGACCAGGATTCTACCATGGGCTTTGTCTGCTCTGAACTCTTTATCTGGCGCTAAGTATGAGATATGGTAGGTATTAACTGTTCACACAATTGAGTCATGTGACCAGGCAGTAGGAGGTGAATTTCCTTATGGCACAAAGGGAAAAATGAAACACCAATTTCCAATCTTGCAGTCATGATTCACATACAATATGAACTAGGCAAGTACTGGGGACATTATCTTCTCCTTACTCATTTTCTTGCCAGCAACTAATAACACCATCTACGTGTTCGAAGAAAACTTGATTAAGTAACATCATCTAATTCTTCTTTCCTCTATCCACCATATATATACAGTACTTCCTATTTAGCCAAACATTATGAAAAATATTAATTCTAAATTTCTACAACATTGTCTTTTAGTCTGCCATACAGAGGGCACCATGATATAATGTGTGGTTGATGATGGTAACAGCTATTTCCTGTTTAATTACTAGTCTATGGAAGACAGAGCTCAGCAACATCCTTACATTGCACAAAGCACAAGATTACCCATTAGAGAAGCTGGCCCTAACATCAGCTGTGCCAGTTAGACTATGAAAGTTTGGGACACTCTAGTAACCTCTCTGAGCCTTTATTTTTTCAACTGTAAAATGGGGTTATTAATACCAATATATTTCATCAATTATTCTGAGATCCACATGAGAAGGCAAATCTAATACCTTTTACATTTTAAATACGTGTGACACTATAAAATATTATTGCATAACCTCTGGGTACCATTGGAAATCCTTTTAGAATCTTCACCATAATGTATTGGGTCACCTGGCAACCTCAGGACCAAAAAAACTCTGCACAGGGAAGGGTATTTCAATGGATGATAGGGTAGTGTGAGGGTACCATAAGCCCTAGCAAAACAAGAACAAGGTGCTTCTAATAGGAGGTAAGCTTTTTTTCTTCCACCTGACAGTGGGCATGACTAGGAATGAAGTATGGGTGTGGTGGTCTAGCTACAATCTCATTTTTGGAAAATGGTCAAGAAATGTGATTCTAAAAACAAACAACAAAAACACAGGAACCTTCTACTAGAGACCTAAAAACTGACTATGGGGTGCAGCCCAAAAAGTGAAGGTAAGCCATTCTTGCAATATAAGTAGCCAGCTCATCCATGGAGCTGTCCCTTGGTGATTCCAGCTCAATTCTGGTTACATTTCTTGCTAGAATCAAATAACTAGTTGCTCATTTGCTGCTTTCTCTTTAAGAAAAATCTGTGTGTATGTAAAAGTCTTGTTTTCCGTGTTAGTATTCTGGCTACTTATGAACAAGTACCCCCCTAGTCCTTTACTGGTGTGTTCTCCACACAAGCATATGGGATTGGGTGTACACATCCCCAGTGTTTAGTCAGTTGAGTGATGAATTCTCAGTTTAGGCTGCCTCTTCGATTGACATGTAAGACCAGCCTACTCATGGAAGTTGATTAGTACTTCTTTTTATTGGGTTAACGTACTTTGGATGTTTTCCAGATTCAATACATATTGAGTATCCCAAGCAATTATATCTAATTACATCACATCATCCTCACCCTCCCCCCCCCCAAAAAAAAAAAGTGATTCATCACTTTATCCTCACTATTCAATAGGTGGTGAAACCGAGGCTTAAAGAGAAGTAACTTGCTAGCTAATAAGACAATTATCAGGGATTTAAATGCATGACTTCTGTTCCCAGGTACAGGGTATTTAGCTATATCCTTAGCTCTGACTGCTTTGGAATAAAATAAGAAATGAAGGGTATTTAAGGTGGTTCCCCTGAGAAGCCAGGATACTTCTCCACAGAGGTGCCTGCCAGGGCTTGACCTGGTTTCCAACCTCACAGTCTGTTTCTCCTGGGGTGATTGGTGCTTTTGAGGCATTTTCCCTAAAAGTACAGACGGTTCCGTTCAATCTAAAACTGGAAATATTATTTCTTTGGTCCAACAAAGAACCTCTATGGCTGGACAACACATTGTCTGTTCCTTTGCAAAAGAGGTTGAGCTATACAAGGAACTTTCAAAACCAGATTAAAGGCCAGAGTATCCTCAAAAGGCTGGAAATGCATAACAGTATTGCCAAAAATCATAGAAAAAAATATTAGTGGTTCTTTTGAAAGAAAGCCTCAAATCTATGAAATTGGAAATCTTCTTGGGGGAAAAAAACATACTGCATGAACTTCGAAGAAAATAACAACCTTGAACCAGTGAAGAAAGATAAACATTAAAGGGTTGGAGAGAGTCCAGTACATAGCTCACCCCGACTGAAAATCATGCTTAATATTAAGATGAAAGTCTCCTCAAGGCACAATCCCTATCCTGGAGTCCTTGTGAATCTAGCCTTTGACAAAGTTAAATCACCTCTATGTTTATAATAAGATGCAAAGGCCAGCTCATTATTTTTCTTTACCTGATACACTAAAAACTGCCAAGGCAAACTCTTCAAATACACTACATCTACATCTTTGAAAGGAATCTGTTATATTGGACTCTCCACCTGTTACAGCTCTCCAACTTTCTCTTTAAAAAATTAATACTAAGGTGTGAAACATTCTATTTCTACCTATAACTTGCTTGATTTCAAGGGCTCACCCACATTAATTTAAGCACTGCAGAGCTAAATATTGTCTTAAAAATACCTGCATAAGCAATTTGCATCTCAAGGAGACCAGCCTGCTGCATTTCTTAATGTTAATTTTTTAAAATGTAAACTATTACTGTTTTTTCTTTTAAAAAATGTACTTATTTGTTACCTCATCAGAGAATAGCTAACGTGATATGCAATGATCTGTGAAAACGATTTTTTTAAAAAGTGCTATAAAAACAATTGAATTGTTTTAACCTCAATAACCTTGTTTGTAAAGAGCAAGAAATTGAAGTCACTTTACCTTGTTTAAAGTTTTAAACATTCTTGCCAAGATCCTTAATTGCCTTTGAGAGTAAAAAAAATGCCTGGGTCTAAGATAGGAAGATTTGAGGTAACTGGGAGGTAAAGACTTTTAAAAGGTAGATTAAAATTATGGCCAGAGGATGATTATGATGGGTTCTCAAGAGTCTTACTCTGGGAAAGTTCTCAGCCCCACTATGAGGCCAGGCTTGGAGTGAGCATTTGGCACAAGGCACTGGAATCATTGTATCCCTCCACCCTTCCAGAGGGAAGAGGCCAATGCCTCCATTTTAGATAGTCTATATGTGCTAAGTAAAAGGTCAGGATATCAGCCTATGGTTCTCATCAGGGACAATTTTGTTCTCCCACCCCAGGATACATTTGGCAATGTCTGAGGACATGTGACTGTCACTACTATGGAAGGAAGACAACAGAGATGTTGCTAAACATTTTACCAACAAACCCTCAACACTAGACTAACATAGCCTAAAGGGACAAGCCAAGAGTTTTATTAGGAAATGGTCAAAACTGATGTCAAGTCCTGGAAAGCTGTCACCATAGGTCTTTCCTCCATCTATGTCCTAGACCAGCATGCATCAGAAACATTTAAGAACAGAAGACAGATTTCTGGTCTCTGACGTGAGTGTCAGAACTGTGGAGGCAGAGCCCAGGAACCTTCTACAAATTAAAGTATGAGAACCACCACTTCACTTCTCCATTAAGGTAATTCCCTTCTGTGTTTTCAGTGATCACAATTGCTTCTAGGGCTCCGAATGACAAAAGAATGTAACCTGAGGGCGAGACCTTAGCTGTGTGTCCAATGGCTCAGCTGGGTTTGACATGAAAGACAGCAAGAGGGTGCCTACATTATCCAGAAGAGTCTCTTTCATTGGAAGAGATAAGAAAACAGAAAAACATTAGCTACCCATTTAAGTCTTTCTACATTCTGGACACTGTGCTGAGTGTGTGGCACATAAAAATATGGGACTCAGAGAGGTCAAGAAACTTGCCTAAGGTCACACACTAACTATTGGGATTCAGAATTCAATTCATGTTCCATTCAGTGCAGGTTATACATGGGCAAGGACTGCACACCCATGCCTAGATCTCCCCCCTTTTTATTTTAAATATTTTTCAGATTCCTCATAATGTTGAAGTGGGGAAACAGATATCCTGAGAAATCTCCTCCAAGGGAGCTGACACAGCTAAGCAGCAGTTTTGTTATCTCGCCTCTTTGTGTCTTCCTGTATGGAAAATGGTAAGGTGGAGGATTAGCAGTCATCTTGGACTAAAAATAGAGCAGACCATCGAGTCAGAAGGGGTCTGAGTCCTTGATGCCAGACTCTGGGCTTACTCTGCTGGCCCTCAACTACACATAGACCTATGTGAGAGGTAACCAACTCTATTTGGATGACTTAGCATATGCCGTTGTAATGAAACCTAAATAAAACATGTGCCAGGCTTTATGAGTACTATTATTGGGTGTTAATAATTTAGGATACTTAATTAAAAAGCAAAATTTAACATCTACATATAATTACATTTTAATATAGCATGACCTTTAGGTGGGAGGTCAAATGAAACCAACAATGTCACCGTGGCCCTTATTTTCAAATTCCTTCTTAAAATAAATGACTAATTTGATTCATTCAGTTCTTTTGGAAGAAATTCTGTATGTATCCATACCACAATCTTTTTTAAAAAGTCTACTTAATGTACCAAAAATTTTAAAGTAAATGACAAAGAAACTTGTTAGCTAGAAAAAAATTAATTACTTGACCTTTGGCCCCAAATCTTAATATCCTTTGAAATCTAATATTTAAAATAAAGTCTGGTGCTTTCGTGTAGGAATGAATGAATGATAGACTTCAGATTTTTCAGTGTGATAACATTACAATGGCAAAGAAGCTAATGTATTAAGCATGCATTATATGTTCATTGTGCAAAGAACCAGGGGAAAATGAACATTCAGATACATTTCCTGTCTTTATGGAGCTTACAGACTAATTGGGAGACATAAAATTAAATGTTATGACATGGCAGTGTCGTATCAGCAATGACAGGCAGAATGCATCATGCGTTGGGAGACTATCAGGCAGGTTCCTGGAAGCGCTACAGTCAGCGGTTGGTAGACTGTAGTGACCTGCAGGAAGTTACTTCAGTTCTCTGAATCTCATTTTCCTAATATTTTTTAATGGAGATGACAGTGTCAGGATCCTCCATAAGATGACTGTAAAAATAGACTGAACAACGCATTTAAAATGTTTAGCACAGAGCCTGGAACATACTAAGACCTCAATGTTTCTTAGCTAGTATATTAATAATTGTTATTTACCGTCATCCAAGTGGCATTACTATTCCAACTTATAAATCAGAAGTGAAAGCACAGAGGTTAATGCTATTGCCCAATGTCACCCAGAGTGTAAAACACACGATTGGTTTCCAAATTTACGTCTGCCAGCAATAACTTGCTCATCATTTTAACATCTACCTTATTTTGCAGATTTGACATCAAAACCACATGGCTGTTCCTTTTCTCTGCCTGGCTTTTATTCAGGTAAAATGCAACTAGGCCTTGAGGTAAATCATTTTGCCTGGGTCAATGTGATAAAGGCAATGACAGAGCTACACATCATTGATAAGAAAACTCAGAAAAAGAAAAAAAAGTCTTTAAAGTCATCATGCCAGAACGCCAAAGACATTGACATCCTACCAGGTCAACTGCTTCCAGAATCTGACAGGATCACCATCTCTACCAAAGAACTGACTTCAATTATCTGCACAAACAGATAAATATGGAGAGAAAACAAGGTTCCCTACCATTTGACTTCCAAGAAACAAAACTCTCAAAAACGTACAAAGAGTCTGGTGATCTGGAACAGCAGAACAATTTGTAAAACAATCAGGATGAAATCCAGAACTGATCCTCATTGCTGTAGTCTGAGACCCATCTTCGTCCAGACAAAGGTGTACTCTCACATCTTAGCCAAATGTAAAATACCTCTCTAGTCCCTCTCTCTTCTTACATCTGTGAACAATTGTATAACTTTCTACACAGACTGATAGGCATAGGATAACAGCTGTTACCATGAAAAAAAAAAAGAGAAAAAAGTTAGCACTTCTAAATGATGATTCAAACATATAGTTATATAAATAATATACTTTCAACATAGACCCTATAATATAGGTCAGGCCCAATACTGGCAGGACAGCCTGATTTTTGCAATCATGCTAGGAATGGTGATATGCACATTTATTTCTCTTTCAATGAAGTTCACCTAATTAAAATGAAAAAGGAGCTGAATAGCCCTACCAAAGAATACCACTCAGAAACAAGGACTGTCCTGGATGTTACCCCTATCCCTGGGAACAACTTAACTCTGAACTTCATGAACTTTGTATTGGAGCAGGACAATGAACTGTGCAAGATGGTCCCTTAAATGTATGTAGTTTCATATATACATTTATTTTGGAAGCATCACTTAATTGTGTATACATAATAATAACCATCATCCTTGAAAATTCTTTTTATGCTTAACCAAATTCAAACCAGTTTTCTCAAGGACATTCTTATATTACCTTTAAATCCTACTTTTCTCTAGCCTTTAAGTCTTAATACTTTTTTTCCCCTCTGAATCTACTTCCAAGAACATAGAAATATAATGAGTCAGTTTTGTTGCCTTGTAGAGGTCCCAAAATTTTGGTGTGAAAATGAATCACCTGGTATGGGTTGAGGGTTGGATAGGGCATTTATTCACAGATTCCAAGAACCTACTCCCTAGAATGCTGAATTCAAGAGGTATTTAGCATGCAGATAATACTCTGAACAGCTGGAGAAACACATTAAAATCAGGATGGGTCAGAAAAATATATTTGATATCCAGTCCCCACCTACCTTTCTAATTTCAGCTTCTACTTTTCTCCATCTTTCTACCCACCTCTGACATCTGCAGCTCAGAATACATCCATACTGTGAGCATTCTGTTTCTCTCCTGGGCTAATCCTTTCTCTCTTCTACCTGGAAACATCTATCCACTGACATATAAAGGCTTAAAAAAATATTAACCCCTTATGAAGCTTCCTCTTCTCCTTCTCTGTAGAATGCTCCCATCATTTTGTATATACTTCAGTTTGAGTGATTATTATAATCTATCAAAGTTACTATTTCTGATTCATTTCTATGCTACTGCCTTGTCCATCCGTAGGAGAGTGATTATCATGTGTTATTTACTCAATAAATATTTGTTGAATTATAAATCTAATTAATCCTCTATTTCTGAAATTACCTCTTAGGGATATTTAAGGGAACAATTGTCATTGTTCTCTTGAGACAAATCTAATTATAATATTTCTAACTTTCTTTAGTAATCTATATTATTCTGAAAAGTTCCTATCTAGACAAGTTTAGCTTTTAAAAGTAATTTTCTGAGAAAATATATTCTAAAAATTTATTTTCTGGTCATGATAGGAAATTAAGAAACATTTCACTGGATGACATAAACCAAGTCCTTAGAATCTGGGATAAGAGGCTAAAGCAGTTTTCGTCATGGAACTCCAGTCTGTTAGAAAGGCCAAAGTAATAACTTGGAAGGAACTTGGATGGGAAGAAATACAAAAACAGTGCCCTCTACATGATGCAAAGTATACATAGCAAATCATCTATAGCAACGGACAGGCTTTTGAATGTAAACGGTCTTCTTTGTCAACGTGGGCGAAACATGCCCAAATCAATAAGCTCTTTCCATGTATATCAGGGAAAAAGACTTGCATAAACATGTTTAGTTTACTCAGTATTTAAACCTTCTCAACACTGGCTGTTTGAGAGCAGAATCGGACATGATTCCTGCTCAGTGCACAGAGAAACATCCTTTTGTTTTGGAAAACCATCCTGGTTCCATGGATTCTCCTTAGCTAGTGGGCATTTTTCATGACCATGGGCACTTTCCATGGCCATTGTTATTTCTAAACCTGTCATTGTTAATCCTTTCCCACCTTCATCAGAAAACCAGAAAGTCTCAGAGCTAGAGTTTCCTCTTGTTCCTATTTCCTTCCTTTTATTCATTTCTCTTCCACATTTGTGGCTGTGAGTGATCATATGAACTTCAGTGTCACTGTGAAAGTAGCTGCTTGATTATATCTTTCTGTGGTCTTGCTCACCTGAAATGCTTCCCTGCCATTCTTAGTATGATAACACAAAAATAAACCACTCTGTTCAAAGTTAGCTGAAGGCCTCAGCTTCTCACAAAGCCTTCCCTGTACAATCCAGAACCAAGTGTCTTGGGTCTTTGACACTTGGCATGTATCTAGACTCCCAAAAGGTCATGCATTCCTCAAGAGTAGGAGCCAGGCTTTACTGCTTTTATCCCCCTAGCACATAGCTCAGTGCTCACCCATTCCCAACTCATCAACCCTTCCCATCACCATAGGGAAATTATTCCAATATTGCATAACTAATTTTGAATGTTAGAATCTCAATGAAACCTAGCTCCATCTATTTCCTAATAGATGAGAGTTTATTTTTTCTAATGTCAAAAATGAGAACAACATAAAAATATAGAATTAAAAACAAATGAACACATAGCTAACTATCATGTGCTTGAGACTGTCCATTTAATATAATATGATCCACTTATAGTAACAAAATACTACTACATCAGATATAGGGTACTCTCTAAAAACCTAGTTTGGACTATAATTTTCTTTCTGGTTTGGATAATTGTGGGACCTATTAAAAAAAAAGTCTCATCAACTATTCAATTTTTTTCTCCATAAACCATTTCTTCAAAAAAATATAATAAAGCAAAAATGTCCTCGGGTGAGGATTAAAAAACATTATATATATATATGTGTGTGTGTGTGTGTGTGTGTGTAATAAAGCCATAGATTTCTAGAGCAGGAATACTTTAGGATAAGATATATCCATTAGATCATCTATGATCATCTTACAGATGAGCAAACAAAGGCCCAAAAGACCTAAGTAATTTACATTGTTCCCTCATTAGGCAATGACAACAATAAGAACAGTGTTCAGATCCCATTATGCAACCTCTGTTATACTCCACTGTTTCCTTTAGAGCACAATTTATGTGTTTTTAAATAACTTCAATACATACAAAATGAATTCAACACTGAACGCCACTGTAAATGACATGCACATGGATACACAAGGGCACACACAACGCATTCCATGGTAGACTCTCTAAGTTTGCACAAGCGCACGACACAACCGTTCCCAACTCACGAAGTTTAAAGATGATTGTATTCCAAGGGTGTGTAAAATATGAGCATTTCTTACCTGGCAGCTGTGTGAGGGTTGATAAAAGACATTAAACACTTGAGCTATGATTCGACATCAGATTTTTCTGGCACTGAAAGTTGGCTTGCACTGGTGTTTCAGGGGTCTAGCGTTTTTAATGGAAGGTAGGCCAGAGACTTGAGAGGGATCACCCAAAACGTATGACTTTGGCACCCAACACATGTTGCCCAACATATATGACTTGACCCACACTGTAATACTAAGCTGACTGCAGGTGATTATCACCCAAATCCTCCTATCGGCCAGTCATGGCTTTATTTTTCCCTATTGTACCTGAAGTCACCACCATTACAGTCACATTGGGTTAGACAGCTTAAGTGGGAAATTACTTCAGAAATCGCCACACTACTCCACCCCAGGTAACAAAAGGGCAGTATCAGCACATTCTTTGACTATTGCTTTTGAGCTGTTAAAGTGTATAAGTTGGGAAGGAGGAGTGAGAAGATCTACCCATAATAGAAAAGCTATTGATTAGCAAAGACTCCTCCTTTGAAACTGCCCCTACTTCTTTAACACCAATATCCACACTTAGCCAATTAACTCCGGATGTGTGCATACTTTTAAAAGAAAAAATGATACCTTCTTAACATATTTCATAATACTCATGATCCACACAAGGATGCTCTTATCCCACCTCATGAGAAGTAACGGGGCCTCATGTTTTGATGTTCAAATCCTTTCAAAAACACCCACCCTGATGCTGAACATCCCTTACAGATGTAATCACCTCTAGGAACTTACTTTGCCTTTTTTTATAGCAGCTGACATCTTGACAGTTTTAATAGGTACCCAGGAGCGAACAAGGGAGGTGGAGAAAAATGCTCACTCCACCTGATCTTTTCTTTGTAAACACTAAGGCATATACAAAAACTAATCAGTAACAGAAACCCCTACAAAACAAAGGACAGCAGCTTTTCACAGCTCTTAACTACCAAGAAATCCTACAAAACAGCATCAGTATCATTACATGCATCAACAACAAAAAAAGGTAGCAAATTTGGTCGTGACACCTTGAAATGGCTGTACCCTTAATCCTATGAGAATGGTGACTCCTTTTTTAAAATAAATATTTTAGTCTTTTGCATTAGAAACATTTTCACTTGTTTATAGCAAAAGCCAGAATTGTTGGCAATTCTTATGTATCAGTTTCTTCACAGTTTTACCCCACAATTTTAGAAGAGCAGACTGATTCTCTGGGCAAATATCAATAAAGGATATTCTGTGATCCAGAAATCTTTCAAATGAAGAACTCATTCTCCTAACCAGCCTTCCTTCGACAAGCTCCCTGAAGGACCACAGAACAAATTCATTCCTCATATGCAATGGCTTTCAGTCCCAATGGGAAGAAAGACTGAGAAATAGAGGAATAAAAATACTGTTTTCATTTCTCAAGTTTAGATCACACTTGAAGAGCACAGTTGTGCCGTAGAGTTCTTCACCTATCTAGAGAATGGATAAGTAGATCCTTTCTCCAAAGTTGGTTAATAATAAGACAGCTTGAGTAGTCACCTTGTTACCTCCTTGAAACCCCATTTTCCTGCTTTCAAAAGTAATGTTTACAGTGAGACAGATTAGATTAGAAAGCAAAGTTACTCACCATGGAGGAATCACTGCTTCCACTCCCGATCGGAGCTCCCTCAGCACAGGTTGGGAGGTGGGTAGAAAGTTGACTAGCCCTGCCCCCATCTATGACATCACAATCTACCTCATAAAAGGTAGTGAAAGTGCTCTGAACTCCTGTCTGATTTCCGAGAGATACAGAAAAGAGAGCGTGAGAGAGAGAGCAAGAGAAAAAAAAATAAAACGTACCCTATTGGGAAGGGATTAGGGAGGTGGAAGAGGGAGCGGGTAATCGGGAGAAAGAGTCATACGAAGGAATTCGGTGCTGAAAGAGATGGGTGGGCCTCTGTGATATTTAGCAGCCCAGTCATTAGGATTCCTCATTGGTTCTCTTGAACAGGTCAGTGGACCACCTGGGAGAAGGAGGATGAAGAAGCAACCTGCCTCGTCAGGCATTAGAGGGGCAACTGCAGTGGGTTCAAAGGGGATGAATCCCCCGTTTAAAGCACTGACGATCACCAAGAGAGAAAGCGAGGGCTGCAGCTCTTAAAGCCTGGAACGGTACATGGGAAATCTCAGATGTCTTTCTTGGAAGTTCCATTGCCCTGCTGTGTGACCTTTGTCAAGCCCCCGGGCCTCCACACCTCCAGCCAGGAATGCCGCTAAAGGGATACTTACCTCTTTCATTGGAATCACCAAAGAACTAAGACATTCATTGTTGCTAAAACTGCAACTCTTTTTACTCTTCCTTTTTGTACCCAATGGTGGATTGCGGGGGCAAGTACAGTTTCAAAGATAAGGCAATAACTAATGCCTATTTCTACCTGTAGGATTCCACCTCTTAAAATGTTACCTTTGACATAAAATATTACTCACAGTCTTGACTAAATTTTTCCATGTATACTGAATATGACATATATCTAAAGGGGATCGTTAGAGCCCACCTCAAAACTGGAGAAAAATCAAACAGCAAGATTTTTATACTCATAAAGTTCCCCTGCACTGCTGGGCTCAGAGGTCAAGTTTAATTGACTCAATGATGCTAAGTGACCAAACATTTCTGTCACATGCTGTTCTGCTATAGCCATATAGTTATAGCTTTGTTTACTCCAAGTCCAATTGTTTTTTTGTTTTTTTTTTGGACATCAGCTAAGGTGGAAGAATAATGTAGCGAGAACTAAGTTTTATCTATTTTTTCATATGAAGATTCAGAAGTTTAAAATGTGAACTACTCCAAGTTGTCCATTGGGTGTTACGACAAAACCAAAGGAAGGGGCGATATTGAAGAGTAGGCAGGTCCAGAAACCATCCACATGGAAGCCAGATCTCTCTTTCCATAGAAAATATTTTAGTAAAAAAAAAAATTCAAAGTAATAGCTGTAATTCATGGCCTAACAAATGGTAAAGCCTAAATGCTTGTTTCTGTGTGCAGATAAACAAGATTCCCACTTTGGAATTATTTTCTTATGTTTTAAGCCAATATAGCTCTATTTCTAGTTCTGTCATTCTTAGCTGACTAAATACATAAGTGAATTAGGTAATCACAATTTAAAATTAAGCAAAACTGAGCAAGTATTTTGAAAAACAGAAGCTACTAAATTCAAACTAATTACAGATTTGGCAACATTACTCTCTTTTACTTCAAAATGAATTTTAAAGACATTTAAAGAATATTCTAAGAGCATTAAAGACAATAGAAAAGAAAAAAAAAATCTGGCATATGAGAAGGATAAAATTATCCTATGTTTGACTTTTTCTGTACTTATTAGAATGAAGCAGTAACACTCTGCTTATGTTTTCCTTATTCTATTTCCATTTTGAATAATTCGAAGTCTAAATTCAAATTCTATATTCAACAGTGTTTGGTCCAGATTTCCTAATTAATGGCCCTAGGAAGTTTTATTGTCTTCCAGTTTTTACATATTGGATCATTGACTAGTTGGCTTATCCTTGCTTTTTTATGCTTTATAACAAGCCCATTTGGTTTTAAAAATTAGGCATTTCTTGATTTTGCCATTGTATAGAATTCATTAAAGTGCATTATTTTAAGAATAATCATGCACTTGCCCATTCTTCCAATAAACACCTTAAGATTTTTACTACCTAACAGAGAAGGTACACTCCCCTCTATGTTAGTTAACTAGTAGAATAAAAAAAAAAAAGGAGTTAAATATGTTTTAAATATTAAAATAAAACAAGCTGGAACTAGATTATAATCTATTGTTATTTCTCATTACTTATCTGCTGTTTATTTGGAAATGGAACATGACTTCAGGAACCCAATGCAAAACTAGGCTGCATCAAAACGATGCAGAGCGGTAAACTGTGCTGACTTTTTAATATGATTGAATTCGATGTCTTTAGTTAGATTAGTTAAAATAACAAAGCTTTCTTTGACACAGAATGCAATGCCAGTATCAGATCATTTCCAACTATTCTTAGGATCTAGCTTCTTGACACTGTATATGAAAACTAAGTCCTGCTGCAACTATGGATTTGATGCATACTTTTTATGGCATTATAAAAATGGATGAGTTAGCCCTTCAAGACAAAATATGAAGTAATTGCAAGATTTCAGCCAAGAGACCCTATTACTGAAGTCACGATTATAATTTAACTCTGACCAGAGAGATGCAGGGTTGATTTCAAATTTTTGCTTGTTGAAAAAAGTATTTATTCTTTTAGTGAAAAGGATTGAGAAAAGTCAGGTGGAATAATTTGCACACTCTGAAAGAATGAGCTGAGGATGTATTTACAAATAATTCACCATGGAAGACATAATCAGGCAGTTGGCATGCAATTCGAACAAAATGTTACTGAAGAGAAACAGCAAGGGAGAATCCAATTTTGATAGCAATAGATTTGAATCAGGAGTTCTTAGATAAAAAGCTTTATGTTTTGAGGTTTTTTCCTATGATACTGTCTCAAATTCAGACTCTTAGGCTTAAAAGAGTACATGATTCTTAGAAGATGATGCTGACTGGAACTTCTCCAGGATATTATTCTCACTCAGTTGCAAAATAGATTTGTAAAAGGAAATGGATGAAAGGGGTCAAGAGAGAAGTTGTGCGGATTTGACAGAACATCTAGCCCGAGTTCCAGGAAGTCAAGTTCATTATCAGCAAGGCATCAGCACAGAGGAAGGTATTCAGAGAAAAGCAATCAAATAAGATATGGTATTAATAATGAAAGAAAAGATTAAAGTCTAAATTATGAAAGCTTGCCTTCAAGAAAATAGGATTAGTATAACATACTTGAAATGCATTTATTAGCCAGAAGAAAAATGTTCAAAATAGAGTAAGACAATGTCTTCTGAAGCAGTAAAAGATATCTGAACTAAGAAAACTCCACAGTGCCCATCCAGAAGTCATTCCTATTTGTAAGATACATGGGCCATGACATGGCACATATTCTTTTGCTACGGGCTATGATCAAAGCCATATTTCATAAATCATTTGAATTAAGCTGAAGAAAGCGTTTGACAAAATAATCTGTAGGGGCAGAATGTAGATGAAAGTAAGTTAAACCTCCCCCCCCCTTTTTTTTGGTAGAATACAGTAAACCAAGAAACACAGTGAGTACACAGAGATAGCCATCAACAGATACCCTGATCTTCTGGCTGAGAATATTGAACAATAAGATAGATAGATAGATAGAGAGAGAGAGAGAGAGAGAGAGAGAGAGAGAGAGAGAGAGAGAGAGAGAGAGAATAATAGCATACACAATCTAATAAAAGCACAATGGACAGAAACATTTATCCTTTAAGAAAATTATTTGCTATTAGAGATAAAGGACTCTGAATGCCCTTACCCAAATGATATTTAGCACTATGCTTTTTACGTAGTTGGAATGCAACAGAAATGTTATTTCAATGAATCAGAAAATATCCTTATGCAAACTAAAAATAAATACAACTCTCTGAAGTTCTAGTTGTTAGTTTGTCATTAGAAATTAGGAACGACATGTGGAAATACTGATCTTTCACTAGAAAAATATTTTCAAAATTTTATAAAATCTAATAAAGAACAAACATTCTGTTTCTGCTTGGCTCTGGTGTCTATTTCTTTTATTTTTCATTATCTGAGGAAATGAAAAATTGTGCAAAATCAATAATGAAATCCCCAGATAATATTTAGTATATGGTTTTAAAGTTCATCTTTTCTTTTTTTCTTATTTATTTTTATATCAACTTGTTCACATATTATCTTCTTTTTCTTCAACTACTTTCAGTCCAGGAATTCTTGAGGCATGTCCAAGTTAAAAAAAAATTGCAATGGATTTATGTAACCAATTCAAAATAATGTATTTCTTGACTAGGGCTGACAAATCCAAGTGTATACAGGAAAACCAAAAAGCAAGAACTGAATTGTAGATACTGTTTCTAAATAAAGGTATTTGTTCAACACTTTAGATTCCCATAATTGGCTCAATTGAAAGGATTTGCTCTCACATATTCAAAATTAGTTAAAAAGGGGGAAAGGTAGCTCCTAAGACACTACTACAGACATTAATTATTAAAACATATTACTAAACATCTAAGAATAAAATCCGACAATGATCACATGCAGACAATATTTCAAAATTAGAATCATGTCTCATGGGAAAATGTTATAAACCAGTACTTCTTAAATAGGGTTGCCTGTGTTTCACAGATATTAAAAGATATATGCAATCATTGTCCCTCATCTAGGTAAGGTATCTCCCATGTGTCTAATTTCAAGTTTTCACAAAATATTATCATTCACTGGCTGCCAAATAATTCTCAGAATATTAACTGAAATCTAAGGCATTAATTGGCAATATATTAAGGTGTGAATTATTTGCTTTCCTTCTTTTAATTAGAGGCTTTTCAGAGGTTTAAAAAACTTCCAAAACCCAAAGGGATGAAAGTTCATTGACTGAATGACAGGTAATAGCATTGACATTTCTGAGGTGGAAATATCCGAGGCAAAAATATCTTCTTAAAGCCACTAACTCTTTCTACTCTTACAAGTAATAAATGCCCTCAAACTAAAATAAAAACTTCTCAGCCCGTAAGTTCAGGGGATGCAACCCAATCAATCCACTGAGTAGATCTGAGTTAGGTCAATTCCTCTCTCTCTCCAATTAAGGGAAAAAGAGTTATTTGCTTGGTTCAAATCCCAGTCCTGGCAAAATAGAGTCTGTTTTCTTTTTTGGGGGGGATGAGAGCATTCGAATATAAAGTATTTCTATGCATCAAACAATTCAGTAAGATAGCCAACTGGTTTAATTCCATCAGTGAATAACTGTTATTTTTTTAATGAATAGAATGGATCGTATTGGTAAATGTAGGGTCATTATCATAGAGTATTTAACTGAAAAGCCATGTCTTTGAACAGAGCAGTATACCCTCTTCCCGTACATAAGACTATTCAGGAGATAACTACACAGGTGTGATGTAACAGACACAAAGCTTCCGACGATGAATGACACCCACGGAGACTTTTACTTTGCTTATAAGATTTCCTATTTCCCATTTCTTCCAAAAATAATACCTTGGGTTTGTTAAATGCCACTTTTATAACAATGGGAGAATAAATTGGAACTGAAAAACCACTTAAGGGTTATTTTCTCTGAAAGTTTGCATAATTTGGATTGTGCAAATATTAAAGACAGGGACACTGATATGAATGTAACTAAGGAAGACTTGATGCAGGAATCAGAATTTAAATGGTTCTAGTTTTACTATCATAACAGCTTAGGGGGGTAGGTTTTTGGGAGAAAGATGGAATTGTGCAACAACCCATCTTACTAGCAAAACGGGTGCCATTCTGCACATGATAAATAACTATTTGACCGAGTATCTCCACTAGCCCTCCATCCACATTTGTAATCTGAACTTTGTTTTTATCTTACTCCCTTTAGATCTAGACTCTCCCACTCACCCTGGGTCAGAAAAAGTCCTTTAACCCAAATACTTGATGGACTACCCTCTGAAAGATCTGGATATAATTCTTTGGAACTGCTGTAAATCCTTTAAACACATACCCTTTTGTTCAAATGAAGCACAAAAATGCACTCCAGACACAAATGGAAATAGCTGGAAATTTAGATTTTTTCCCATTACTCCTACAGTTTCATCAGTAGAGATGATAAAAAAAAAATTGACAATAGACAGAATCAGAATATATAAAAAGGAGACTCTCCAAAAAGAGTTGCTTAAAGTACAGGTCTACATAACTAGGTACAATGGTTATTTCAAATGACTGTTTCATCCTAATTCAAAACACATTTTATAGAGGAAAAATAGAACTTTTAAAATAAAATGAAATTCTCATCTGAACAAACCACAATTTTTTCATATATATGTATACACACACATATATATGCAATATATTATAGATGAAATTATACAAATACACTCCACATTTTATTTTCCCTGAATTGTACTGGATCAGACATGTAACTTGTCACCCATGTGTTCGGTTCTTGATTACTGCTTTTTCTGGGGGTGAGGGAGTACATGTCAAATCAAGTGTATTTGCTGTGTATATATATGTGTGCAGATTCACATACATATCCTTGATTACATGCCAATGTTAGGTAAGATTGATCTGATTATTATTGTTCAGTATTTTTATGAATATTTTTCATCACCATACATATCCATGTTCATTTTAACTGAGCCTAATTTTTTTTTAAATGAGGATGATGTGAAACATAAGCAGTAAGAATAACTGCAATTGACCCCTTGTTCTCTAATTTTCTTTTCCGATTCAAATCCTACCAGTGTCACAAATTATACTTGCTTGCCTCGTCAAACTTCTCTCCATAACTCAGTTACAATGGATTCAGATTTAAAAGGCAAAGAACAAGACTGCACACTAGGGCAAGTCACTCAGTCCATCGGGATTAGGTTAGGGCTCCACTCAAGCAGCTTGCAGCTTGAGGACCTAGGGAACTAACATTCCTCACCTCCAAACGGTTGCTATATTTTGTTACTATATTAAAAAAAAAAAAAAAAAAAGGGCGTGCAGTCCTAACCAGTGTAGCTCACTTGGTTGACTGTCATCCCATCCACTGAAAGGTCACCAGTTGGATTCCTGGTCAGGGTCCATACCCAGATTTTGGGTTTGATCCCTAGTCATGGCATATAAAGGCAACCAATAAATGTTTCTCTCTCACATTGATGTTTCTCTTTCTTTCTGCTCCCCTTGTCTCTCTCTAAAGTATCAATAAAAACAGTTTTGGGGGAAAAAAAAAAAGACACGCATATGCAAAAAAAAAAATGTATTAAATGTCTAGCATTTTCTTGTGGAGTAGGCTCTAAGTCATACCAATGTCCCTCCATTTCTGACCTGAACATCAAGTTCCTGCCCAGAGCAGAGTTACTGCTCTTGTGTTCTGGCTTCATTGTTATAATGGGGCTCCTGCTGTATTTGAACCTTAAAAAAGTGGATTTTTCAGTTTTATCAGTCAGGATGCTTGATGTTCAGCATTCTATATTCTAAAATCCTACAGCAGTGTTTCTAATCGTGTTTTGAATAATATAACAAAGTGTAAATCTTTGAGTAGCTAGAGATAATCTGAGGTTTTAGAATGGGTTTTATTTCTCCATAACTATGTCCATCTTTGTTGTTAAATTTCAAAAAACCCATTAAATCCTCTGAAATCTAATGAATAAAAATTAATTAAAAAAAAAAAACAAACATGAGAAATGTACAGGTAATTTCCATATCATGGCATTGGAACTTATTTGTATTCAAAATATATTTACATACTTGAAACATGTTGGCTCAACCTTTCTCTCGTGATGAATACAACACTCATATTTAGTAGCTATTACCTATACTAAAAAAAATTATATGATATGGTTAAGTTTCTCTTTCCTTTGTTTCCTCTTCTTCCCTCTTTCATGCCTCTTCCCTCCTACCTTCCCCTCTTCCCTCTCTCTTTCTTTTCTTCTTTCAACATTTCTTTTCCCAAAATGCATGTAACCTGACTTATGAGATTTAATAAGCAAACACCAAACTGAGCAAACAAGGCCAGTTTATAAACTAAGAGACTATTTCATTTTCTGGATGTTAATGTTTCCTATTTTCACTTTAACTTTTCTATCCCTCTCCTCATTTTAAAATTATTTTTTTCCCACGCTTCCATTACCTGCTTAGCAACCCAGCTGAGCTGAGTTGGCTCCCAAATGCATCTTCTACTTTGAGATTTAATAAGAATGGCACCATTTGGCTGTTGAGAAAGGTTTAAGCCAATGAGTTTAAAAAATTGGTTGCCAGCCAGAAAACTAATGGTGCTTCTTAGACAGCAGTTGTGTGAATGAGCAAATGCTGGCGTACATCTTAAATTGCTTTATTTCTTTAGTTCCCCATCATGACTCATGAAGAGCATTTGTTCCCATTGTCCTCCATGACCTAGTGACTTTTCTAGAGCCACCTCTCACACGAAGGAAAGCTACCACAGAAGAGGCCTTTCCCAGTGCCTACCCACAGAATCACCTGAAACATCACCTGCTGACATGGTATATAATTGTGCACATAGACTTCTTTTTAACATCTGTACATAATGCCAACACAAGACTACAAACAATGGCTCTGCATTTTGAAATTCACATCATTTTTTCTTGGCAAAATGGAAATAAACTATCCAAATCTCTCCTGTGTTAGGAGAAAGTTTATCTTCTAACAAATACATCTTCCTGGGGGCTTTTAGATATTTCAGAGAAGAACCCACAGCTTTGATCCCATGTACATAAACAGAGGGGAAAAGCATGAAAGATTTAAGTATCTCTAGTTTTTCTATTGTGCCTTATACTTTAGTTGCTTCTCAAAAATATAGCAACTTCATCAGGCCAGACAACACAATAAATGGAGCCCAAAGCATGGGTGCACTTTCTTGGCAAAATCACTGAAAGTTTGTGTGTACGGGGTCTCCCATTCTTGACGCTTTCAAAACTTTGAAGGCAGCCATTTGTGGCTATTTTGCAAAATAAACATGTTGACTTTTTTTCTCCATTAGCCATCAGTGAAAGAGTATGAAGAATAAGGTGGAGGCAGAAGTGGCAAAGACAGCAGACTACAGATGCAGGCATGGCACCAAATAGCAATCAAGCTTGAAAAAAATCATGAGGCGGCCAAGAGTGGGCCCGTCATTGAGCAATATACAGCAAACCTTTATAATGCATTTGACTCAGAATTATAAAGTTGTATAACATTCCTCCAAAGAAGCCTTCTCCCATGCAAGGATTTCTGCCCTTCGCCAATAAGACTCAAAGAAGGAAGCAGGCTTCTTGACGGTGTTCTCAATCGCAAACACCTCTGCAAATGCCAACAGTGCGAGTGATAAAAGCCAGTGATGGTTTGGACTACATCTTGATGAGGAAAAGACAATGGAAATGAAGCTCTGGAGGCAGTGATGAACAATGGGTACTGAGAGGATGATGGAGAGCAACTCTGCCAGGAAAATACTGTCCAGATGAAGCTGTGGAGTCTGAGATCCACAAAGATGCTTTGCGCATCCATGTAAATAATAAGATTTGGAAAGTGACAAATGAAAGCACACAAGGCAAGCTAAACAAAAAGCACTCAGTTCCACGGGTGCTATATACAGATGGACATGAAAGCTGAATGGTATGGGAAACTATACCATCGAGGCTGAAGATAAGAAAGGAAGCAAGGGAGATGCAATGTTTTGATCACTTCTTGGCAGAGAGAATCTTGGTAGTTACCAACTTGGCAGAAAAGACACATTGCAAGACAGATTGCACTTGGTTGTTGAAGAATGTTGAAGCAGGATCGTTTTGGAAATGCAAAGAGGTGACTATGCTTTGGAAAGAGGCAAAAAATATCCAATTGATTGGGCTGTAGGTGGGATTGCATGGACCAGGCTTTGCAGATGGCATCTCCATGCAAGCCAGATCAGCTCTTTTCCCAGCTATGTTTTCTGCAAGCTAAACAATATAGGAACTGAAACCTTTGGGTTCAAGAATGATTTATCCACATATTTTTTGTCAAATGGTCAAATTGATGAATTTTTGAAAATGGCTTAGAGAAAAATTGAGCTTTGCGACCAGTGTGATTTTCACAAGGCTTTCCCTATGTTGATAAGGTTCTGTTCCTGGTAATGCCACACTTCAGAAGGCAGCACCATGGTTGACTGGGAAAAGAACTAAAGGTGGTAGAGCCACACTTCAGAATTGGAAATAGTTTACAATAATAGATGGCAACTTTTGTTAAAAGAGAGGCTCTGAGTGAGGGAGGAGAAGAAGCCAAGATGAAGAACCTCAACACATACATTTGAAAATCTTGCCAAGAAATCATGATCCTTCTATTCACTGAACTTATTTCTTTGAATTTGGTGGAATGAACCAGATACTCATATTTTCATGAGAAAGGAAACACTGGAGTGATTGAATAAAAAAAAATTATATAATTGTTAGTGTTTGACAACTATGTTAGTTTTTGGCAACAGCACATCAACTTATGTTAAATTTGAACATTGTGGCTTTTAAGGGTTATTGGTAGCCTAGTATGCATTGGAACCTGATGAATGAATTTCCATTGTTTTTATCATCTCTAACATGTGAACACAATCCACACATAGAGAGGCTGGCTCCTGAATAAAGAATAAAAATTACTAGGACTAACAAAGGGATGTAGACTCACAATGAGTAAATATGCAAAAGCCCCAAATAATTATAATAGTCACAGCTTGGCAATAAGTTTGCAGACTATGAAATTAGTTTCCTTGTGAAGAATGGAGATTTTACAAGGCTAGTATAAACACGGGGTAATTGGAAAATCAAATTGCTCTTTGTGAGTTATTGTAAGTTCTGGAATAATGGTGATAACATTTATTTTAAAACTACCTCCCTATGAATCACTGTAGTTTGGTGTTTTTAGCAGTACTGTTGCCAAGAATTCTCGCCTTGAAGCACAACAGTGGGAACTTAAATCGTGAAGCCCACGCCCCAGCTTACCCCTGATACAATGAGCTCTCCTCCCAGATTCTGCACTTCTGCCTTCACCTTGCTGCAGATATTAAGCTGATGGCAATACAAGGCAATTCGTTGAAGGTAGGCCAATAAATCCTGCTTACATGCTGAATCAGGACACTATAAAACATTTAAAAAAGTGATCTCAGTTAGTAAGTACTCTTCAGTTTCTAACACTTGCTATATAAAAGCTGTGAGGAGAAAAGGTTTCGGTGTCATCTCCCTTAATTACATCCATTTAACTTCTTTCTATAGCATTTTAGGAAGGACACAACCAATAGTTTCTAATAGTTAGCTCTACTGGAACAAAATTCTATGAAAAGGATATTAAAGGTCTTCCAGCAAGTCTTATTGGGACTTCTATGCATGTTTCTGGGTATCTTATCAGTATTCTTTAAAACCATTAAGAGATGACATATTTTACTTTTTTTTTTTTTTTCCTAATGGCTCATTCAATGTTTACGATGGGCAAAGTTATTTTAATCCAGACAATCAAAGCAACACAAGCTAGAAGGAAAGCACTCTGGGTGGCAATCTCTCTGCCATGGAAGAGGGTAGAGTTTTAATTCAATTCATTGAGGGCCAAAAATCACCTGTTTCCTTTGGCTTTCTAAGAAATGCATCATTCACTAAAGAAAGTCTATTACACCTTTTGGATTTTCATATTTATCACAATTTTAGCAACATGATAAACTTCTTTTAAACAAAAGAGAATAATCTTGACCCCTCTAAGAAAAACAGATGTGAGAAAAAGAATGAATTTGATGCCAACTGAAATACTCGTAAGAGTAACAACAGACCCCAGACTTTGGGTGGGCCAGAATCAACTATGAGCAGGGATTTTGAATTCTCTTTGTGACTTAAACAGGTAGATGTCCATCAAATACACACTGAGCTGAGATGAACACTTCCACAGACATTTTCATGACTCCCTAAAGCATCTCTGAGGCTTCAATGCCAATGGCTACCCAGTAACTGAAATATATTCCCATTACTATCAAAAGTTCAGCTCGAGCTTCTCCAGGCCTCTCCATTGTTCTGGCTCAATGTGGCACTTGTAAAAACCATATAATTACCAGATCCTTGATGATACAGTATAAGAATCAAGCACATACAGGCCACAATGAAGTATCTTATTTAGGGCAAGAGCATGAGGAAAAACACTCCAGCTGTTTTCTGCAAGCTCAAGGAAAAGAATTCTTTCATTAATACTGTGAAGCCAGTGGTTGCGACATAACCATTTATTTAATAAATGACAAAGAGGTCTCTTTTATACATAACACTTACCATTGTGGTATTTTTTTTTTCACTCACTGCATTTATCAAGAAAGAATCCCACAGAGACTGTTTTTAGCTTTCTGCAAGTACTCTAATACTGTAATATTTATCGTACTCCAGAGACCCACATACTGAAAGGAATTCACTTTAAAATGATATCTCCCTAGAGGGCTGACTAGTCTTTTGATACAAATACCTTGCAGCAAATTAAACTGGAAGTTCTATCTCAATGGAACAGTAATTAAAAATGCAACCGTCCGTAAAAAGTTTATATTGCGTGCATATCTCAAATCTTCATAAAAATATTTTCAGGCACAATAAAGGCAACCAGTCCACTCCTTGGTAATGCTTATTCTATCCTATTATTTAAACTGAAGCTTTTGAAGGCACGATGAAACAAGAAAAGTAATTCTTACATCATGGAAATAGGAGCAGAATTTGAGAAAGAAATGTCCCATTCAGACAAAACATTAGAATAAAATTGCAAGTTGCTTCACCACTGATGTCAGTAAGAATGCCACAAAAAGAGGGTTATGTTTACCTTCATCTGTTTATTTTTAAAGTCATCATTAAGTAACATTCAAATACTTTGTCACAATCTCAAAAGACATCTAGAATCCTGGGATTTGTATGTTGTTTTCCAGATATCAAAACTGTTTTGCTTCATGTTGCAAAAATGCAAAATCAAAAACAAGAATCACAATACAATATGCCTAAGCATACTGAGAGACAGTTTTAGCCACTGAGATTCAGAATATAATCAAAAGCCACCTAAACTTCATCCATCCACTTTCACTCCCAGGAAGAAGTCTTTCCTAATAAAACTCCCAGAACCACCCACCAATCTCTGCTCACTCTATTCATCCCAACCCCCTCAACATTTGCACGGGGAAAAAAGAATGTGGCCTTCTTTCTCGGTTGGCGCATTTTTGTTTGTTTATATGGATGCATATTTTCAAATAAGTTCATTGTCTCTCCTCTCTTTTACATGAACTTTCTGGGATATATATACAACTCTGTAGATAGAAGTTCAAATCACGCTGCAACCTTCAGGAAGCCTGGCAGTTGATATTGCCCTGAAGTTAGCAATTTAGTGATGGTTTGGTCCTCAAACCCTACAAATTTCGGGGGGGGGAGGTCTCAAATTATGGTAATACTTAATGAATTATCTTTACTATTAAGTGTTTCTCTAAAATTCAAAAGCAAGCAAAAAACATTCCCTTTAATTAGCATACACACACACACACACACACACACACACACACACACGGGGGGGGGTTGCAATTTTTATTAGTTAATTTTTTTGTTACAGATGTATGAGACAATATATTGGCATACTTTAAATATTGTATTGGCATACTTTCAATAATGTATTTTTCTTAAAACATTTAAGAATCTGGGATGTTGAAGACTGTATTTAAAGGAACAGCCTTATGTTAAGGAATGGGGAAGGAAAACTATAATAATCAACTGTAAAATAATAGAAGGCCAGGGCCATCTATGGAGGAGGAAGCAATCCTGTATCTTTTAACGTCTCTAGAGAGCATCACTGTGTTGTAGTCTAGTAAGCAAATTCATGCACATAGTGTCTCCATGTAAATAATAGTTTATATAATATTTCCATTTCAGAATCTTATATTCTAACACATTTTCCTTTTAAAATGGTTCAAACTGTAAACCACTGTTACTTACAGAAATATGGATCCGTTCTATGGGAAAGTCTGTTGCCTAAAGTACCCTTACAGGAAATGGAACATGATTGCCACAAGGCATATTTACAACAGGATTTTAGAGTTCCAATTCCAGCCAAATAAAATGAAAAGTGTGAAAAGGAAATCAACTCAAACATTCAAGGTGAGATTAAGAACTATTTTAATCTGTGTCTTCAGTCTGAAAGCACAAGAGAGTCTGAGAAGTTCATTTATCTCTGATGCCTCTGAGTCTGGGTAAAAATGCAGCTGAAATTGGAAGGTTCTCGATTATGTGCATTAATCCCATTTAGAGTAGAGCATACATTATTATGAATCATGAAAAGCATCATTACAGTGAGATCAATATTAAATAGCAAGATGTAACGTTCTTTTCCCTGTCTCTTATTCGTTGTGATTGAATTTCTGAATGAGGGTGGCTGGGATACTCCATGGCTCTAGGGGTTAGGTCTCCTATGTAGAAAGTTGCTCATCTTGGTCATGGGCTTTAGGAGTCCTCCCTGAACTGAACCCACCTTTCTCCATCAGCTCAGTCTCAGCAGAGTTAGAGGCCAGTTTATAAAATGGTAGTGCTTTTCTACAAGTCATTCTTCAGGGGCATTTTATAGGGTGTATAAAACCCATTACAGAACCCAAGTGCTAATGAATGATTCTTCCCTCTTATATTACCTGATCAGCCACGGCACGAGCTAATTTGTCCATTCGAGAACCTGCTTCAGCAATTTTCTTGGCAGCATTAATGACATCAGATGTATTTTTCAATGGGCCTTTGCCTCTGAAACAACATATACAACATACTTAGAAATCCATTTTATGACCCAAAAGAGACAAACTAACCATATTGTTTGTCCAGGGCTCTGCTTTTATATTTGGCTCCGGTCCTGTTAGAAGAATTTCGAATGTTTTCTTGATTCATTTCAATTTCCACATTAATAATCCATTTTACTTCCATTCATCTTGAGGAAATGTTTTTCCCTATTTTGATGTGTGTGCTCATATTTAATTATTTACATGAATTTACATATTTTAGACAGTGTTCCATTAAGAAGGGTGAGCACAAGGCAATGGAAATTTAATACTGAAATGCTTACCATGCGCCTATGCTGTTATATACACTATCTTATATAACAACCCTACTAGGTACCATCATTTCCATTTTAGAAAAGAGAAAAATAAACTAAAAATCATGATCTCCTCTAAGTGTATACAAGTCATAATAAATTCTAAATTTAAATGATAGTCTAGCTAAAATAAATGCCCTTGTATTGTCTCTCATACTATGTCCAACACCATTATTATATTTTTAAGTCCACTTTGGCATGTTGGGAAGCAATTGTCTCTTATACACAATGGGAAACTGGCCAAAATTTCAGAATTCTGTTCAGCTCTTATTCTCATTGGCTTCTGTGTTCCGGGTACTGATTTATGCGGGAACAGACAAAACACTGAGTGACAGTAGATGTGTTTATGTTTCCAAACCAGTGTCCCAGTATTTTCACAGAAGGTTTCCAATTAGATGAACTGTTTAATAGTACATGTCTTTTAAATATTTATTATAAAGAAAAAGAAAGCTGCTGCATCAGAAATTTTTAAACAAAATATAGTTTATAACTTATAACAAGTTGTCTTTCTCTTTTCCTGAGAGATAAATAATAGTTTAAAGATATATATTTATCTTTTTTTTTATTATTGCTGATTAACCTGGTCTCCTTAGGTGCATCTAAAAATCAATGCATTTGTTTTTTAAGGCTACAAAATTAAATTCTTACAGTTAGAAATGTGATGAAATGTGGACAAAAACTACCCAGAAGTGATTTATTTAGAACACATAAGGTTATATAGAGTGAGCAATGATTGCCAAAGTTACATAATAATGTTTTATACAATAGAAAATTTAAAATTGGTTTAGAAAATAAAGGTAAATGAAGGGAATTTTGTTCAGTTTCCCTTCTAATTTCTGTTCTGAATTTTTTTTACATTAGTAGCTAAAATTAAAATATATTGTGTTCATGTCAAAGCTTAAAAACATGCATAGGGAAATTTAAAACTTGAGTATTTTATTTTGCTGTGATAACATTAACTCTTCCACAAAGGACATTGATTTTTTTTTTCAGTTACTATTTCAATATTTAAATATAGACAGGGATTTCACATGTCAAGTTTGTGTAATATGTATGAGTTAAAGACTCTGTGATAGTCTGGCTTCTATTTTCTAACACTTTTTAAAATTATCTCTAAAGAAACATTTTCATGTTTTTATTTTACAGTTTCAAAGGGAATTTTAGATGCAGAATCTGTTATTTAATAATGTTCTCATGTTTATACATTTCTCTGTAAGTTTCAGACCTTAGAAGATCTATTTTGCAGTTTCACTGGCACAACATTTGTTATTACTTGTTGCGTTCATCTCAACGCAGTCATAAAGAGCTAGCTGCACTCGGCTTGATTTTTTCATTACCAACAATCATGCACGTTTGTTTACTTCAGGAATTCCCAAAGGTTTGGGGGAAACTTCTTCATAAACCTTACATGATAACGTTCAACAGTTGATTGATTCTGACAAAATGTACTAAGTCGAGAACATTTAGAGAGACCCGAACTAGACTGAGGCTCAGGCTCCTGTCTCACAGCCGAAAGAATGATTAGAAGCATGTCCTCTGTGATTGCACCAGGGGCCACAGTTCACAGACTCACTAGTAGATTGTTATTATCTAACCTGAGAGTTCACATTGTAGACTCAATTCAAATGATTGGAGTCGCAAGCTGATAATAAGCAAGTATTTCACAAAACTAGAGAGCAAAATAGAAGGTTTAGTGGTTGTTGTTAATCCTCACCCGAGGATTTTTTTTTCATGATTTTTTTAAAATTTTGGAGAGTGGAAGGGAGGAAAGGAGAGGGGGAGAGAGAGAGAAACATCAATGTGGGAGAGAGACATAGACTGGTTGCGGAACCTACAACCCAGGTACGTGCCCTTGACCAAGAATCGAACCCGAGACCCTTTGGTGCATAGGCCGACGCTCTAACCACTGAGCAACACTAGGCAAGACCAAAATAGAAGTTTTGAGAACATCAAATACTTCCTTTTTTTTCTACTGGAGGAATACTAAGCGATGTGCTCAAGATAATACTACAGAGAGAATGATACTCAGAGACTTTTAGGACTGGAACCTCTGTGTCCTGAATCACAATTGCATATTCTCTTTTGCTATATATATATATTTCATTCTATGAGAACAGCTAAAATAGTGATGTCAGAGAAAAACAAATACCCTTAACTATAGACAATTACATGCAAGAAATAATGAAAACCATATCTCACTCAAAATGTATAAAGAAAAGGAAGAAACTAATAAAATTACAAAAAGGGATACATGATTAGAAAATAATAAAACACTGAAAATAAATAAATCTAAAACTAGTTCAAAAAAAGAAAGCAAAAGTAATGTAGAAAATATATTTAGATAGCTATTAGGAAAAATAGGAGAAAACAAATCTTCAAATGTAAAAAAGATAAGAATGAAATAGCTTTAGAAAACAGAATTAAAACTATCATAAAAGTAATCTTCTTAACTACATGTAAATACATTTGAAACCTGGATAAATAACTTTCTAGGAATATATAATTTGCCAAGACAGACCAGAAAAAAAGATATTGAAAAATCTAGTCTGGCTTCCATGGAAGAAAAAAAATAAGGATATCAGAAAGAAAGTTGATCAAAAAAAAAAAAAAAATCAGTAAATCCAGATGGTTTCTCAGAAAAATTCACTAAACCTTTAAAAAGATGATAATCCCAGTGCTATTTAAACTCTTCCAGAATATAGGAAAAGAAGATTTCAAAAACAATTCATTAAAAAACACAATAGGGATAGTATCAGAGGCAGCTAATATACACTATTTATTTAAGAATTCTTATTTAGGTAATAAAACTTTTTTAAATGAAGAAAAAGCAAAGGGGGAACTGGCATTTGAGTGTTGAAATGGATCTAGGCATGCTCATAAGGACTGACTGTTAGATTTTCAGGAATTTGGTGAGTCAATTGACATGTTTGTTGGTAGCTTAAAATCTGCCAGGATGGGAATACTTATTCCATAGAAATCAGCAAATGCTACATAAGTGAGGGTGTTTTTCCCCTAGAAAATCAGCGCACCACTGTCAAAGGTCAAGGTGAAAAAGGTGAAAGGATTAAGAAGTACGAATTGGTTGTTAGACTGAGGAAACTCAGAGGGAAGGGGGGTTTCGGAATAGATAAACTAAAGAACTTATATGCATGTATGCATAACCCATGGACACAGACAATAGTGTGAGGAAGGCAGGAGTGGGGCTGGAGCCAGGAGGAGGGTGTCAATGGGGGAAAGAAGGGGAGACATCTATAATACTTTCAATAATAAAGATAAATTAAAAAAAAAAAAGTCCAGGTAGTAGTTATACCCCACTGAAAGAAAAGGTATTGTGATCTGGAAGCCAATATGTGGGGCTTCTGAAGCTGGGTGATGGTTATATAGATTACATTATGATCCTATCGAAGTTGAATATTTTTAGGTACTTTTCTGTAGGTTTACATTTCATAATTTAAATAATATTTATTCACTTACTTTTCTGTGAATCTGATGGATAGAAACATTTCTTATTTTCATGCTCTTTTCCCCGAATTGTTTATTCAAATCTTTTGTATAATTTTCTATTGACTTGTTTGCTTTTACCTAAATTGCTTGTTTATGCTCTTTAAATATGGATTCTGATCTTTTGTTAGTTATTCATGTTGCAAATGACTTCTTCCAGCCTTAGCCAGTATGCTTATTTTAATTACAGTTTTTTAAAAATATAAATTTTAATTTTATTGTGGTCAAATGTATCAATCATTTCTACTAAAGTTTGTACTTTTCACATATTCTTTAAGAAGTTTTGCCTTTCTGGAGGTGTTAGCTAATGCTATAGTAGTAAAAAAAATACACACACACATACACACACACACAATCAATACATTTTATACTTTAAACTTACACAATGTTATCCAAGCTGGAAAAAAAGGAAAAGTACATCCTTGCCCCATGATCATAAAAATATTCTCTTTACTTTCACATTTAGATAGTAAATCCACCTACAGACTATTTTTTGTATATAAGGTGAAATAGTAATCACACTCTTTATTTTTCCATAAGAGCAACCAATTGTTCCTGAACTATTTATTGAAAAGTGAATTCTTTCTTCCTGAGTTTTCATGTTTAAATTGTGTACCTTTTATTTGTAAATTCTCTCATGAGTAAATATCTTACTGTAAAATGTAACTATAAAACCACATATATATAGTCAATTAATTGATGACAAATCAGCCAAGAATATCTGATGGGGAAAAGAGAGTGTTTTCAATGAGTGGTGTTAGAAAAACTGGATAGCCACCTGCAATGCACTATCTTACACCATACATAAATATCAACGCAAAATGGATCAAAGATGAACATAAGACCTGAAATCATAAAACTCCTAGAAGAAAACGGACAGCAAGCTCTGTGGTGCTGGTCTTGGTGATTATTTTTTAGATTTGACACTGAAAGTGAAGGCAACAAAAGCAACGAATAAACAAGTGGGATGACATCAAACTGAAAACCTTCTGCAGGGCAAAGAAAACTGTCAACGAATTGAAAAGACAACCTATGGAAGTGGAGAAAATAACTGCAAATTGTGCCTATGATAAGGGGTTATTATCCAAAATATAGAAAGCATTGTTACAACTCAATAGCAAAAATGTAAATAAACTATTTTAAAAATGGGCAAAGGAATTTAATAGACAGATTTCCAAAGAAAACTTACAGCTAGTCAACAGGTACAATGAAAAGGTGCTCAACATCACTAATTTTCAGGGAAATGGATACCAAAACCACACTGTTAGAATGGCTATTCATCAAAAAGACAAGAAATAACAAGTGTTGGTGAGGATGCAAGAAAAAGGATCCACACTGTTGGTGGGAAAGTAAGTTGATGCAGCCACCATAGAAAACAGTATGGAGGTTCCTCAAAGAATTAAAAATAGAACTACCATAGGATCAGCAATTCCACTTTTGGGTATTTATTGGAAGAAAATGAAAACAGTCAAAAAATTACCTGCACCCCCATGTTCACTGCAGCGTTATTTACAATAACCAAGTTATGGAAGCACCCTAAATTTCCATCAATAAATAAATGGATAAAGAAAATGTATATATATTATATGCCATAAAAATGAGACTTGCCATTTGTGATAACATGGATGGACTTTGAGGGCATTTATGTTAAGTAAAATTAGACAGAGAAAAACAAATACCATATGATTTCACTTATATATATAATCTATAAAACAAACAAAAACATTAAATAGGGGTGGTGAACACACAACACAGTGTTGTAGAATTGTGCACCTGGAACTCGTATACTTTTGTTAACCAGTGTCACCCCAATAAACTCAATTAAAAATAAACACACCAAACAGCCTTCCCCCGCAAAACAGCCCTGAGATCCTGGATGTAGAGAACAGACTGATGTTAAGGTGAGGGATGTTGGTGAAATGAGAGAAGGGTGTCAAATGGTAAAAACTCCCAACTATAAAATAAGTCATTAGGATATAATAATATTGTATTATTTATTTAAAAGTTGCTAAAAGAGTAGATTTTTAAAATTTTCATCACAAAAAAAATTGTATATTATATATGGTGATGGATGTTAACTAGACTTGTTGTAGTAATCATCTCACAACATATACAAATATCAAATAAAAACTAAAATGTAAATATAAAAACAGAAAGCATTATGATTACATAAAAAAAAACAAGAAAAATCATTGATTCCCACATATAAGATTCTAGACATTCATCAGTATTTAAGGCCATGTGTACCCACTCATTGCTTAATGAGTCCGAATTAAGAAAATTATTTGAATCATCTCAAAAATCCTGAATATCTAGTATATGGTTCTAAGCATCATGCAAGACACTTCTAAGAATGATTCAAGGCCCAGATTTTTTGTACAAAGCCAATGACATGACTGACTTTCCCCACACTGTGAACAGAAGAGAGATAAAGGACGGAAAAGATAACTGTACCATTTTGTGGGGAGGGGGATCAAAAGTACTCATTTCCTTCTGTTTATTTGCCAGGCTGTGTAGCAGTCTGTTCTAGTAGTTAGGTAACAACTGTGGAGTAATAACCAGTATCTGTAAGGAGAAGACCCTGAATTCAGCTTACATAACAAGGGTAGCATTTTCTTTTAATGTTATTGTGTAGGTTGGGAGTAAATTCTAAAATCCCTTTAGACATCAGAGTGTCGACAGCAGTGCTGTCCAAGAAAATTTTTGCAATGATGGACATGTTCTATATATAATTCTGCACTGTCCAGTATAGTAGCCCTTGTCACATGTGACTACAGAACATTTAAAATGTGACTTGTGGGACTGAGAAACTCAGTTTAATTTTATTCACTTGTTTCTATTTTTAACTTTGCATTTGGAAGTATTTATGTATTACCAGGAATTAGCAAATATATATATTGGGATGTGTTCAATGCACCATTAATACAGTCTCCCCCAGTGTTAACATCTTGCATAACTTAGTGTAATAATAAAATCAGGAAACTGACACTGGTAAAATCTATAGGGATTATTCAGATTTCAGCAGTTAGACATGCACTTGTGTGTATATGTGTGTAAGTTTTAAGAAATTATATCGCATGTGTAACTTCATGTCACTACTACCACAATTGAGGCATAGAACACAAGGTTCTCTTATACTAACTCTGTCACTCACCCCATTCCTGATGGTAATCAACCCTAGATGACCCCTAGATAGTAATCACTAATCTGTTATCCATCTCTCCATATTTTTTTATTTCAAGAATGTTATGTCAATAGAATCACACAGTAAACACCGACACAGGTGTTTTTCACTCAGCGTAGTTTCCTTGAGATGTATCCAAGTAACTGCAACTATTTATTGCTGAGTAGTATTCTATTATATAGATGTACCAAAGTTAAGTTTAACCATTTACCCAAATGAAAGACATCTGAATAATGTGCAGTTTTAGGCTATTACAAATAAACCTAGTATAAATATTTGTGTCAGGTTTTTGGGTGAACGTAAGTTTTTATTTATCTGGGACAAATGCCCAAGAATGAAATTACTGGATCCTAGGATACATCCACTTCTAGTTTTAAAAGAAACTGTCAAACAATTTTTCAATTTTATTTCATCTTAAATAACATTTTTAAACCTAGAGCTAGCTTCATATGCAATTGGTGAAAGACTGAAAGCTTCTCTTCAAAGATCAGGAAGAAGACAGGGTGGCACCTGTCTTCAGCAGAGCCCTGGAAGGAAGTCTTTGCCAGAGAAATGAAGCAAGAGAAATAAATAAAGGCATCCCTATTGGAAAGGAAGAAGTAAAATGATCTTTGTTTATAGACAGCCTGATCTTAGATGTAGAAACCCTACATATTCTATAAAAAATAAAATATATGAATTTAGCAGTTATAGAATATAAAATCAACATACAAAAATCAGTTCCATTTCTATATACCAAGAACTATCAGAAAGAGAAATTAATGAAGCAATCTCATTTGTAATCACTTCAAAAAGGAAAGTACTTAGGAGTAAACTTAACCAAGGAGGCAAAAGACTTGTATAGTTGAAAACCACAAAATGTTGCTGAAATAAACATACAAATAAATGTAAAGACACCCAATGTACATAGATTAGAAGACTTATATTATTAAGATGTCAATACTTAATTTTAAGATGTCAATACCATCCAAAATAACTGATGTAATCCTTTCCAGAATCCCAGTAGTGTTTTTTTTTTGTTGTTTTTTTTTTGCCAAAATAGAAATTATCCATCTTAAACTTTACATGGATTCTCAAGGCACCTCAAATAGCCAAAACAATCATGGAAAAATACATAGTTTGGGTTCTCACACTCCTTGATTTCAAGAGTTACTACAAAGCTACAGTAATCAAAACAGTATAGTATTGACATTAAGACAGACATATAAACCAATGGAACAGAACAGAGCCCAGAAATAAACCCTCATGCACATGGCAGAATTGTTTTCAACAAAAGTCTCAAGACCATTCAATAGGAAAAGGACAGTGTTTTCAACAAATGATGTTGGGAAAGCTGGATATCCACATGTGAAAGAATGACATGAGACCCTTATCTTATACCACATAGAAAATTTAACTTTAAATGCATAAAAGGCCTTAACATAAGAGCTCAACATAAAAATCTTGCAAGAATATATAGGGGGAAAACTTCATGACATTGGATTTGGCAATGATGTCTTAGATATGATACCAAGAGCACAGGTAACAAAAGAAAAATCTATCACATTTGTAAACTTCTACATATCAAAAACACAATCAGCACAGTAAAAATGCAACCCACAGAATTGGATAAGAGATTTGCAAATCATATATCTGACAAGGGGTTCGTGTCTAGAATACAGAAAAGCTCCTAAAATTCAACACTAAAACTTAACCAACCTCATTAAAAAATAAGCAAAGGACTTGAATAGACATTTTTCTGAAGAAGATACACAATGGCTAACAAACACATGAAAAGATGTTTAATATCAGTAATCATTAGGGAAACGCAAATTACATGATCTCACTTATATGTTGAATCTAGTGAACAAAATAAACTGATGAACAAAATAGGACCAGAGGCATGGATACATGGAACAAACGGACAGATGGCAGAGGGGAGTGGGGTAGGGGGGACTGGAATAGATTAAACAAAGAACATATATGCATAACCCATGGAAACAGACAATAATGTGGTGAAGGCCTGGAGTGGGGTTGGGTGGAGGGGGGCAAAGGGGGGGATGAATGGGGAACATCTGTAATACTGTCAACAATAAATAAACACAAAGAAAAAACCCACAATGAGATACCATCTCACACATTAAGATGACTATTATAAAAAAAAAAAATTTTTAAATAAAAAGTATTGGCAAAGATGTGAGGGATTTGGAACCTTTGTGCACTATTGATGGGAAGGTAAAATGGTGCAGGTACTATGTAAAACAGGACAGTGGTTCCTCAAAAAATTAAACATACAGTTATCATACGATCGAGCAATTCCATTTCTGGGTATATGCTCCAAAGTATTGAAAGCATAATCTCAAAGAGATAGTTGTACACCCATGTTCATCACAGCATTATTCACAATAGCCTCAAGGTAGAATCCGTCCAAATGCCTAACATTGGATGAATGAATAAACAAAAAGTGATATCTACCTACAATGAAATATTATTTAGCCTTAAAAAGGAATGAAAGTCTGACACAAGCTATAACATTGATGAATCTTGAGAACATTATGTTAAGTGAAATAAGCCAGTCACCAAAGGACACATACTCTAGGTTTCCACCTGTGTGAGATACTGAGAGCAGTAAAATTCAGAGGTGGACAGGAGAATGGTGGTTCGCAGGGGCTGAGTGGAGAGGGGAACAGGGAGTTAATGGTTCAAGGGTACAGAGCTTTTGTTGGGGAAGATGAACATGCTCTAGAGCTGGATGGTGGTGATGGTTGCACAGATATGTGAAGTTGCTTAATGTCACAGAACTATACATTTAAAAATGGTTAAAATAGTCTATTGTATATATTTTTAACCACAATAAAAAAAATAGTCATATGTGTCTAGTGTCTACTCTACTGGACAGCATAGGTCTAAATGAGCCACAGTTATCTGAATAATGTGAATTGGGCACAGAAACAAGAAACATATGGCCAATAGAAAAAATATATCTACCTAGCTAGCTAGCTATCCATCTATACATATCAGGCCCAGAAAAGACAGATCATAAATTTGAGTCTTCCTGTCTGTGAAAGACAATGTTGATAAAGGGAATGTCCCCATTGGTTGGAGCTCTGTCTCAAAACTTGGCTTACACCCTTTGTGTTTCCTATCATTTTGACTTACATGTGTAAATCAGACCAGATTCTTTATTTTGGGTGTTTTTAAAGGTGCTCTGAGCAATCTTGTGACCTTAAAGACAGAAGCCATCATATTGTTCCATCTGGAACATATATTTTTGTTTTCTTGGAAAGAACATCAAGCCATAGAATTGGGACCACTCTATAGATTTGTGTAACTTTCTGTCTTTTGGTAATAGGTAATACTTATACAAGGGTCAATATTTGGAAGTTTTCCCAGGAAGTAGTAAATGCAAAAAAAAAAAAAAGAGAGAGAGAGAGAGAAAGTCATAGAAAACTACTACTATATCACTGCCATCCACTACTGACCACAATTCATATTTATTTCATGAAAAGGTAATAAGTATTAACATGAAAAATCAATGTGTGAGTCCTTTCTGAATTCGTGTACTCAATACCTAGAATTCTTAAATTTGGAGTTAATCCAAATTCAAAAGATTTATTTGCTATAATATTCTCAAAACCTCTGGCCTGTCAATATATAATGTGACTTTCCAATAATGAGGACACAGTATGTAAGGAGTGTATTTGCAAATGCACTGAATCATAGAAATCTCTTTTCAGAACCAGGCTTCCCTAAAACATGCTTGGGAAATATCACTTTCACCGAACAGCTGAAGCAGTATGAAGACAACACAGAAAAGTTGAATGAGTCTGGGGATTAATGAGGAGTTGAACATGACTACAGGAATGTGAGTTGAACTATTTAAGGAAGTAACATTTATATTATGGCCTTGAAGTTGAAGTACAGACTTGTACAAAATTGGTAAAGAAGTCTAAGGGTCAGTAAGTGTAGACCTTAGATAGCAAACTCAAGATTTTTATTTTGTTCTATGAAAAGAGGAGGTCATGCCCTGGCCGGTTTGGCTCAGCGGTTAGAGCATCGGCCTGCGGTCCAGAGAGATCCGGGTTCGGTTCCCGCTAGGGGCATGTACCTCGGTTGCAGTTTGTCCCCGGCCCCGGTTGGTCATGTGGGAGGCAGCCACTCAATGTGTCCCTTTCACATCGATATTTCTCTCTCTCTCTCTTCCTCTCTCTCCTTCCCACTCTATCTGAACAAAAAAATGGTAAAATGTCCTCGGGTGAGGATAAAAAAAAAAAAAAGAGGTCATGAACGTTTTGTTGCAAAGGGAGTTGAATGGCTACCCTTTAATGGCCAGATGTAGTGTGGAATAAACTGATAAGCGTAAGGAATTGGAACTGAAAGATCAGTCAAGTGATGCCTAGGCTGAGGTACTGGGTGCCTGAACCAAGGCAGGAGTGGAGTTTGAGAAGAGTGGAGGTGATTACATGATTTTTAGTCTTGTACTCAGGATTTGACAAGTGGAAGTACCCTAAAAATATTATGTTATCCTGAACCCTATTCCTTTCAAGATCAGAATTTATGGTTAATCTCAAAAGACAGCTGTGTCCCTTGCTATACAGTTAAATGTGGGTTTGTTTCCTGAGCTGTTGCCATCTCCACATCTCTTGTTATTGGAGCACAAGACTAGCACATGCTATTTCTTCCCCAAAATACCTAAGTATGGATTCAGCCCATGCATTGCAGTGCTTCTGCCATTGCCCATGAGCTAGAAGTCAAGAACCGAACAGGAAAAAGACATGAGGCATAATCAGTTTTATCCTCCATGAAGAAGTTATTACACAAATAATGAGGCAGAACCTCTCCAATTTTAATAATAATAGAGTGGATAACATTGGGATTACTGAATCTAATTAATAAATCAGCTACTGATAAGAATAAAATAACAAGATACTAAATGCAAGGGTATTTTTTTTTGCATCTGAATGTCCTTTAAACATACGATTTCAGCAGAGTAGTCAAGTTTTAGTTCCTTTAAATATGACATAATAGTATATGAGAGTTATTAGAGGTATAGAGCTGAAATCATTCCTCCTTGAAGCGGAAAATGCAAGGACGATAATGATAATGCAGATGATCGAATGCAGTGAACTTAGGGAAGAGGCCACCAAAAAGTCTCAAGTCAGCTACCTCTTTGTTAAGGGAGAGGCCCTGCAGATGAAGGTAGCGGCCAAACCTCAGCTTCAAGTGTTCCATTTCCAATTCACATTGTCGTCTTTTCTCTGGTCATTAATTACTATTGCGCTCCTCCCTTTGCCCTCGCAAATGGGCACAAAACTGCTCATCAGGCAAGGGGAAAAATGATCACCAGTAGCATTCTAGACATTTCATTATTCAAATCAGCATAAAATGATTACATGAAATCCCTCGGAAATTGAAGTGGCCTTCTTTTTACTTTTAAAACTCTACTTTGACTAATAGAAAGTCTGTCTTATTTAACATCTAACAAGACCTCCTCAAATCTCTCTTCCTTGACCACGGTTATATATAATGCACACACTGTCACTAGCAACATGACTAGACTCATTATTCACTCTAACCTAATGAGAATATTTGTTCGAGTGATGTTATTAATGGATTGCATAATACCCATCAGATAAAGTACTAATACAATGTTGAAAGCAAGCAAATTAAGTCATCATCGGCCTTAAAAAGCAATGACTGAAGCTGCCATGATAGTATGATTTATCGGAAATTAAAGCTTAAATAATAGCTCAGACTTTTTTCCTACTCTTATTGGGTGTGTGTGTGTGTGTGTGTGTGTGTGTGTGTGTGTAATAAATTTGTGAGGCTGACAGAGACAAAATTTACAAATTTGAACTTCTAATGACATTTGAAAGTCTTAAAGGTCATCCTCATAATAGTAAAATCATTCCACTGAAGTCAGAAACAATTTTAAAACATTTGGAGGAAGGGCCAAGTAATGTCATTAGTACATATTGGTCAGAGGCAAAGGGGGGGAGCGTTTAAGATAGAGATGTTCCATATTTTATTATAACATATAATCAATTGCAGCCTTTTCTTATTAGAAGCATTCAGAAATCATAAAAAAAAAATGTCACCCACAAGGTGATGTTTTGACATTGTTATACATCTTACGTCGTTTTAATAACGGATACCATGTGAAATCACTAAAACATCTTTGCTCATATGTGTCTATGTGTGTCTGTGTTCCCAGAAATAAAATTTAAAAACTATAGTATAATGATAGCTTACATTTCTATGGCAGCATAATTTACAAATGCATTACCTCTTTGGATTTTAAACCCTTCTGTGAACCTTATGGAAAATATATCATTTCCCCATTCTGCAAATAAATAAAGACAATAAGAGACTGGTCCAAAATCACTTGATTCTTCACTTGGTATTTCGACTCAAAATCCAGGGAACTTTTCATTGAGCTTTACTTTGCCTTAGTTTGACCTTTGTGTGGTAGGAAGGACAGAAATGTCACCTCCCTCTAAAGAGACTAAAAAGGCAATGGCAGAAATAGCAATGACCCGGATGAAGAAAAGGCTCCTGACAAAATTCTGACTAGTCTCTTGATATTTTAAAGGCATTGCTCAGAGCAAATGGGACTAAACCATACACACTTTTTAATTAACCTGTCAAAAAAAAGGAATCAGTTTGTTGAATCTGATTCTTTGAATATAAGGGTAAAAATGAGCTGAAGTTAATGCTAGACCATGGGCTAGCATTAAAACATATTACATGTATACATGTATACCCACACATAGGTATAAATATGTATTTTTCCCAAGGGACTATTAACAAATCATTCACCTTATCTTCAGTTATTTAAAAGCATTGCAAAATAGCACAGATGAAAAAAAAAAAAGAGTCAGCCAATCCCCAGGAGTCTGATTTAATGACTAACTTTAGATAAGGAAAACAATAAATAATTACAAAAATCAATCTGTTCTCCTTAACCAAAAGGACCTGTCTGCTAAGAATTACGTTCAGATCACTTTGACTTTCACATGTAAATTTTAGAAGCTCCGTACCCAGCTTTTATGTAATAGTTTAATCTTTCAGCAAGCGCTCACAAGCTAATATACACTGTTCTGCTTCTGGGTTTAATGAGAAAATCTTCCACTCTGCCTCTGGGCCTCACCTTGTGAAGTCCGTCATTTCCATCATGATCATGCACATCTGCTTGGCCAGCACGATGATATCATTGCCGCTGTCATCCCATTTGGCCACCTCAGCATCCAGCTTGCTTTTCTCTTGGTGAAATATCTCCACCTGCTCCGCTATTTTTGCCTTCTCCTCCTGCGGTAGCTGCGCCATGATAGCCTGTGTGGGTTACAGAAAAGTGTGACTAATGGTGACCAAGGAAGTCCAGACAGTAGGTTGACTCTGCCTCCAGTTCACGGCAAAGCCTATGAGCTGTCCCTCCATTCTGGAAAGAACATTCTCTCCATCCCGGGGATGGCAAACGCACAGACATCCGATGAGGTCCCCAAATTCCCCGTCCCCACTCCCCCACACAAAAGGAGACAGCAATCCAAAGGTCCACGCACATTCACAGTAACAGAACTTCTCTGTCGTTTCGAGGACATATGTTTGTTCAAAAAGAATCTATTCTTGACAATTTTTATATTTGGTCTCATGAAACTTTTACCAGATAAAAGAATGCGCCTCTTTCAACACCGAAATCTGTTCCGAGAAGGGAGAAAAGAAAATAGGCCTTCTGTCGCTGAGGAATTTTAAACACTATCTGAACATTCAAGTGGGATGGGGTGGGGAGACTTTCCATGAGTGTGTATAAAGGAATGTATGGTTAGATGCCAAACAAAAATTCCCTACCCGGGGCATTTCAGGGATGGCACACCTATTCCCAGTCCTCCTCCACCACCTCTATGGAAATCCTGGTATGACCACGGCTCCCTGTAGAGCCTATGAGTGTGTAGACAGAGACATTGGGATGGGTTAAATATGGGATTAGGAAGCAAAGGTTGGTTTTCAATAGTTGCTCAGTAAGGGAACATAGAAAAGGAAGAACTAGAGTCAATTCTAATTTTTCATGGATTCTTTTTTGCAAATTTACCTACTCTCTAAAATTGATTTACAAGCCCAAATCAATACTTGTGCTTTCAGTCTTTGACAGAGTTGCCCAGAGCTGCAAATCAAAATGAGGCACCTGATGTGCGTGGTCCCAGGTGAGGCTGAACAAGGGATTCTCTGTTTTCTTGTTTCAGCACTTACATAATAAACAAGTGTCCCTTCTGGGGTATATTTAACGCCACATTCTCCACATCTTTGTACTTTTTGTTGGTGATTTTGCTATATAAATGGCCCACAGGCATAGTGCAGATTACTGCCAAGTGTCCCTAAGCACAAGAGGGTTGTGATGTGCCCTGGCCAGGATGGATCAATTTGTTGGAGTGTTGTCCTGTACACCAAAGGGTGGTGGGTCTGATTCCTGGTCAGGGCACATGCCCCTGTTGCAGGCTCAATCCCCAGTTGGGGCGCGAGTGGGAGGCAACAATCAATCTTCCTCTCTCACATGAATGTGCCCCCTTCCTCTCTCCAAAATCAATCAATCAATAAAAAGAAGGTTGTGATATGCCTTATGGAGAAAACCCATGTATTAGATGAGCTTCAATCAAGCTGAGTTATTGTGCTCTTGGACGTTTGAGTTCAATGGAAGTGAATCAAAATGATAAAAATCAGATATCTAAATAGAAACACTCATTAAACAAAATTATAGATAATTGATTGAAGAAAGTGTTGAGACTAGCAGCTCTCAGGAACCTAACCCCGCATTTCCCCTTGAAACAATAATTCAGTATTGCTAATTAAGTGTCCATGGTAACTACAGAACATAAGTAGCATGAATAAACTACCATGAAAAAGATCATGTATTTGTTGAGCACTATTTTTTATATGTTTTATTAATTTTTTAGAGGAAGAGGAAGGGAGAGAAACCTTGATTGGTTGCCTCCTACATCCCCCCCTCCAACACACACATGCACACAGGGATTGAGCCTGCAACCCCGGCATGTGCCCTGACTGGGAATCGAACCAGGACCTCTCAGTCCATGGGACAATGCTTAATCCACTGAGCCACACCGGCCGGGCTGTTAAGCACTATTTATGTAGCAGGCCTTCAGTGAACTGTTTGACATCACCTCAGTGCATCCTCACAGAACTGCGTGCAACCTGCTCCACCAAAGGCGCACATGAGTAATATCAGCCCTAGCCTCCCTCTGGCTCATATTCCCAGAAAAGACACCAAGCAGGCATGACTTGAGGGACCTGCAGCTTTTACAGAGGACAAGTCAAAAACAGGAACAACTGCCTCCTAAACTGTGAAGCCCTTCCCAAGGTGAATGAGTTGCTTGAAGGAGAGGTAGCCGATGCCTAATAGAAATGTCAGTGGACGACGTAAGCTCGGAAAAACTGGTCTCAACCAGGCTGCCACTGACTTGGGTTAAGACCTCATTGCTACTGGGTTATAGCTTTAACACCTTCAGATATAATGTAAGAATAGTAAACAATTACCTCAAAATGTTATGGCGGACAGCAAATAAAAGAAATGTGTCAGGTGTTTCGTCTGACGAAAATGAAATTAAGCCTGTGTGGGATTGTTGTTAACATTATCTTATCATCATTTCTGGTTTAGTTTTCCTTTCCAGCTACCCCTGTAACTTAGTACTTAGTGGCCATCAAAGGGAAGGAATGGTCCAGTCTATATGACCACCTGTAAACAGAAGATTGACATGAAACCCAGACATACCTACTGGGTTCTGTGCTGAGAAGTTTACACATGTCAAAAAACTTAATCTACGTATAATCATTCTACCAGATCAATATTATTATTACCCCTATTGCATTAATGATGACACCAAGGCCAAGAGAAATTAATTGAATTCCCAATATTACACAACTAATAAGCTGTAGGAATAGGATTCAAACCCAAATCAGCTAACACTGTACTTAACCATTTTGCACAACTGAATCACCACACATGACCATACAGGTTAGATACTGCACAGTGGTCCTAGCTCAATGGGACAAGTGTCATTGAAATCACTAGCACTGTCCACCAGGCTGAGCATCTTATGCATGAGGGTCCATCTGCCCAGAGAAAGGGGTGTCTTTATCTTATTTGTATAAATGTGTCCTTGATCTAGCAGCTGTCTGGATGCTGCAACTCATTAATAGTCATGTTTACTAACGTTCATGCCTGCATGTATGTGACTTTATATAAACAGTACATTTCTGAGTGTGTGCATAATGCATGTGTATAGGTGTGTATGTATGTATATATATGAGTTAAAACTCATATTTAAAGAGTCAGACTGGCCTGGTCGGTGTTGCTCAGTGGTTGAGCATCAACCAATGCACCAAGAGGTCACCAGTTTGATTCCTGGTCAGGGCACATGTCCAGGTTGTGGGCCCAATCCCCAGTGGGGGGCATGCAGGAGGTGGCCAATTGATCTTCTCTCTCACTGATGTTTCTATCTCTCCCTCTCCCTTCCTCTCTCTCTAAAATCAATAAAGAAAAAAAATTTTTAATAAATAAATAGACTGGTACAAATGTTATAGTTAAAGAATTTTAAAACACTACCTTTTGAAAAAAAATTACTTTCAAAAACTGTATTTAAAACAATGTTTTATATACACAGGAGTTCATCATAAACTCACATACACAATATGGTACTGATGACAAGACAGCTATTCCAATGCATCTGAGACAGGTTTGGATGATCTAAAGCTGTCCTAGATTAACCTGTGCTCTACACACAAAATCGACAATCACGTTTTATTGAGTCTCACGAGTTCCAACCGGCATGATGTAAGCATTCACTAGGTACTTCTCTGTAAAAGAATCTGTAAACCTACCCCGCAGACCTCCAGACTCTACCTTTAATGCCCAGGTGCAAAGCAATGGGTCTTTTGTTACCCCAGAAGGGTTAATTTGTGTGTTGAGGAGTGTACACTACTCTCTGAACTATATCACTTGAGTTTCAACTGTACAATTTAGCATTTGAATATTAACTGCCTCGCTCTTCTAATGCTTATTAATGCCCTACCTCTGACTTCTCTCACGGCTTCCTTAGGGTAGAGGCCTCAACATCCTGTACAGAATAGAAGTTCAATAAATATATTTTGATTGATTGCCTAAACATTTTCCCACTTACTGCATCAACACAGTCCAAGAGGTTACCAGAACAGACATTTTCTGAAGGTACATTCTGAAGGAACTGGTCCCTTCACAGCAGATATGCAAAGGAAATGTTATTTTGACTCTCAGAGTGTTCAACCTGCGTAATACACTTAATGTTGTGTGACTCGGATGCAAGTATCGTCATATAAGCTTCTGCATATGTAGCTATCAATGAGCCACAGTCTTTTCCTAAATATTTTTTTAAACATTCTTGCTTTTAAAAAATTCATAACTGACCTTTTCTGAAACTGGAATTTAAAAAAAGGTTATCTATAAACAGTAGATCACAAACTACAAAATTTGCAAGTTATTCAAATTGAAATTCAACATACCAGTTTTAATTAGGTCTTATCAATGTAACTCAGCAGTTTGAAATGTTAACACATTACTGCTGTTCTGGCTAGAAAAAATAAATAGAGTCTGATCACACTGAAATAAAATTGAATACAAAGTAAATAACATGCAGTTGTTCATTCCCTCAAAATAAGGGAACATGAGAAAAATAACGGTCATGGCCAAGAGGAAAGGGAACAAATCAGCTTTTCTGTTTGTGTGATGTGATCAACCTGGGGCTGGAGAAGAGTTTCTGCTGCTTCTGATCACAGTGGCCACACAGAGCTCTCCAGACTGTTGATCCGGGGGCCTAAATCTGTGGCATCAGAAACTCGAATCCCAAAGTGTCCAACCCACTCATCTCAGGTTCCTAGATTTTCCTCTGAACTGACAACCATTTTTTTTGTGTGTGTGATTCATGTTATAAACTCTACTTATTAAATAAAAGTAAAAATCACTGATCTAAGCCAACAACCCCTCAGCCCAGAATCTTTTCTTTAATCTAAATCTCAGGAAGCTTTTCATATAATGATTTTTTTTTTCCAATCTCAAAAAGAAAAATGACTTTTGAAGTCTACGGGCCTCCAAAGTGACAAGTGTTGTTTCTTAAATGCAGAATAAGAGTCTAACATTAAGGCTTCATTCAAGGAGATGAATGTTTGTAAATAATGAGTAAAAAGGCTAACACTCGATGCACCCATTTCTAGTCACTTAGAGTGAAAACAGGATAATAACTGTAAGTAGTTAAGAAGTGGGACTTCTGACTTTTACCAGTCTCAGGCTGTGACGTGAATTAAAAAATCGAAGCAACTGTCCCATTAATTCAAGTAAAATTTTCATGACTGCCTACATTGTCCAGCCTTCAGGGTAAACTATTTGGCCAACTTGCTAAAGAATGACTGCCTCATGTTACAAGCATCATCATCATCATCTTCCTCAACTTACTATTGTGTGAAAAGTATTGGGATACATTGTATTGTGCAGTTCTCCTAATGATATTACAAGGTAGGATGCTGTGTGTATGTATTTGTGCAAAAGGATGAGGGATGAAGAGATTAAGAAAGTAGCCCCCAAATCACATAGCATGATCAAGCCCATATTTAAAACCAGGTTTGCGTGACTCCAAATAATATATTCTATCTCCAAGGTTAAGTGCCCAAGAGTTGTTGCTGACCAGTTTTAGTTATAACAACCTGTAGAAAAAGAGCTTATAAGACATCATGTCAAGTGTGATCACTTATATATTTCATTAGACCAGGGTATCATCACTCTCCTCCTTTTCACTCTCTCCCTTTCCTAAAATGTTGTAGAGAAGCATCAGATAGGGACACACAAAAGAAACAAACACTCTAATTTCAGAATTTGAGAGCAAAGCTGGAGTGAGTACTAAAAGCTTTTTACCCACCTTGACCTCCTTTTAGATTAATTTAACATTTCAGAGAAGACTGTCTGAATGAGAACACAAAATAAGGCCGTTACCGGGGAGAACCGGTTCTGTCAAAAACAGCTTCTGCCTCCTTCACAATTTTGACCAAGTTAACACACTTCTCTGGTCAGAAGTTCAACCAGCTGTCATCTTAGTGATTCAATGCACCCTCTTATTTCCAACTTACAGCCTTAATTCTATGCCTCTGATTTGTCATCATCTAATTACAGGCTGAAGTAGGCTGACTCAATAACTAATGCTGTCTGCTGCAAAATAACCACACAGACCACATGATGGATCTCAAAGACCAATCAGCAAGTGCTGGGCTACAGTGAGACTTTGTGCTTACGACCCTGGACCATGTTCAGAATTCATGATGAAAAAAATCTTTCAAAAAAGACCATTGTCTTTTCACCTGTCGGGTGAAGAAATAACTGATGTAGCTAGGTGCCCTCTGGCTTTTGTTTCCACCCATAACTGACTCAATGTCTAGTATCAGTAAGATGCATGAAACAGAAGTATGATGGGACTTGGTTCTTCCTTGTGAAAAGTGGAACTGATCGTGCTATTTTGACAGATGGTGATTAGAAGAGTTGTACAATATGCCTTGGTCTTTGAGAAAACAAGTCAATGGTTACTGGGCTGTATCAATACTGAGTTGCAATCAATCAAATTGACTTTGAATTGATTAAAGTTTGGATGAATTACTCAAACTTGCCCTTTGTCAACTGATGTAAAAATGCTGGTTTTACTTAATTTTGAAGATGAATGACTTGGTTGATGAATTAGTTCAGTGTTATGCCAACTAGGCTCAAAAGACTCTCAGCTAATTAGGTTCCCAAGTTTCAATATTTTGAGCAGGATTAAATAGAATCTACAAGAAATTTTCAATGTAGGGGGTTCCTACTGTCTTGTGTGCTTTTCTATCGTCACCAGCTTGTGATTGGAAGAGATCACTCTTCCAAAGGATAACATTTCAGAATCATCCTTTATTGAGCACTTAATGTATGTCAGGTATATTATCCTCATTATTTTACAAACATTAAGTAATCAAAACCCTAAAATAATTGTAACAAGTTTATTATTCATATTTTAGACATGATAGAATTGAAGCCCAGAGAAATTAAGCAACATGTAACAAAGTATGGTCCTCACTCTAACCTTTATAATTTAGACTAAGTCTGTCTGAAATCAAAGCCAATGCATTGTTAATGTTCTGGCATTTACCCTCACATTTCCTCTATCAGTGTCCATCGATATCTTCTGGATTAGTTAATTGTTAGATGAGACTATCAGGACATAAAGCACAAAATAGAGTTTGGGTTTTATGAAGATTTTATGACTCATCGCAGGCCTAATCTTCTTTGAAGCCTCTTTATTTTAACCTCTGGTTATTTCTCACTCTTCTTCCCAATTCCTAAGCCAGCATCGGCTTTCTGGGGTTTCCTAATCCCTATCCTAAATCATCACCTCTTTCTGAACCTCATGCTTCCTACTGATTATACTTAAGTTAAACCTAACATAGAAAACTAGAATATCTCTTTGTCAGCCATATTGTAACTTCATTGTTTTTACCCTGTGAAAATGGAGGCTTTAAAGGGAGGAGAATCTTGCCCAGCCAGTGTGGCTCAGTGGTTGAGCATTGACCCATGCACCAAGAGGTCGCTGGTTCGATTCCTGGTCAGGGCACATGCCCAGGTTGTGGGCCAAATCCCCAGTGGGGGGCATGCAGGAGGCAGCCAATTGATGTTCTCTCTCATCTATGTTTCTCTCTCTCTCTCTCTCTCTCTCTCTCTCTAAAATCAATAAAAAATATTTTTTTAAAGATATATAAGAAAGAAAGAAAGAAAGAAAGAAAGAAAGAAAGAAAGAAAGAAAGAAAGAAAGAGAAAAAAGGGAGGGAGGAAGGAAGGAAGGGAGGGAGGGAGGGAGAGAGAATCTCACCCTCCTTTGCAATCCCAGGTATTTCATCTCCTGCCACCTGCCTTGACTACTTGACTTTACCCTCAAGGAGATACAGCTAATGAGATTGGTCAGAGTCCAGAATCCTCTTTGGAATACCTGTGCTGGTGGACAGTGTCACAAAATATTCAGGAGAGTTCAGATGTCAGCCAGAGCAGTCATCTTCCTTTGCTTCCTGCTCCATGCCTTAAACTGATATATTTCTAGTATGTCTCTATAATTTCTTTTTCTATCACGTGGCAGACAGATCTAGGGCTACTGCCCTGGCCATAGGTCTTGAATCAAATTCAAAAGGTGTGGTCTTGCCTGGTTGGTATGACTCAGTGGTTGAGCATCGACCCATGCACCAAGAGGTCACCAGTTCGATTCCTGGTCAGGGCACATGCCCAGGTTACGGGCTTGATCCCCGATGGAGGGCATGCAGGAGGCAGCTAATCAATGTTTTGCTCTCACATCGATGTTTGTCTCCCTCTCTCTCCCGACCTCTCTCTCTAAAAAAAAATCAATAAAAATATTTAAGAAAATAAAAAAAACATCAAAGTTCTGAATATCCACTCACCCGTGCGCTCTGTCCTGCGATGAGCTGGTCGTCCTCAGTCTGAACGCTTGTCCTGCTGCGCACGTCATAATCCTCCTGCTCAAAGTCAGAATCGTCCTCTAGTTCTTCTGGAGTCTAAAGATACAGAGGAACGAGAACACTCATTATAATTTAAATTGATAACCTTTACCCTCATCCATACACTTTGTCACTGCAAAAGCTAAGTAGCCCCCAGAAAAAAGAGTTTGTAGGGGATTATCTGTACGGGGTTTAGCAGGTATTGGCTAAAATGGAGCCAGAAAAATCAGGCTGCCCTAATGTATCTCTCTCTCTCTTTTTTTTTTTTTAATGCTTTTTATTACTTCCTTCTGTAGATGTAGCAAGTCTAATTCTTCCCATGACATGCTTCTTAAGAAAAAAATATTTTTGTGTTATTTCCACCCATACAAATGTATTCTAAGATAGAAATGCACCATGAACAACAAAAGTCAAACCTATGCTTCTTCTAGAATGCCCCTTTTGCTCTACGTCAGCTCTCTTTTAGTCTCATTAAGCCCCCAAAGGATTGGTCATTTCCAGACCAATGGCTAGAACTGATGAGATAATTGAAGTGGTCACTAAGCCATTTAGTATACAGGTTACAACTTCAGATTAGAGTCAAGAATGCCTAAATATAAACCCCTATATGACCATGGGAAAATGTTCTCCTAGCTTTGCTTTCCAAGTCTGTGAATTGGTGGTGATAACAGTAGCTACCTATATAATTGTCGGGAAGATTAAGTGATGTACTCTGTGTAGATTGTCTAGTATATAACAAGCATCTTAAAAAGGTTTGCCATCATTACTGCTTGGGATTTTGGAACTAATTCATTCAAACGTTTTTTCTAGTGAAGCTGTCAACAACTACCTACCCATTAAGGATTAAATAACTCTTTCATACACAGTAACCATGTAGCTCAGCACAGCACAAAACACGTTCAGAGACTTCAAGCAGAACGACGGTGTGTGTGCCAATTCAAGATCTAGGCATTCTATGTCCCTTGGCTGTTGAACCATTTATTTGTAATACTGAATCCCAATAGAATCCATTATATATGTATGTTTTTGCTTTGATGGGGTTGCTGTTTCAAGTGATAGAGAGTTCTCACGTCCACTTAGAGATGAGAAAACTAAGATTCTAAGAAGTTAAGCAACGTGCCCAAATGCCTCTAAGCTAGCTAATAACAGAATTAGCATTTAGACCCAAACACCCAAATGTGTCTGACTCCAAACATACTGCTCTTTATAAGTTTTTTTTTTCCACATTACAAATCAGGCAAGAATGGAAGGTATGGAATGGCTTTAAATTGAGTGGAGTTAGAGGAAAACCTGTCCGATATATCAAATCAGTGTTGGAGAAAAGATACAAATGAATCCATAAACCCAGAAATAAAAAAACTCTCCCATCTTCAGTGATAATAATAATAGGCAACATGCATTAAGGGCTTTCTATGTGGCTACCACTGTTTTCTCTACATGCTTCACAGACGCTAACTCAGTTTTCTTAATAGTCCTACCATGTAGACACGATTTCCTTCATTTTCCAGATAATAAAACTGAGGTGTGAAAGGTTATACCTTTTTTAAAGGTTTCTAAGTCCAGCCCCTTGAAGCATGTAGTCTGAACTATCATGTTCTGTGAATTCTAAGAGGAAGGACCCAGGAGGTGGAAGGATGCTGCATGAGGGGAAAACGATGCAATGGTGCAAGATCCGTAGCTCAAGTGTCATTGGCCTTAAAAATGACGTCACCCACAAACCGCCTCTTAGCACACACCCACACCACTTCCCAGGGCTGTCTTTCAAAAGGGAGGAACAGACCACAAGCAGTACTGATGACGCTTTTGCTCATTCCTCATCCACAAGGGCACATTTTTATTCTGCCGGTTTCTTTGGCTACCTCAGTGTAATTAATCGGGGTTGGTTATTGATGAAGCCTTGAGATTGGTCAGACAGGCATAAAATGGGGTCCTCCATGCCAAAATCACATCATGCCTAGTAATTTTCCAAGCTTTGGCGTACTCCTCTTGTTCCCCTCCTCTCACCATCAGCCTTAGTAATATTTACTGAGTCATCTACAGATGTTCAATTTTCTTTCAGAGGAATAGTAAAAGAAAGAGGGAAGAAGTTTTGTTCCCATACTTGATCAACTAAACCAGGATTCGGGCGGTCAAGTTCTGGTTCCAGTAACAGGGTGCAGTTTCACTCTAAGTGACCAAGTAGATTGCTTCCCTTTAATATGAGAAGGGGGGGGGGGTGTCTTCATATTCATCCTGAAATCTTGAGCTATAAGCCTAAGGACAGAGACTATGTATCCTCTCTGGTCATCCTCAGCCTTCTGGGATGTACTAAGCAACAGTTACAGCAAGCTGGTAAATTCTGCTGACAGATGAGATGACAAGATTGCACACACTTCTCATCGTGAGTTTTGGGAAAGGAGAGAGCAGAGTAGAATGGAAAACCTCCCTCGACAGACAAAGGTGAACAGGAGAGTGCCTACAGCACTGTGTGCAGACACGTCGGTGACCTGCGAATTTAGCTGAGTCAGTGGCCAGCAGCCTGTCTGCAGAAGGCTAATGATGATGAGCTCTCATCAAGTGACTGCGGCTTAGGAACCAAAATAAAGCTTAAAAATGAAGAAAGTAATGGCCTGGATGTGGACCCAGGAGAGCAAAATGTTTCTGTCCTAACTCAACCACTCAAAAGCTGTGTGTCTTTGGCAAATCACTTAGAGCATTTCTGCCTCTCTGTCTCCTCACTCATAAAGCGGAGATAATAATTGCTACTTGTCCTGACTGCCTCGCATGAGTATAGAATCAAATATGCATAAAAATGCTTTGTAAATTATAAAAGTGAACTAAATAAGTGATCATTATTATGATTAATAAAATATAAACCTAATAACAATAACAACAATAATGCTAATAGCACTATTTTTTACCATCCATTAGGGACAGGCATTCAGCTAAAGGATTTAATCCTTACAACAACCTACTAAAATAAATGGATCCCCATTTTATACATGTGTAAGCAGGCTCCAATTTGAGTAAACTTTCCAAGGTGTCACACCTAGCAAGTTGAGGGTTCCAGAGCCCACGCTTTCGACCATCACAAATACCACCAGACAAATGAATGAAAATATTTTCTTGTGCCTTAACCATGCAGCAAACCCATCCAAGCCACCCTATAAATAGTTCTGTGCATGTGCATTTTGCTAATTGTATATGTGTGTATGTATGTATAAGTGTACATATGTATATGTATATTGTATATATACACAGAGATATACATATATACACATTATATATACATATATACACACACACATACATATATATGTTTCCTACTCATCATTTTTTAATTATTCTTTTTTAAAAGTATGAGTGTTATTTTTGGTTGGTCCAGGACCTTCACAAATTAAAAGACATGGAAAATAGTGAGGGTCTGCAAATGGGTCCAGAGATAATCAGACTTGTATCATTAGATGATGTTATAGGGTAAAAGGAATCAACAAAATGTGTAATTTACTGGCCTGGAGGCTGGAGACTGAGGGTCAAGTCTTAGTTCTGCCCTATGTGCTCTCAGGAAGTCTCTTTACAACAATCAAAAACCACTTTGGGCTATACTTGGATATACCCGGTTCTACTATTATCTAATAATAGCAGATTATTGTGAAAGCAGGTCTTACCTGTAAAATGGCACAATTAAAGTATTTGGCCTCTAAAGTCTCTCCCTTCTAAGAGTCTATGAGAGTGACTTGTGCCTAGTAAGGAGGCCCAAGGAGCTCATCTGACTTGCCCATGATCGCACCACACATCAGTTACAGAACAGGATCATTCTACCTGCCTCTGGTCCTCAATCAAATGCCCAGTCTCCTCTACAGCAGCTTCTGTGGAGAAGCAAAATGAGAAAAGGCTGAAGGGTTTAGAGCTGTTTCTCCAGGACATGTGAAAAATGTATTAAGGACCATTTAAAGGAAAGGCTCAAATGTATATGAGTTTCATTGGGAGCAGAAAGATGAGGACATAGGTTGGCAACTATAATAGGAAAGTTTGGGTGATGGATGAAGAAAGATTTCCCAACAGAGCTCTATACCACTGGAATGGATTGGAAACTAGAAAACAGAATTAAAGATTTCCCAAAGCCAATATAGAACTGAATCTCCCCTGTCAGGACTGACTGGCCACTGGCATCTCTATCCTGTATTACCATGGGGGCTTCCTAACTGCTCTTTTCCCTGCCCTTGCTCTATACCTTCTATTCTGACCACTGTAGCCAGGGTGGTCCCTCTAAGATCTAAGTCAGGTCATATTATTGCCCTGCTCAGAACCCTTCAATGGCTCCCACCTCATTCATTGTGGTCCTCAGGCCACCTGTGCCATTCCCTCTGCCTAGAACACACTTCCCTTAACACCTTGATGACTTATTGTCTCCTTCTCCAAGTCTCTTCTCAAATGTTACCCAGTGGTCACCCTTCATAAAACCCACACCTGTCCTGTGCTCTATCTCCTTGACACTGCCTTGGTTTCCTCCATGGCACATTAACTGGCATATTGTATCAGTTTGTTTATTCTGTCTCCCACCAAAGGAATATAAATTCTTGGAGGATAAGGATTTTGCTCCTCTCTATATTCAGGGTACCTCCAACAGTGAGGCCTGTAGTAAGCATTCAAGAAATATTTGATACATGAATGACCAGGATGAAATAACCATTTTTAAAAAAAAAAAAATCATACCAAATTATTTCTAATTAGTTAAGAAAACAAAATTAGGTTACTTTATGGGTTAACTTGATAATAGCCATCTGTAATCGGCAGATCAATTTTGTCTCATAAGTTGTTTCTATAGACTCTTCAACCCTTTATTTTCCAGCTATGAAAAATACTCGGATTCCAATCCCTGCGATTTTGATAATAGTGTTGACTTATTTAACAAGTTTTGATAATATTGTTGACTTATTTAACAAGTTTTATTTGCATTAATTAATTGTATAAAGATAAACTTCATCCCAGCAGGATGAGAAAAGAAAATATTTCTTGGGAACCTACTAAAGGCCAGATCGATGCAAGTGCTTTATAATTGTGGTAATATCTGTCCCCGTTTCCTCAGCTGAGGAAACTGAGACACAGAGAAGGAAATTAGCATAACAACAATCCCAAAATATTTAAGAAATAGGTTCCCAAACTTTATTACTTCAAGCACTCTCATTGCCTCAGTAATTTTTCATGGTGACTTTAGGCTAAATAAATAAATAACACCAAAACACCCCACAAACCTAATAGTTCTGTTGATTAAGAAATTAAACAAAATGGATTAAGTTAATTGGACCTAACAACTTCATGCCTGTTACACATTGTATGACTTCTCAAACCTTGGAATATAATTGAACATCCATTGAGCTTGCTTTTTTTCCCCCAGAAACCCAGTATCACAAATATATGATGTCATCCAAAGGAACGAACAAATCTGATGTTTAAACTGTGGAAGGGGTGGAAAGAGATAAACCAAAGAATGTATATGCATATATTCACAACCAATCCACAGGACACTAGGCTCGGGAAGGCAGGAGGGGGGTGGGAGCAGAAAGGAGGGGAGTCAGTGGGGAAAAAGGGGGACATCTGTAATACTTTCAACAACAAAAAAATAAAATAATTTATAAATAAATAAACCATGAACCACCTCCAACTAATACTTCACGCATATCAGAGACTTCTGTGTGTTTCCCTGGACATTTAAATATCTTGTAATGCTCCAGGGTACATTCATGCACAGTTTGGGAGATACCAAGTTAAGCTACAGACTTTTATCCGAACCCTGTCCTGGGCCCTGCTGTTTCATACACAACCAGGTGAATGCATTCCAATTACAAAAGTTTAGCATATAGCTATCATTATAGATTATTTTCAGGGTCATTCTTATGGGAAGCAACTGCTTTTTTTTTTTTTTAAATACAGACACCCTGACACCACGATAGCATCATCATCTTCTACCTCCTCAGTTATTGTAATTCCCAATATTAAATGTTTAACTCTTTGTCATAAATAGTGATCCTCACTATTTGTAGATTACTTACTCGTAAGTTTCTCCACTCATCAAAGTTTCTTTGCATCCCCAGAGTCACTACTTTTGTAGTTATTCACAGACATATGTAATACGGCAAAAGATGTATTCACCCAACGGGCATATTCCCTGCTGTGGTCCCACAACACGACATTCCTTCTTCGTGCTCAGCTCTCATATTGTAAACAAATATCCTCCTCTCTTCTGTCTATTTAGTGCCTTTTTTTTTTTTTTTGCAGTTTTGTGCTTGTTGTTGGTTATTTTTTTCTGCTTAAAATGACTTCCAAGCATAGTGCTAAAGAGTTGGCCGTTTCCTAAGTGCCCGAAGGTTGTGATGCGCCTCATGGAGAAAATGCAAGTGTTAGATAAGCTTCCTTCAGGAGTGAGTAATAGTGTGTTTCCTGTGAGTTCAATGTTCATGGATCAACAATATATATTAAATACACTTTTAAACAAAAACACACCTAACACCAGATGGTGTACTGAGCAGTTGATGACAATGTGACCAGAGGCTCACAGGAAGCTGACCCTGAACGTCCAGGAAGAACAAGGTTTCAGTATTCTCTAATCCAGCGTGCACAGTGCTCTTATAAAATATAACTGCTGCAGACCATAGGGATCAAATGCATGCTGATGTGCCAGATTTTCTTATTCACTTTTTTTTTTTTCCTCACCTGAGGACATTTTTCCATTTTTTGTTCAGATAGAGTGGGAGGGAGAGAGAGGAAGAGAGAGAGAGAGAGAGAGAGAAACATCGATGTGAAAGGGACACATCGAGTGCGGCCACCCGCACGACCAACCAGGGCCGGGGACAAACTGCAACTGAGGTACATGCCCTTAGCGGGAACCGAACCCAGGTCTCTCAGTACCGCAGGCCAACGCTCTAACCGCTGAGCCAAACTGGCCAGGGCCTTATTCACTTTTTGAACTACCATGCTGGAGTGATCAGAAAATTCCTATGTGGCCGACGGATCTCCCAGGACAAGCCTCAGCAAGAAACAAACAAAAAGAAACAATCTCAGGGAAGAGGAGCAGAGTGGATCTCTCTGAGAAGGAAGTAGGGTCATGAATGGTGAGTTTGGAATACAGGAAGGGTAAGTTTTGTTTACTTCAGACTATGGTCTGGAGCTGGCCTGAGAGATCATCACCATTAAATATGTATTGATTGCTGAAAGCCAAATATGGAGAACTGACCCTTCAAGGCCTTCCTGCATTTGGTGTAATCAACACTGGGAGAGGAGGAGGTATGAGCAGTTTTCCTGGGAAAGGAATGCTCCACTCATCTTGCTACCTTTCTTCCTGACCTAATGCAATGAAATATTTTTCAAGTAGACGTAATCACTATACTCCAAAACAAATCAAGAAATTAAGTACAAAATGAAGCCATTTGGGTGCTAAATGGAGGAGTTTAAAAATAATTTGGACATGCTGTCCATTTCTCTCTTCCTAAATTCTACGTGGTGTGAAATCCATCTGATCAAGTCACTTGAAATGTCGAGATGGAGGAATGATACCGTGTAACAAAGATTCAACATTTTATCCAAAATTATGTTTGTTTGTTTTATTCAGATCACGAATGAATAAATGAATGGTGGCTATAAGTTTCCTCAGCCTCAGGTGAACGGTTGTCACAGATATGTGAAGGCCAACAAAGCAGAAAAATGGCAAAAGAGGGACTGTGCCTTCAGGATTCTAGTAGGATTTAGTGCCAAAGGCTTTGAAAACATAACTCTCGTGGTGTATTACTTTATTTTACGTGTTAGGATGTCATGAGAAGAATGATCTAATTGGTTACCGTCTTAAAAGGCTGACTATCCTTTCTTCCCTTCTCCACGAATCTCCTATATTTTCTGTGTCACCTTCTTATCTGCCTAGGTATCTGTCCCCCAGCCCCCAAACCCACCTTACACACAATTTCAAGCACTATGCAAGGCACCGCACTACAGGGCAGGGAACAGACAAGGAGAGCCCATGCTTTCCAAACCCTCCCAGTCTTAAGAAGAGACCTACAAGGAAAGAGCATGATAAATACAATCACAAGCAAAACAGTTAGAGATGGTTATAGGATAGGGTCAGCATTTTTGAGGGAGAAAGTTTAGGGAAAGAAGAGTTGAGCCAGGTCTTGAAAGATGGTAAGGTGGAATTGCCTTATGACGCAGCGATTCCACTGCTGGGAATTTATCCGAAGAAACCTGAAACGCTAATTTGAAAGAATATATGCACCCCTATGTTCATTGCAGCATTATTCACAGCAGCCAAGATTTGGAAGCTGCCCAAGGGCCCATCAGTAGATGAGTAGATTAAAAGGCTGTGGTACATTCACATGATGGAATACTACTCAGCTGTAAAAAAGAAGGAAATTTTACCTTTTGTTACAGTACGGATGGACCTAGAAATTATTACGCTAAGTGAAATAAGCCAGTCAGAGAAAGACAAGTACCATATGATTTCACTTATATGTGGAATTTAATAAACAATATAAACTAACAAAGTGGAGACAGACTTATGGATACAGAGAATAGATTGACAGTTATAGAGGCGGGTGCTGGGTGAGATGGGTAAAGGGATTAAGCAAAGGAAAACAAAGATTCATGGACACAGATAACAGTATGGTGATTGCCAAAGGGAAAGGAAGGTGGTGGAGGTAGAAGAGGGTAAAGGGGGGATAAATGGTGATGGAAGGAGACTCGACTTGAAATAGTAAACATACAATATACAGATGATATATTGTAGAATTATATACCTGAAACCTATATGATTTTATTAACCAATGTCACCCCAATAAATTTTATTTAAAAATAAAGCCAGACTGCAAACACCTAGAGAAAAACAAACAAAAAAACAAAAAAGAATAAAGAAAAAGGAAAAAGAAAGATGGTAAGGTTTTGCGAGATCTGAAATGGGCATGATAGAAGAACAGGAAATATATCTGACAGACTCCAAATTCCAAACTTGAACTCTACATTGTTTAGTTAGTACTGTCTGATACAACTTATCCAATGCTCTGAACACTTTGAATTGATCGTGGAATTCTAATTTTTAAAAGACACATTTAACATAAGAACAGGCAAGCTTATTTAAAGATGAAAAGATCAAAAGATGCTATTTGTGCTGCCAAGTGAAGAAGTTTGGTAGCTGTTTCAGGAGAAGCATGGATGTCAATAAAGACAGAGGAGAGAGCCTTTCTGATGATGCCCCACTCCACCTGCTCAGGTCACCCTGGAAGAACCACATTGTCCTCTGGATACCACAGTGGAAGAGGACGGACCACATACAGATATGAGTTCAAAGGTACCAGAATTTGGGGGACAATCAGTGCCATATATGAACTCCTCGAAGGTCCAGAGAGAACAATACATCACAGATACTTCATGAAATATCGGAGGGACCACATACAGAAACTGAATTATTTGGTTATATCGTTTTGCAGTGTTGGAGGGGATGTTGGTTCAGGTGCTCAGTGGTCACCCTGACAGAAAGGTGTTCAAAACGCACACAGCAGACACCTTGTGGTTTCACGGAACAGCCTCAGAGACAACCATAGAGGTTGAGGGTGAGGATACAGTCAAGGGTTACTTGTCCAATATGCTGGAGCTACTAAGCACTTCAAATGGGGCTAGTGTCACACGTTGAAATGATAAAGTTTTGGATATATTTAGCTGAACGGAATATATTACTAAAGTTAATTTCAACTGTTTCTTTTTTTGCTTTTTGAATGTGTCTACTAGAAAATATAAAATTACAAGTGTGGCTTGCATTTTATTTCTATTGGCCAACATGCTCATCATTTCTGTTTTTGCATATTTGTTTATTTTAAGAAAGAATTCTGCGGCTCAAGTGTTTTAAAACTCCTATGCCAAACTGTTACTGAGGTAGGGAGAAAAACTCTCATCTTACCATGGAGTATTATGCAGCAGCTAAATGGGATAAGGTAAGTGATGTGTCTTGATAGAGGCAAATGAAGGCACAATGTGGGTCAACAAAGACAGTTGCAAATGATACTTGTGAGTTTTAAAATCTGCTGTACAGTTGTGAGTACATGAAACAGAGTTTATTCTTGTATTATTTATTAGTTATTGTATTATTTTCCATATGACCAACTATAAACCTACTTTTGCCCCACCCTGGATGTTTTCTAGCATGGGTCTCTATATAATTACCTGGACAGTGGTTTGGAAGGCTCACACCGACCTGATAACAGCAGGCGGAGGATGGGAAGATTGTAGGGTGAGTGACAGGGGAAGGTTTACTGAAAGGTCATATAGCCTTATTTACAATGTCTTAATTATTTGTTACTAGGAGCATGTAGCTGTGTATCACTTAATTGTCCCTATCATCATTATTAATATTACTAAGCTAGGTAATCCTCATGTCTTTCCATCCCATGGCTTCATGGTCCTGATGGGAAGGTAATGTTAGCAAGAGGAACACACGAAGAATCACAACAGCAGCCCTAAGTGGGAATCGAATTGAGGAAACAATGCATGCAAGAAGCAGGCTGGCATCACTCTTCAGGACTTTCATCACTAACCGAGGCTTGCTGGGCTCTTTCATCCCTTTATAAGGACAAAGTTACCCATGTCTGAGTAAATGAGGAGCCAAACAACTTGCCAAGTTAAACTAAGTAATTAAAAATCAAACGGTAAACTCCCTGGAGTCCCTCCTCGAAGGTCCGAGGAGCTCCGAGCTACAGAGGCCTTACGTACCCTGATCATCAGCACAGCTTTTCTGATGTCCCGAACGCCGTCGTACACCAGGCGCGAGGCATCGATGAACTCATTCTCCTCAAACGGTTGAGGGACGTTGGCACTCAGGGCTTCAATGGCAACCTCTACTTGCTCAGCAAAGCGTGGCATCACTGGGTTAAACAAAATGAAAAGCAGTGCATCAGTCGATCTTTCTCGTGATCCCTTGTACCACCAGCCCTTGGGCGAGGTGGCAGGCTCCGAGCATTCCGACAGCTCAGTGGAGCCGCCTGTCCACCTGTCCAGTCTGGGGTGAACCCGATTCAGTGGTCTTTGTGCCACTTACTCGCAACAGGGGAAGCAATCATTACTCCACCGACAGTGGTGGTGTTCAATGGAGCCAGTCTGCCCCGGGTGATGTGTTAGAATGTGCAGAAGCACAGATTTCACCATAGCCTGACCCGAGCTGAGTGTCCCTTCTGCTAGTTACTGGCTGTGAAACCTTGGCCAAGTTTTCTTGACTCTTCTAAACCTTTGTCACAACACCAACTCCTTCCTTAGGATTCAGCAGGGTAACGCATATAAACGTATTAGATGGCACCTCGTCCTTAGAAGACCTCCATACATATACAATAAATGGCAGATGCTAAAGTCGTAACTGGTGAGTAGCAGACATTCACTTACATGATGTCACAGAAAAGTGTGAATGGAATGATCCAACCCTTTCTACTTTTTTCTGAAATGCAGGACTCCGGATGCTGAAGGTGGGGGGCGGGGCATGGCTGTGGAAGGAGGCTTGTGGGAGGACTGTGTAAGAGAGAAGGAAGTCCCGAGAGACTAGTGAGCTCACAGATGAATTGGTCATTCCATTTACCAGGACCACCGTGATGTGAAAGAAGATGAATCTATACGTTTCCAAAATGCTGGCACCTCTTTCTTTGAACTAGGACACCTACGTATACACCGGAAGTTTGTGGAAAGTAAACTCAGAGGAATGCCTGGAATACTAAAGAAAATGATGCTGATTCACTGATTCTCAAAAATTGTAATTCAATTTGCTCAGTTGTTATCTTGTAACAATCCATTCGTATGGCAAAAGAAAGCCAGGAGCACAATTCATTTTATTTACAAGGACACTAATATAGAAACATAATTCATCTCTTTCCATTTCTGAACTTTCATGCCTGATTCATCTTTATACTCATTTTCATCCTCGGCGGACATTTTAACATCCATTTTAATCCCTAGTGTGAGAAACTGATAAATTACTTTACTCTCTAGGGTCAGAGATTCAAGATAGAACATTCCTAGAAAAATGTATTTCTACTAGGAAAAATCAAACTTTTTTTTTTTTAAAGGAGGGTTAGAAGAAAACAGAATAATCATTCTTTCAATAGAAATCATCAAAACCAAAGTATGTATTGGATGCATTTCCTTCTGTGAGTTGGCATTTGGGCTTTTGAACTGCTTTTATATAAGAGGAATTTGGGGGATTTTGAACTGTATTGCCTCAAATACGAATCCAAGAAAAATATATTTCTTAAAACCACCACATTCAACTCAGGCCACTTCAGCCATGCTTTTGTGTTGGGAACAAACTCATTCACACAAAATAATCTAGATCATTGAACCTGACCTCCTTAAGCATGAAAACATTTTTTGTAGGTATTTGCCATTTTCACGTGAGTACTTTCCTTAAATTAAATTCCCTTCTTTCTTAAACTGAAAATTCTTAATATAATTCCATTCTATTTTATGTCTAAGCCACGATCATGACCATCAACAATTTTGCATATTTATATGATACCATCGTAGCAATTAGCTGCATACATTTTTGTCCCTGTTGTATAACTGAGAAAAGATCAGTAATCCTACATGTACATGAGAAGAACACTCCTGCAAATCAATGAGGAAAAAAAGTAGAAAAACAGACAAAAGTTTAGAAAAGGTGATTCAGAGAAAAAGGTATCCTATATTATAAATAAACACACAATGAGATGCTTGACTTCACTAATAATTGGAAAAATTACAATGTAAGCACAATGAGATATTATTACATACCTGTTAGGAGGGGCAAACAGATTAAAACCCAGTAATATTCATTTTGGTGAACATGTAGAAAAAAGGGGAGCCTTCTACGGCAGATGAAATGAAAATAGGTACACACCCCTCTGGCAAACACTTTGACAAAATCTAGTAAAGCAATCTGGTCCCAATCAGTGAGCTGGGGCATTATCTAGAGCATGGACAAATACTGACTTATAAGAGATACTGATTAGGAGGGCTGAGTACATTAGAATCACGGGAATGTCTTTGTGACTCTGGTTACAGTTTCTTCTTCTCTATAGGTTGTATATTCTAAGAGTTAATAAGAAGAGGTATGAAAAACCTGGAAATAGAAATAATGGAGAGTTCTTTCAACAGGATCTATCCAAGCTCTATTCTGAGTCCTCGAACTCAGGAGGGAATCACTCTGAACTGCTCACTCCGGGAAGTCCCCCTGGGTGGCTCAAAGTGGACTTTGGGATCAGGGGACAACCAATAAATTAATATGAATAAGTCCAGAGGTCAAAGTTTCATCTGGGAAAAGCAAACTGAAAAGAGGGATCATTTGTAAGAAACTGTAAAATACACAAAAGAGTACTGTGTATAATCTAAAGCAATATGCATTCTTATTGTGCATGTTTTGAAAGGATATATATCACCTTAACTATCGCGGTTACATGTGAAAGGGAAAAGAGAGACATGGGATTAAGTAGAGTCTTAAAGAGGCCTCAAGTGCACCTTAACTCGGAAAAAATAATAATGGGAATCAGATATGGCAAAATGTTAATATTTGTTACACACCTCAGGGTGGAAGGAGGGTGTCAGTTTTATTAGTTTCTGTTCCTCTTTTATCTTTGAATCTTTTCACAATTCAAATGTTTAAAAAGAGATCAACATATTATCCTCAAGGTTGTACTTCTTATAGAATAAGGCTCTGAAAAAATAAAGTTTCAACTCATGGCTCAGGACATAATAAAAATTAATATGATAAGAGTATTAGGTGAGGAATCCCCTCAGAATTTGTGGCTGTGATCAAATGCTTAATGTTGAACCGGAATAAGTGCCAGCTGGGAAGTTGAGTTAGGGAGTACCCATCTGCTAGACCTCAGCTCCCACACACCGATCTCTATTTGCATGAAGTCTTTTGATAGAGTCTAAAAGGGTGAGCAGGGTTGTGTGTTACTTGAGGGTTTTTTCATGCAAGATCACTCTAAGAAGAGTTGAGGAGGAGGAAAAGGCAGCAGGTGACATGCTGTCTTTTCCACCTGCCTCTGGGCAGAGAGAGGAAAGCTAAAATCCAAAGGGAGCATTTTCATAAGGGGAGGCTCTAGGACCCAAAACACACCCAGTGCTGCTCTGAGAAGGGCATTCTATTGGCTCCAGCATGGAGTGCGAAACTTGAGGAGTATGTGGAAATTTAGGAGGACATGGTCTTGGCACAAACACAGTGTTGATGATATGGCATTGTCAAAGAGGCAGAAACAAGGCCCTTTTATATAGAGAGAGGAACAGAAAATAGCACCAGCCTTCCCAGGGGAATAATGGCAGAAAAAGGGATAAAAATCCTTCCTTTCCAAAAGGGGGCTCAGAGTACAATTTAGTGTTAATAGTCCAATGGCCTTACTATATTCCACAAACTGGTAAAACCTAGAACTTGAACTCAATTTAATTAGATCTGATTTACTATAACTGACAAGATATCTATTTTTCTTACAAGTCAGGGTTTTTCTGGACCTGACCCTTAAGAAAATATTTCCCTGTGCTCACTTCCAAAGTACATTCAATACTTATTTATTTAGGACTTGGTCAACTACTAATGCTTTTTAACTGACATAGTATTGGTTTTCCACAGGGCTGTTCTCTGTTTTAGTTTTAGCTTTGTTTTTAAAAGTATAAGACAGACAAACAAGAGTTTATAGAACAGCAATCCATCTTGACAGAACCTAAGATGTTCATTTATGAATTCTTCTAACACTTCAATAGGGTCTGTAAAGTTAAATACCCCAAAAGTAAAACCGAGATAGAAAAAAAGTCTCCAGCTACTTCAAGTATGAGGCTGATTCTGCTTGCCTCTAATTAGGACAAAACACAGCACACTGGCTTTGTGTTTTGCACATTATATATTAACAGAGTTTCTGATATAGGATTATATAAATAGAAGCTTCTTTCTACTTTCTGAATTACATCCAAAAAATTTAGACACCACTTTAGTGTTATTTATCAAAATCCTGGAGTGCTTTTAATAGCTTATGTCCTGAAAGGGTGATCAAAGTTAGAAATAATCTTTTAAACCCTTGCTACACTTTTGTATGCAGAGTGCACACTAGGCCACAGAATGATGACATTCCAAGAGCAATGAAATCAGAGTTAAGCGTGCATATAAAAATCAAGGTCGTCTCATTCTAGTGTTGATTGAGATCCTAAACCAGAGGTGAAAAAGATCTGGACTGAATCCTCCTGAGAGACTTCAGAGGTGAAGTTTCAGAGCATAGGGTAAGTCGGTGAAATGAATGAAAAGTTGTGCTGAAGATGCAAATCGGACAGCTGATGATCATAAGAGCAAAAACCAAGGTGAGCTAGAGGCCATGGAAATGAACGACAACCAACTCCACTGCCTCTGAGTGACTCTCTGAAAGGTCCATACCCAGCTTTAAATTTCCAACGATTCCCTTTAATAGAGGAAACTACAAACTCTCTTCTTCGACATATAAACATCTGACACCCACCTGTAATTCCTATCTGTCTCTGTCTCCCCATCTATTCCTACATATATTCAAATGTTCCGATTAGACTGAATTACTCCTATGTCTTCTAATATGACATGGAGACAGACCATGTTATAACAACATGTCCATGATCAATGTATTCTCTCATACTGAAATGTACTTCTTTCTCTTTGGCCCAGGTAAATGCCTCCTCAATCTTCAACATCCAGTTTAGAATTGACTGCCATTGTGAAGCCTTCCTTAATCCACAAACACTCCAGCATTGACAGTTCTTTACAATTTAATAGCATCCTAATTATACATGCATTATTACAGTACTTAGAACATTGGGATTGCTTGACATGTCTGTATGTCAACTGTTTCATGTAGGAGTCACTTCTAGGTGGAGATTAAGTCTTCATTCTTTGCATGTTAATCCCTTATTGTGCTTCTAGCACAGCTAATCTATCCAGTTGGGAGAATGAGAAGTGGGGGGGTGGGGAAGGGATATAAGGAAGAATTCATTTATCATCAAGTATTTCAGGAACAAAATGAGCTGTATTACATTTCACATACTAAGTCTCTCTCTTTCTGCCCATCATTTCATATTAGGTCAGTAATCATATTAAAGAGTTTCATGAGTCATTAACCAAGTTATTAGTGAGCATTCTAGGTTTGGTCTCTAGGGACCTTTCAGAGAGCTGAGCTCAGAATCCTTTCAGAACTGCTCGTGTAGGAGCTTCACCGCGAAGCATGGAGAAAAATTCATTATTGTACCCTTGACTAGTTCACCAAGGCCAAACTAGCATATCTGTATGCATGGGAGTTACCCGATCGTGGTGGTGCAGTCAACCTACATACTCTCTTAGGAGTGTTCCTTATAAAACTTTATTACTGCAGATAGAGAAAATAGACAAAGCCCTTGTTCTAAAGAAAGAACCAATCTAATAAGTGTTCAGAGAAAATAGAAAAATAGGAGAGAATGTTTGAAAAAATCTAGAAAGAAAATAAAATATCAGGACTAGGAAGGAATTGTGGCCAATTTCAGTGCAGGAAATAGTACATTATATTCCTCCACTACCCATCACAAATAGTTACTATGCCATTTTAACAGCTGGAGTTAGGTCAAGAATTAGGTATTATCAAAGTAACTGGAACCAGAAAGTATTAATTTGGAGAGACACTGTGGGGGCAATTCCAATATCCTCCTATGGCAGGAAAGTACTGTTTGATGTTTCTATAGGTAATGCATTCTTTCCATAACTTGGTTTTTATCAGACACTGTGAAGGCATGTCATTCAAGTGCCCCCAATGAGATGCCCAGTAAGAGAAGATAGTATAAGGGAGAGTATGATCTAAACCACTTGGGACCTGAATTTGCCCAAAGCACAGCCTGAGTGGCATTTACAAGTCTTCGGGTGTACCTGGATAGTTCAGCACATCCATGAAGCATCATCACTTAGTTTGAGTCTGAAGCTCCAAGTCATAATCCCTGCACAAGCAGGAACCAATGCAACTGAAGCTGTGACACACTTGCTGTGTTGGTACCCCTCGAAAATAATGGAGGAAAAAACACAGAAGCTAGCCACCCTTTCACGTTGGTTCAGTAGTTTTAGTAAACAACTTCACGATCATTAAGATAGTAGAGAATGTCCTAGGTTTCCCTTCACCCCCAAACAGAGAATCTTTCAAAATCCTGAGTTCAGAATCTCTTTAGGGCTGCTTGGGCTTCTACCCATTGGGCAAAAAGTAAAGAATCGAATGGATCTATAAGTCTACTGCGTGGATAGTGGCTATTTCGTTTCTATATGTAATGTATAGAGCCATGTACTTTCCACTAGATGTATAGGGTTTCCTACAAGGTACAAGAGTAGCCAGAATATTGTGGATTCACTGGGCCAGGATGTCGTGCATTTTCCAGACCTTTCACTTCTCACCCTGATTTTGGACGTTCACTCTAATCCTGGTCGACGTCCATCATCACTGGCTACACTACTTCTTTTGAGATGCTGAGATTAATGTTTGAATCTCTAAACTTAAGTCAAATGAAATTTTCCTTACTGATATGTGTTGTTTTTTTTCTCTTTCCTTTTTCTTCCCTTTGAATTATGTACCAGCTTTATGTTTCTCTGTACAATTCCCCAAACTTGTCTTTCTCTACCTCCCTCTCCTCTCTCCAATCACCTTGAACCAATTTTTAGTTTTTCCTTCCCCACTACCAAGCTCTGCTATTTGCCTGTATCCTTTTGAGAGATTGGAACAGAGGCACTCAGCTAAGCTGTGCCCAGCTTTCTGGTCCATAGAAAATAAGAAACAATAATGTTTATAATATTAATATTTGAGGTGATTTGATGCACAGCAACAAATAACTAGTAGAATATGCTGTGCCATAAATAGAAATATCAGTAAAAATAGTGAGCAGGATATTAAAATTTCTGCTCAATTGTAGCAAGTAGCATTGGTCTAGGTTTCTCAGCTCTATATTGGGTCAAGACAGAAGAATAACTGCATCTCAATATTTCATTCTGGACAAGTTAACCAATTGGAACCTCAGTTACTCAGTTATAAAACAGAGATAATGAGAGAGGTCCTTCGGGTTTTACATCAAGTTTAGAAATAATGTATTCAACAGATTTTTTATAGAATTTTATATAAGCATAGGCAGTCCACTTCAAGCACTGGGAATAAAGTGACAAGAGAAAATGATCTTTCCTTCAAGGCACAAGAGAATGGAAAATACGTACAATGCTTACCCTTGCGTCTGGCACATAAGATTCCCAGGAAATGGTTGTTGTAACTGTTCTGACACCATGACCCTCTGTGTCTACTCAGCCCTGCACCCTGCCCATTGTTTACAGTGGGCAAAACCACCCAGTCTCCTTTGGATAGAACCTGGACGCACAACTACATGATTCACCCCTAAAAAGCACACCTTGTGGGAGTCAATTAAACATAGCATACCAATTAGTGCTGAAATTTCTGAAAATTGAGAAGATGGAACAATTTATGTTAAAAACAGAGTATTCCTGCTTTTATGCCTTTCTCTCTCTTTAGTGGGACCACATCATCCTTCTGCGTTTTAAATAATAAATATCCTATAATAGATGTCACTAGGACAGGATTTTATACACTTACCCCTGGAATTGCCCTTTCTGTCTTGATTGCCAGCAAGGTCTGTGTTAAACATTGCATTCTGTTATGACCTCACCAGACCCATGAGGAAAGGCAAACTTAAAAGTTAAGAGATTTTGCAAATAATAATGATAATGATAAATAATATCTAGCTTTCCTAGCTCAAATAAAATACTTTTTCCAAAACACCTCCCAGCTTAATCTAATATTCTTGTGAAACTACTTCCCTTCTATCTCAAACTTATACTACTTTATTGTATACTAGTTGATTTATTGGATTTGAATCTTCAGTATCCTCAAATGCTTTTTGAAATGTGGTAGAGATCATTCAAAAATACTACTTAAAGATCTTCTCTAAATTTAAATTGTACTGTCTAGACCAATGATATACTAGGTTTTGCAGTGTATTCTCTTAATAACTCTCAATCAAGTTGGATGATGTTGAGCACCAGAAACCAGGAGCAGGGACAAAAGCTTAATCTGTTCCTTGTTCCCTGGTGACCATTTGTCTACTCCTTCTACCTTTCCAGACAGGCATCAGCATCATTCTGGCTGGTTCTAATTCTTTCATCTGTGTGTATTCTTGGACTTTGTTTCATCAGAGTCAGTCATCTGTCCCCTCTGTGGGAGTTCCTGAAGGCTTCCATTTTCATAAATTCATGTTTGAAATGTACATTGTAATTTTCCAAACATCAAAATCGAATTCAAGTTCCAGAAGGCCATACATAACCCATGAGCTGAATTGTTTGATGAAAGATGAAAAAGCGCTGCCTAGAAAAAGGGGGAAATATTCCTCTAAATTCCATTCACGATAACTACCCTAAGAGAATAAGGAAACATCCATCTGCTCTTGTCTAGACACAAATTCCTTTCCCTGGGGACAGAAAATGTTTGCTGGGAAAGTTTTCTTATATTTTAAAATAAGCATTTCAAAAATAATAACAAATGGGTTATAAAGTACAAAAAAAAAAGACTGATGGCACATTTAATTCTGAAACTTCAGGAATAAAGAATTGAACATGCCTTCTTTCGTTTACAGTATTTCTGAAAACCATGCTTGATAAATACAGTTAAATTCGGCATCTTTGAGGTTCAAAAGATGAGGATGTAGTAAAAGAATTGCTAAAAATTTACTGTACATAATTTAAAAGATTCTGATTTTGATCATTAAATTTGTAATTTTCAAAAAGGATACGACCACCAAAATCAAAATAAAGTATTACTCTGTCATTTATGTTTTTCATTTATATTAATAAATATTTTTAAGCTTCAACTCTCATCAAGGATACAAGAAATGAAGAGGTGGTCTTACGTATCAGGGGGTTTAAATTTAATCAGGAAGCAATACACACACACACACACACACACACCAGATAGAAAGGTGGACAGAGCACAGAAATATACATTAAGACAAACAAAAAGGCAAACAAAGATTTTGCAACACAGGGCAGTATACAGTAGGTGTCTAATGAGTGACATAGATAATAAGAACAACAGGGGAACAGAGGGGTGGGATTTGTCGGTGTGGTTAAAGAGAAAACTTCACCGACAGGGATAAAACTAGCATTGCTAGAGAACAGGTAAAATACAGAAAGACAAACCAGGTGGGCAGGTTATTTTGGGATCATTTTGACCAGAATAAACAGAACTTCTCTTGTTCTTATGTCCATCTGTTATATCAGACCTTCCAGCTACAAACAAAGCTTCTTATTTTTCCTCCTCAAACTATTTCTGGAATACACTCGTGATGTGTCACATGCTCCCAAACAAGTGACTATCAGCACATTCTTCCCTTCTTCGATGCAAACACCTGTCACTGATATGGCAGCTATTCTAGGTGAAGGGAACCTAACACCGCCTCTGTTGTGCACGATTAATACATCCTGGCCTCCAATCCCAGTGGAAACTATCAGTGCCAGGGTGTCCGCTGGATGATGAAATACTCAGGCCCTTCCTCCACTCACTGTCACTATCATGGATGCTGGTCCCTGGGGCCCCAGAAGTGACAAATAAGTACCATGTCCTTTGCAGTCCCCAGAATTCTGAATCCATGATGTGACCCTATGCATTATTGGAGATGCACATTCTTCCTTTTCGTTTTACTTGGACAGCCAGGCACTAGAACAGTGCTATTTCTTCCACTGTGTTGCTCAAAACTTCGGACACGTAAATATGGAACTGTGAGCTTACTATGTACACCTTATCCCACCTCCACTTCCCTGTTAGAGGGTTATTATCAGGCTAACATTGTGTATCTTACTTTCTCTTAAGTTGTATTTTCTCAGGTGGTTCTTTGGCCCATTGTCATGAGACAGCTGGACATGTCTGAATTCTAAAAGAACATCTTACTTATAAATAAGCCAAAAGAGAGAAAACATGTTCATGTTTCTTCTTGGCCAGGGCTTTCTGGTTGGGGATCTGATTTAAAGGATGACTCAATGAATAGTCCTAAGACAGTAAAATCAACCGATACATCTCCAGGTTATCTCCCCCAGAGAAACGTGTCCACATTTCAAAAGGGGATAAAACCAGGAGTCATTCCTCTATATTCCAAAGGGTGGTAACAGCATGGGGACTTTGCTTGGAGGGAGTCTATTAATGTTAAAAAGTAAACATTTCTCTTCTCCTCTTGGGAGGGGAGACAGGCAGCTGAGCACCAGTTCCTATGTAAGCTCCCAGATTCACAATTCTGTGTCTCCTCTCCTGTAGCATAGACCTCCCTTGTGTGTGCAGAATTCATCTGCCCTCATCGCATGTCTTGAGAAGCAGAATGAAGAACAGGGGGCTGGCAAGGTTATTATTGTAATTAATACTTTTTTTTTTCTCTAAGCCAGAAATCTTGCATTTGCTTTCAGGATACAATATAGATATTTAAAACCATCAGTCAAATCCCTACAATACCTAGAGTATGTAGGTTTCCGTCATATAGAAAGGGCTTTAAGAGAAACTAGTTATGAACCATTTACACTGAAGAGAACATATTAAATGTCAAAAGACTGATAGAGAGTGGTCCTTATTGTCTCCTGCTGAGACTTGAGCTATATCTTAAAGGATAAGTTCAACACACAGATGTAGAGAAAGAGAAAATGGAGCACATTACAGGAGGGAGAGTGTGAACAGCATGGGTACACTTTGCTTGAAGAATAATGAATATGCCTGTCTAGACAGATTGGAGGATTTTTTTTTTTTTACCAAGGGTTCATGGACAACAATTGTCCATGTTAAGTGAAGTCACCAGGAAGCCAGTAGATAGGGACACATATATTCCTAGATCAATAATATTGACCATTCTTAGATGAGAAAACATCAGGCAATACATCAGAAGCTGAGGCCCAGAGGCATTAGCTAATCTGTGTAAGGTCCCAGTTAGTTGGTAGAAGCCAAGGAATTGAGTTCTGATTCCTAGGCTGGATTCCTTCCAGTACATTTCACTGAGATGCAATGGTAGCCTCATTGCTAGTTCCAGTTTGGGTGCCTTCGATTTGCTGATCCTCTTATATTTTTCTACGTAAAATACATAGAAATGTAAGAAATCTCATGTTTTTATAAAAACTTTACGGAAGCATAGAAGTAAAAATGTTATCATCTCTACTAAGTGAATAAAGCTATTTGGTAAAGGCTATATACTGTGTGACTCCAACTATATGACATTCTAGAAATGGCAAAACTATGGAGACAGTACAGAGATCAGTCATTGCCAGGGAGTTGGGAGGGGCAGAGGGATGATTAGATGGAACACAAAATATTTTTAAGATAGTGGAAAATATATGGTATAATAACAAAGATTGACCCATCATTACACATTAGTCAAACCCATAGAATATACAGCACCAAGAATTAATTCTAATTTCAACTATGGACTTTAGATGATAATGACATGTCAATGTAGGTTCATCAACTGTAACAAATTCACCCCTCTGGTAGGGGTTATAAACAATAGGGGACATTGTGCATACATGCAATCAAGGGGTATATGGGGAATAGCTGTATCTTCCCTTCAATTCCTCTGTGAGCATTAAACTCTTCTGAAAAAAAATAAAGTCTTAATTAAAAAAAAAACTATACTATCGGATTGGCCCACATATTCTCCAAAATAATGGAATTTTAATTTTTGCATATAAAGTGCCTAATAACATAGAATCCTAGAAAATACACTGTATTTTTTCTATTTCTTCTTTTTTTGTCCCCTCTAAAGAAGAAACTGGCAGAATCTCAACCTGATCACGTATACATTGCCACAAACTGGCATCAACTACCAAATTTTTAAAATGACATTTCAATATAATCTGCTCAGTAAAGAATGAGCTACTCCTTACATATCTAAATATGATATCACTGATTGTACTTCAGCCCCCCTCACCCTTCTGCAGCAACCTGACTTTGTAAATGAGATCTCCGAAGATGGGTCCGGTCCAGCATTCCCTTACTACCAAGCTGTTGACAATTTGTTATAATTCAGGTTTTATTGAAGAGCCCATCAAATATGTAAGCATGGAATGGGGCTGATATAGACTGAGTTTACTGTGTTTTCATCAGCCTAGATTAGTTTTATAAAAAAATGAATAGGTAATTTTTAAAAAAAATATTGCCCTTGAATTTTAGCATCTTCATAATTCACAAAATTATTCCTCAAATTTAACTCAGCATTCATAGGAACACACAAAACACTCTTCAGCAAAACACGATATTTACTGAGGAAGTAAAATAATTTATGGAAAATAAATCACAGACTGTTTTGTACTCTTTAGATCTCTCTTACTTTCTAGCCACTCAACCAAGGCAGTCAGGTGGTACAGTGGGAGTTTCTCTACCGAGACCCACCCTACGTCATTTACATGTCTAAACAGGGACTGGCCTGTGTTTACAAACCCCTTGAGCAGCAAAGTCTGGTCTGGTCAAGAGTTTTTGAACATTCTGCCTTTTTTAAGATTCTTTTTTATAATATTCTCTTACTCCATGCCCTTCACAATGCCCTATGGCCACAACATATGAGCTCAATTTTGCCTTGTTTAAACGTGCCCCTATTTGGGGATATTTGTTCCCCTTAAGGCAGTTATTTTCAATGGAGTTATCTCTCTTAAGGCCATGTGGCAATAGCTAGAGACCCTTGGTTGTCACAACTTGAGGAGGAGAAGGGAGGAAGTCCTACAAGCTTCCAGTAGGTTCAGGCGAGGAATGCTTCTAAGCATCGTATAATGCACAGAACAGCTTCCATCCCCCAAGAAAGAATTACTTAGGCTAAAATGTCAATAATGCAGAATTTGGGAACTTCTGCCTTAGGATCTTGAATCTAATAACTCAGATATAAAACAGGGCAGAACCTTGTAGGTTGTAACAAGGCAAAAGAAAACGTGACATTTTGTCTTCCATGTCCTAGACTCCTTTCCTTTTTCTTCATCCTTCCTCTTGGTACCTTCCTTTCCTTGACCAATGCCCCTGTATGCTCTCCCCCAAATAAAATGTACTCTCAGGACAAAGTTGGATAGGTTCATATAAAAAAAAAAAGTGATCAAGTCAACATGTCTATATATATTTTTTTTAAAATCAGGAACAAAACATTACCCCAAAGGTAGAAACTTGAACATTAGTGATATACATAACAGTTTTTATTTTGAGAACACATGTCTCCTTTGCATAGCCAGAAACTGACAAGAGGACTAATTCATTTTAGGAAGAAAAAAAATTTTTTCAACAAAACTCTGTATAATCACAGATCTGATCCTATTGTCCTCCTCAAACTCCACGTGTCTAAATACATACTCATTAGTGACCAGTTGGTGACAGAAGCAAAATAATTCATTTACCTTCTATATTCTAGCTCAAAGCACACTAACATCCATTTTTTATTGACATGCATTCTTGTATTTTCTACTCCAGTTGCGTACAAACTGTCTATTTCAGTATCTTCTACCTGGTTACGTTTCTACTTATCTTCACTAGATCCTGAGGAACAGAATACATCTAAATATCTTGCTCATCTTAGCTGTTCAATTAAGAACCGAATGTGGACATCAGAATCAGGAGAGTGCCTTTAGTTAAGTCCCAGAGAATTCAATCCTTGTAAGGGAGGGCTAGGGTGAGAATTTCAAAAGCTCTGAAAATTAGCAAATAAGAGCAAAATCTTGATTAGCAACAACAACTCAGAATGGATTGCTTTGTTTCACTGATTTTCTTTTTAAAATAATCAGCCAGAAAATGATATACATTTCAAGACTTCAGTAAAAATTATGTTGAAATATCTCAATCAACTAAGCACACTGTCCTTGCTTTTGACTCAATGGGCACCACTCCTGTTCATTAAAGCATCCCAAGATACAATAAGAAAAAAAAAATCCAACTGTCTCTTGAAAAATGCCTAAAATCTTTGTGTGCACAGAAATCACAGGTAAATTTGCTCCATGCTCTTTCACCTGCGACAATCATTCCAACCAGTCATGAGCAGGCGTGAACTGGGAGTCCCGCCTCCATGTGCTCCACCCTCTGATCCTCATTTCCTAGCATCACACCCAAGGTAATGCTGCTCTGTGTCAGACCCGCCACGTGAAGCTGAGACCTTGTAACAAATAGAGCTAATGGGCCAGAAACTGAGAGCCACAGGAATGTGACAGGGTCCCCTAAGGGAGAAAGAAAAGTCCTTAAATTGGAAAGTTATATGCCTACTTCTTTCTCTTTATTTTTTTTTCTTTTATTGACTTTTAGAGAGAAAGGAAGGGAGAGGGAGAGAGAGAGAGAGAAACATCGATGAGAGAGAACATCAATTGGCCACCTCCTGCATGCCCCCCACTAGGCCCTGGGCCCACAACATGGGCATCTGCCCCAAATGGGAATTAAACCAGTGACCTCTTGGTGCATGGGTCGATGCTCAACCACTGAGCCACACTGGCCGGTTTATATGCCTATTTCTTAATTCTTCCAAGTGAGGAAAGAAATACTGTATGGTTTGTTGTGTTGCTCTATTGAATGCAAAGGGCAAGCCTTTTTGAAAGAAAACAGTGCTGAATTTCAGCCAATTAAAATGCAAATAGATCTTATCATTATTGTTATTATTTCTCATTCTAAATCTGTGAGGCTTCTGAAGAGCAACAATCTCTGGATATGCTCTATATTTTGTGATATCCCACTATCCCACTATTTCCATTCTGCTTATATCTCAAAGAGAGCAACCAATGTCTCTATTTATCTCTTTTTTTTTTTTTTTTTTGGTATTCCAGACTAACAAATATCTACAGAAGTCTTTGTAAATAACCTTTTCCCTGTAGAAGGAAACATGTTTCTAACGCACTGAACTTGAACACTGCTACATCTGACCTTTTAGAGACACATCTATTTTTGAAAAGCCCAGTAGGTTCCAAAGTCCATGTGCAGACTGGAGAAGCCACCCCCTGCCCCCAACCTTGGGGTTTGAGGACAGGTCCTTCTATGCAGGCATGGAACCCAATCATTACCTAATCATAACCTCATGCAATATAGATTTACATTTGCTTTGTGTTCTCTCCTTTCCTGAACTTATTCTCATTCCTCCGATACATACAAATCCACAAGACATGAGGGACTTTGGGAAAGGTCTGAAGCCAAGAGACACTAGTCAAGAGCATAAGCTACTAAAAATAGGCCCGTCTTTGACACAACTATTCAAAGTTATGGGCTGTTCTACTAACTCAGTGGAAGTAAGTCTTTTTTCCATCCCAATGTACCAGACAGCTATGCCAGGCTCCCATAAGTGACTGTGTCCTACCACTTTACTGATTCCCCAGTGGGCAGCCACACACCCCTGGAGGAGGGCATGTAAGGCTTTTCTAGAGGGCTAGGACATATATTGAATGTTTAACCCTTTGTCAGAAGCCACCACCTCCTTTAAGTACTTCAAATCCAGGCATTACCTAGAGCCTTTATGCTTCCTTCCCACTGTTGTCCGTAGTCCATCCTCAAGGTCCTATCTTCTAAGAAGTAGACTACAAAATGGTCTTCAAGTTCATGATTCCAAGTTCCAATCACACCTGCACTATTCTCTAGCCTTGCAAAACTTTTCCATCTCTTAACTGATTCAAACGTCCACGTTTGCATTTGTAAATGGAAATACATTTTTATCTGCCTACTTCGTAAGGTCCTTGCAAGAATCAAATGAGCGTATATAAAAACTAGGAAGCCACATATACATACAAAGCAATAAAATCATTATTCTGCTAACATTACACAAGTTTAAACTCAAGAAACAAAGACAGGACCTCTTCCATGGTCGTGTATAATTTAGATGCATAAAGGCCTATAGAAAACAATGAAACAGATTTATTCCAATATGAAAATCAATTGCACATTGACATTTTGGTTGAATCTAAATGTTTACCTGTCTCAGAGAGCAATTTTGTAGCTTCTAGCACCTTCTCAGTATAAACACCAGCTTCATAGTTCTCCATCTCAGCATTGATGATATGTATGACTCGAGCTGCCCGGCCCCTGATGGCCCCTGCAGTCCGGTCCAGAGTGTCCACATCCCCCTCTTGGAGGGCTATCACACACTTGTTCACATCCTCCAAGATGTGATTTTCTAGGGAAAAAAAACATGTACACATTATATGATTTGACATCACTCGGACCTTTAATAACCGATCAAAGATTCATCAACTATCATGAACCATCATCTTGTGTATCAATATACACCTGATAACACAGAAATGATATTTAAAGGACATAGTTTATAATTACAATAGTGGTCCTCAAACTTGAACACCAGCCTGAAGACTTACAGAATCATATAGACTACTAGGCATCATTCCCAGGGTTTTTTATTTGGTCTGGGGTGGAGGCCAAGAAATTGCATTTCTATCAAGGTCCAGATGATGCTAATGTTTCTGGTTTAGGGACCAAACTTTGAGGACCATGAACCTAAAGAATACCCCTTTCTTTGTTTTAGTGTTTGAGATCTACCACATGGAAAGGTTTTTTAGAAGTGGTTGTACAGCTAATACAAGTTGTTTTCTAGACATACCAGCTTTGGGTGCATGTTTGTTGGATTGTGCTTTCATTAAGGCACATTTAGGGGAAACCACAGAATGAACTAATATCACCCAATCAATTTTCTGATGTCATGTCATGCACAAGGTATATGCAATGGGAAAACTGATCAGGTGAAGATGGTCACAGACTGGGAAGACAATTATAATACAATCCAGTCTTCCCTTGGATTAGAGTCAAGATTAGTGATCACTTTCCTGCCATTGCCCAAAACAGAACCCAAGCAGGCAGGATGAGAGGCTTCACTCTCCACTGGCATAGAGAAAATACACAGTGGGGTCCCTTACTGTTTTGCAAGTATGCAGTTTGGATTTCCCATGTCCAAAGTGAGACTTGTAATTATGTCCCTCGTAAATGCTTTAGAAATGGAATACTAAGGAAATGTTCAAAAAGTTTAGTATGTTTAGTTTCAGGAAAGAAAAGAACTTCAACTGAAAATATACACCTACACACACCGAATAGATTTAATAGAACTACTTTGGAAAGAGTCTTAAATAATCTGGCACCTTTTAAAAATTATAACTGCCAAACTCAATGAGTAGTTAATAAAAGATGAAAATACATATTTACCACTTTAAGAAGTTTCTAGACCTAGTTCTAATTTTAAAATTCCCGAAGAAGGAGAAATGAGAGGATACTCGGCAAACCCCAGTCTCCACTATGGATCCCTCCTACTTTCATTAAACCACTTCTCAGAGGGAATATTTGCTCTTGTAGAACGTTTGGTAGAAAACTGCAAAGTATAACTTATTTTTCATCAAGGAACATCCATTTTTACCTCATGTAATATGATTTCCTCACTCAACCATTACAAATATCTGTTTCTACCTTCTGCAGCTCTTTTATTTCAAATAGAAATTAGAATAGAAAAATAAGACGTTTAAATTTTCAAATATTTTATAATCACAAGTAGCAGTACTTCTGAATGTTGATATTTTTCGAAGTAAAAGAGAAAAACAATTGTGACAATATAGACTTAGAAGTGTTCCTTTTGATTAAGGAAACTTCTGAAAACCACACCTTTATAAGATCCTGAATCATGCAAACTCACCTAAAAGGACACTGAGAAAAAGGTTTACTCAAATGAAACTTGGTACAGGATTTTAAATTCAAAAGTTTGATTGACATAAGCCACTCTTGCTGCCTGGCTGGATTCCGACAATTAAAATACTCCCTGATCCCCGAAAGTGAGCAACTGAGAGAGTCCTCATGTCAAAAACAGGCATCCAGTTGCCATTTTCTTTGAATAATCTAGTATAAGAATAGGCATAGTTACTTCTTTTCTGCGCATAGTTTAAAGATGGAATTTTGGAATTGAATGCAAACAAGAATCTGTTCGTTATCTTAGATACTAATCTCTCTGGCGGTAATAATTTATTTTTTTAATTAAGCAACCTACTTATGACCTAATAGCTTAAAATAAAATGAAAAACTTTTTTAAATATCTCATTTTCCAAACTAGAAACATTCAACTAATTTAATTAAGGGACAAGAGAAAGAATATGCTTTGTATATATAAGTATACACATCAGAAGGAGGCCAGCCAGTCAGAGGAAGACAACCACCATACGATGTCACTTACATGTGGAATGTAATGAACAAAATAAACAGATGAACAAAATAGAAACAGAGGCATGGATACAAGGAACAGATTGACAGCTGTCAGAGGGGAAGGGGTGGGGCTAGATCAAAGAAGGTGAAGGGATTAGCCAAAGAACATGTGTACATAACCCACAGACACCCACAACACTGTGGTGTTGGCCAGAGAGAAGGGGGGGAGGTTAGGGATGGGTGGTGGTGGGCAAAGGGGGGAAAATATGACATCTGTGATAGTGCAAACAACAAAAATAAAGTCAAAAAAGGCTTTTAATTAAGAGAAATCATCAACTAATTTGTTCAATATGATAGGTTAATCATATTGAATACATTTAATCATGTGAATAAATTATTGACTCCGCTTTCTCAATCAGCTTTTGTTTGAAATGTTGATAGTTTTCTCAGCATTTCCCAACCTTCCCCAATTAGAGGTGCCCCTTTCATGGAAAAAATAAGTTGCAATTCCCTTATGATAGGTGTTATACTGGTAGATGAGATATATATAAAAGCTCCAATGATAAAGAATGTTTCTAAATAGACTTGCATTTTATTAATCTAAGTACCAACAATGCATTTTAAAAAGAGCTTTACTTGTTTACGTAGACATTTGATTCGATCACAAGACCTTACTTGGTGTAAATACGAACCGCTGGACCCTCTGTAATAGTTTCTCCCCTCCTGCGCCCCACACACTCAGGCCTGGGGCTCTCAGGTTTGGATGCACACTGGTCTAGCATCTAGCAAGAGGGCAATGAATTATTTGCAGGCAGAATCCACATGAGACAGTGCCTTACACAAGAGGCAATCAACGAAGAAATAGTGAATACACGTGTCCATTGAAAAGGGACAATCAAATATATTTTTTGATCCTAAGGTATTTTCAAGAGAAAATAATCCCTTCAGTAAGAAAACGGAGGAATGCTGTTCCAACTAGAAAAGAATATAGAAGTGAAAGTAGCAAGAGAAAGTGTGTGTATTCCACACCAGGCAAAACTGCTCAGGTCTTTGGATATCATCCCTGGATATGAAGCGTGGTGTTTAAACATATAAAACACTGGACTGCAACAGATTTTATAATAAACTTCTTTAAATTTTTGCAACCTATTTCAGAAAAGATATGATTTTGTTACAAAAATCACTGATGACCAAAATACTTGATGATTATAAAAAAAGAAAAAACAAACAAAAAAAACCCTCAAAGCTATTGTTTCTAAATTCAAAAACAAAGTTCACTGTATAATTTTTTAAAAGGAAAAAACACAAGAGCCTGCAGTCAAAAGAAAAAGAAAAAGAAAAGAAACACAACAAAACTTTTGGACATTATGGGATTGAGTTAATAGCTTTTTCCGATCTTAGGTGCCTGCGATTTTGTGAGCCAAACCCAAGAATTAAACTCTCACGTGGTTCATGCCAAGAGGCTCATTTGAAAACACTATTAAAACTGTAGTTTTGCCCAGTGGGAAAAGTTTAAGTGCTCTAACACAGCCATTTCACTTCTTTATGAGCCTAGGCCACCTCAGAAAATTGGTTTTGCCCCTGTAACGTTAATAGGTGGCATCGCCGCGACCCCAGACTTGTTGCTTTTCAAATGGACAAATTAAGCGCTCAGACGCACACGCTCGGGTAGCAGGAAACAAAACGCAGCAAACTATAAACACGCAGCTCTTCCTTCTTGTTGTTTTTTCAATAGAGTTTCCTGCCAGAATGGATAGTCCCTTTAGAAACTGACACATAAAATGTCATTTCAAAATATCTCCTGGGTCAAACCTGCAATTTACGGATGCAAATAGTTGGGCTCCAGCTTGGAGAGGAGATGAGAAGTAGTTTCCCCAACTACTGGGCTGTGTCCACAGCCTGCCAGCCGGAGAGAGTGGGCTGTGTCATTATGTGTCAAGCCTGTCTGTGCAGAGGTGCCTGTGGCCGGCAAAGGCGTGCTCCAGCAGGCCCTGCTGTGACTGGCTCCCTGACAGCGCCTGTTCATTTCCCTGTCGTGGCAGGCTGCGGCGCTTGTACCACTGGGGTTGGACGGCACCCTGTTATCAGCGGAAGCCAAAGCCTTTTCTTGTTGCTGGTAATAATGAGATGCACAAAGGCATGGCGGGGAGAAAAGTGGCAAAGAGGCCCGGCGGGTGGGAGAAAATTAAGAAAAGCTTTGCGCTATTGAAAAAGTCTGAGATAAAACCTGCTCACCTTGTTTCTCTCCACCCTCGGAAATTTTTGTACATGCATTCAAAGAAAAGGAGAAGTTGGGGAAGTTAGAAGTTCTGCACTCTTTGGAAAAGGTAAAGCATGGGTATTTTTTACTCATTGGTAGCTGGAAGGGAGGCAGAGTGAGATTTCCAGGGGCCACTGGGATTGCTCTGTGAGATCTGAGGCTGAGTGGGGAGTCCTCTTGACCCTTTTGGGGGGTCCCTACAGATCATCCTGGAAAAAACTGACTGTATACAGGAAAGATACTCAATATCATTGACCCCCCTTCTATTCCCTACTATCCAAATTCCCAACATGCCTATTCAAATAGTTCCTAAGCCCGGCCTGTGTGGCTCAGTGGTTGAGCGTCGACCCATGCACCAAGATGTCGCTGGCTCGATCCTGGTCAGGGCACATGCCTAGTTGTGAGTCCAATCCCCAGTAGGGGGCATGCAGGAGGTGGTCAATCAATGTTCTCCCTCATCGATGTTTCTATCTCTCTCCCCCTCTCCCTTCCTCTCTCTCTAAAATCAATACAGAAAAAAAAAAATTTTTTTTTAAACAACAAAAAACAAATAGTTCCTAAGCACCTTATAAGAGATGTGTTTCTTAGGTGTACCTTTTATGTTGTTAGAACTCAGCCCTCAGTAAAACAAAAATTCCAGAACTAGCAACATATTGAGATCTTTATCAGCCAAACCCTAGGTATGGGTATATTTAAACGAACAGCTGCCTTGTCAGGTCATCAAAAATAGAGCACCTTGGGAGTGGAGAACAGGACAGACTTCTGAAAGGGATTAGCGAGAGGAATGAGGACACCAGAGGTGGGGAGCAGGAGCTGCAGGTGCGAAAGCCAGAAGCACTAAAGGAAATGTCCTCTCTAGCTTGACTTGCTGAGAACGGATACAGCTTCTGAAAAGATGGTCATCTGAATTTTAGTACCTTCCCCACCAAGCTACCCACCCTCTCAATGACTTTGTTTTCTCAAAGGAAGACTCAGAATACCAACACCTATTTTATAGAATTTTGGCGAGAATTCAACTGAACAGTAGCGAGTCGGGCAAACTATAGACACTGAGCATGTGTTGGCTTGTTTTTCCCATCTGTCTGGTCTTGCCCTCCATGGTTTCAAAGTTGGTTTTCCAATTATCCATCAGATCTATAGATTCCACCACGCTGCTCTCCGACAAGCTTTAAACAGAAATCCCCAGTGGGAATTCATTTCCTGTTTCTTCGTGAGAAGGAAAGGCTGTACCTAGGGAAAGTTCCCAAATACAATAAGCCTCCCCTAGAAATCTCTTCCACACTGTTGCAGTCAGGGGCCTATCTGCCTGGTCGCCCCCAGCAGTGCTGTGACCCCTCCCTCTTAGGCCTCAGTGGCCAAGAACAAGAATAGTCTAGTCAAGGTTATTGCTGACTGAGCTGACAGGTGTGAGTTCCACATGCACACCTGTGCTCAGAATCAACGCCTGGTCAATTTGAAATTTTCAAGGGTCACTTGGCTATTTGAATACCTCACATGGGAGGCCAATGTGTCCAGTGACTCTTCTACATGAACTGAGCCAAATATGTTTGGAAAAAGGCCCATTTGCTGGCTGGTTGCCCTATTTCACAATGGCGCCAGCGAGTCCCGTTAGAGGTCAAAATGACTACACCGTTATTCAAATGCACTCACCTCCTTCATTCTGGCTGCATTTACAAAGAAGAAAGCTGCAATTTCAAGTGATGAGTAGTTCTGTTTGCTTTCTCTCCCTTCCTTCCACAACCTCGTAGACAAGTGCTCAAAGCCTCAATAGCTCCCAAGTGCCTTCTAACGGATTCCTTCTGAGGCTAATATTTCTTCCTGACTTGTGACAAACCTGGATAACTTCACTTACTGCAAAAGTGACCCCCTTAACGTGGCCACACTGGAAGAGCGGATTGTTTTATTTAATTTTGTTATTTAAATATAACCCATGAGGATTAAGTAATCCCAGACCCCAGACCCCTTTCCAGGTGCATGGTTCAGATGCCTTGAAGGCCGTCCTATATTAGAAAACAGGAGGAAGTAGAAAGGAACCCAAGTCTTCTTAAATAACCTGTTTGGGCTTCTGGTATCTTTATCAGAAAGTTGTGCTTTCCCCCCTAATGCTTTGCCTAATATCTTGAAATGATGTGCACGCCAAAGAAGAATTTTCAAGAGGGTGTGACAGGCACATTGGCAGTCATGACTGAAAGCTCAAAGGACTAAGAAGAGCACTTGAGACACAGACCCAGGACATTTACAAATTATCCCTTATCTCATCGTGTTCTCCTCCTTCAGCTGCCTTCTAAGGAGCCTGTGTCTGATTACCTGAGACAGAAAGAAAGTCATCCACCGAGGTGATGTCATCCACGGCCTCCGTCAGCACTCGGACCTGCTTCTCCCACTGGTCTTTGAAGACGTCCATGTTGTCCTGAGCAACTTTGCTCTGTGGCCGGGCAGCCAGCGTGAGCGCAGCATTGATGACCTGTTTGTTAGACACAATCCAGGGACATATTAAAAACACTCTTCAACCCGGGCTGGTGTTGCTCAGTGGTTAGAGAATCGGTCCAAACACCTAAGGGTCATGGATTCGATTCCTGGTCAAGGGCATGTACCTGGGTTGCAGGTTTGATTCCCCGCCCTAGTCAAGGTACATGTGGGAGACAACCAATTGATGTGTCTCTCTTACATTGATGTTTCTCTCTCTTCTTCCCCCCAACTCTCCCTGCCTTCCACTCTCTCTAAAACTCAATGGGAAAAAAGTGCTCAGGTAAGAAGATTAATAACAACAACAACAACAAACATCCTCCAAAATACCATGTTGAAACCCTGGACCACGTAGCTTCTTCAGTTAAGTGGGTTCTCAGGGTTCAGAAGGACGATCAGAAACATGAGTAATGAGGTAGGTTATCAACTGCCATTCGCTTTTGTTTGCTTTGCTTTTCTTCTGAGATACAGTAATTAGCATCAGGTTTCAGAAAGTGTTCCCTGGGCAAGTCCTGGTGACTTATCACAGAGGTGGCAGCAGCATCACTCTTGTTCTACACGTGCAAGCTCACAACTGACTTGTTGAGACAAGGCAAACAGATAAGGGGTGTTTAAATAACAGCCCAAAACAAACAAAACAGAGCCAATATGAGTGGGAAAAGAACCGCCACAGTGATTCCGAAGAGACTGGAAAAGTTAGATATTTTTTTGTTGTTGTTGATAAAGGTAGAACTTGAAACGGCCCATGGACGTTGGCCAGCATGTTGTGGTAAGAAGAGAGAGGGCGGGGCCAGGAGAGGAGTGACGATCCCCAGCTGGAGTGTGGAAGGTCCCAGATATCAGGTCACCGACATGCTTTTGAGACAAAGTGAAGGAGGCTTACCTGGGGACACAGGCTGTCAATCTGGGTGGCCGCCATTCGGACTAATTTCACCCCTTCCTCATTGTTGGAGATGGAGCAGGCCAAGTTGGCCACCTGTATTGAAGAACATTTGAGTGAAAATGATGCGGAGGCAAAGGAACAGTGGACTGGCACGTGGCCTTGCGCCTTCTCTGGAGAGCAGCACACCCAGGAGAAATCTTCCACAAGATGAGGGTACCCTTCAGTGTTGAGCCAAATGTTACGATTATTGATGCCAAGTTAGATATTTCTTCCAGAATAGGGAAGAACAACAAATTTGGTTTAGGCTTCTCATGCACACACAATAATGCATTTCCACTGAGTTGCTTTGACCCGTTTCCTGCTATGGGCTGTCCTGATCTACCTACATGGTCACTTGAGCCCCTTAGACTCATCACTGAGTGCAGAATGCTGTGATTTTGGCCAAATCAGTACTAAATGTGGGTCAGTGAGAGACATGATACAAGCAATGTTTTGGATTTAAAAGAGACTCATAATAAGTTGAAAATCAGAGTGCTCTACCCGAAGGAACTCAGAGCTGCCTGTCAGTCTGTCAGGAAGATGCCAGTCCACAGCAACGAACTCAAACACTTTCAGGAGCTACACGGGTGTGAAAAATGTATAGAAGAGCCTGGGATCATCCATAGGTAACAGTGGGGTGTGCCGCAAAGGAGAACATGAAGGTCTAGTATAAAAGCATGTGAATTTCGTATTTTTAACACATGATACCAACCAAAACAGCTGAACTGAATTCAAGTTCCCAGGTCAAATGGTTCAATTCGTGTTATTCCTTCTCTTCAAGGAGTGAGAATTGGTCATACAAGGTCAGATTGATTGGCCAAGGGCAACAACACACAAAACCACCATCAAAACGCTGATCAGCCCTGGCCAGTTTGGCTCAGTGGTTGGAGTGTTGGTCTGCAGACCAGAGAGTCCTAGGTTTGGTTCCTGCTAGGGGCACATACCAAAACAAACAAACAACAAAAAAAAAATGCTGATCAGTCCCATCAGGCCGGTGTCAAGAGGACAGGAGGATGGGGATTAGAAAGGGTGAAGGAGAAGAGACAGGCCACCAGGCCTGGGAGCCCTGGGGCAAACAAAACAAGTGATTAGCAGAGAGAGGATCCCCAATCCCCCCGGGAGCCTCCTGGCCACCTGCCCTTATCTGGCTGAGTTCTGCTCTCCCTAACCAGGTTGCTTTCTTGCCATGTTTAATGCCCAGGGAGATTACACTGAACTCCACACGTGTGTAGTTCCTAATGTGAACGAAACCTTAGTTAGGCAGTAGGGAGCAGTTGGAGAAGCACAGAACTGGATGTCATCCGAAGGACTGTCACTTGTCAGCAAAAGGAGACAGGTAGATGGGAATACTAGAAATAATTTCAAATACCATTTCAGTAAATCATTAGTCCAAAGAATCTGTTTTGAAGCTTTGGGGAACATGTTAAGTCTATTACAGTAAGAATATATACTATGAGAAACCACAGACTGAGTTCCGAAGAGTAACATGTAGTTTCTTATATTTAATAGTTTGATTCCTTGGATAGTTTTCACTATTTTACTTCGTTTTCAGAATATTTCTATGAGAAAGACAAATAGACCTTACTTTATCCATTCACAGGCTACTAAAGGTACAGGTGTATGAGGACCCTTGAAGGCAGAGCAAGACCTCATAATACAGATTCTCAATTCCTTTTTTGTTATATTATATTGTCTCCACTCTGCATTTTATTAATATTTGTTATATTTGTATTCTAGTGTGTTTTATATTCCAAATACCAGATTAATAATTGTTACTCAATACATGTTTATTGAATTAAAGAATAGCTTCTAATATTTCTTACTGCACATAGTGATTTGTAATACATCGTGGATTAAAGATACTCCCAAAGATAAGGTTAATTCTCCCTTTAATTTGTCCAGAAAAAAATTCGCATTACCTTCTAGCAGATGTTTACCAATACTATGGTGCTAAACAATGGTTCCTACATTCTGGCCCAGTGTTTGAGTCCGGAATGCTGTGTCCCCTGTTCATGGTGGCATGAGAAAAATCAGGTGCTATGGTGAATTTCCAGAAAGATATGTCTTTAAAATAAAATTCTATCTTTTAATTTTCAATTAAATTCTTCCCATTTCTGCTGTTGAACAACCTTTTACTTCATGAAATAATTTCAGATAATGGTTTTGTGTGTTCTTTATCATCCTTGCTTGGTGTGTGAGAGAGACCTGAGGTCGCACTTTTGCACAGCGTGGACAATGGCTAAGGAGTTTGTCATGACTCTATATAACAATGACATAAAACTTAAAAATGACCCAGAAACCAGGTCTTGGATAATATTTGCTTATGTTTCTGAAAGAAGAAGAGGGAAAAAATACCCATACTCTCAATGAGATAATTGTTCTAGGCTAAGTATTTAATGGCTGTTGACATAAACATATATATAATTAAGAGAGTGTAAGAGAACTAGATATGTATCTCTCTCTCTCTCTTTTTTCTCTCTCTTTTTTTTTTTAATCCTCACTCGAGGATAGTTTTCCATTGATTTTTAGATAGAGTGGAAGGGAGGGACGGAGGAGAGAGAGAGAGAAAAAAAAAATCAGTATGAGAGAGACATCGATTAGTTGTCTCCTGTATGACCCCAACTGAGGCCGGGAGGGGATTGAACCTGAGACCCATGCTCTAACCCTGGTGCCAAACATGTATCTTTTGATGGAAGGACATAACACTACTTATGTAATATTTTTGCCAAAAATCAACAAACAAAGAAATAATCAACCTTAGGATCAATTCTGAATTTACAGAAAATTCAAGAGACAAAGAAATGTGTAAAATAAAACCACATAAATGCAATCATGAAAATGCTGATGATGATAAACTAGTAAGAAAAAGTCAGACTTTTTTCAGTTCCTGCATAGAACAAATACATTGTAATACACACATCCATAAATATGCAAATAAATAAATGCATAATAAATGTATGCAGTGAAACCCTCAAATAATTTGAAGTATTGACTAAATATTTGATGCTATTAAGGACTTAATATTTTAAAGTACACTAATAATATTTCAGTTAGTTTTTAAGTGTACATGGCTTTTAGAGATAAATATGAAGATGTGGATTCCAAAATGGCAGCAGAGTAAATGGAAGCTACACAGACCATCTCCCAGGACCAAACTGGAATTACAACTAAAATAAAGACAAATTGTCATGAAAAAGCAAAAGAAAAGCAGCTTGCGAGGACCATAAACCAGGGACACTGAATTGATCCTGGTAGGATTGCAGAGGCGAGAGAGGGGGGCTGGGAGCCCATGGACAGCAGCAGTTTTAGCTGTGAGCAGCGCCCTCGGGGTTAAAGCCCAGGCTGGCTCCACAGCGCAGACTCGGGACAGAGCGCTAAAATAGCCACAGCCACAGCCACTCACCTTGGGATCTGGCAGAGGGAGGGCAGACTGGACTGGAACTGTGTGGGGACACTTGGGATTTGGAGGGTGCTCAGAGCTTTTGCTGAGTTGCGGCCACGCAGGATGGTGGCCATCTTACTCCTTCCCAGGGCTCTGGGGAGAGGCAGCAGCCCCTCCCTCAGAGATTCAGCCACACCTAGGTGGGCCATTGAAATGCAAATTGAGGCTCATTAACTAACAGCATCTGCCCCACCCTCGGGAAATCCTCTCACACTGAACTCCTGAGGGAGGTTTTCATTCAACTGAGAACCCAAGGCTCCTCAAGTAACCTTAACTAATAGCCTCTAGGCAAAAAGCTAGAGGATAACTTAACCTTTTCTGGGCTTGCAAATCTACCCAGGAAAGTAAGACTCCACAGTGGTGTTTAACGTGGGTCCTCCCATGCTCATCCAAACCCGGTGGAGGGATCCACAAACAGCAGAACACCAACATCCACAGGGAAAATTTGGCAGGCTCCAAAGCCCACTGAGATAGCCAAAATGGTGAAACAAAGAAACAGATCCCAAATGAAAGAACAAGAGACCTCTACCGAAGATGAGATAAATGAAATGAAGTTAAGCAAGTTAACAGAGCTAGAATTCAGAGCCATGATCTTGAGGAAGCTCAACAGCATGAGTCCTTGGACATCAACACCATGAGCAAAGACATAGAAACATTGAAAATCAACCAAATGGAAATGAAGAAGCAACAAGAAGAAATGAAGAATGACATAGCAGAAATGAAGAACACATTAGAAGGACTAAACAGCAGAGTAGAGGAAGCTGAGGACTGGATCAGTGAATTAGAAGACAGGGTAGAAAAAAAAAAATCAACCAATCAGAAAACCAAAAGAAAAGAAAAAAAACAATGAAAAAAAACAGGAAGACAGCTTAAGAGAACTGTGGGACAACTGGAAACGTAATAATATTCGCATCATAGGAGTTCCCGAAAAAGAAGAAAATAAGCAAGGGTTATATTTGAAGAAATGGTGACAGAAAACTTCTCTAATTTGGTGAAGAAAGAAGGCATTCAAGTTCAAGAAGCACAGAGAGTCCCAAGTAAGAAGAACCTAAACAGGCCCACACCAAGACACATAGTAATTAAAATGCCAAAAATTAAAGACAAAGAGAGAATCCTAAAGGCAGCAAGAGATAAGCAACAGGTTACCTACAAAGGAACCCCCATAAGGCTATCAGCTGACTTCTCAACAGAAACACTACAGGCCAGAAGGGAATGGCATGAAATAATCAAGGTCATGAAAAACAAGGATCTGAATCCAAGACTACTCTACCCAGCAAGGCTATCATTCAAAATAGAAGGTCAAATAAAGAGCTTCCCAGACAAAAAAAGGCTAAGGGAATACATTAGCACCAAACAAAAACTGCAAGAAATGTTTAAAGGACTGCTGTAATTAGTAGAAGAAATAGGAAGGAAAATAGAACCACACTAAACAAAAATGGCAATAAATAAGTACATATCAATAATCACCTTAAATGTGAATGGATTGAATGCTCCGATAAAAAGACACAGAGTAGCGGATTGGATAAGAAAGCATGACCCATATATATGTTGTTGATAAGAGACCCACCTCACAACAAAAGACTCACTTAGGTTGAAAGTGAAGGGTTGGAAAAAAATCTTCCAAGCAAACGGAAAGGAATAAAAAGCTGGGGTAGCAATACTCATATCTGATAAAATAGATTTCAAAATGAAGGCCATAACTAGAGACAAAGAAGGTCACTACATAATATTGAAAGGATCTGTCCAACAGGAAGGTATAACCTTGGTAAACATATATGCACCCAATATAGGAGCACCAAAATATAGTAAAAATCTTCTGGAGGACTTCAAAGGAGAAATCGACAGCAATACAATCATAGAAGGGGAATTCAACACCCTGCTGACATCACTGGATAGATCCTCTAGACAAAAAATTAACAAGGAAACAAAGACTCTAAATGAAGCACTAGACCAAATGGATTTAATAGATATTTACAGAGAATTACACCCGAAAAATACAGAATTCACATTCTTCTCAAGTGCACATGGGACTTTCTCAAAGATAGACCACATGTTAGAACACAAACTAAGTCTCTACAAGTTCAAGAAGACTGAAATCATATCAAGCATCTTCTCAGATCACAATGGCATGAAACTAGAAATCAATTGCAACAAGAACATGCAAAGACATTTGAACACATGGAGGCTAAATAGCATGTTACTGAACAATGAATGGGTTACCGAGAAGATCAAGGAAGAAATTAAAAACTTCCCGGAAACCAATGAAAATGAACACACAACAACACAAAATCTATGGGATGCAGCGAAAGCAGTTCTGAGAGGGAAGTTCATAGCACTACAGGCCGACCTCAAGAAACAAAAAAAAAATTTCTAATAGACTATCTAACCTCACAACTTAAAGAACTAGAAAGCAAACAAAAAGAAAACCCCAGAGCAAGTAGAAGGAAGGAAATAGTAAAGATCAGAGCAGAAATAAATGACACAGAGACCAGAAAAACAATTCAAAGGATCAATGAAACAAAGGGCTGGTTTTTTGAAAAGATAAACAAGATGGATGGACCCTTAGCTAGACTCACCAAGAAACAAAGAGAGAGAACCCAAATACACAAAATCAGAAATGAAAGAGAAGAAGTAACAACTGACACCACAGAAATACAAAGGATCGTTAACAAATACTATGAACATTTATATGGCAACAAATTCAACAATCTAAGCGAAATGGACAAATTTCTAGAAACACATAGTCTCCCAAAATTGGACCGGGAAGAGATAGAAAACTTGAACAGACAAATAACAATGAAGGAAATTGAAGATGTAATCAAGACTCTCCCTGCAAACAAAAGCCGAGGCTCGGACAGCTTCACTGGGGAGTTTTACCGAACATTCAAAGAAGAACTAACACCCCTTCTCCTCAAACTATTTCAAAAAATTCAAGAAGAAGAAAGACTTCCAAACTCGTTTTATGAGGCCAGCATAATTCTAATTCCAAAACCAGAAAAAGACACTACAAAGAAAGAAAACTACAGGCCAATATCCCTGATGAACATAGATGCCAAAATCCTAAACAAAATACTAGCAAATTGGATCCAGCAATGCATCAAAAAAATTATTCACCGTGACCAAGTGGGATTCATCCCAGGGATGCAAGGCTGGTTCAATATTCGAAAATCAATATATGTGATACACCACATAAACAAAATGAAAGGTAAAAACCGCATGATCATATCAATAGATGCTGAAAAAGCATTCGACAAAATCCAGCACCCATTTCTGATAAAAACGCTCAGCAATGTGGGAATAGAGGGATCATATCTTGATATAATAAAGGCCATATATGAAAGACCTACAGCCAACATCATACTCAATGGGCAAACACTAAAAACATTTCCCTTAAGAACAGGAACAAGACAGAGATGCCCACTTTCACCACTCTTATTTAACATAGTACTGGAAGTCTTAGCCACAGCAATCAGATGTGAAGAAAAAATAAAAGGGATCCAAATTAGAAAGGAGGAAGTGAAATTATCATTATTCGCAGATGACATGATATTAAACATAGAAAACCCTAAAGACTCCATCAAAAATATACTAGACTTAATAAATGAATTTGGCAAAGTAGCAGGATACAAAATTAACGTCAAGAAATCGACGGCATTCTTATACACCAATGATGAACTCACAGAAAGAGAAACTAAAATAACAATCGCATTTACCATCTCAGCAAAAAAAATAAGATATCTAGGAATAAACTTAACCAAAGAAGTAAAGGACCTATTTGCAGAAAACTACAGGACATTGAAAAAAGAAATAGAGGAAGATATAAAAAAGTGGAAGCACATACCTTGTTCATGGATTGGAAGAATTAACATCATTAAAATGTCCATATTACCCAAAGCAATCTATCGATTCAATGGAATCCCCATCAAAATACCAGTGACATATTTCACAGAACTAGAACAAATACTTCAAAAGTTCATATGAAACCAAAAAAGAACCTGAATAGCCACAGCAATCTTGAAAAAGAAGGACAAAGTAGGTGGAATCACAATACCGGATATCAGGTTATACCAAAAAGCTACTGTAATCAAAACAACCTGGTACTGGCACAAGAAGAGGCATATAGACCAGTGGAACAGAACAGAGAATCCGGAAATTGACTCAAGACATTATGCTCAATTAATATTTGACAAAGGTAGCAAGAGTATACAATGGAGTAAAGACAGCCTCTTTAATAAATGGTGCTGGGAAAATTGGACAGCTACATGCAAAAAAATGAAACTAGACCATCAACTTACACCATACACAAGAATAAACTCAAAATGGATAAAAGACTTAAATATGACTCGTGAATCCATAAAAATCCTAGAAGAAAATGTAGGCAACAAAATTTCGGACATCATACGCAGCAGAATCTTCACTGATATATCACCTAAGGCAACAGAAACAAAGGGAAAAATGAACACATGGGACTACATCTAACTCAAAAGCTTCTGCACAGCAAAAGAAACAACCATCAAAGTGGAAAGGGAATCCACTGTATGGGAGAGCATAATTGCCAATGATACATCAGATAAGGGGTTAATCTCCAAAATATATAGAGTGCTCATACTACTCAACAAAAGGAAGACAAAGAACCCAATTAAAAAATGGGCAGAGGAACTAAATAGACACCTCTCCAAACAGGACATACAAATGGCCAAGAGACATATGAAGAAATGCTCAACATCACTAATCATCAGAGAGATGCAAATTAAAACAACAATGAGGTATCACCTAACACCTGTCAGAATAGCCACCATCAACAAAGCATCAAACAATAAGTGCTGGCGAGGGTTTGGAGAAAAGGGGACTCTAGTACACTGCTGGTGGGAATGCAGACTGGTGCAACCACTGTGGAAAACACTATAGTGTTACCTCAAAAAATTAAAAATTGAATTGCCATTTGACCCAGTGATCCGACTTCTAGGAATATACCCTAAGAAGCCTGAAACACCAATCAGAAAGAATACATGTACCCCCATGTTCATAGCAGCACTATTTACAATAGCTAAGATCTGGAAACAGCCCAAGTGTCCATCAGTGGATGAATGGATAAAAAAGTTGTGGTACATATACACAATGGAGTACTATGCAGCTGTAAGAACGAAAGATCTCTTATCCTTTGAGAGACATGGAGGGACCTGGTGAGTATTATCCTAAGTGAAACAAGCCAAGCAGAGAAAGACAAATATCACATGATCTCACTTATTTCTGGAATATAATAAACATAACAGTCTGAAGAACAGGGTAGACCCAGAGATGTGGAAGTAGGGTACAGACTGACAACCCTCAGAAGAGGGGGTGGGGGGCGAGGGAAGAGATAAACCACAGAACTTATAGGCATGTATGCATAACTGATGGACATGGACAACAAAGCTGGGAATGGGGTGGGGGGATGGGGAGGAGGGTGTCAATGGGGAAAAAAGGAGAAACATCTGTAACAAAAATAAATTAATTTAAAAAAAGAAAATGTTGTAGCGATTGGAATAAGTAGAAATCCGATGGCGCAATATCGGGCGAGTATGGTGGGTGAGGCAATAACTCCCACTCCAATTCATTAATTTTTTCCAGGGTTCATCTTGCGCAGTGCGGTCTTGCATTATCGTGTTGCAGAACAACGCCTTTTCTGGTGACAATCACTGGGCACTTTTCAATTAAAGATTGATTTACTCAATCCCCCAAAAAAATATGAAGATGCTCCTGGATGAAATGATATGTTTGGGATTTGCTTCACATTTATCTAGGGTAGGAGAAATGGGTGGAAGTGTAGGAAAACAAGACTGACCACTAGTTCAGAATTACTGAAGCTGGACAATAGTATATCAGGGTTCATCGTAGATGCTCTACTTTTGCTTGGAATTTTCCATAATAAAGTAATTTCTTAAGGAAACATGGCAACCACAATCTATTATATCACCAGCTCTGGTGAAACATTCTTGCACTTGCATGAATCTCAAAGGGGCACAATAAGTTAGGGAGAAACCTGAGCACAGTTGGAGTTAAGGCTTACAGACGACAAAGAGGACCAGCCTGAGCATGTTAGAGGATACTGTCATGGACCATATAAGCCACCTCTGTGACTTATACACAATCACTCCAGACCTCACCTGCAGGTCCCCAGGAATAAACTAAACCTGGGAGCCTTAGGGTTGACAAGAACTGGGCTCTTCTTCAAGGGAAATGCCAATCAGTGACTTCTACATGGGGATAATGAATTTTTCTTTGTGTATCTTTTGGAATGTTTCTTCATCCTTTGTTCAAATAAATTATATTATGGCTTAGATCTCATGTGGAAATGTCATCACCCAACAGATATAGTAGGGGGAATAGTTCAAGCAACACTTAGCAAAAAATAAAGAGTTGGTGCCCTGGCTGGTTTGGCTCAGCGGTTAGAGTGTCAGCCCTCGGACCAAAGAGTCGAGGGTTCAATTCTGCTCAAGGGCACATACTTTGGTTGCAGTTTGGTCCCTGTCCAAGGTCCTTCAGGAGTCAACCGGTTGATGTGTCTCTCTCACATCAGTGTTTCTCTCTCTCTCACATCGGTATTTCTCTCTCTTTCTCTCCCTCCCCTACTCTGTCTGAAAATAAATGGAAAAATATCCTCGGGTGAGAATTTAAAAAATAAATAAAAATAAAGAGCTGGCAACTCCAGAGAGTTCTCTAATTATTTATTCTCTTTAACTTACTGATCCATAAATTCAGAAGTCTGGCAGCCTCCACTCTGCAAGGTACTCCTACTCTTTAAGTCCACTTAAAATCAGAATTCCATTTACCTTCTATTGTATTCTGAAACATTCTGAAAATATTTCCAATGTGATGCTAAGGATTTCACTATCTCCAAAGGCAGGCTTGTATATTTTAAATTGGTATATGGACTCAATCCAAATTCCTACCTTCCTTATTTTCCTTTGGCTTGCCTTTCTGCTTCTCACTAGACCCTTGGTATCGTAGAGACTCTGAACATGGTTTTATATATTGTGATTTCCAGAATTCTGGCAGTAAACACTACATGTGTCTTGAGGCAGCTCCCAATCAATAATGCAGCTTGAATTGCCTGCTAACATTTCATCACCAGCCCAAGACTACTGCACACAGTAGGTTCTTAATAATTGATTTCAACTGCCTGTTCTTGAACTACAGATCTTAGGTTATAATATCAGGAACTCTGATAAAAGTGTCCTATTTTTCAAACCACATTACTCAATCCTTAAAAAAAAAAAAACACTAAAAAAAAAAAATTTAGCATGATAAACTTCCTAATGCAGGGAGAAGAAGGGAATGGCAGACTAGAATCATTAGACATTTGAAAAAGATTAAGGGCAATAACAAAGTAGACAATAGACCACTAATGGATTTGTGTTATTAGACTACACACCAAAAGATATTGAGCAGTATAATTAAATCTTTTTAACCCTCGCCTGAGGACATGTTCATCGCTTTTTAGAGAGAGGGGAAAGGAGAGGGGTGGGAGAGAGAAAAAGAGAAACATCGATGTGAGAGGGAAACATGGATTGGTTGCCTCCCGTACACATCCTGAACCAAGGATCGAACCTGCAACCTAGGATGTGCCCTGACCAAGAATTGAACCAGAGACTTACCAGTGTACGGGACCACACTCCAACCAACTGAGCCACACCGGCCAGGGCTAGTATAATTAAATTTATAGAATTTTTAAATGTGCTTGAGTCAACCAAGCAAGTAACATTTATGGGCTGGCTCTGGCCTCTGCATTCTCCATTCCTGAATTGTTTACAACTTAGCTGAGTCAACAAGACTCATTTGACCTTGCTAGAGGCTTAGAAAACAATCAAGTGTATCATTGACGATTAAATGTTGGGCTATTTCAATTGATCTGGGATTTCAAAAAGTGACTCGGTCCATGAATAAAGGTGGCTCGGCTCCTTGGTAAATAAATCATACTGAATTCCCAGCAATCTTTCATGAAAGGAAGTGCCCCGTCCCCACCCCCTTATAACTTCTGGAAGCATAAAGGGTTTGGGGAAGCAGAAACTGAAAAGACAAGGCCAAGTGTTCTATCTCTGATTTACTGCCTTAAGAATGGTTATCTTGGAGGAAAGAAACCAGCTTAGTAGTCGCCCCTAAATTGTGTGCTGCATGGGTTCAACAAAAGGAGCAATCGGTACCCCTGGGTGGGAATCAGTAAACACACCATGGAGAGTTGAGAGATCCACCTTACAATATTCCTTTTCTAACTGCCCGATTAGCACAGCTTTCTGGGGGCTCAAGAATTGTGATATTTCTGCTCTTCTGGAGGTACATCGTGTAAATAAGTAGAGCAAACAATAATATCATCGGCAGGATTAGAAAGACTGGAAACCAGCAAGGATGGCTGGTGCTGATTCTTCTAAGAAAGTAACTTTGCTCCTTGAACTGAATTTGTACTGCAACTGGCATCCATTCCCGAACTTTTAATAATCCCTTCGCTGACCAAAAATCAAGTAGATACATTCCAGGGACACTGACAGGAGAGTTAAAATGGGCAAAGACTCAAAATGTATGGAACCTTCATGAAAATATATTGCAACCACTTAAAACAAAAGGTAGTTTTAATTTCAAAAGACATCCGGCATAGCTCAAAGTTCCAGTTGAGTAGCAGACCGTGCCTGTGAAATTTGGTTGTGTGTGGACATCACTGCAAAAAGCAGCTCCATCTCAAAAAAGCCTTGGTCTTGTGTGCACGCTTCCAAGAAAAGCCAAAACGCCTGGAAGGCTTAGCTTTAATTACACATTAAAAACCTCTGCTAATAAAGTATTTAGGCATTTAACTCCAAAGTGATATGAGATGCATCAGAAAGATCAGAACATTTTCTTCTTTTCTGGCCCTGGAAATCAAATTACAGTTTTTTAAATATTCGTAATTCTGGTTAATTTCAGATGCCAGTGCAAATTTGGTGCACTCAACCCTCAAACACTTTATCATCTCATTGATTTTTACAGCTTGATGTATCATATTGGTGTTTTAAGAATACACTGTTGAAGTCAATCAGAATAGCAATTCGGAGGTTTATAAAGTACCTGCTCCTTATGTTGATATTTCATCATCATCAAGAATTTGAGGATAAAATGAACTTATTTACTGTTAAAAGGGAATTTATGGAATTTCCAGTCATACAGTCATGTGGTCATATAAAACCATGAAGATAAGGGATAATGGCACAAATCCCACACACCGCTATTCTCTGTAATGATCATGGCAATGAAGTATGCAATGGTCTAGTCTGAAGATTTATTCAGTTATCTGCCCTGATAGAATTAGCACACAAAAGGCACTAATATATAGGGTGTCCCTCAAATATGTATGCACAACTTTGAATAATTATAAAGCCAGTGTTTATTAAAATACACTTCATTTTCAAGATGTAATAGCATCTACAAATGCCCTGTATATGTGTCTATCTTGTCTAGAATTTCCAGGGTCCTATAGGAAATGCCTCCGCTGTTACAGATGGAATTTTACAATTCAGTAAGAGATAAAACAATACACTTCCCTGAGATCTCTGAGGGGCAAGACAGAAGCAGCTGATGTTAAGACAGGGATTTGATCTTAAGGTCACGACGGGCTTCCACAAGGATGGTCCTAAGACACCTTGCACGACTTGATATGAGGAGAGCTCCAAAGGTCTGGCCACCCCAGATCATGTTTGCAGCAGTCTCTCTTCCTTGCTGAGGTATTTTAGAATCTTTTTAAAATGCAGTTGCCTTAGACTGAGATGACTTTATCAAACTGCTTACCAGTAACTGAGGTTCTAAAGGACCAAGGAGACAACAGGGATGATTTGAAATGGGACGGATGGCTCAGTAGGGGTTGGCAGCTGGGGCATCATGAAGACCCAGGGGGCAAGAGGAAATGAGAAATACTTTTTCACGGTTCCATTCTAAATGGCTTTTCTAAAGCATCTGACCCTCTTGATTATTTTAAATAAATAAATAAAAATTAAAATGTATTTTTTAAATCCTCACCCAAGGATATTTTTCCATTTACCTTCAGATAGAGTGGGAGGGAGAGAGAGAGAGAAACATCGATGTGAGAGAGACACATCAATTGGTTGTGGGACTGAACTGCAACCAAGGTATGTGCTCTTGACTGGAATCTAACTCACAACTCTTTGGTCCATGGGGCCGATGCTCTAACCACTGACCCAAACTGGCCAGGGCTTTAATTTTTTTAAGTCATATAATGGTAAGAGCCTGGACTTTAGAGTTAGGCAGGTGAAGTTCACATCTTGACTCCTTTTCTCGCCATCAAGCAGGGTGCTTTAGTGCTGTGAACCTCCATTTCTTCAACTATAAAATATGAACATAAAATAATAACAGCATGCTGATGAGGTTGAAATAGAAAATGGACAGAGTGCCTAACGCAGCTCCCCGTAAGGATTTGACAGATGTTATTTTCATATTGTGAAAGGTCACTATGAAAGTCAAGAAGTATTTTATTTATTATTTTTTTAAAGTACTTTTTAAATATTTTTTTCTTTATTGATTTTAGGGAGAGAGGAAGGGAGAGGGAGAGAGATATAGAAATATCGATGAGAGAGAACATCAATTGGCTGCCTCCTGCACGCCCCCCACTGGGGATCGGGCCCTCAACCTGGGCACGTACCCTGACTGGGAATCGAACCGGTGACCTCTTGGTGCATGGGCTGATGCTCAACCATTGAGCCACACCGGCTGGGCGTCAAGAAGTATTTTAATCACAATACCCAAACACTGACATATGTATTCAGGCATTCAAACACAGTGCCTATGATGTGCCATACACAGAGGTAATCAAACATCTTTTTGTATTTCCTAGAGTCATTTATATTTTGGTGAAATTAGTAAATCCAGTTTTAAAGCTCATATGGTAAGTTCTGACAAAGGAAGTACAATGGAAGCAGTGACTGAGAGCAAAGGGAAGTCTGTACATGATAGTTTGTGTAACTGACCCTTCCCTTCAGCGCTGTATCATTTTTACAGAGTTGAGATCTCAGCATGTATCTTTTTTTTCACTGCTTAATCTCTTACACAGCTAATACTCTCCAGATTCTTTACAGACTTGTAATTATTTCCATGATTGGATAAGATTCCCAAACCTTTTTGCTTTATTGTTTGGTAAGTCCATTTCCTGCTGCCATACATGTAAAGAAGTCTCCAACGTCCGCTCTTACCAAAAACCAAGTTACATGCATCTCTAAGCATCCCATTCCTGCCCCTGTCAGAAGCGTCCCTTCTGGGTCAGGGACACGGTTACGGCACTTGTTTACGTGTGACTCCAGTGCCTGCCAAAAGGTCCCCAGCAACGAATGAACTGCTAATTCTCCAATGCCACCGGCATCTAGCTCACACTCCCGTTGTTCCTCCTTGCCTTCTCGGCCACCACACCCTCTGAACCGTTCCTACCTTCATTCCACGAACCACCCGTGGCAATCAGGATTGCCGAAGGCTCATTTCACATTGTCCCAGCTAGACTGAATTCTCGCAGGACAGAAGGCGGCTTCACAGCAGCTGGCACACATACTCAATTCCAATTTTTTTTTTTTTAATCTCACCAGTTCCTTTCATGCTGTATAAAGTGGAGCACCATTCAATTTGTCATAACCTGGTCACCCCTACAAGGGTGCCGAGTTCTATGATCTGGAATTGGGAGCAAGTATATGTTCCAAGTGCCATCCTTTTCGGAGCTTTTCAAATCGGCATTTGGCAGCTAATACCAAGTGAACCGTATACAATATCCGGCCACATGGTGCTAGGAAGCAATTTCTCCCTGGTCCCAACAGGTTTCCTCCCCTTCCCTGTACTTACACACCTCTGAGAACACAAATCTGCATTCCCAGGGCTCCTCGGGGACGCAGAACAGCTCTTTTGCCTGTATTGTTAGGTACACACACCGCTAGCAAATGCTGTTTGCATGCCTCAGCCCAAATTAAAGTGATCAGTCTGCCCTGGTGACTTTAATGGAGGTAATCACCAGTTCACATTCATGAACAAATTGATGTCCTTGCTTCATAGCTGAATCACTCAACATAAATCGATACCCTTCATATGTAAAAACCTCAGTGGCTTAAAATAATGCAATAAAGCACCACCTAATGCCTTTTTGATGCCTGTTCATCAATAATGTGTGGTTGTGTGAAAAGGATAGGAGAGACTTAGCGGGTGTCATCTAAAATCGTGCGATAAATGCAATGGCCTTTTGATGACTATAGGCGTCCTGGGATTTTGTTTTGTCCATCCTTTCACTGAGGAACTGAATTATTACCCTCCCCTATTATTTGGTGTCTCAGAGTCCCAGGTAAGTAAGTGAAATATTAGTTGACCTTCACATATTGGAGATGAATATCCCCCCCACTGCATATTGGTGGGCCCAGAGCTCCAGGTTGTGTCTTTAGCATGGAGAAGGGCCACACTGAACCATCCAGTGCTGATGTTTATCAGAAGCCAAGGAATGTTTGCAGAATATCTGGATAAACGCATGCAGGTCTTCTCTATTGCCTGGTCTCATATACTTCAAGATGATAAGTGACAGTGTGGAGTCAAGGTCACAACCACAGTGCAGAGAGACTCTAAGCATCTTAACCAATAGAAATCTGCCCTCGGGCCCCTTTGTACTGAATTCCGACTTCATGAGGGTGACAGTCACCAGTCCCCCACTTCCTCCACTTTATGCCCCAGGCTTTTTTTGTTGTTGTTTGGAGAGGGGATAGTAGCGGCAGGTGCCTCTACCAAGTGTCCTCTTAGCAATCAACTATGGTTCAATTCAAAGTCCACATGTCCCTGAAGACTTTCCATTCCCACCAACCAGTAGGAACGGATCTCTCTTCTAAAGCGCTCCAGCTACTCACCACGTACTGTTGTTTCATTCCTTATCCGTGTGTGTGTGCGGATAGATGAATGAATACATACATGCAGAATTAGAAACACAGATGTGCACACAGGATGGGCAAGAGTAGGTTTACAGTTGTGAGTGTGCAAAGCAGTTCACTCTTGTATTACTAATTATTGTATTATTTTCCACGTGAACATAAACCTACATTTGCCCCACACTGTATGGATAGTGTGCATTTCAACTACATTTCAACCTCTTGAGATATGGTTTTGTTCATCCTTGTGGCCCCTGCCGCTCCCTGTACAAGAGCTTGCACAGCAGATGCAGTCGTGATTCCTGAATGTTTTCTGATCTCCTGCACTTGACTCTGTTAGTCCTACTCCCCCCTAGGACTGTGTCCCCAGCAAAGTCTGCTAACTGATTAATTAAGATGTTCCCGAGTCCTGACTAACTTCACAGTGTACACTGTAGAAACTTCAGGCTCCCGGGGGAAGCTGTGGCTAAAATATGCAAGGAAAGTGATCCTTCTTTAAGTTCTGTCATCTTTATCTAAAAATTCTCCTGTCTTTACTTCCTCTGATCACCGGATTTCGTGAATAAAGTCTTACTGGAACACCTCTTTGCCCACTCACTTACATGCCGTCTATGGTTGCTTTTGCACAAGGGCAGAGTTGAGTCATTGCAATGAGACCTCAGGACTCACCAGCTTCAGGTTCTCCTTTGCTTTCCACCTGGGAATGTGTTTTCCCCAGCTATCGAGCATCATTAGCCCAGTTAGTACATTGACCTGCCTCCCTTGCTTTTCTGTACCTACAGCTTTTTCTTGCCTCTGTCCTGTAGGACACAGCCAGAAAAAGTCTCCTGATTTCATTGACAACCAAAGCTTTTGCAAATCTCTCCCAAAGCTGGAGACTCCCTCGTTGAGTGCCCTGCATCCCCTTCTTTCTATGGGTCACAAGCCTCTACTGATGCCAGCAAATATGGCAGTGCCGTACACAGCTCTGAAATCGATCATACTTCCATGACGCCCAGAACGGAGCAGAGCGGTGTCAGAGGGTGAGCTCCAGAGTTATTCCATGTCACCTAGGAACCATCTCTAAAAGGACCCTGCTGCATGGAACCCCTTTTCTTCCAAGGTGACCTTCAAGGAGTCACCTTCACCTTGTTGGCCAACAGATGCAGCCATCACAGTAGAGACCCCTGGCCAGGCTGGGACCCCAGATGCATGCTGGTTTCAGCTGCAGGCCCTCAGGAGACCATAGCCAGGTCTGGATGGAAGGAACAGCTGTGCTTGCTAAAGCACATGTCAACTCCCAGCCAAGGTCATGTTCATAACCAATGCCCCAGGCACAGGCCAAGCCCACAGTGCCCTTCAAGCGTGCCTCAGCTTGGCAACCTTCTACAGGGTTATTTTGCTGTCATCCTTACTGGGTTCGTTTTTCCCCAGCCGAATCAGTCATCTGGGTGAATGGCCAGTCTGCCTGACCTTTCAATCTGCTATGTAAACAAAAGGAAAAAAAAAAAAGTTAAGGACAGCATTCTGACTAATAGTCCCAGAGAAGAGCAAGGAATGAGGAAATTCTATGCACGATGCTTCTGTTCAGCTTTGTACTCTCCAGGCTATCTGTTTGTGTAACTGCGGGAGCACCAATAATATTGTGTGTGCACACAGAGGAAGGGAGAGAGGGAGAAAAGGGCTATTCAGATATTTAGGGGTCATCACCAATATAAATGCCCTCTGAGTTAAGTAAGCAATAATTACAATTATGACACTCCCTGAAGCCTGAGTAATTTTCTAACTTTCAAAGGGCTTAAATCCTATTATTTCCCAACAGAATGTATTATGGTTTCATATACAGATGTACACGCTTTTTAATTGCATTATTTAATGAGGAAGTATGATTAACAAGCTATGCCCATGAGCTGAATGTAGCCAGTGGCTTGTTTTTGTAGAGTCTTCAAGCAAAACAACGGTTTTTATGCCAGTTAACGCTGGTTAAAATGCACACACAAATACGCGAGACCCTATGTTATGTGGCCCACAAACACTAAGGTATTTACTGCTCTTAAGAAAGTCTGTGAAACCCTCCAACAGTTGTAAATATGAAGCCTGCTCTGGTACTTGTTTGCTCACAAACCAGAATGTAAGTTGTCCCAACTGCCCCAGTCCTAGAAGTCTTCGCCTCCGTCCCGCGAAGCCCTCTGGACCGACGTCATTTCCCAGTCTCTTCTCTGGTAATGCTCCTGAAAGGCAAGGACCTTTTACGTTCCTTGCCCCTTCATATTTATTGATGCACATTCACCTAAATCGTATTACATCACTCATCCTTTCACCAGATGTAGCGTTTCCAAAAATCCAGTCTATCCTCAGGGGCTCCAGAGCTGCTTGGTTTGAGAAGGTTCCAAAGACTATGCCCATGATTTTTAAAGGAAGTCACAAAGAAGATGAGCAAAAAAAGCTTGTTAGAAGCACAATGCCTAGAATATGGGCAGAACCCCCAAAGGGTCCACTTCTAGATGAATATATTGTCTGGGTGTTGTCCTTGTATGTGCCAGGACCCATCAGGTCTACAATAATGCCTGAAGAAAGGAGTCCAGCTCACCGGTTCACAGGGACAGGACATGGGATACAGCTTCACTACTCAAAGCATGGTCCACAGGCCAGTAGGAGGGTCACCACCTGGGGATGAGTTAGAAACCCAGAATCTCAGGTCACCCCAGACCTTCTGAATCACAGTACACATCTTACAGGTTCCTGAGGTTTATTCTCAGACACGATGCAAGTTGAAATGTGCTGGCCTAATGCAACTGGTATGAGATACGAAACTGGATCATCCTGCCCCTTGGGCAAGTAAGTTATTCTCTTGAAATTGTCATGTCCCCCTCTGTAAAAGTATTCTGATGCCTAACTTTCATGAGGATAAATTGTTATAAGGTGTGAAGCAAATAAGTGTTCCCCAAAAGGTTAACTCCTGTTATAGAATCCCGTGAGCCACTATAATGCAGTAAATACTAATGCATTGTGAGAAAAGTCATTGGATGGGAAATGCTTGACAATGTAGTCTGTTTTCTGCACATGATTTGACACTGGCTGTAAGAAGTCAATGACTAATTCACAGAAACATCATGTGTAACTCAGAAGGGATTTCAGAAATCTGATACTGCAATGGTCCTAGCCCTGGGGGCACATGCGAATCACCTGAAATGTTAAAAAATACCAATGCACAGGCCCGACCTGAGATGTGGGAGTGGGGCTTGCCCATAGTAGATTTCTCTTTTTTTATCCTCACCCAAGGATATGTTTTTTGAGGGTTTTTTTTAAACTGATTTGAGAGAGAGAGGAAGGGAAAGAGAAACATCCATACCAGAGAGAAACATCGATTGGTTGCCTCTGGTACACACCCCAGCTGGAGATCAAACCCGCGACCTAGGTATGTGCCCTGACTGGCCATCGAACCCACAGCCTTTTGATGTACAGGATGATGCTCAGACCAACTGAGCCACCCAGCCCGGGCCCATCAGATTTTTATTTTTAAATTCCACTGGATGATTCAAGTGTCCAGCCAAGGTTGAAAACCACTGATATAACCCAAACACTTTCTCAGGCACTCCACCACCATCCATTTCTCCAAAGAGAGTTATTCCAGAGGCCTTAGAAGACCTTCCCTTGGTCATGCAGCTACGTTGGTGCAAAATGCAGGATCCAGGTCTCTGTTTCTGTCATTCCTAACATGGAAGGGCACTGAAAACTCCCAGGAAGCATTTAAAAAAATATTGATGCCTGAGGTCCCTTCTCACAGATTCCGAGGCCCCTGGTCTTTGGCGTGGACGAGGCATAGGGACCTCAAAGCCCCCCAGCTAATCCTAACATGCAGCCCAAGTGGAGAACCGCCTACCCATTCTAAATTCAACCTCAACGTATCCAAATTCAAGGCACCCCAGGTGGCATGAATGAGGCAAATTTCAGAAGACCCAGGACCAGTAGCAACAGCATCACTTGGAACTCATTAGAAATGCACATTGTGGGCCCTGCCCCAGACCTGAGGAGTCAGCAGCTCTGGGGCGGGGTCCAGCCATCTGCGTTTTAACCAGCACCCCCGTGACCTGGATGCACACTCAAGTTTGAGACCCACAGATCTACCACAAGTCTTCATTTGACAACGGGTGTCTGGTTTCTAACTTCCAGCCAGTTGGAATTTCCCCTACACAACACCTGTTTTGCTGTCTTTAAAAAAAGAAAAATAATTATCATATCCCTTTTTGCAAGTCTATAGCAATAAGTAGTTTGGGAAGATTTTTTGTTTTTTTTTAAAACACTTTTAATTAGAGAAGCCTAATTACTATCATCATTCAGGAATATTCTGGGTAAGAGTGAGACCCTGTGATTGGACACCAACCACACATTTTCCTGGGCATTCAGGGTGGTGAAATTAGCTGGGTCATCATGCTTTCAGAGTCTTTCCCCTGAAACGCAGACCTGTGCACCCACAATAACCACTTTAATTATGCTCCCCGCCCAATGTTACAAGGGCGGCAGAGAAGGATCAACATCCATCTATAGTTATCTCCAGGATTCTTGGAGACGTTTACATTCAAGGGAATCCTGGATACCCAAACACTCTGAGAGTTACTATTTCTTTCAATTCTCACAACACTTGAAGTAACATAAGAGTTTTGTTTGTGTGAGTATATTGTACACTTTCTGCAGAAGTTTTGCATATATTAACATTTTCTCATTATCGCCTCACAAAACCCTCTGAGGTAGGTACTATTATCATCATTCCCATTCTATAGATGAGAACATTCAGGCACAGAGAGGTTCCCAAGGTCACACCACAGTGAGCAGAAAAGTCAGGTTTGCACTCCAGCAGACTAAATCCAAAGCAAGCTCAACGACCGTCTATGTGATGCTCACTTCTCGCTCACCACAAACCTCAAAACAGGTAATACTTTGCTTCATTTTACAGGTGACAAACCAGAAGCTAAGAGAGTGAGCAGATTGCCTAGATCATACAGTTACTAAGTGGCAGGACCAATATTTGAACCTGGAGTCTGTTTCCAGGTCCCACGTGTGCATGTTTATACATATACACACATACTTCATGTAGTATGTACACTATATATTAATATGTTACATCTGTTTATAATATATGTATATATCATTATAAATATTTATTATATATATGATATACATAATATTATAAATAGGACTATTGCACCCTCTGCAATCTTACCAGTGGGGAAGGCAGTCATTATCTTTATAGATAGTTGAAGCCAACGAAGCAGCCTTCAACTGTAACTCACAGTCACTTTAAGAGGGCCTTAGAAAACGCTGACATAAGGGTGATGAATGCCCCTCCAGAATGCGACCTCTGGCAGAAAATACACTTTCCAAAGAACAGGCTACAGCAGAGAAAACAAAGGCACGGAGGAGACGCATTGATATGGAGGGTGAAGGGCAGACTGGAGGAGGGGAGACTGGAAAGTCAAGCTTGGTTGACCTGTTCCTTGCCTAGGCCAGCCCTGCTCCCAAGCTTTAGCAGACAAGGGCAGGCCGATGCTGAGTCCTCTAACCTCACCCTGGTATCAAGTCACTTCCCCCTCACTTTGCAGACACGAGGGAGGAGGTCACTGGCACAGAGCAGAGGGGTTGGCACCAGACCGGCTCATTCAGACTGGAAAAGGCACCGAGTCCCCAAAGCCTTCAGGGACCTGTCTTGCCGACTCTAGCTCCCAGGTAAGCATGTGCATGGGGCCCATCTAACCAGGTGGGAGAGAATTCCTGAGTGGCCGTTCCAAAGTAGATTTCAGGAACCTTAGACGCATGTCTCTGGCTAGTATCCTGCCTCCTGCCTCTCTAGGTAAAGAGAAAGAAGAGGGCAACGGTCCCTCTAAAACATAAAAAAATCCAGCCTAACCTGAAACCACCGGAAAAGCAAAGTGTTAGTAAGAGGACACGTCATTCGTTCCCTCGCTTGCTTAATGCATTTCATTAGTCACGGCTTTGTGCAGTCAAGCAAAATAAGAGAATGAACCAGACAGCATCTCTGCCTTCAAGCAACCCCACATTTGATTGGATGAGGCAGCCCTACAGGAGCAAGTACAAGGAAATACGAAACACGCTGAGGATGTCTGTGCCAGCTGGAGTGACCCACAAACATGGGGAGATTGTTTTCCGTGGGAGGGTTTGTAGGGGCAGGGGTCATTCAGGATATGCGTCCAAAGTTTTGCACAAGGCCGATCCTAAGGTGAGGGAGAAGGAAAGGGTAAGTAGAGGCTGGGGACCCAGGGAGGAGATTCCAGGGAGAAGGAACAATGTGAGCCGGGTACAAAGAGCCTGGGCTTGTTGGAGATTGGCAGGCAGTTGATTAAAGAAGAGTGCCAAGGGAAGGTCAGCAGGTGATACAGCTGGGGCGGAGGTCAGCGCCAGACAAGGGAGAACTTCCACTTTCCCCTGGAGGCAATGGTGAGAACTGGAAGGATGCGAGTCATGATTGGACAGGTGTCTTAGGAAGAACACCTGGGCACGTGTTTGGAGGATGAACTCGGGGGAGGGAGACAGAGCTCAGGTCTGCCTATAGGGTCTGATTCTTACGGGAAGGAGAATGTGCATCTACGATACACAGAATAGGAAGAACCAAGGTGAAGGAAGGCTGGTGAACAAGATACAATTTTCTGAGTTCGCTTTCCTGACCCGTTTGACAGATGACGACACTGAGACTCAGAGGTTAAGTATGTCCTCCCATCATTACCCAGCTGGTCAGGTTCACAGCTAGGACTAATCCATCCAAGGTCTGTCTCCTAAAGCGGAGCCCCTCTCCCCCGGTGTCCCCTGCACCTCCATCTCCTCCTGAAGGCTTGCACGCCCCAACAATAGCTACCTCGCTGCGGAGACAACACAGGCAGGGATCCACAGCTCCCGAGACAACACAGACAGGGATCCACAGTTCCCGAGACAACACAGACAGGGATCCACAGCTCCCGAGACAACACAGGCAGGGATCCACAGCTCCCGAGACAACACAGGCAGGGATCCACAGCTCCCGAGACAACACAGGCAGGGGTCCACAGCTCCCGAGACAACACGGGCAGGGATCCACAGCTCCCGAGACAACACGGACAGGGGTCCACAGCTCCCGAGACAACACGGGCAGGGATCCACAGCTCCCGAGACAACACGGGCAGGGGTCCACAGCTCCCGAGACAACACGGGCAGGGGTCCACAGCTCCCGAGACAACACGGGCAGGGGTCCACAGCTCCCGAGACAACACGGACAGGGGTCCACAGCTCCCGAGACAACACGGGCAGGGGTCCACAGCTCCCGAGACAACACGGACAGGGGTCCACAGCTCCTGAGGGCCAAGGTCAAAACTCCCTATTCCATGCTGTTGCTTATCCTACTCACTCTCCCTCGAAAGTCAAATTCAAGCCCCATATAATCCAGGAGGCTTTCCTTGATGAACTCCGGAGGCTAATATGATCTTCCCTGTACTCTGAAATTGTACAATATCAGTTTTTAAAATGTGTCTGGACTTTGTTTCTGTTAGAACTGCCTCAGTGAAGATCTTATCTTCCTATCTATAACATATGCTCCTCAAAGGCAGGGGCTGGCTTCTCCTTCCCATGAAGTGTGAGGCCGAGAACACAACGGGTACCGGACCCTCCTGGGCGCCAGCTCCTGGCTCAGGTCGCTGTGCGGCTCACACCCTCACCACAGGGGAGGGCAGCTCACCTGGGAGGCCAGCCTCTTCGCGGGCTCAGGACTGCAGTATAAAATGCCCTGCTGGGCCACACAGACTGTCATTTAAAGTTTAATTCCAGGAATAGCAATTGGCATTGCCCACCTTCCTCTCTCCAGCTCCTGCCTTACAACTTCCTCTCCATGCAGACCTGCCATTACACCAAGTCACGGACATTTCCCTGCCCCCCGCGTCTCTTTCCCAGGCTCCCGTCATTCCCATGGAATTTCTCCTCTCGATTTACAGCTCCGCTCTACACGTCTTTTTTGATTAAAAGTTGCTTCTCTCTGTGCACTGGGACCAACCTAATATTTGCTCAGCCTCTGTCACATTGACACCTCCGTTTTCGTTTCTGCTCAGCCATCTCGGAATTCTGCTCTCCCTCTACAGCCTGCTTGAGATGGGCTATGTTTTGTTTTTTAGTTTGTTTTTTTTTTCTCCTCCATTAAAAAGCCTCACCTGCTACTGCACAGGAATGGTATCTACGTGATCCTCACCACTTTCTTCTCAATTTCATACTCTCCTGTGACCTTAGCTATTCTCATCTTTGATTTGAACATTCCCAAATTGTTATCCCAATCTTTGGCTTCCTTCTTCCACTCCTGATGTGATTTTCTGAGTTGGGCTGACTTCGTCCAAAAGGTGTCCCACAATCACCTCGAAGGTATAATTCCACAAAAAACTACCGTTCCCTCCCCACCCCCCCACCTCCCTGGGTTTCACTATCAGCTCACACACGCCAGTCTCCTAATCACACAGGATAGAGAACTCAGATTGTTATTTCAGTTTATACATAAGTCCTGTCACGTTGAACGTAACTGTAAAGTGTCCCACTGTGTTCCCTTCCGCTCTCCTAGCCCCTGCCCTAGTTCTGATCTTTACCAACCCTCCCTCTGATGGTTGGGATACAATGTAACCAGTTTCTTACAGCTGTGAAGTCCTCCAAGCTGGCCCCCGCCTGGAACTCCAGCTTCACCCTTCACTACACCCGTTCACAGCCCCATCCTTACTCCAAAAGGCTACAACCTTCACAGGAACCTGCCTTCTCAGCCCCATTTCCAGGATGCTTGAAACACAGCTGAAGCTCATATTAACAGCCAATCACCCTAGTGGAGCGACGGTATCTGCAACACAGCAGAGCTCCACAAAACGTTCCCATCGCCGGGTTTGGACTCCAGACGTGACCTCCATTCAGAAGCAGAGAAGGCTGGACTCACCTGACATAGACTGGACCCAGGCTCCAGGTCTGCCTGGTCGGCCACTTCCAGAAAGAAAGATGGGCAGATGCCCACAACGTGGCAACGTGACTGTTAGGACGGACAGTCACGTCAAGGGGCACATATTCCTGGCGTAACTTTACATCTTGGCTTCCCTCTCTTTGTTCCCTGTATTCCCGGGGGCTACTTCTTCCCTCTCTGTGACCTTCCTGGTCATTCGGATGTCATCCGACTCAGTTACTCAGAGTAGTACCTCCCCGTTGCTGACCTAACAAACTGCCACCAGATAAGTGGCTGGAAGAAGCACAAATTCATTATTGACAGTCCTGAAGGTCGGAGTTCGGCACGAGTCTCACGGGGCTGAAATCAAGGAGTGAGCAGTGCTGGGTTCTCTTCCAGGGGCTCCCAGGAAGAACTCATCTCTTGTCTTCTCTATTTTCTAGACCCTGGAGGCTCCTTGTATTTCCTGGGTCATTGTTCCATCCCACCTTCCAAACCAGCAGCGACCAGCCGAGTCTTCCTGACGTTGCACCCTCCTGACGCCAACTCCCCTGCCTCCCTCTTTCACTATAAGGACGCTGTGACTCCATTGGGCACACCTGGAACGCCCAGGCTCCTCTCCTTATCTTCAAATCTGCTGATTAGCAATCTTCATTGCACCTGAACCTTTAATTCCCCTTAGCCATGTAAAGTAACACAGTTTCCAGGGATTAGGACACGGACTTCTTCAGGTTGAGGGCATTATCCGACCTACTACACACAGTTCTATGTGAACATTTAAATCTTGCTTTCAAGGTAAGGCTCCTCTCCTTGCTCTGATGGGGCCATACGAAGTATGTGGAGGTACTCGCTCAGTTTCTCTTCGTGCCCTCATGCGGCAGCTTGAACTCCTGCTCCCCAGCTTGCTCACAGGAGTGTGCAAGGCCTGCAGGTGGGGCAGGTGATGAGAGAAGGACAAGGGGAGAGGGCCGTCTTCGCCCAGAGGGGCCGCCGACTGTGCTCCTGGTCTCCTTGGCTGAGGTCAGTGCCTCTTCTCCCCGCTGGCTCTTCACTGCTGTGTCAGTCCCTGGGAATCCAGGAACACCTCCAGTGTTTCCACGGAGGTTTACACATGCTGGACCTTGGATCACTGCAGACCAAAGGCCTCAGCCCACAGGAAATACCAGTTCTTTCCACGGACAAAGGCTGGGGGTGGAGGCCATTCCCGGTGTGGCCAACTTTTCTCAGTGTCGCTGTGGAAGCAGCAGTAGCATGGTCTGTCTTCAGGCTTTCCCAGCCTGTGCAGCCCCTGGTCCTCTGTGCTCTCCGTCCGCACGTGAGGACTGCCCAGCTGTCCCAGTGCTTTGTCAGAGCTCATTTCCCTTTGCTAAGGACAGGGGCCGGCTCAGCACACCATCCCTCTCGAAAAAGGGTCTTCCCTCTAATATGCACATATCCATCTCTTTATGTCTCCAGAGTGGGTGAGGGTATTGAGTTTGCTAACCAGCTTTCAGCCCAAGACTAAGAAAAACGGTCGTCCTGGTCAATGTGGCTCAGCTTGTTGGGCATCATCCTGCGCATAGAAAGGTTGACAGTTTGATTCCCGGTCAGGGCACGTGGCCAGATTGCAGGTTCGATCCCCAGTAAGGGGCATGCAGAAGGCAGCCAACTGATGTTTCACTCTCTCATCAATGTTTCTCCCTCTCCTTTCCTCTCTCTCTAAAAATCAATAAAACATATTTTTAAAAAATAAAGACAAAAAGAAAAACACACCTCTTAGTATGTGTGTGTTTTAATAGCATTCCTGGTGAAGGAATGAGCTCATGGGGGAAACACAGGGCAACGCTCCCTCTATGTGGGGTGAAAGGGAAAGGGCTAATAAGCAATCATAGATCAATAATGAGACTCCATTCTAGAAGGAAGGACAACAGACCAACATACCATGTGGTCAGAGAACAAGACATGACCAGTCTTCTGGAGTGGCCTAGTCCGTGTTATCCCGTAGGGTGGTCTCTAGGGTGTCCGTTCTTCCCAGTGAGGACGTCTGTCCTTTATGGGTCTGGGTCTGAAGAGCATCTGGGCCCAGTTATTTCAATAACTTCATGAGCTATTCTGAGACGACTGTGCTATGGGCTATTTGGGCCGGTCAGGAAAGATACCAGCATGTAGTTGTTTCCTATAATTTAAAGGGAATATTACTAAACAGACAAGTCACCCTTTGAGTAAGTATAAAAATTTCTGGGGCACAGAGTCCAGGGGACGCCAGAACAGACCAGGTAAAATATCATCAGTTCTGACCTATTAATACCAATAGCTCAGAGCTGTGACCAGGCCACATGTGGAGAGTGACAGCACCGTTCCCAATACGTGTGCAATACGGAAGCGATTTTAAAATGACTTCTGTTGTTAGAGCCAGAAGAGGATTTAGAGAGCATCCAACCCATACCTCTCACGTTAAGATGAAGAACTGGAGACCTAGAAAGAATGTGATTTTCTCAAAGAAGCTCTGTTAATCCATGACCAAGCCAGGGCTCAAAAGCTAGCTACCCGTCTAACGATCCTGACACTTTTTCAGCCTGGACTTGGCCGTGGCTTTCTGTATTTTGTTGTTTCACCAGCACAAAGCACAATGTATGGTAGTTAAAAAAAAAAAAAAAAAAAGTTTCTAGGACCCCAGGATGCTAATCTGTTTTCTTTCTGAACTGTCCTTTCCTTAGCTTTCTTAGCCACATCTTTTCCATCTCGGATGCTCCCTGGTTTTAGAAACACACTCACACACACAAACTGCTGTGTCTATTTTGGGTTTTCTCTCCTCAAATCAAGCTCCAGGTATTTCTTTCATAGTTCTCACTGCCTCATTAGCATTTACTGATTGTGAGTTCCTTCTGTCTTCCCCATGACAATAAATAATACTCATGGGTCCGAGAGGGAAAAAAAATCTTATTTATGCTAGTAACTAAATTGTCTTACCCTCTACGTTATCCAGGAACGGAAATGAACAACAACCAGAAGAGTAAGTCCACAGATATGTCTATCACCTATAACTGGATACTAAATTCAGATTGAGTTTCTTGAGAACTAAGGCCAAAAAGACAAATACTGGGTTGCATAAGTTTTGTTTCTCTGTTAACAAAAAAAAGGCACAGATTCAGCTTCAGAAACCAAACCTTTCCCAAAATGAAACAACATTTATTCACATAAATAGTCAAGGCACGAATATTTAAGAACCTCGTAGAAAAACACCACAGTGTGCTTTTATGCTAGATAAAAACATTCCTCTCCAGATAATAATCGTTGTTATTATCACTGACCATGGTAACAGAAGGCCTAACACAGCAGACCCTCTACAAACAACCAAGAAGTGGAGCCATTGGAATTCAAGGTTCAGGTAGAAACTCAACAGAGCATAACCTTTATATATGTCAACATCTCCCCTGTTTATGGTGTGCGTGTTGGGGCAGGGGTATTATCCTCCACCCAGAAAGACCAGAAGAATATGGGATGTCCTTGGACATTTGGAGACTTCCCAGTTGTCATAACCAAAATCTGTGCTTCTGTGGGTGTAGGAAGAGGGGAGGAACTGGGCAGATGGGGAGAATGATGTTCCCAAACCAGAAGACCAGATTGATCCAATTATTCCATCAGGACATTCCACTCCTACCCAGAGATCACCGGCTCACTCTGCTTCTAACTAAACATTTCGTCATTAAACTGGAGGTAGAAGACATTCTTCAGGAGTCACTACAGTAGTCCTTTGGGGTCTTAACGTATGAAACCACAGGCTGGACTCAATTGTTTTAATATGAATGTCGTTAAGTGTAGCGATTTTAGCTCACGGTCTAGATTATTCTCTGGAGTTCTGCCTTAGAGCCAATCGACTCGGTGACTACCCTGTCATCTGAAGGTATTTTACCTGTAATCCCTAGAAATGACATATGTTGGGGTAGTGAAATCTGGCAAATGTCTGCTTGGTGTGATCCATATAGACAAGCCGAATTTTACAATACACACTGATCATAAAATAATGTCAGTTACCTGGATCAATAGCGTAGCTATTCACAACCAATTTTAGACATCAGAGACTCAAAGCAATATCACTCAGAAAGAGACTCTGGGTTAATGCAATGCCATCTCTTTAATGATTTAGGGTTACGTGGCCAAGGCCTGTCCTGAGTGCTGTTTGTGGCCGAATTTCCCAGTGTTACCCTCAGCTAGAGACATCTTCTCCACGGAACTTCTTTGACCTCACCCATTCCCTAAAAGTTTTTTCTTTGCCTTTTGGCTGGCCAGTTAGTGGATGAGTAGATGCCCGTGAGTGTTACCGTAATTCTTTAACTCAGAGGAATAACTCCTGCAAGTAATTTCACCTGGACTGAGGCAGCAGGCCAGCGGGCAGCTGGGCCCCGGGCTTCCTACCCCCTCCCCACAGCAGCAGGGCATGACTGTGATGACAGACCAAGCAAATTCTCCATTCCAACAGTGGAAGAAAGGCACCCTTCCCCGGCGCTGGGGAGCAAATCCATGGGTGGTGCCACCCTCCCCAGTCATTACCAGTTAGCTGCTCCTTTGCTTCCTGATGCAGCTGGTGGGGAATGAGCCTCCAGGGCTGACAGCTAGAAATTAATTTGATCGATTTATTTTCCGTGTTTCACGTTTCAGGTGCAAATGCTTTTCTCCATCCTGATGGAGCAAATGTATGCTTCCCTGTTCACAGAAAACACATTTATAGTGCCTAACTAACAATTCTTTCTGTTGAAGGTCAGAAACAAATATTCCCATCCATCTCCCTTTAACTTTCTGGGCAGCATTGAGCTGTTTTCCTTTTTAATTTCAGAAAGAAAGGGAGGATTGTATTCCGGTGAGGTGGTGGGGTGAGGGAAGGAGCGCAATCGGAATTTAGGAGTTTTCTTATGAAAACAAAACTTAGCGTACCCCTCACCAGAGGAATGAAGCAAAGAAATAAAAATGTCTTCAGCTTTTACACGGAAGAGAAAATTTCAGATGTGCCTTAACTCGGGTAAAAGGAACACCATTAGGTAAGTACTATTAATGTATCACTTTTAGACATGTGGAATCTGGTGCCTAATTTGTCTGTCTCTCTTGCTCACTTAAGACCAAATTCCGTCCTTGGCAGGTAACTTCCCAAAACTGCAGAAGGAACTGAACAGGCATGATGAGGACTCAAATTGGCTAAATCTATTTTCTCAGAGTATAAATTCACTCTTCAAGAAAGATGAATGCCCTGGCCGGTTTGGCTCAGCTGTTAGAGTGTTGGCCTGCGGTCCAGAGAGACCCGGGTTCGGTTCCCACTAGGGGCATGTACCTCGGTTGCGGTTTGTCCCCAGCCCTGGTTGGTTGTGCGGGTGGCAGCCACTTGATGTGTCCCTTTCACGTCGATGTTTCTCTCTCTCTCTCTTCCTCTCTCTCCCTCCCACTCTATCTGAACAAAAAAATAAAATAAAAATTAAAAAAAAAAAGAAAGATGAAGATTTCTCAGCTTTTACTGAACAAAAGTTCACACATCCCTGAGGGGGGGAAAGGCTGATGTCCACGCACCCCCGCCACCAGCTCAGCTGTGTGTGACAAATGACCCTCTCCCTTCAGCTGTGGGAGATGATCGTGGACACAGTTGAGGAGCTGCTAGAGCAGAGGGGTAGCTGTAATGGGAAGGGGCAGAGCTGCGTGGGGTGAGGCGCACAGAAGTTCGATGCACAGAGCCACTCTGCCCCGACAGAGGTGCAGAGCTGAGACAAAATGACAACGGACACCGTGTCCATCTTTAGGTTACGTAGCCCTGTCTCTTTCCTCTAGATGGCTCTTTCAAACACAGGTCCAACACCCTCCTGTTAGCTTCCATTCTCTACTCCTGCTCTGAGAAGCACCTCGTGTTAATTAAACTTGGATGGCATGAAGTGGCAAAGGGGGGTGCCTGTTAGCCAATCAGCTCAGCGTGGAAACTGGTGCCTTCTTGAGCAGGGCTGTGTCGGGGGAAGAAAGGCCGCCCCCTGGCCCCAGAGGTTACAGTTCGGTGTCTCTGCACTCTGCCTCCGGAGACAGAGACCTGCTCTGTGGGATGCATTTCACAGCTGTCTCTAACGAGGAGGAGGCCCCCCAAACCCTAACCTGAAAGGAGTACAATGAAAAAGAGGAAGGGAGAGAAAAGACAGAAAAGTGGAAAGAGAGGTGAGTAAGAAGAAAACCAACACAAATGTCTGGAGGAGGAGGGGAGTCAAATCCAGTTCCTTTATCTGAACGTGGGAATGTTCTGGTGTCTGACTATAAGGACAAAATAATGATACATTTCGTTTCAGTAAGACCAAGGCTTCTGCCATTCATATGGAATCTGAAGCCTAGATGGATTTCGGCTGAAGCGACCAGACCTTGGCTATTATCCCTTTCTGTTTTGTTTTCCACAAAGCAGAACAAGGACTAAATTAGGTCCTCGCTTTCTGTGTTTCTTCACAAATCTGAGCTCATGTGGTGAATAATGGAAAAACATTTCGAATTTAAAGAATACATAACAAAAGTTTCTTTTAAGCCCTAGAGAGGGAGAAATGCTTTCTCACCCTAATGCAGCTCAAGAGAAAAAGATTCCCAAGAGCCCTCAGCAATTGAAACAATCAATTTCTAGAGAAATGCAGAGGCAGGAATATCACTGAGGTGTCAGCAATATCTAAGGCTCCATTCTCCCTTCTGAGTCTCAGCTCCAGCCTCCGAGTCAGAAGTACTATTATGCTTTTCTGGCCCATGCAGAAGCAAAAACGAGGAGACTGTCAAAATCTTCCTTTTGTTCTTCTCCGTTAGCAATTAATGTATTATCTTCTCTCCTTTCTCATATCGGAAGCCCTGAGATTATAGGGAGAGAAATTCTATCAGAGAACAGAGCTGGGCATTCTCTTGGTGATGGGAGTAGCCATTGACAGAATTCAGGGTAGGGGAGAAATCTTGTTTGAAATATATAAGAATGGGCCTGAAAATGAGAAGTTTCCAGGTGGAAATGGCAAAAAAAGGATGGCAGTTCACCTAGAAATTATAGGGACCAGGAGATTCATCTCCACATCCTATACTTGAAGGCTCTTTGTCCCCTAGGAAAAAGTGCTACAACTCCCCCTGTAAGAGGAGAAACCAAAGGACTTGAGGCACTTCTCTCCGAAAACCCAGCTCACCTAACTGAGTGAGTGCTGACATGGGATAGAAATATAGAACAGAGGTGGGAAATCAAGTTTAAAGTCGCAAAAACAAACAAACACAACAACACAAAGATGAAAGGAAGCAGAGAGAAATTAAAATCAAGTGACCAGCTGTGGAGGAGAGAAAGAATATGATTTAGAGAGTCAGAGGTGGCTTTGTATTATGGAATGATTATATATAAATTATAAATACTAAAGAAAGTACACCTACCTATTTATGGAAAGGAAACTCCAGAAGATTAAAAAAAAAAAAAAACCCTAGTATCCTCCCAGGGTATTCAGTTCTGCTCTACAAGATCTGACTGTCCACTTCCTTCAACGAATAGCAGGACTGCATTGCCTCCTCTCCCGCGGTTGGGTGGGGCCATGTGACTAGTACTGGCTATTGAGTTGGGAATTGAAGCTATAAGTGTTACTTCTGTGCTAAAAATGAGACTTTCTAAAACTTGTTTTTTCTTCTTCTTTATTGATTTTTAGAGAGAGAGAAAGGGAGAGGGAGAGAGAGATGGAAACATCAATGAGAGAGAACATCGATTGGCCTCCTTCTGCATGCCCCCCCACTGGGGATTTGGCCCACAATCAGGGCATGTGCCCTGACTGGGAATTGAACCGGTAACCTCTTGGTACATAGGTTGATGCTCAACTACTGAGCCACACTGGCAGGGCAACAAAATGAGACTTTCTAGAGCTTTCTTTCCTTCTGGTATGTAACTAGCAATACCAGACATGATGATGCTGAGAGTCTGGAGGGTGTTTTGTTAATGCAGCATAACCTAACTTGTCCTCACTGATACACAATCAGAGAGTCAATAAAAGAAATACAAAGCTGTGCAGTGGCCGAAGAATCTCTCTGAAGGAAAATGAAAGAAACCAGGCAAAAATGATACAGTGTCCCATCAGAGTCCTTGTCTCCCTGGAGTATACACCTGAAGGAGTACAAGAATCTGCCACAAATGAGTTAACCAACATTGGCTGAAGCACAGCTAAACAACTGTCCTTTTCAGAAAAAAGAAACAAGAAAACTGGGCTGTAACTTTTAGAAGTCTTCCGAAGAAAACTGAAGGAGGAGAAGCCAGGTAGATTTTTTTCCCTCTCTGTTTTACATTTATGCTCCTGAAAGAGGAGCTAAGGGGATGTACCTTGGATGTGGATAGGACCATGTTTAGAACCATGGATTTTGGTAACAGAACCGCAGGGTCCTGCAAAGCAAGGGCTGCATTTTCACCCAACTAAAGAGAGCATTTGTGAGGAAGTTCTCTCCTGTAAATAAGGGAGTTATCAAACAAATGTTAAGGGAAAGAGAAAAATGTCCCCTGAATAGCTCAAATCTATACATTGTCAATAGAAGAAAACAGCTGTGGCATCAGCCATACACTCTCAAGGGGGTAAAATTAGTTCCTGGGAGGGTGGGGGTAAAAACAAAACAAAACAAAACAAAAATCTGACATTACAATGATAAATGAACTCCCAAAAGGCCACAGTGTATAAGCACATAGGATATTTGTGGTTTTAACATTTTATGTAGCAGAGGAACAATAATGAAAAAAATTATAAAGGTTAAGAAACACTGGCTTAGATGAACAAACGTGGTGATTTTTTTTAGTGGAAAGAAAAGATAAAAGGAACAGGATCAAGATAAATATTTATAGCCATATATATGTGGCAATGCAGGAAATGTGTATATAATAAACCAGGTCACTCTGAAATGGTATCCAGAATTAAAGACAATTCTAAAATTTACACTGAGTCTTGGTGGAAAAGAACTATGAGTCCTTCTTGCATCTTCTATACACGCCCTAGAAGCTCATCAGAGAATGTCCCCTCATCCAAATTCTGCAGGAATGTAGCCCAAAAGTTTATATTCTCAACCTACAGAGCCTCAGCCATGGAATTATTACCACATTTTCCTTTGAACTTTTATTTTTAAACTTGCTTTTGTGAACTCTCATATACAGAAGGTTCTATACCCTATTTCCCTTCCTTCATGTTATGAACTCCAAAAGGCTATTGCCACATTTTTCCAAGGCTCTTTACATTGTTATTTATTTTTATTTGCAACATCATCTAACAGATGAGAATTAAATCCAGAGCAAAAGCCATCATCATGGCTTCCAACAAAGCTGTTTTGGTAAAATCATCCTCATCCTAGACTCTAGTACATGCCATCTTTCTGAAAGATATCGGTATGCAATTGGTATATGGAGAAGCTGAAATATCCTATCACTATTAAAATTGGCCTTGGTCACCATTCTATAATTTGTATTAGGAACCCAGTATCCCATCCTCTGCCATGTTGAGTAAACAACGGACACCAACTGACTGCAGTTCTCCTTTTAATCCTTCAGATTTTGTCCAGTATTCTCCCACCTCCAAGTTCAAGGATTTTGACAATGATTTATATTTTGTCAATATACAATGCCACAGCTCATGTTATAAAAGAGTCTTGCTCCATAGGAAATGGGTAAGAGTAGCAGCTGTTCAAAGAGGTGCTTCCCTGCACCAGAAAGAAGTAGTATGAGATATAGCAGGTGTTTTGCACTCACCTACGACAATGGCCAATAATACTAACAACCCCAGCACCTTGCCCACACTGCCTGGACATGGCTTCAAATTGTTTTGAATAAAAGGTTTCAAACCCATAAAACTGATGTTAGTAGATAAGGTAAAATTTACGTTGGAGGAAAGATCTCTAATGTCTTTCCATCTCTGAAACTGTGATTATACATTGTATTACTGCTCTCAGACTGGCCCAGCTAGACACAGATTGAGGATTCACATACGATTCAGCGGGCATAAAATAAAGGAGGAATGACTACTGCAGGTGCTTATTAGTTTAATTCCCAGTGAATGACTGGATACATGGCTTTCCATATTAACTTCTGGGCTTGCTCGTTGATTCTTTGCAATTATAAGTAGCCACCAACGCCTTTACTTCCAATGATAAGGGATGAGACTAAAATGTAAGTGTCCTGAGAAAGACCACCTGATGGCTCTTTGCTAATAAAGATATAAATAACCATGAGCAGATTCATTTCTGTGAATGGATCTGATAAAGAACATACAGACCAGGACCCTCTGCTATGGGCCCAGAGAGTGTAAGGGGGGCAGGGTGGTGCAGACACACACAAACATTTAGCAGAAGTCAGCCTGCTCCAGGATTATAGATGTTACTTTTTTACTTTGTTAACTCTTATGCCATAATAACCCCAAGTTCTTGCCCTGAATCCTAAAAGTTATGCCTTCTAAGGTTTCTTGCCTGAAAATTATTTATTTCCCAGTGACTCATATGTCATTATAACTGATGAGCATCAATACATTGCAGAAGCTATGACCAATTTTATAGTAAACATCCAGGAGCAAAAACTAAAGCCCATACCTCTCCTGGAAGATGATCTAGAAAACCATCGCATGTATGGTATAAGGTGGAAGCACCTTGATTAAGTTCAGTCTTGAGGAGTGAAAAGGAAGTCTATCAGATGTATTTAGGGTCTGACAGGTAGGTCAGTAAGGGTGGCATACAAAATAAAGATGGGACCAATTGGAACAGGAGAGAGATAAATCAATAAAGAGACTTCAGATTAACAGTAAAATATTTCAAATGAAAGATTATGAGGTCTGAAGCACAAGGGAACATAGAGATGCAGTAGCTTCATGAGATTACTGAAAGAGTATCTTAATAGGTCTTAATCGTCAACAAGACGTATTTAGTTTGGTGTTTCGTAATAAAAACCAATGAGTAACTGGTCATACTAAAAAAAATTAAGCATACCAAGGATTTCATTTTAAAAAGTTAACAGGAAGTTATAGAGTTCATAAACTAAATAATTTTTTTCAATCTTCACCCAAGGATAATTTTTTATTGATTTTTAGAGAGACAGAAAGGGAGACACTGAGAGAGAAACATCAATGTGAGAGAGAAACATTGATCAGTTGACTCCTGTAGGCTCCCCGACTGGGGATTGAACCCTCAACCTAGGTATGTACCCTGCCAGGGTGCTAAATAATTTTTTTAAGTGTCTACTATGAGCCACAAATATACTAAGCTCTGCAGGCTACTAAAATTAATAGAACATAGATGTTGCCTGATAGAGATTCAGAATACAGTCATCAGAGATGAAGGGGGACAAACAAACAGATGGGTCAACAAATATAATAAAGGATTAAATTCAATGAGCAGAACAAAAGAAGCATTATTTCTCCCTGAGAAGTTCCACGGGAGATAATGCTTTGCAAGCCTGCATAGCCCTGGTCCTGTACACAAAGTGGTGTGAGAGTGGAGAGTCAGAAGTCTGGCTTCCAGTTCGGGCTCTATTACCCTGTTACTCATGTGTAGAGACAAGTAGGACTGTCGAATAATTGGACAGGTATGTCCTGTGTGTGGCCAGTCAATATTCTAGATGGGCCTCCTAGCACCCATTCTCCCAGGGGGAAGGACCACATCTTCTTAGGGGTCTGGGCTCCCCTATCCCTCATTGGAGGTGCTGTGTTGAACTTGACTTCAAAAACCTGGGGGCCCGAAGATTTTCAGATGCTGGTATTTCTAAGCACTCCCTTCAACAGAAGACATCTACATTCAGTGTGCCTTTTCCCTGAGCCCAATATGTTGTTGTCCCTACAGAAGGTTACTCCCACACTCATCCCATAAGAGTATCAGCAGGACAGTTTCTCCCCTCGAGGGTGCTACTGCCTGGTGTCAGCACTGTCCTGCCCTCAGCATACCTCTCTGAGGAGTAATGAGGGAACAGAGGGTTCAGACCAACTCTTGCTGAACCTTGGCTGGTCAATTGTCCCACTAAAGTAAACAGGGACATTAAGATGCCGATGACCACGTTGAGTCTCCAGCCTGGCCCTGAGCTTCCTAACATGCAAAGTCAAGGGGAAGCACATTAATACATACTTGCCATTGACAGCAGGAAAGGATATCAGTCCCTTGGGGTAAAAGTGGTGTCACACGGAGGGATCTGTGTGAAGAGGTCAGTTGTTTTCTCTACCACATGCCACCATAAATGTAATCTTGAGTTTCTTAGCATAACTCCCATAGATCAGTTGAAGGGTATCTATTTCACAGAGGACCCAGCAAGGAGGATCTGATCAGAGTTGATCCAAAGATAAAATATAGACCAGGGAGAGTTCATGTTTTGCAGGGTAAAGATGTGAATCCTTCACAAACAAACAAAACTCTTCTTACCCCAAGTCTCACTTCCTTAGACGGCTTCTAGAAAGCCCCATCTCATATTTAATCAGCAAGCATACAAGTTGGGAGTTAATTTAGGTATCATGGAGTGCCACCCTCATTTTACTGAAAATCAAGCTGAGGCCACCAGATGGGAAATGTCTTTTCTAAACAGGCCTTCATTTCCAGGACTGATCCCAGGTCTGGCCTCTCTGGGGTGCAGTAAACTGCTCTCCCCCAGTTCTGAGCACTCACAGTGTTTAGTATCTCTCCATTACTCACAGGACAGAAGGCTCATTCATCACCCATGACTGCCAGTTGGGTCTTTCTACCTAGATAGCAAGCTCTCTCACTCAAATTTGTTTCCATCTTCATAGCACTTAGCCCAGACCTGGCAACAGAGTAGAGTCTTAATATTGCCTGAATAATGGATGTGAGTAGAAACACAGTGAGCCCTTTCCATTAAAATGTGCAGCCCCAGCCCAAGTGCCAAATTCCAGCCTGTTTCTCCGTTCCTGGCAGCAAGCAACCTATTGGAGGACAGCAATGACATTTCCTACAAAACAGATTATGTGAATGCCACCAGAGCCAAGCGATACTTTTCAGTAAAACTTCAGCCAGAATTAAGAAAACATTAGGACTTCTACCTTCACCTCCCTCTCTTGTGGGTCAAAGGTGCTACACAAAGTCAAAATGATAAGATTAGGAAACTTGCTATAATTATTTTTTTGGAAACATAAGGGCCAAATAGTGTTATATTATATTAGGAGGACATTTACATATCTACCAGAAAAATCAAAGTATGTGGGGAACATCAGTTTACATATAACTAATCAACATCAATTTTCAATCTACCACCACCAAAAAATGTAAAAGAAAGACATGAGAGTTGCCTATGACGACGACCGTGATGATGATGGTCATGACGATGATGACAAAATCACTGGGACTTATTACATGTCAGGCACCTGCTAAGTGCTTTATACATATGTCCTTGTTTAACCTTTACAGCAACTCTAGGAGGTATATATTGTTATCTACGTCGACAGATGGAGACACTGAGGTGCCAAATGGTTAACTTTCCATGGTAACTTAACAAGGATCTGCTCCAGAATTTCAACTCATGGAGTCTGACCAGGAACTACATGTTCCCAGGCTCAGCTCTTCCCTACGAAAGTCACTAACAGGTATTGAACGCATAGGATGTGCTAGACATGCTTCTCACTATGCTCAGTGCTTTTACGTGTATTACCAGGTATGATGTTATCATTGCCATCCCTATTTAACAGAGGAGCGAACCGAAGCACTACGAGGCTGAGGGGTTCGCACAGGTGCCCCGGGCAGTGTGTAATGGAGCTAGGACTCACTCTGGGACAGTCTGGTTTCTGCACCCATATTTCTGGAGCAAGTGTGCTCTATTCCTATGCATGAGAGGGAAACAAGGGCAAAAACTGTGTTTTAACTTGCCCATTGCTCCTACAAGAGAATTTGTTAGGATGTGGTCATCTCTAGCCTCCAGGATTTCATTGGCTTCCTAGCTGGCCTCCTGTTTCCATCTTGCTCCTAAATAATCCTTCCCTCCACACAGCATGTAAGGTAGACTCTACTCAGGACCAACCGCTGCCCACAGTAAATGACCAAAGTCCTTCAAGTTGCCCATCAGGCCTGCCATGATCCAGCTCCTCTCTCCCTCTCTGTCCTCATCTCCCTACATGCCCTTTCTCACTTCCTCATGGACCAGCCTCCAACAGCTGCAAACTGCTGGAAGCCCCCCGACCCGCCCCAATACTGCTTCTGGCCTGGGTACTTGTGTTCACACTGGTCTTTCTGTGTGGGAGGGATTTCCCCAGTATCTTCTTCCATTTTCATCTGGCTTCTACCAATCTTTTAAAGATTCAGCTCAAGTGCTCTCTCCTCCAGGAAGCCTCCCCTGGATCCTCTAACCAGTCACGTTTGCTAAGAGTTGTCTGATTGACTCCACTGGTCACTCAGGGGTGACAAAGTCCATTAGTGACCACTGGTGCCTCCATGCTAAGTCTTCCTTGGCAAATAGTTCAGGAGCTGTGCCATAAAACCCCACTACATTCTTTTGCTGCCTCTTTGTCTCAAAATGTTTTCAGTCGTGCACTAATAATAAGGCGGAAGCTGACGCTGTTGTCACTTTTTTGGGAATACGTGACATCCAGGAACCAAACAGAACTATAAATTACCTAGCCAATGAAAATCCTCCACATATCTTTTGAGACTGCTTTACAGATCTTTTATAACTGGCTCAAACAGCTGCAGTGTTCTTAAAAAAGGTATAGCACTTATAGTTAACTTCTGAACTAACTTCAATAGCACAGAGAGCTAAAGAAGGAAAGCACCTGAAAATACTCATACTGGGTCCATTTGTGGGGCAGGAAGTGAGTTAGAGAGGTATCTGCAAAGTTGTGCAGTTGCATTTTATGGGGGGGGGGCAGGGAATGTGCATGGAGCTTATTGGACGTTGGGAACAACTTTAATTGTCTTCCTGTCCATTTCCTTCTCCTCCCCCCACTGAATTAACCCACAGCCTTTGAATCTATATAAGAAAGACATACACTGTGTCTGTTTCGAGAAAGGAGGAGACAGTTATTGATATTCTTGGTCTCCATTCTACTTTCTTTCCTATGGTGCACACACTTGAGAGACCATAGGCAGACTTAAAGGATATTCAAATGAGATAATTAGGTTTTAATTAATTTTAAAAATGAGCCCTGGCTCAGTGATTGGAGCATTGGCCTGCGGACCAAAGGGCTGCAGATTCGATTCCCGATCAAGGGCACATACCTGGGTTGCAGGTTTGATCCCTGGCCCCGGTGGGGGTCATACAGGAAGCAACCAATTGTTGTGTCTTTCTCACATTGATCTCTCTTTCTTTTCCTCTGTCTCTCTCCCTCTCCCTCTCTGTTCCTCCCTTCCACTCTTGGTGAAGGAATGTCCTTGGGTGAGGATCAACCAAAAAAAAAAAAAAAAAAAATGAGACAAGATCTTGACAATATATGTTAGTTGCTTGCTCCCCAGATGTGAGAAGTAAAAAGGAATTATTCACTGCCTGAGCTAGGCCAAGTACTGTGCTGGGGGCCTTTCATCAATTATCAAGAACACCTTCTTCTGGCCTCTCTGAGCACCCAAATCCTACCCGCCTTCAGATCTCAACTCAAAACTTCACGTCATCAGGAAACTCAAGCCAACCCTGATGTTCCCCTTTTCAGCTTCGGGCTGAGACTAAATCTTTGTATTTGCCCTTAACTTCCATAAGGGTAAGCCATCCAACAAGGACTCAACGCATACTGTGGAGGGTTTGGGGGCATTATGCATGCCATCCCTAGCAGCCATATCCTTTCAAGGTTCTGAGCTGCTTCATGACCTCTTCTTTTGGCCCTGATCCTGGACCCTTCAGTCAGTGCATCCACCAGAGTCATTATGGCTCTCAGAAGGAGCACCCTGGGCCAATTGTTTACAATCTGCCATTCCTTAAGCAATGACCCTATACAAGGCACTGACCTAAGGGTCTCTGTGCATAATTCCATTGAATTTGCACTATAACCCCTAGTCCTACCCCCCGGTAAGAAATAAAGGAGACCTAGCAACAGTTCCCTAATCAAGGTCTTGTAGGATCTATGTGGTCAAACCTGGATTTGAAGCCACAATGTCTGCCCTTGCTCTCCCTTGCTTTATCCCTGTTGTCGGCAGAATTGTAAGATGGTCCCAAGATTCCTACCCTCTGATGTGCACATCTTCTACCCTCCCCTTGAGCGTGGGAGAGATTTATGAATATGAGGGGATTGTTACTCCCATATTTAGGTTACTAATCAGTTGACTTTGAGTCAATCAAAAAGAGGTTATCCTGGGTGAGCCTGACCCAATCAGACCTCTCAAAGAGGGTAAAGTGTCAAAAACATGCTCTCCTGATGACCTCTACAAAACCACCATATTGTAGAGAGGGTCATGTGGCAGGGAACGGCAGGTGACCTCTAGGATCTGAGAGAGGCCCCTGGTTGTTGGTCAGCAATAAAGAGGAAATATCCTGCAACCACAGGTACTGAATTCTGCCAACATCACATGGGCCTCAAAGAGGAAGCTGAGCTCCAGAAAGGAATGCAGGCTGGCCAGCACCTTAATTTATGCCTCGGAAGGTCCTGAGCAGAGAGCCTAGCTAAAGGATGCTCAGACTTTTCACCTACAGAAACTTGATATAAATTTGTATTGTTTTCAGCCACTAAGTGTGTAGTAATTTGAGTGATTGTAGTAATTTGGGCAAAAATCAGCAACAGAAAACAAATACAATTCCCCTACTTTTCCTTCCATCCAGTTCCAATCCAGCGGCTGACCCTTGTTTCTGCATCCTGATTTCACATCCACCACTTCCCTTTGGCCTTGCAGACAACTTTCTGGACTCTATCTCCTGGGCTTGGGAGAGCTGGGCTCAAATCAGCCATTACTTGGTTCTTTCTCCTATTTCCCTTCCTCCTTCCAGTCTCTGAAATCCATCCTGGCACTGACCTGTGTGGTCAGCGCTTCCTTTTTTAAGTGGCATTCCAAGCTGGAAACATGCTGGGTGCAGGACTTATTCAACAATATTTCAGAGAGACCTAACGACCTTAAAGAGGCCTAGACAAGGTCTCTATAAGTCACCAAAGGGATCTGTTTGGTTGTTTTGTTTTTTTTTTGTTTTTTTTTTTAAAGGGTTTGGGGCAAAGAGGAGCAGAAAGGGGAAAGGGATGTAGGCCGGATTCCAGTCTCCCCACCCCCACTTCATACAGATTAGCTCCAGCCAGCAAACATAACAGCAAGATTTTGTTCACAACAAAGATTATAATGTGAATAGCTAAATAAAAGTTTGGCAACCATGGGTGACATAGACGAGTGGTCCTAGCACTGTATAGTATGTGGTCATGAGAACAACATTTAAGCAATATGGGCTTTGGTGCAGTCCAATCTCAAATGAGTAGTTTGGGAAAGATCTAAAGCCCCTTCCAGCTGCAATATTAATTGAAAAATTGGTAAGTCCCACATTTTGCAGCTGGCAGACTCTCTTGACCTGCTGAGCTAAGGACTGACGCAGGAATAAGAGTCTCACCCCATCCCAAACCAAGAAGGGCCATACTCCTCTATCCAGCTGCCGAGTTCCCAGAGGGCCATTTGCCTCCTCTCCAAAACCAGCAGTGTACATATCGAGGACTTCAGCAGAGAGGTCTGGGGGTAACCTGGACCCTGCTGGCCTCTACCTGCCAAATATGCTAGGATCAGGGAATGCAGTGGGAAAATGAAAATCAACTTCAGGGGAAGAAAAAAGTAAATAAAATCACCATTGTAGGTGAGGCGCTTAATTTGGGGGGGGGGGGCAAGATAATAAATGCAGTATCATACTATAATTTGTCTTTGAGTTTGGGCTTCCTTGGAGAGTTGTCTTCCAAGGGGCTGGACAAATGAGGCCAGCATTGTGGGCAGGCGAAGTGCACAGATGCATGTGCAGAGAGGATTCTGGGAAGACACAGGGCTTTCTGTTTCCACAAATAAGCATGCTGGAACCATTTCTCTGATGCCAGGAATCCCTTTAAATTGGGTTAAATCCCCTTGGTTTGCATAAGTCTGAAAGTTAAAACATCCCTGAAGGAGAGAAGTCAAAAACGAAGGTTTAGATGATTTATGGTGGGGAGGTTCCGAATGTCCTACTTTCCAGGACGGAGCTGTGCCCGAGAAGGGGCCTGGTTCATTTGTTTGTGTGCAGTATTTTGGGTAGTGCTGTTTATTCGGGGCCAGGGACTACCTCTTTGCTTATAAACGACAGGATTCAAAACGAGGTGTTTTGACTCCACCACCAAGGGCCCCGGGGGAGGGGGGGAGGATATGTTATGACACACTTGGACAATTTCACAGAAACCAATCCCTAACAAAACTCTCCAGTCTCGAGTTGAGTATTTCAGTATAATGGACACTAGTCCATATCCGAACACAACAGATTCGTCCAAGCTTATGCGTTCATCACCCACCTTCTGCCTGCTTGGTATCTGCAATGCTCTCAGGGTGGTCTGGTGTAATGTATGCTCCCGAGCTTTCTGTGGGGGTTAGGCTGAATGTGGGTAGAATCACTGGACAAGTGGGTGCACTTGTACCCATTAGCACTGAGTCTGTGACCCTTTGAGTATTTTACATTTTATTTGGCTTCCCCTACTCTCTTAGAGGTTGCTCCTAAAAGCACCTTCATGATAAATCCCTCATACCTAACTCCTCGATGTAGGGCTGCTTCTTGGAGACACCAAGATACAACTTGATGAGAACATTTAAAGTGAAAGATATTGCAGTTTTACCCCTATTTTACCTTATTTAATAAATGTCTCTTCCATCGATTCTGCAGGGAGCATGTAGCCCCAGTTCATATTGTTTATGTTCCTGAGCTGGTAGAGAACTAAAACCATTCTCTCACCATGTCTTTCAATTTGTCACACTTAATTCTATAGCAAATGTCTGGGGGATTGGTTAATATCACCATGTCAGCTTTTCTCATTTCAGTTATCTGGTCAAAAGAATATGGCTCTATCTTTCAGAAAGAAAAGAGTTACAATGACATATTTTTGATTGTGTAGAACCAAGTTATTCTCTTTCTGAGATGGTGAAAGCATTCTGATTGCTTCAAACAATGGGACTGATATTGGCCTCGGCAATCAAGTGGATAAGGGATTTAATAATCAAGATGTAATTGATCTTTGTATTGCCATCACTGCAAATAATGCAGAAATGGCAATCTTTGCACCTATTCCGTTATCTATTAAAAAGAAAACTAAACTGAAATAGAGGATGTGATATTTAATTTAACAAGAATCCCTGTCTGGCTTAAGACATTCATTACCTCTGAATTAATCATGCAAAGAAGGAATCAAAGTGAACCTGACTGAGAATATAGACATTCACTCCTTTTACCTGTATATAAATCTTTAAAAAAAAAAAAACCTATCTAAACTTGTTAGAAAAAATGAGCCTCCTGGAGCAGAGAATGAACTTTAAGTTTTAATGAAAAATAGTTTGTAAAGAGAAAAGAAGCAGGTAAACACAGATTTGTATTGTAATACACAGTTCCTGAAGCCTGGAGGGCGCCACACTGCACAACTGGAGACTACAGGCTGTGCACTTATACCCATTAGCACTGAGTCTGTGACCCTCTGAGTATTTTATAAGGAAAGAAGGAGGACACAATTGCAAAAGCTATTTTCAAAGATGTGGATGCTTTCAATTGCACAATACTCTCCAATCTCTAAATGACAGAAAATGGTCAAGTTTTCATAGCTGTCCTTCTCTCTGCACCACTGACATATTATGTAAAAAAATATCACATTGGCTGTTAGATCAACCATTAATACTTGGCAAATGACAGGCACTTAGCCAGTGTTTGTTGGATAAATAAATACATAGATGAAGAGAAGTGGATGGCTCAGTGGGTGGGTGAGTGGATGGGTAGATAGATGAATTGGTGGATGGCTGGAGGTGGACAGATGGATGGATGAATGGATGGATGGATGGATGGGTGGACAGGTGCATGGATGGTAGATGGGTGGGTGGATGAATGGATGGGTGCATGGGTGCATGGATGATGGATGATGGAAGGATAGATGAATGGATTATGGTAGAAAGATGTGGAGTGAAGTAGCAGGAGGGAGAATTTTGAACAAAAAGGTAAAAAAAAGTAAACTTTTCTTCTTGTACCTTCTCGTGGAGTCCATTCTTAAATCATCTCTATCATTTAGATCTTTGCCCTGTTTCTGATCCACTGTGCTTTCGTGAGAAAAACTGGTAAACTCATTCCCATGAAAACATAAAGATTGCTGGAACTTAATTGAATCACACAATTTATAAAAAAAAAAAAAAAAAAAAAAAAAAAAACTTGAGTAATGTACGTTATTTTTATTTTTTATTGTTGAAAGTATTACAGATGTCCCCCTTTTTCCCTCCATTGACCCCCTCCTTCCCGCTCCCACCCCTTTCCTGCTTTCCCCAACCTAATGTCTGTGTCCATTGGTGCATATGTGCATATAAGTTCTTTGGTTTATCTCTTCCCTCCCCTCCCACCCCCATTCCTCTGAGGTTTGTCAGTCTGTTCCCTACTTCGATGGCTCTGGATCTCTGTTGGTCGACAGCTTATTTTGTTCATTGTGTTCCATAAATAAGTGAGACCATGTGGTACTTGTCTTTAAAGAGAAAAAATACAGACTCTTGAGAATCTTCAAGTTCATTGCTGCACCGGAACCACACAGCACCAGGGGGCACTAGTCACATAGAGCAATGTGAGAGCTGTGCCTCTCGAGCTGTGATATGATGACTTGGTTTACAGTTTGAGAAACACTGGGTTACATCTTTCCCAGGCTTACTTCCATTGTTATCGGAGCCAGAGGCATCATAATGTAATTATGGAATATTGGCCATCAGTAGAGAGAGAGAGTCGGGGAATATTATGGAGATAGCCCTGCCCAGCACTCTTGAAAAACTGCCCCATACAGACCTCTCTCAAGCTACAAAAATCACATAACTTACTGATTGATGGACACCTTTACTTTAAAAGCATTTGGCTCAATGTCTGAATGCAAATTGACTAAACTGAAAGATGGAAGGGTGGTCTTTTTAAGTTGTGAATTTATATACCTCACAGAGCTGTAAATATAAGTCAAAAACCAATTCACACACACACACACACAAAACAACAATAAAAACCTTGCTATTTAGCAAGAAAAGTGTTACATACTCAAATTCACACCCACAAACATATCAGACATACCTAGAATGCTGTGTAAAATATTAATTCACATATATCAAGATATCAGTGGAAACATTTTCCCATTTAAGAGACAGGTGAGGCATGGGACATTGCAAAGTTGGCAGGTGTGCCAGAGTGTCCTCAGCAATCTTCATTTGTCTGAGCAAATGGAAGGGAAATCAATATGAAATTTTTACTAGATGATCTTCTCTCCTTCTCCCCATGCATATCAAAAAGCATCTTCAGCCCAGCTGGTGTGGCTCAGTGGACTGAGCATCTCCCATGGACTGAGAGGTCTCGGTTTGATTCCTGGTCAGGGCACATGCCCAGGTTACGGGCTCGATCCCCAGTAGGGGGCGTGCAGGAGGCAGCCGGTCAATGTTTTTCACATCCGTGTTTCTATCTCTCTCTCCCTTCCTCTCTCTCTAAAAAATCAATAAAAAAACATTAAAAAATTTTTTTAGAAAGCATCTTTGTATATTTACTCCAAATAAGCAACGAGCCAAAGGGGTCTTTTAGAATACACCTGTGAGGGAAAGGTGGGTGCCGCATGAAAAAGAAAAAGTTTTAAGATCAAGGTATTTTGCATTATGCCTTCAAAAAATTCTAAGGACACATACAACAGAACTGTGGAACAATAGGTATTCAGTCAAATTATTACATAAAAGGACTGCTCAGCTAAGTCAACACAAGCTCAGTTAGACTGATCTGCAAGGTCAGGTAGGCCATAGCAATGTCCACACTATAGAACTGCCCCTGTTTTGTGAATGTCTACGGGAAGGGAAAGAATATTCGGTGAATTACTTCAAAAAAAAGATAACTGGGTGGTGTGGTTGTAACACAGCGTGCTTTACTTGCTTAGGAATTTCCTCAGAGACAGGACATCCCATACCTGAAAATCATAACTGCATTCGTTGTTCTATTGCTGCGTAACAAATGACCACACACATGTGGCTTAAAACAACACGCATTTCTTGTCTCACCATTTCCATGGGTTAGGAGTTCAGCACAGAGTAGGAGGGCTCTGTGCTCAGGGTTTCACCAGGCTGAAATTGAGGTGTCCGTTGGGGTCTGATCCCATCAGAGGCCTCTTCCAAGCTCACTGGTTAATATAATCCAGCTCCTTGAGGTTGCAGGACTGTCCCACCATATTCATAAGTCCCGCTCACACTTGATAGGAGGCATCATACAGAGTGTGTACCCCAGGGGACAGAAATCTTGAGGGTTATCTGGGAATTCTGCCTGCCACCAGCAGCCAGCAGTCTGTGCCTATTAGGAGTACACCAGTGAACGCTCGTCTCCCTCCATGGGTCCCCTATGCTCTATTCCCATTGGCACAGCCAGAGTGTCCTCTCCACGTCTACCTGACCATGCCCATGATTGTCTGTGAGATGTCTGGAGCTGAGAAGGGCACTAGCTTCTTGTCTTTCTAGTCACAAGTAGGTGACTCTCCCTTGCATTAGCCACTCAAAAATGTGGCACCCTTGGTGTTTCAGAAAATCAGTCTCATTACAGTCCTCAACTCCCCTCGGCCTCACATAGTGTAGCTGCTCAGTAAGTACCTGTTGAATGAAAAAGTCGTTCTCCCCAGTGCCAAGCCCTGCACAAGTACATATATGCACAAAAGAATGCCCAAGTAGGTGCAAACATGTGACCACAGCACCCCCCCACACACACACATACACAGGTTCTCTAGGCGCTGACCCCTGTGCACATAGTCGGTGAGGGGTGAGCCTTTCCCTGTGGCCCTCTGACACCCAACCCCAGCCTTCCAGTGCTTAAAGAGAGACATCGCCTCCAGAGCATGCCACTTAGCCCACATTCTCTGGGATGGTAAGCTCTCAAAGATGTTATCTGAGTCTGGCCGGTGTGGCTCAGTGGAACCAAGAGGTTGCCGGTTCAATTCCCAGTCAGGACACATGCCCGGTTGTGGGCCTCATCCCCAGTGGGGGGCATGCAGGAGGCGGCCAATCAATGTTCTCGCTCATCCATGTTTCTATCTCTCTCTCCCTCTCCCTTCTTCTCTCTCTACAATCAATAAAGGAAAAACATTAAAAAACAAACTATTTAAAAAAAAAAAAAAAAGATGCTATCTGAGGGCATGGATCAAGAGTTGACCCATGTCTGCCTTAGGGGGAAATAAGGTGGTGGACAGGAGGGAGAAAGGACCTCCATGTGGATATCCCCTAATTCCTAGGGGCATATTTTTATACAACAGTGGGGCACGGGGAATAGGATTTCTTGTGAATAAATGTTTCCAATAATTACGATCAACTGCTTTTAAAAAGGGAAATCATTTTTGAAAAATATTATAATAAAACAGTATTTTAATAATGGGTTCACATTTAAAAAGGAGAAATGACACATTATTAAAGTAATTCCCAAACTGCATTATACACTTTTTCCTTCCTTCTTCTACAGACTCAATGTAATGTATCATTTTCTTGTGGGCTTGGGATCCTGTTTATACACCTAAGTACATACATCTAGTTAAAACTGAGGTAAATAAGACTGCTTTTACTCTACATAGCCACAGTCGGTTGTTTTTTTTAATTATATATTGTAAAACTGTCCTTTTTATAACTCCTGTCCCTGGCTTAGAGACTTTTGCCCTGCACTCATCCGCATTCCGGTACAGTGCTCAGCTGAATTAATTCCCAATAACGATTCCCACTATCTCTAATTGACACATATGTAGAATTGACTGTTTAAATATGTGAGAAGGTAGGGAGAAAAGCTACATCAAAACCAATTATGGCCGTGGCAGTGTTGTTTGGCATTTCTGCTGACAGATCGTGGGATAGTAAAACAAGGAGAGTGTGAAAAACTAAGTTGAAAAGCCACAGAAAATTAATGAATCAAACTCCAAATATGTGCTCAAATATCTTAATCGTCAGCAAAACTTTCCTGCCTCCACTTTTCAGAGCAAAAATAAACCTGAAACTCCTTCTCTCTCCCCAACACAACCATCTCCCCCCTTCCAAGTGCTCCAAGGTGCTCGGTTCATGTTTCTCCTGAGTCACACACTGCTTTAAAAGGAGTCGTGTTAATGATGAATTGGTGAGTCACAAACATGGGGGATTAAAAGTCCTCTAAAATTAGTAACAATTCAAAATTAAAGTGGAAAGTACTAATATTTCAAGTCTCAACACACCCAGGATATAAAGAAAATTTTAAAGGAAGCCAGATTTCTCTTTTTCATTTATAGGCAATGATTACAAATGCAATTACTTGAGCAAATGTAACAATTAAAAGCTCTCTAGCAGCATTGCAAGTCAGGAAGAACTAATAAAATACGAATAATCATGGAAGAAGAATAAAAATATGAGTTTCTGAGTGTTGGGTGCTTACCATGTTACAAATAATCTGCAGCCATGGTTTCTCATCTCTTCTTGGGGTAGAAAGATGATTTTATCATCCACAGTCTACATATATAAAGACCGAAGCTCAGGGGAGAAAACTAGCTAGGGGTGGAGCTGGAATTAAAATGTGATTTTAGCCTGGCCGGTGTGGCTCAGTGGTTGAGTGTCAACTCATGCACCAAGAGGTCGCCGGTTTGATTCCTGGTCAGGGCACATGCCCAGGTTGTAGGCCCAATCCCCAGTGGGGGGCATGCAGGAGGCAGCCAATCGATGTTCTCTCTCATCAACGTTTCTATCTCTCTCTCCCTCTCCCTTTCTCTCTCTCTAAAATCAATAAAGAGAAAAAGTTTAAAAAAATAAAATGTGATTTTAATTAGAATCGGATGTGATTCCAATTCATGTTCCTTGCATTATATGGTGCTCCAGTCACTTCATTTATAATTTAAAGTATGAAGAAAAGATGGTAAGGGGAACTAATATCGATTGAGTGCCCTTTGTTTACCAGGCAGTATATGTGTATAGGGTTAGGGAAGGTCCACATGAAAACACATTCCTCTGAGCTCTTCACATTGAGAACGGTGCACAGAGCCAGCCCATGGCACAGAAGTGTGTCTATGTGCCTGTATCAGTTTTCAGTGGCTAAAACAAAGCATCACAAACAACTGAACTTCTTTATCTCACAGTTCTGGAGGCAAAAAGTCCCAAATCTACGTGTTGGCAGGGCCATGCTCTCCTGTAGGAGACTCCTTCTGTGTTTCTGATGTTTGCCCACGATCTCTGGTGTCCTTTGACTTCAATCTGCATTGCCCCAATCTCTGCCTTCATCCTGACAAGGCATTCTCCCTGTATGGTCTCTGTCTTCACAGGGCCATCTCCTTATAAGGACAACAGTCACATTGGATTAGGGGCCCACCCTACCCTGGTTTGATCTCATCTAACTAATTACACGGGCAATGATTCTATATCCAAATAAAGTCAAATTCTGAGGTACAGGGGCATTCCTTTCTTTTTATTTTTTTCAACATTTTTTTCTTTTATGGGGGAGGAAGACACATTTCAACATTCTATTGTATTCTCTGCTTCCTCGCACCCCAAGACATAAGTGTTAAGACAGGAAGAGATTTTATATTTTTGGTGAAATTCAGACCACAAACAAGAGAGATGGAATCCAAAGCTTTGAAGACTCTTAAGAAACAGGAAAAACACATTAGTGGAGGAGATGCCATGGGGTTATACTATGGAGAACTTGAATTTGTAAAGGGCCCTAGCTGTAGTGGTTTTGATTCAGGAACTGGCTCCCTGAGCGATGAGGTGACATCTTAGAAATCGAGAGTCTTTTCACTATCTTAAAAGTCACCCAGGCAAACCAACTATCCTACGAATAAATGGTTCCTACAATATTCCCAACGTGTCGTCATTCAGTCACTTCTGCTTGCAAATAATGCACAGAACAAGGAGGCACCACATTCCAGTTGTGCTGACCAAGAATAAATCTTTCTTTGACATTGTTTTGCATCACCATGGGGAAAATTTTATGATTACGTGAAAAAGTATGACTTTTCTGATTCTTACTATGATGCTAAGAGAGCTATGTTACAACCCTAAATTTGTTTGTTCTTTGGATTTCCTTTTGAATTGGCTCTAACCCCTCACCAGTCTCCCCATTAATGAGTTAAGTAACACTTTTAACAGATGTTCACTTTTATTCCATAAGAGTTGTGGACCTGTCTTGTATTAGAAAGTATCTCTGAACACTACAGAAGCACACTGCACACTTCACACGAGCTAAAATGCACCTTCCTCTAGTTTTTCCGTAAGTGGTCTAACCTAAACCATGCCGAATAGCTCTGGTCTCTTTTCCACATCATGACCCTATAAATATTTTAAAATAACTCTCCCAACTTCTCTCCTACCCCTAAGTCTTCTCCACACAAGAATTCCCTGTTCTTCTGTTTTGTTTATAATTAAGAAAAAAAATCTACAATCGTTTCCCTCACCATACATCTAATATTACTAGCTCATTATTGAACAATTTGAATAAAACATCTCTAATCATCAGGGATAGCCACCATTAATCTTCTGGTGGACATCGTTGGAGTCTGTTTCTAGCTGTCATCTACTTGTCCCACAGTCCACAACTGTCCCAGCTTTCCTGGTGTGGTCCGTGTGTCTTCTGCTCCCATGACTAGCCATTCTGTTCTCGCTTAACATTGTTACAGGCACTTTACACTGAACTCTCCATAGACATCATTTTTTATAACTGCCCCAGTTTTTAAAGCTGTACTTCTTAATGTTTTTCTGAGACTGTCATTCTCCCAGACGTTCTTCTCTTAAAGATTTCCTACTTTTGAATGTCCCGTCCCTCTTAACATGGAACCATGAACTCAGTGCAGCCCTCCTGTTCTGGTCCTTTGGGGGCAGAATAAAACAGGCCTCAGATCACAAAATTTTTTTAATGGCCATATTGTACTTGTGCCTCATTTTTACTTTTTCAGTGTATCAAAACCACCTAAGGGTTCTTCACATTTTCATCAGACTGTTCATTCAGCAACTCTGTGATCACAATGTGCCAGGTTGTGTTAGAAACCAAGAATTCAAATGTGTATAAAATGACTTACCCAATGGAGGAGACATATATGAAGACAAGCAATAAACTAGATGTTGCCCTGGCCAGTTCAGTTGGTTGAAGCACTCTCCCGAATACCAAAAGGTGTGGGTTCGATTCCAGGACAGGGCACATACCCAGGTTGCGGGAGGCAACTGATCGACATTTTTTTCTCACATTGATGTCTCTCTCTCTCTCTCTGTCTCTTTCTTTCAAGTCAACAAAACATACCCTCTGGTGAGAATTAAAAAAAAATTAAAATTAAAAAATGAATTAGATGTTCTTTCTAAGGAAAGAATAGGCTACACAAAGATTTGCATGGTCCAACTGATTTCCATGAGAGGTGATTACGAGGAACCCAATGGATCCACTACACACTCACAAATAATCCACTTAATAATCCTTTTTAGACTTTTGATAGTTAGCATCCACCTCATAAGCTCATGGGTTGGGAAATTCACCTTTTTACCATTTTTAAAATTCAGGACACCAGTTAAAACTTATTAAATCTTCCAGGACTACACAAGCCTTCTACAATTATTCAGTGATCTTAACTCCAACTCTGCGAGTTCTCTGGGCACTCTGAGCTATGTTCAACTGGACTAGGAGAGCTCCGAGAGAACCCAGAGTACAGATGTGGTCATCTGTACTCAGAGAATGAGGGATGGTCATCAATGACAAGAAGGTAAGAACACTCTTGAGTGGCCATAGAAAACCCTTCCTCCTCACCATGCTGGAATGGGCAGCTGGCACTAGAACACCAAAGCTCACACTGATGTGACCCCATATAAATTTAGATAAACTTAGAATGTCTTCTACATAATTTTCTATGTTTTACTAAAATCCTGATCACCACTGTCTGCATATTTATGCTTTTTTTTTCCTCCCAGAAATAACATTCCTTTCTCATGTAGACTTATTTTTTTCATTCATCCAACTTTCATCCAGCTGCCTTGGACTATTCCACTGGTTGCAGAGGTAAAAATTATGGTCTCTGCCTCCAAGAAGCCAATAACCCAGTGAAGGAGAAAGACAAGAAAACTATCAAATGAAATTCAGGTGCCTAAAATTTAGGACTGAAATGTACCTAGGCAATTATGGTAGCAGAGTGAATGGGTAAATAATCTGGAAGAAAAAGGAGGGCTAGTTAGAGAGGAAGCCAACCTCTGTTCTGATTCTGGAAAGAAAAATCATCACAATGCTGGCGTAGAAAAGCATTTCAGGCAGCGGGAACAGCAGTGCCCCAGCCAGGACGGGGCGAGCATATGGCACAGCAGGGGACTGCAAGTAGCTGGTGAATGGACAGGACAGGGTACCTGTGGGGATGTGAGGAAAGATAAAGAAAGATAAAAGGAGGGAGCTAGGCCATCAAGGGCTTTTGTATGTCAAACTAAATGTTCTCTTCCTTTGTAAGTAAATGGGGAGTCAAAAAGGGTTTTAGAGAATATCGTGTTTCAGAAGCCACAGTATGGATATTCAACTAAAGGGGGTTAACTCTGAAAAATGAGAAACCAAGGCATGCCAGTGAGCGTCATGGGGAAGGACAAGTATCACATGATCTCACTTATATGTGGAATCTAATGAACCAAATAAACAAACTAACAAAATGGATCCAGAGACCATGGAAGCAGGGAACAGACTGACGCATTTCGGAGGGAAGGATGGAGGGGAGGCCAGGAAGAGATTAACCAAAGAACGTATGTGCGTGTATGCATAACCATGGACACAGACAACAGTGTGGTGAAGGCAGGGGTGAGGGTTGGAGCGGGGAGGAAGGAATCAATGGAGAGAAAGGAGGACATCTGTAATACTCTCAACAATATAGATAATTTTAAAAAAATACAGTGGAACTATCTTATCTAACCCCCTCCCCAGATTAGCAGGATCCTACGGACCTGAGACCTGGTACGAACCCTGTCAGGTTTGCCCACCCTCCCATCACTCCTCTTCACTCCCAGAGCAAGTCCATCCAGAACCCATGAGGAGGCTCCGGAACAATCTAGAATTGATACTGGAGTACAAGGCTCAGCTTTGGACACAGTGAACAAAACCAGGTTTCAAAACATAAGGAAGAGCAGGACCAGCTCAGTCAGAAGTGATCTTAAACTGCTGACTCCTTTAAGGGGACAATGCAGTTTGCCATGTAAACAGGTGTGTGTCTTCCTTCAACCAGGTACTTGAGGGTTTCCTTTGTGTCCGTGTGCCTTCCAGTAGCTTTCTGATAAATCCCTTTCGGATTATATTAGAGTCTCCGGCTTACAGCTCAAGAACCATAAGTGACAGTCCCTCGTTTTTCAGACCAGGAAACTTAATTCAGTAACTAGCCCAACTATCCATGGAACAGGCAACAGGTGAAGCCATGGCTGTTTGTCTTCATAGATGGTGACCACAGCACCCAACCACCTTGGGTGACAGTTGGATCTATAGGTAGGTCAAGGGAATGGGGCCATTCTGGTCACTACACAAGACAAGCTGGATTCCCACACCTACCTGTCCTTTCACCATTATGCCCAGAGTGCCATCCATCCCACTGGGAAGGCCACTGATTTTCTCAGTCGGAGCTGTGGCCAGCTCCCTAGGGTATGCTGATGAAATGAGAAGTCACAGAAGTGCTCTGAAACTAACTATTCAGAGGTTGTGGGTAGAGGAAGTAACTCGGTCACAAATTTAAGACAGTTTATATACACGAAAATAAACATAGCTAGCTGGTGAATAGAATGCAGAAATAAAATATTTTAAGATAAAACACTACATTTCAGAGACAACTTATCTCTCAGCTGGCAGCTTGAGGCTATGCCCCTGGGCTATGCATTCTTTCTACTGTACGTTTAGTACAGGTAGTTCTTTGGGAGAGATGGTGTTTGCATTTTAACATGAAGCCAAACAAATATATTTCTAGTACCAGAATTTCAGAAGTGAACACAGCACAAAGGAACAGCACTTAATCCCCTGACAAATCAAGTTGGTTACAAAGAAAGAAAAAATTGTCGGTAGCCAATTATTTTGGGGGCAGATAACATGTTGTTCCTTAAAAAAATAAATCGCACACGTTTTCCTCAGAATTAAAGATAACTAAATAAACTATAGGTAAAGCTGTACAATAATGTGGAAAACAGCTCAGATTAGTGATTACCTTGAATTATCTCAAACAGGGTCAGCAAGTTACAGCCAACTGGTCAAATCTGGCCCACAGTCCTGTTTCGTATGGTCCCACAAGTTAAGGGCGATTTTACACTTTTAAATTGTTGGGAAAAAAAATCAAAAGAAGAATACTATTTTGTGACTCATGAAAATCACATAAAATCCACATTTCAATATTGCACATAAAGTTTAAAACACAGTCACACTTGGTAGTTGATGTTTGTGGCCGTTGCTTACAGAGGCAGAGCTTACCTCAAAGCCTGAAGCATGGACTATCTGGTGCTTTGCAGAAAACATGTGCCAACCCCAAGTCTAAAGCTTTAGATGAGAAATTGAACTACTTTGAGATAATTAACACAAGTCCTCCATGGTCTGATTTGATCAAAAGTTAAGAATCCTTTGTTATTCCAATTTACATCTCTACAAGGGTCTACACAGGTAATATCGGCAGTTATGCCCTGTCATTCACATGATTCTTCTGCTCAGAAATTTTTCACAGATATCAAAAAGGTTAACTTTGACCTAGGCCTCATTCACATGGCCTCTCCCGTCTCCCTGGATTTGTTCCCTGTCCCTTGAAATAAGTTATGAGTTATTTCTAAGTTGATCACTCTCTACTCGATTAGTACTAATTGGTCTCCCAAACAGATAACCTTTTTTTAAAAAAATTATTATTTTTTTTAACATAAAACACAGGATATGTTTCTCTCCCTGCCAGACTGAGCCCTTAGGCTGAATTCCTACAGTGTCTTTCCACAATCAGCATGTTAGGACATTAAAATGAAATTTATTGCAATGGGAATATCTTTTGAACTGTTGCTACTGGGAAGCCTCACGATCAAGGCGTGGAACTGTGGAACTGTGGAACTGTGGCACCTGCCACGAGACACTTTTATTTCCTCCTAGATAGAGTCCAGTTGTACTGACATACTCAAAACACATGCAGAATCAACCTACCAGCAACTTTCACTTTTCAGACACAAGAAGTGAAGTATTCATTTAAATATCAGAACATCCTCATATAACGTGGTCTCTTAACAACTGCCGTACCATTATTTTGTTTTCCAGCAACCTGGGGCCAATATGTTCAGGATGAGCGACTGAAAAAGGAAGAGTCTAGGGTACATTGGTCACATCCGCATCTGGAAGGTAGTTTATGTGCTTTGTATTTTTCAGACTCGATACACCAGATCTTCATAGAATTTGATGATCGTTTATCTTCTTTGATTGCCAATCATTAAAATAAACTGATATTTAAAATTTCCTCTCCAGAGAGTTCCATCAAATGTAGCTTATAAAGCCCCTGGATTATATCCCCTTTCCTGGAGGAAGCAGTGGTGTTGAGCCTCACTGTGAACATGATTTAAAAGATTTCTGCGGGAACTCGATGGGGAAGGAACGGCAGGAATGTCCACCTGATCCAGATGGGAGCTCTTGAGTGGCATGAAATCATGAGACACATACACAAAGACACATGCAAAGAATGGAGCAAATGTCATTGTCTGGGGTCAGAGACTCCAAGACGTATAACCAGCTCTGCATAAATGCCCCTCCAAGAACAATACCGCCAAAACAGGCATTTGGCGAAGGAAACGATGTACCCACACTGGGGAGGGCAGTGCTGGGGGGAATGTGTACGCTGAACTGATCATTCCTACTTTTATTCTGCTGAGACGTGGATTTAATGGTTGATTTGTTCTGAATTCCTTATATTCATCTTCAGCAGGTATTTGCCCAGATGCAGACTGGGACTCAGCGCTGGACTACAAACTGGGATTTATTTAGTTATCTGGGGTCAGTGCACATGGAACATGCTTTTATAAACTGATATTGAGCAGGGAAGAAGCTGCATTAGAATGGAAGCTGAATAACAATAAGCTGAACTCGGAGGTAGTTATCTCAGGCTTCTGCTCATTCATGTTTGCCCAAGTGGGAAAGGGAGCTGATTTTAACCTCATCTTCACAGTGGACACAGGCACGGAGTCCCCGCTAATGGGGAAATGTTTACTTTTCTCTTAGGTTTTATTCTAGCTCATCATATTGATAGCACCTGCCATAAAAGTAACTCCTGAAAGACTGCACAGATTGTAGTCAATTAAGGGATTTAGGGAATCTGCCATACCCAAATAGAGGTGCTGACCACCAGACACACACCCTATTACCAGCCCAGAGGTAAAAAAAAAAAAAAAGCAAAAACAAACAAAAAACCCACAATCACTTTCGGTAAATTTGTGGATTTATGAAATCAAACAGGCTTTGAGGAATAATTGTATTTATCATCCTACGCTGTATTCACAGGAGGTAAAGCCATCTTCTGATCGCTCATTTTTTGACCATGGTCCAAAAACAAATTCATTCATCAGTAGAGGATAGCTGGCATTTTTATTCAACACCTGGAAAACCACAAATGAGAAACAGGATTCCAAACACTTGGCCTACTCATTCACACCAGGCCATTCAAATAATTTCCTCCACTTGAAAGCCATAAAAGTCATTATGAACAGAAAGGCCTACAAATTGGATCCTTTAAAATGTAAAAACTTTTATGCAATGAAAATGAACACAATTAAAATTGAAGTGATTAACTGTCAGAGAAAAGAAAATATATCGAAAATAACAAGTTGGTATCTATCACATAGAGAACCCCTGTAGGATCGATGAAGGAACCCTGGCTTGGCAGCCTGGAGACCTCGGTCATGGTGAACATTAAATCATACAATGCATGAAAAGTCCTGACCCATGTTAGTTCCATTTAAGATTGACATGAAAAATATCAACACGCACTGGAGGGTTAAATTATACGGTAGGGACTGAACTGATTAAAACTATGCATTCATTGAAACAATGTGGCAGAGCTCTCTGTAGCGATATGAAAAGATATCTACAATGCTTTGTCTGGTAGAACCAAACCAGAACGAAATGCAATGTGAGAGCATAAATTGGATCCTGGGTCAAAAGAAAAAACAGTAGTGGAAGAACTGGTGACATCTAAACAAATTCTGGGATTTATTTAATAGCAATGTACTAATGTTAACCTCTTTGTTTTGGTGAATGTATAAGGTTACACACGATGTTAATATTAGATAAAATTGGATGAAGCATTAAGGGACTCTGAACTATTCTTGTAACTTCTATGTACATCTGAAATCATCCCAAAATAACAATTTTACTTAAAAAACAAGCAATTCTCTAAACAGTATGGATAACACAAATAAAATGTACACAAATGTTAATAGTAAGTACAGATACAGAAAAATTCTTGACATATGTATTACAAACTCTTCATAATGGTCATTTCAGGACTGAAGATAAGAGAGCAGTGAAATGTCTCTTATTTCATATATATCTATCATAATTCAGTTTCTTACAAGGAACATGTATTAGTTTAGTAAAGTCATGCATCGCTTAATGGCAGCAATATGGTTTGAGAAATGCACTGTTAGGTGACTTTGCCTTTGTGTACTTACACAAACCTGGGTGGTGTAGCCTGCTACATACCTAGGCTATATGGTATAGCCTACTGCTCCTAGGCTACTAAACTGTATAGTATGTTACTATACTGAATACTGTAGGCAATTGTAACACAATAGTAAGTACTTGAGTATCTAAACATAACTAAACATAGGAATGGTACAGTAAAATACAGTATAAAAGATAAAAAGTAATGTATCTGTACAGGGCACTTAGCATGAACAGAGCTGCAGGACTGGCAGGTGCTCTGGGTGAGTCAGTGAGCGAGTGGTGAGTGAATGTGAAGGCCTAGGACACAACTCAACACTACTGCTGACTTTGTTTGCTCTGTACACTTAGGCTACACTCAATTTATAAACAAAGGTTTTTCTTTAGTAATAAACTAATCTTACTGTAACACTTTTACTTTATAAACTTTATACTTTTAACTTTTCAGCTCTTTTGTAATAACAGCTTAAGGCACAAACACATTTTACAGCTGTGCAAATATTTTTTCTTTATATCCTTATTGCAAAAGCTTTACTCAATTTTAAATTATTTTTTAATTATTATTATTATTTTTTTACTTTTTAAACCTTTTTGTTAAAAACTAAGAAACAACAACACATTAGCCTAGGCCTTCACAGGGTCAGGATCATTACTATCACTGCCCTTCACCTCTACATCTTGTCCTGCTGCAAGGTCCTTAGGGCCAGTAACACGCAAGGAGCTGTCCTCTCCTATGATACAACGCCTTCTTCTGGATGCCTCCGGAGGACCTGCCTGAGGCTCTTCCCGAGGAGGTGTCACTCTTTTCAGAAATATGTCCATGGGGGTTTGCTAGCTTTTTTTCTTTGTTTCATTATGAATTTGCTTGTAAGCAGATAATACACCATGAACAATCCTCTCTATTCATGAAACTCTTTTGGTATGTGTGGGTGGACGGGGGGGGGGGGGGTTGTCCATGTTGTTAAACTTTTTAAGGAGCATGTTGAGATCTACAATAGCTTCTGCTAACCCCTTCACTGTGAATTTTCCTGGTGGTTCTTCTTTTTTATCTCCTGCAGTTTCCTTTTCTCTTGCCTCTTCCTCAGCTATGCGTTCCTGTTCCAGTTCTAACAGTTCCTCAGGAACCACCACTAGAAGCTGCTCAAGGTCATCCTCAGCCACACCCAGGTCCAAGTTGCTTGCCATCTCAACCATAGCCTATTGATTTTTGCAAATCCTTTGGAGTCATGGAAAAATCTCTTTAATATTTTCTTCCAGATGCCACTCACACCCTTGTTGGTGACATCATCCCAAGCCCAAGCAAGGTCCTTGATTCAGTCACAGATGTTGCAGTCCTTCCAGAATTTCATCAGGGTCTTCCTCAGTTGTAGCAATAGCCTGGGAAAAGAGCCTCCTCAGGTAGTAGGCCTTAACATTTGCTATAACTCCTCGATCCATGAATTGGATCAAAAAGGTGGTGTTGATACTGGGATGAAGATCACCAATAAAAGGAAGATGTCCAGGATTATTGTTAACAATAAGCAAACTCTTGGAAGGTGTGTTATTCTCCAAGCAATGCTTCTCCATTCTGCTGGCATAGCAATTCTGGAGGCCATCTTGGAGGAGGAGGAGGGTCATCAATGACTTATTACTCCTGCAGCACACTAGCAGTGTGTTTTTGATGTATGAAGGCCCTGGGGTCTCACTGTGCCAGATCACAAAGGGTTTCAATTGTAGCCTGCAACATAACCTCCAAGCAAGACTGTTATCCTGTCCTTAGAGGCCTTGAAACCTGGCATTGACTTGGCCTCCTAATGGATGAAAGTCCTTTCAGGCATCTGTTTCCAGAGTACAGGGGTTTCATCCATGTTGAATATCTGTTCAGCTGAGTAATTTTCCTCCCCAATCAGCTAATCTAGAGTTTCCAAAAATTCTTCAGCTGCCTTCCAATCAGCACTCACAGATTACCACTCACTTTCACATTACGTAATGAACGATAATTCTTGAATTGTTTAAACCGCCCAGAGCTAGCAGTGAATTCGACATTGTAGTCAGATCCAGCCTTTTCTTAACACATCGCAAACAAACTTTTGGCTTTGGCCATGGTTATCATGGTGCTGAGAGGGATACACTTTTGTGTCTGGTCTTCAATCCACATTATTAGAAGTTTCTCCATGTCTGAGATAACCCTTCTCAAATTCTTGTGAATCTTGTTGCCTTCAATGAAGCTGATCCTTTAACAACTTCTATCACTTTGTGTTCTTCAAGATGGTAGCTAAGGAGTAATGGGACATGCCTCACATAACACAGCATACTGTTTCACAGCAAACTTTGTTATAAGTAGAAACATTACACTCTAACATAACAATAAGCCCTGGCCAGTTTGGCTCAGCAGTTAGAGTGTCAGCCCTTGGACTAAAGGGTCACAGGTTCGATTCCTGGTCTAGGGCACATACCTGGGTTGCAGGTTCAATTCCCCGGCCCTGGTCAGGGTTGAGCAGGAGGCAACCAATCGATGTGTCTCTCACATTGATGTTTCTCTCTCTCTCCCCCTCTCTCCCTCCCTTCTATTCTATTAAAAATCAATGGAAAAAATATCCTTGGGTGAAGATTTACAAAAATAAATAAATAAAATTAAAATAACAATAAAAGTATAGTAATGGTAAATACATAAACCAGTAACATAGTCACTTGTATCATTGTCAAGCATTATGTACTGTACATAATTGTATGTGCTATACTTTCATACGACTAGTAGCTCAGTAGGTTTGTTTACACTGCATCATCACAAACGTGTGCACTACAGTAGTACAATGACTACTAGGCACAGGAATTTTTCAGCTCTGTTATAATCTATGGGACCACCATTGTATATGTGATCCATTGATATGAAATGTGTTTCCATGGCTATTATTGTTCCCATTTAGTGGAAAACAATGTATCTTAGTGATGTCAAAGAGCTTATATATAGTTAAACAAGAGAATATTTGAACATAAGCTTTAATTGTGGAGTCTGACCTATTAGTCACTACGTGATAATGCCTTCTGGACCCTGTGCTCCCTGGGGGAAAGAATGGTATTTTATTTATGTCTGTATTCCTCACCATGTCTGGTGCAGCACTTAGCATGTCTCAAGCAATCAATATGTGTCTGTCAACTCCAATTGAACTCCACTATGAACATTCTGTTTCTAACACAAATGTAATAGACTTTCCATTTATAAAAGCTTAACTATGTACAGCTGATTTCTAATATGCTTCTTGATTGCAGTTAGGAACAAATGCATCTTTACATAGTCTGAGGGTGCAATTAGAAACTGGAAAAGAATAGAACTGAATTCAACATGAATAATGCCACACAAACACGAAAATGTATATTAAAATCCAATTTTAAACTCCTAAAGCGTAACTTGCTTTGCAGAATATCATCACAGACCTGAAAATAATACACCATTCAAAGAAAAACAAAACCCACTGCTTTAAATAATAGATAGTGATTGAATGTACACCGGCTATTGTACGTTTAAATCACTTTTATCCAAGCCTTTCCATCAAACTGAAAAATGCCCTGGCTGAATTTTTTTTTCCTTTTGTTGTTTTCAGTTCGTTGTTTAAAGTACCAAACTGTTTTGATCTTTTTTTTGTAAAATATTTATTAAAACTAAAGGTTAAAACCTTGCTTTCATTCTTGAGCTCCTGAAACACATATGGATTCTGTCACAATACTATGGCATCTTGAAATCTGAAAAATGTTATTACTGAAACGGAATGTCTGACCTTTTCATTCATTATTCCCATTCACTAGATGTTTAACGCGGCTGTCAGGCCGGAGGTCTGGGTTCCAGGCTCCAGGGTGTATAACAGCCGCTAAATAGAATTTCAAATCATTAGGAATGCAAATGAACAGAGAGGTTCAGAGAAACCCTGTATGGTATTATCAGAAGGGTAGTTCTTGGAGGGGTCAATGCAAGATTAAAGGATGTTTTTGTTTCCTTCCTGGCAATGAGTGTTGTTTGTAGTTGGGTCAAAAAGATGAATGTTATCCCCTACTTTCCAAAAAACGTACATGCTGATAAAAGATTCCTGGGGGATTTCACAGAAGCAATATTGACAGTGGATTAAAAAAGAATAGAATCTTGCCCTACCCGGTTTGGCTCAGCAGTTAGAGCATAGACCCTTGGACCAACGGGTCATGGGTTCAATTCCAGCCAAGATCACATACCTTGGTTGCAGTTCGGTCCCCAGTCCTGGTTGGGGTTGTGCGGGAGGCAACCAATCTATGTCTCTCTCACATCAATATTTCTCTCTCTCTCCCTCCCTCTTTCTCCCTCCCACTCTATCTGAAGATGAATGGAAAAATATCCTCAGGTGAGGATTAAACAAAAAGAATAGAATCTATATACACATTCCTTGTCTGTTTCAAGAACTTGGAAAAATACGCACAAACATGCACAATTATAAAATATTATGAAAAAAATGAGTAATGCATTTTCAGGAATCATTCATGTTTCGGTTGTTCTGTTTAGTTTAAACTTTCTGTCTTCATAGGGTAAGTATGTAAATTATCACAGAACAATAAGTTTCTTTTTTTTTAATTTCTTTTTTCTTTATTGATTTTAGGGAGAAAGGAAGGGAGAGAGAGAGAGAGAGATAGAAACATCGATGAGAGAGAACATCAACAGCCCCCCACTGGGGATCTGGCCCACAACCTGGGCATGTACCCTGACCGGGAATCGAGCTGGCGACTTCTTGGTGCATGGGTTGATGCTCAACCACTGAGCCACACCGGCAGGGCTCATGTTTATTATATGCTATCAAAATAGTAATTCCTTATATCTATCCTATCCTACAGCAATTTTCCTGGTTCCCATTCCTCTCCTACTTCCCATTCCTGTGCAATGGAATGGATTATAAAAAAAGGTGTTTTCTGATACATACGCATCAGGGTTTCACACATTTTAATCAAACTCCTTTTCAGCCTAACTACTTTTAGAGTCATTTATTATTGTTGTTAATTTTTAAGGAACTAGTAATGTCTGAGTTTTTGTTCTTATGCTTCCCTGATGATTTTCAGTTCCATTCTGCCCATATTCACTTATTCTACGGTTTTCTAATTCACACCTATCACGTGTCAAAAACCATGTCCACATCATTACTCAACAGCTCTTTACTGAGCATCTGCTACATGTCTGGGTTACCATAAAGGCTAGATTTAGAGCAGTATCACAAATTTTGCATGAGGTATACGGATCACAGGTGCATTCAAAACCCCAGAATAAGTGAGCATAATTTTATCTTCAAGATTTAAACTAGTTTCACTACTTCTGAAGCTCAGCTCTGCTGCTGTCTCAGAGACACTGATCTCATTGTACAGCCATGTATCAGCCTGCAAAGGTACACCTGGCCCTCGGTCTCAGGGAACCAAAACAAGATAGCTTTCAGGAATGGAGATTAAAGGAGGAAGAGAGAGAAGATTGACGATAAACTGTTCACAGAACCAAGTTCTTCCAGGAGCAGAGTGAGAGCAAGACAGCTAATGTAAATAAAGGAATTGTAAATGAGCCTGAATTTCTGCAAGGCACCAGGGCATGGTGTAGTACAGCAAGCAGAAGAATGCCTCCTCTGAAGGGCAGCCACAACTGTTACTAGAACAGAGTATGCTTTCCAGATACCAGATTCAATATTCGTATCGAATTCGTAAAAATCTCCTGGTTTTTAAACATTAGCAACTGATAAGTAATAAAACATTATGCAGACAAACACTGTGGAGTCAAAAATATATATATATTTTAGTTGAATTTGGCCAGTGACTGTCAGTGGTGGTCTCTGAACTAGCAACCGTCCCTCTAAATGAGCAGTCAACAAACTGTGGCCCTTGGGTTACAAGCCAGTCCGTGGACTCTTTTTGTAAACGCAGTTCTCCAAGATCACAATCATTCTCATTCTTGTATGTATTGTCTACAGTCGCTTTTGCATTACGAGGGCAGAGGCGAGTAGTTGTGACCAAGACTGTCTGGCCCATAAAACCTAAAATATTTACGATAGGACCATTTACAGAAAGTTAGCTGACCCTACTCTAAATATTCCTTTTTCCAGCCACCACCTACCAGTGCTAGGAACTGTTCTCCGGTAACCACCATGCATGGCAAAAGACCCTATCTTAGAGTTACAGCTTCCTCATGGAGGGATTAGGTGAAGCCCACACTCAGCCATGAAGATTTCAAGCTGTTCTTGGTCAATCATTCTGGTTCAGATGAATGTCCCACAGGCCTCTGAAAGAAAGAGTGGGCTTTGATGCGTCAGCAGACTAGAAGCCTGCTGTCTTTATTTCTAAAGAATATTATTTGACTGAATTAAATCAAGAAAAGATCTTGGCAAGTGAAATTCTCAACATTTTTTATATGTCGTTATTAAATGTTCATGCTTCATAGCAAATAAGATCTATTTGGGGGGATAATATTCCCAATATTGTTATCCAAACTTGGTTTTTCATCATACATATACTTTAGAAATTACAGTTGTTCAGTATGGTGTGGGGGGATGGGGGGAGCTAGGAGGAGGGTGTCAAAGGGAGGAAAAAGGAAGGACATCATTTTTTTATTAATAAAAAAATTAATAAATTAAGTATCAAAAATAAAAAGAATAAAATAAAATAACACAGAACCCAGGAGGTAAACAAAGTTAAGTGCTTATAGGGTAGGGAGGAAGCTCTGTAAGGCATACAGCAGTGTGAAGGAATAGGAAAAAAAAAAAGAAAGTATGAAGTGCTTTGTAGTACCATTTTTCCCCCTTATATTTTTTCCTCTCATACAACTATAGACTTAACAGGAAGCCTTTTAACCTAGGTCCTTAATTATAGTCCTTGACCCAAAGAAGCTGTGAAGCAGAAGCTCAAAAAGTATACAGTAGTTAATATAGGCTATTACTTTGTATCCATCCCATAGATGATGTCCTCTCTCTCCCAGAAAGTCGAAGAGGGAAAACACTGAGGGATTCCAGTTGGGGGGGGCAGTCAAGCTTAATGTCCTTCTACTTCCTGTCCGATCTGTCTTTACCAACTGAGTGCATCACTTAGTATGGAGTGATAATATCCTGAGTGCTCAGACACTTCTGTTAAAATGAACACTGTTGATAATAATAATAATATCCATCATGTATTGAGCCTTTACCTTGTGCCAAACATTTTAAGTGCCTAACTGAAATATCTAATTTATTCCTTAACAACCACCTTTTGAAGCGGGTACTACTATGATCCTCATTTTACAAATGAGCACTTGGGAACAGGGTGTTAAGTAAAACCACATAATATTCCAAAGAAATGAGAAGAGACGTATTTGTTCCATGGTGTCTCCTTCACCAGACATTTAAACGTGATTTAAGTATGAAAGAATACAGATTATTTCCACATCTAAATTGCTCCCTTGGCCTAACTTAGCCACTGGAGTCACTTTCGCTCTTATGACTGCAGGGATACAACTGAGCATTTTAACTAAGGTACCTTGATTTAGACTGTCTAGAAGACCAGTTTTCAACTAGTTAGTGGCTTGGATGGACATTGCATTTTTGCCTGAAAAGAAAACTAGAAGTAAAGAGCATGAAAGGCATTTAGGTTTAGAGCTAGGAAATCTGCTTGAACATAAATTAATACCTGGGTGTAGAATCCCTGACTCATTCATATATCAAACTATCTTATCAGAGTGTTCCCCTAAGGCTGATAGCTCTAGGTATAAGAGTCTTGCAGGGAAGGATGGGAGGTGCAGAAGAGAAAATGAGATACAGATGGGATGAGTTCCTTGCTGTCATGCGATAATTAGGTAAAAGCTAACAATGGGAGCTCAGACTTCAAATTCCCAATCAAACATCCTATTTGTAGATGGAAAGGGATCTGAGTTATTAGCGGTGTCTCACATAAGCCTGCATTGAAAATTCAAGATCCCAATTTAAATTCATGAGATTATTTTTATCAATAAATTCATGTCACTTAACAGTTCTGGTCTAAGTTTTCTTATAGGCAACAATATCTACTTTTCATGGTTGTTTTTAAAAGTACATCGTTGTTTTCAAGAGTAGACTGCAGTTAAAGGCCAGTCAACAAAATCAACAAACTGTTCACCAAGTCATGGTATAATAAACACAAAAATAGAAAGTAAGCATTTAGAAATGCTCACAGAAATTTGAGAGAGTGATTTTATATTGGTTAAATCTAATTTTGAAAATTGGGGCTTGTATTTTTTTTTTTTTTGGTCTTTCTAAATTTAATTTCACTGGTGAGTCATTTGGATTATTCTTCATTTTAAAAATAAAACAATGGTCTTCTCATAGGCAAGAAGCATTAATTTAGGGCCATTGGGTCAATTCCATGTGGAAAAATACACAAATTTTTAATTTTCTCATCTTTTAAAATTCTTTGTAAAAAAATAAATTTCAAAGTACATAAAAGCACAAATAATGAATGGGTAAGGATTTAAAATGTTTACTGATTGGTTACATGATCAATTATAGTTGGAGATTGCTAATCTAGGAAATTATATAAGGCAAGACGTGAAAATGTTACATCTATTTCTAAAACCTTACCGAAGTAAGGGTTTGTTGAATGAAGTCTATATGTCTTTTTTTAAAGCTACCTACATGTGCCCAGCCGGTGTGGCTCAGTGGTTGAGTGTCGACCCCATGCACCAAGAGGTCACCAGTTTGATTCCCAGTCAGGGCACATGCCCAGGTTGTGGGCCCAATCCCCAGTAGGGGAGCATGCAGGAGGCAGCCAATCGATGTTCTCTCTTGTTGATGTTTCTATCTCTCTCTCCCTCTCCCTTCCTCTCTCTCTTAAAAAAAAAAAAAAATTTAAAGCTACCTACAGGTGTTTATAATACTGTAGACGGAACCAAGCTTTCTCCAACATTAGCAAGAATGGACTCATTCAAGTTTTACACCTGCAAGTAGAAGTTTAGATTATTTTATTTAAATAACCTTTGCAATACTGGACTCTGAATCCCTAGCACGTTATCTGGAATGAAATTGTATTCAATAAACCTATTTCTCATTATAATTAGATATTGGACTTCCCTTTCTGGTGTCCATTCAATTTATGTATTAGTTACCTACTGATGAGCAACCCAGCTCTCTAGGCAGTACATTTCAGCCTTGTTAGAAAACAAGGAAGCTGTTTGGAAACTTTTCTCCCTGCCTGCCTCTATAGTTTCTACCCAGTGGTCCAAGTGCCTACCCAAGAATAGGCAAAGTGATTCCTACCCTCCTCACACATAATAGCAACCCAGAAACTTGAATGCAGCCATCAGACCTCTCCCTTGTCTTCTCCTCATCATGTGAAACATCTCATTCCTTCAACTGTCCCCTGTAAGGTTTGCCAACCTCAGAATTATTGACATTTTAGGCCAGATAATTCTTTGTTTGCAGAAGCCGGCCTGTGCATTGTAGGCTATTTAGCAGCATCCTTGGTCTCTACCCAGGAAACACCAGTAGCATCTCCTCCCATCCACCCCTAATCACAGCAACCATTGTCAAATGTCCCCCGGGGGGGTTAAAATTGCTTCTGATTAATAACCACTCTTCTAAGAGTAGGAACAATAAAATGGGCCCTAACAGTGTCCAGAAAAAGAAGATCTTTTGGTAAGCAATACAATGTTTCCCAAATTAAAACTAACTTACATTTCCTAAGCACAGATTAAAAACAGCAACCAATTTTTATTTACCATTACTAAAACCACGTAAAATAATCGAATCAAAATCAGGTGTTATGCAGATAAGTTTCCTCCATGTCTTTAGCATTGAAAAATATTCCATTGTCCAGATGCACCACAGTTTACCCATTCACCTACTCAAGGCAATTTTGGTGGATTTAATGTTTTGGCGATTATTAATGAAGCTTCTATAAAGCTCCATGTGCAGTCTTTCTGGGAGCATAGTTTCAACTCCTTCAGGTACTAAGAAATGCAATCGATGGATCATATGGTAAGCATTTGTTTAGTTTTGACTCTGGAAAGGCTACATACTGTGTGATTCCAACTGTATCACACGCTGGAAAAGGCAAAACTATGGAGATAGTAAAAAGATCAATCAGTTGTCAGCGGATGGTAGAAGGCAGGAGTTATGAATAAGCAGATAACAGAGACCTTTTAGGGCAGGGAACATTCTCTTTACGGTAGGTATTACAATGGTAGAATCATGTCATTATACATTTATCCACACCCAGAGAATGAACACCACCAAGAGTTGAAGCTTAATGTAAACTATGGATGCTGGGTGATAAGGGTGCGTTCATGTAGGTCCATCCTTTGTAACAAATGCACCACTCTGGTGAGGGATGTTGGTAATAGGGGAAGCTATGTACATGTGGGACCTGGGGATATATAGGAAATCTCTGCACTTTTCTCTCAATTTTTCTGTGAACCTAAACCTGCTCTAAAAAAAAATAAAGTCTTTAAAAATATTTGAGTTTTCAAAGCCTGTTTTCTTCCTAAGTAGTATGTGTGTGCACATGTGTGTATACTACATAGATATACATGTATTCTATTCCTTACCACCACCATGACATCTGCACATCCCTTGTCTGAATTCTCAAGACTGATAATGAGACCTATAAACTCTAGTCATTTCACTAGTCCAATCTTATATGGTCTAACTAGTAATTATTCCATCTTTTCTGTGTAAGAGAACGGGGTGGTTTTTGCTTCTTTTCCGCCTGGTGGTAAAGGGCCTCTTTACTCCAAAATTAACAGATAATCATCCTCCTCTCATGAATCCTTATAGCAGGGCCACTACTAAGAAGTCATTTTCTTCTCAAACGAGCACAGAACAGAAGCCCACCCTCTGAAGCAGAGTAGGTGAATAACATAATCAGCTGAATTTCATTTTCAGAGGGCAGAGTTTTTTCCACTCCACGGTGCTCCCACTCCATTCCTGAAGAGGATCTCTCTCTCTTATGCTTGAGGCCAGAAAATACATGGGAAGGAGCAGTGTACCTGTTTGTGGGTCTGCCTGCCTGAGAGGCATCCAACCGGGTCTCACGTCTTGCAAACAGAAGACATGTAAGGACCGAGCCAAGGGAGAAAACACATTGAATAATCCGTAAACCCCTCAATACATAAAATTATTTTGTCATCATGCAATTACCTGGGGGAAAATGCCTTTTTCACTCTTGATGCCAAACTATTTCTTTGACTTTGTGGAGTTTCGGCATTGACTGATTATCATCGTCTGAGTCAAAGCACAGTTTTCTATGATTAGCATATTGAATCATTATTTTGTCTTTTTTACCTAGAAAAGGGCATTGAGGAAGAGAAGAAAGGGGTACTTGCATAAAGCTCACCCGACATCTGGGTCGTGAGGAGGGAGGGAGACGTGTTTCTGACGTGACGTGGGCGTGGGCGTTCAGCCTGACGTCCCAGCTCGCTCAGCGCGTTTGCTGCCGTCTTTTGGGGGTGAATCAGACATCATCTGTGGTCATGGGTGCAGCCAATTAAAAGACAGAGGTGCTCTTAGCACGAGTGGTATTTACCAAAGTTCTCACACGTCAGGGAGTGCCGATGAATGACGGGATACACGACAGCCCACGTGGCCTCGGCATCAGCGGGGTTGGGGACTGTGATCAGAAGGGCTGGTGACTAGGGCAGGGCACACATCCCATACCCTCTGAGGGCGACTCCATCTCCTCCCTAACATTGTTCTGGTCTGGAGAAATGTGGTCCAAGATCTCCAGAGCTGATTTTTCAAAAGGCAATTACAAAATCTGATATTATAAATCTCCTAAGTGTTTAACTATTTGCAACAAACTCCATTTCCCCCCAGGAGCAGATGAGGCAATACTGTGTGGACTGTACACATTTCCTTACCAGGCTCCGTACAATCCACAGGCTGGCAGACTGAGGCCTCTCCCAGAGGTTAGATAATCAGGAAATGAGACTATCTTAACCTCGAGGAGCTCTGCAGTCTGAACAAAGTCATCTCAGCAGAGCATGGCAGAGCCTGACCTGACGTCAGAGACACTGAACTTCCACCTTCTCTTCACAAGGTGTTATGTGCAAGTGTTCTGGTGGCAGCAGAGAGAGCTTCCTGGTCCACATACTAGAGGCCTTTGCATTCCCTCACTTCACTTCAAATCTGTATTTAAGAGTCCCAGTCCTTCTCCTATGAAAATCAATCAATAAATGTGGGACTATTACTCTTCTTAGCATAATGTAAAAATGTCTTTTTGAACTCTCTCTTCTTTCTCCACTTCTTAATTAAGTCTGCAGCTGCCAGCACACAGAGATCACATGAATCAACAGATACTATTAAAAAAATTTTTTTAAAGAAATGAAAAAAATTCTGATTTGCTCCAATTTTTGTAAGTTCACAAAGCGCTTCTATAATTTATACTTTCGAGTGGAGGGAAACTATTGGCCATTCCATTCAATGGCACATGTATTTATTATTAACACCAAAGAACTCATGAATAAAATCATTACATTATTTGAGAAAACATTTATCATATTGGTTTAGAAAAGGGTGCCAATATTCCACAGTGACTTCGCAGAATACAGAACTAAGAGCATCATCTCTAAAACTGGCAAAAAAAAAAAAAAAAATTCTGAGAGAAAAATAGCTAACTCAGAGATACCTCGTTTGCTTAGGCTTGTGTATCTCTGAGATCTGGGCCCATCAGATGATTTTTTTTTCCCCTTTTGCCTTTAGAATGAATATATTGCTGTTATCTTAGTTCTGACCTTCTGATAAATGACAAACTGTGTGCTCTTCAGTGCTATATTACCAGGGGAAAATGCTACAAAAATCTCAATATTCAATTTCCTTGCTTTTGTCCCTGCATATAAAAATTCTCCCATGGCTTTACTCCTGTTTTTCAAATTTAATTTCCTGATGCTACTTCCAAGTAGCTATCTAACCAGCCTGTCTTCCGTTGATATTTACCCTAATAACAGGAATTTCATGGTTCCTCAAGGAATTTCAAAAAAGATCAGTGGGGAAGGCCATTCGGTTTTCCATTTAGATATTGTCTAGATAATATAAAGCCTTTGTATTTTACTGGCTTTATAATGAACATTGGAAGGAAGTAGTTCAATGTGTGTTGGAAAATGTGGGTACAATATATGCTAGGTCAGAATCGGTAGGCAACCAGTCCCAAGCTTTCCCTCTTAGCATTTCAAGCCAGAAATTGTCCAACTCTTGTTTGGTAGTTATTGTTGTTTTGGAGATGGAACGAGGTGTGGTGGAGATGAGGGTGGTCTTCAAATAGAGAAATATGCTTTGACTATGGAATATCTACCCCTATTCTCTCCTTAAGGTCTTTGTCAGCATGCTCATCCCTTGAGGAAAATCTTAAGGCTTAAGACATAAGTTAAAAACTCAAATGCCAACAGAAGCCAACCATGTCACTGCACATTGCTTGACTCTTCTCTATTTCCATAGAGAAATATGCTCATTCTCATTTTTATCTTAATATATATGGCCTTTCTGATGTACCATTTTATTTTTTACTCCTGATAAAAACATAGACAAATAGAACTCTGATTTAAAAACAATGTTTTAGTAAATGGCAGCTGCCTTTGGCCTCAGCATTTGGGAAACAAGAGGGGGTTGTGGAGACCACAGATCTTCCAGAGTCAGTCGTGCCTGCAGGAGAGCTGAGCATGGCCATGTGGGGATGTGAGCCTGGTGCAGTAGAACACCTGTTTTTTGAAGAGATGACAAGGACCCAAACTCTTGATTTTTAATGTTAGCTCATAAAAAAAAAAAAAAAAAAAAAAAAAAAAAAAAAACTACAATGGACAGAAACTACACAAAAACAAATAAAAATGTAAACATACATTAGTGAAACACTAGTCAGGGACCTCCAGATTAGAAGACTTAATGGCCCTTCCCTACAGCATCTGACCAGTTATTTAGAAATTGTGTTGATTACATACAATTTTCAAGCACCTATGGTCATGTCTCTGAACATTTTTCTGTCGTTGAGTGCAAGAATGGAGATTGAGAAGGTTTAGTAAAAGTTTAAAGTGACTCTGAGCTACCTTGGTCATGCCTAGGCTTGGTGTTGGCTTTTGGAAACAACCAGCGAACAGACTTTTATACCCAAACCTCTATACCCCTGATATTACTTCCTTGATTTCCTATAATTGTCTTCATTTACTAAAAGTGGAGAAATCCCTCCCCCATCACACACATCAAAATAGAATCCTTTAAGCTCATAAATCTATATCCAATATAAGGTAAAGCTAAGTAAACTTTCACTGGAGAGCTGGGCTTCCATGAGTACAATACTTATAATCTCGTCAAAATAAATGAAATTATAATGTTCATCTCAACATATATTAAGTAAGTGCTCATATTTTGTAAAGCATATCCATAAGCCATATAGCTTCATTTTAGGAAATATAGGAAAAACTAGGAATGACCCATTAACTAAACAGCCAAAGACAATCAACATTTTGGGGAAAGCTCTTCCATGCATATTTTCTTTTTACAAATATTAGCTCATACTATGTATTATGTTTTGCAACTCACCCAGCAATGCACCAGCAGCAGAAGCACCAGAACCTGACGTCTGTCGTTTATGGCTATGTTCCTACCACACGGAGTGACCTGGATCCCAGATCAATAGCTGAGGAGCCAGACACCTGAGGAACCTTGGATCACTATTACTAGTCTACAACAAATACCTACACTGAGTAGCACAGCCTCTGTAGCATTCAGATAAGGGCTCAGTTGCTGCCCATCTTTAATTATTCTCAAATAGTACTAAGTTCTTAATACCTATTTAAATTATAAGCAGAAGTTTTATATACCAATTAATTGGTGACCCTGTGGTGCCTTTAAGGGGTCCAGCAGAGGAGTGGGTGTCTAGTGGGTGTTTAATACATTTTTACCGACATATTAAAAGAGATAGAATGGCCTGAGTCAGACCTTATCTACTCCTAGCCCAATAGCCTGTGTAATGACAATGACTGGAGGTCTATTCATTAAAAAAATAATAATAATAAACCAGTGATAATTTGCCTGTTCCAGCAGGAGAATGCGTCAGCTGATCCTCTTCCTACTGAGCCGACAATTGTTTCATTTTGGCTTATGCTTGATTCGCCCTGCCCTAGGCTCCATCCCTCTTCACCTTAGTTAGACTTGGAAAAACTCTGCCTTCCTGGATCCCAGGCTCCTCTTGGACATTCCACCTCATAACATGGCTCCTTCCTCCTCCAGGAGATGTGGGAATTCTGGCATCTTATAGAGCCACGCTTCATTTTATTGAATTACAACATAAACTAAAGTTGTGGGAAATCATCCTTTCAGGGAATTTAGTAGTTAGTTCAGACAATGGGAGCAGAGGTTGCTTTCTTGGCTCCAGCCTGTGGGTGCAGAGATCTCCTCTTCTCATGAGAATTGCTTCAGGTGGAATGCACTGTAGAATTCACGAGAGAGCAACTTGGCACCCTTTCTCCTGATCTCCCCCCAAACCAGTCTCCACGTAGGTAGGGGTGGCTTTACTGAGAGAATGCCTTTCCTTCTTCAGCTATGGCAGTCTATGAAATCTGTGGCATTTTTGGTGCCACTGCAGCTGCAGGATCTTTATAATAATTCCATCCTTCGTCAACCATGACCACTTCCTTTCATCTACTGGTCCCTTAATGGCACCCTCATCTCCTCATCTGCTGGTCCTCTGTCTTTCAGTTTTAGATTTTTTCTAACCATGTCTATATATTTTTAAATATAGTTGGGGAGCAAGGAGCCCTCCTCCTCACAACAACACACTCAATTACCATCCGCCACCACCTCTTTTTTGCCCATTCATTACCGGAGACCAAAGAAAATACATAATTAACATTTAAAAACCCTCACAGTCTAGCATGCAATAACTGGCTATGGTGAGGCCATACTCTATGGCCATATCCATGAATTCAACTGGGAAATCAGGCAGGCTGTGCTATGATACCACTGTCCTCCTGTCAGCTGCCCCATCTGGGCTCCTTCCCAATCCTGCCCCAACCCCTAACCAGCTCCTGCCTCTACACAGCATGGCTCTTTCCAGGTATTCTAAAAGTAGGGACTGTGACTCCTTCACCTTGGGAGCCCCAGACCTAAGGGGGGTTTGAAACATAGTCTGTGCTCCATAAACATGTGTTGGATGAGTGAATATAGGAATTATAAAATAAATGCAGCTCTTCCTCCAAACATAGTAAGGATTCTAGCCTTTAAGGTTTAGTGAACTTGCCCTGGCTGATGTGGCTCAGTTGGTTGGGCATCATTATATGCATGGAAAGATTGCCAGACTGATTCCCAGTCATAGCACATGCCTGGGGTTGTGGGCTCTGTCCCCAGGAGGGAACATGCAAAAGGCAGCCAATCCATGTTTGTCTCTCACATCAATGTTTCTCTCTCTCCCTCCCTCTCCCTTCCTCTTCCTCTAAAAATCAATAAAAATCTTTTTTAAAAATAGTGAGCTCTGTCCTGTGGTAATTAAGATATCTTGGTGTGGAAGCATCCAGGCTTTTTCATGGATAAGATCCATCACCATTATCTCTTGCCTGAATTCTTACAAAGGTCCCCCTAATCAGTCTTGCTGCTTCCACTCCTCCAGACATTTCCCACATAAAAATCAAAATAATCCTCAAAACATGTAAATCCTATTTTGCTTAAGACTTCCAAGTTTCCATTGCAATGAGGATAAAATGCAAACCCCTTACCATGGGCTACTTGTAATGTCCTTTAGCATCTGAATGCAAACATCATTCCAGTTCTCTCCTGCCTCCCCTCTCCACTCTGGCAGGGCTGGCTCCTCTCCCTGCAGGGCTCTGCTTAAATGTCACTTGCTCAGAGAGACTCAACTTGAACAGCTCATCTCAGATTAATTCCTCTCCCATTTTTCTCTCCGACTCTGCAGTCAGTATGCTTGTTTCGTGATTTTATCACAATGGGAAATTAGTGATTAATGTGTCTGTTCACTTGTATTTCTTGTATAGTTTCTCTATCAAACATGTTTGGTAAGGTAGGGAGGGAGCATGTCTGCCTTGGTCAGCGTCTCCCCAGTGTCCACTAGAGAGCCTGGTGCAGAGCAGGTATTCAGAAAATGTTGGGCAAAGGACCCTCAGTGGTAACTGCCCTTCCACCTGTCCTCATTGGCAAGTGCAGTCTTGGTGTGATGACTTGGGAGCCTGGGAAGGAGGGGAGCTGGGATCAGAGGACACTGTTGCTTTCCTCAGAACTACTCATAACATTTTGGGATCTGGAACAAGACTCCAAATTGAGAATTTATATTTGGAATTCTCTGACTCCGTGGAGTTCTCCGAAGCCAGAGGACAGCTGGCTCATGCCCATAAACCCTGGTCTAGCCCTCTTCTTTCCTCTCCACCCTCCGCCCTACCTTACCCTATAAGAGGACATCTGAAATCTCTTCCCAGCAGCTTGACCTGACCACCCCTTTGCCTAGAGGTGTGCACACCAGCAACTCAATCTGCCCTCAAGAGAATGGATGCGGAAAGAGGTCTAAGCAGGTTCTAGATTTGGGTCTAGGCTTCGACAGGGATTTCTGGGTGGGCCACATGGCAGGGGGTGTTGGCTTTGGAGGAGCATGTCCGTTGGTTACACTGACTCCTCTTCCTGTGGGAAGACTGCTGGGTGAGGGCCACAGTGGATTCTCCAGCACAGTTAGCTCAGGTGAGGGTGTTATTGCCCTTGTCTAAGGATTTCACTTGCCACAGCTAAAAAAAATAATATAAAGATATTTTGATGCCAAAAATAAGACTGAGATATGTAGAGAAGTTAGTAAAAACATGTCTCTTTTGCTTAAAGGCTGCCCACCAACCAACGTCACAGGCCTCTTGCCCACCTCCTACTTCTTCACCACCCCACACCTGCCCTGTGCCTATGCTTACATCCAAGGATGCACAGGCCCATCTATGCCCATGCCCCAAGCCCCACTGGCCACTGTCACACATGCTCAGCTCTGCAATAAAAGCCAGGCACTACCACATATCTTGCTTAAAAGATACATAGACTTTTCCATCTGGGGTTGGGGGGGGGGGAAGAAAGTTCAGATATGGGAGAGTTCATTGAATTTGAATATTCCTACTATTTGACACATTGCAGAGGTACCTAGAAGTCTAATTCCTATTAGTTTGGGGCTCGTCAGTCTTTCAATGTTGACCAAGAAAGCAACTAGCATCCAGCTCTTTCCAGATGATATTTTCCAACTGGTGGTTTAGTGACAGATATCACCAATCAAATGCAATGAACTCTCCGATTTCTGGACTTTTCTTTTTTCCAGATGGAAAAGTCTGTCCATCTTTCAAGGAAGATATTCAGCAGCCACTGGCCGGCCAGAAACATGACTCTCCACCAGTCCCACTGGGAAACACAAGTTTACTATCAAATAATTATCCATTATTGTGGTTTTGGCTGTTCAGGCATGTAATGAACTCCTTAGATATTTTTTTTCTGCAATATTTCTGAGACAGAATACATGTCAGTGCAGCCTGGAAATGTTAGCAAAATGATCAAAACCCTAAACTCTAAAGAAAAGAAAGGAGAAAGGTCTAGCTCTGAGAGAAATAGAGGGGGAGACTGGAAACGCTCCCAGAATAGAACTGCGTTCAGCCATCAGCCTTCACAGCACCCGAGAAACAACACAGCTGCCTGGCGTACCTGCACCCTCCGCACCTTCGCCCCGCCTGCTGACACCTGCCCCCAGGTGCCAGTCCCTAAGTCACTGAAGGGCAGAGGCAGAAAACTGAGCGCTATTTTGTTCGATCCCCCTCTTTTGTAGACGACCAAAAAGGGCTCAGAGGAAGGCAGGCATTTGTCGAAGGGCAAAATTCATCATTATAATTATCATCATCCCCACCGTAATTGAAGCTGCTGAATTTTAACTGATCACTCATTACAGGCCAGGCCCTGTGCTAAGCACTTGAAACTCATCATCTCGACATGATATTGAGCTCTGGAGTCTACAGAGGTGGGTTCTGGTCTCAAAAGCAGCGCACATAGAAGTAAAATCCACCTCTGCGGCCTCGGCACGCAGGTTCTCGGTTACATAATGCCATCACCATGCGCACGAGTGGGAATAGCACTGCACTGAACACGGTTTTTGTTGCTGCCGTGTTGTTTTCAAATGAAGCCCACATTTTAGTGCTATCTAAAATCTAGCTTCCATTTGGTATATTTTACTGTATTCACAAGGCTTTGCCCCTGATAATACTTGGCTTTTCTGAAAAGTCAAACTTATCTTTAAAGTATAAAATTATATCTACTGGGGATATTCAAAAGAATAGTCCACACGAGCCCAGCCAATGTGGCTCAGTGGATTAACTGTCATTCCAGGGACTGAGAGGTCCTGGTTCGATTCCCGTTCAGGGCACATGCCCGGGTTGTGGGCTTGATCCCCAGCAGGGAGCGTGCAGGAGGCAGCTGATCAATGTTGCTACCTCACATTGATGTTTCTATCTCTCTCTCTCTCTCTAAAAAATCAATAAAAACATTTTTTAAAAAGAAGAATAGACCACAAGCTCTTCTGGCATTTCCTCACAAGGAGCTCCAAAGACACTAAAATATGTAACAGTGAAATAATAATTAGGAAAAGTATAAACCTTACCACGGGACATCTAACACTTCTTTGGATGAGACTATTCTAGTGGGTTGTATATTTGTTTGTGTTTGAAAAAGGGAAGTCAGCAACTGCATTGTAGTTTCAACCTCTAGATGTCAGGACATTCAGGTTTCTTAGAAACAATGGATTGCAAAAAAGAGTGTCCCAGATTATTAAAGGGAAGGTGGATTTTGTAAAAAAAAAAAAAACTTCTTATTTTGAACTAATTATAGACTCACAGAAGTTGCAGAAGTAGTATAGATAAGTCTTATGTGCCTGTCACTCAGCTGCCTCCAGTGGTGACATCTTATAGAACTCTATAGCACCTTGATACGACACTATGCGCCAGCCTAGAGATATCACTGAATTTTCACCAGTTTCTTCATATATTTCTTCCTTCCTCCCTCCCTCCCTCCCTCCCTCCCTCCCTCCCTTCCTTCCTTCCTTCCTTCCTTCCTTCCTTCCTTCCTTCCTTCCTTCCTTCCTTCTTTTCTTCCTCCTCTTCCTCCCCCCAGCCTCCTCCTCTGGTTCAGCAAGTCCTTGTGCATGACAGTAGTTTTAGAGTGGGAAAGTATATGGAGAATGAAGTTAGTCAGGCGAAGTTTGAATAACAGCTCACCCGCTTTCTGGGACATATAACTTCTTGGAAACATTTGCTCTCTCCCTGTGAGATGCTTCTTTGTGTTAGGTATTTGAGGGCATTAGTGATGAGGTAGTGAGTACTCATGAAGTGCCTGGTCACCGGTGACGTTCCTTAGCTAAATGGATATTTGATGAGACCTGGAATTTCCCATCACACTGACTCAGAGAGATAACTACATCTTTCCATCTTGGAGTGCCGCCCCATGCATATCACCTACTTAAAATATATGTTCTGATGATTTATTAGCAGGAAAGAAATGTGATATATTCATTACATCCACTGCAACTTTCCCCTTCTTATCTAAAATATGTCCTTCCTTGGGAAATCCCGAATTTATCACCTCATTTTCATTGAACTCTTTGATGGGAATCCTGCTGGTACTGAAGCAGGATAGCATCAAATAGAAAGAACATCCTGGCTGAACCCACAGACAAATGCTGTGGGGATGGGGAACACTTTTCATGTATCAATCAAATGCACTTTTCTATCCGTATCTGAACACTGAAGGTCAAAGTAAGAGTTTCTGAAAAGCTATGTGGACAAAACAAATAAAAAGGAATGCTTACTTTGAAACAGGTTTCTTCCTTTTGCAAAAATACTGTTTCTACCATTTTTTAAAGAGGCTCTGCTAGTACATTTTAAATGATTTTATAGGTTAAAGAAATGGACTTTGCCAGGTAGACATTATCTATAACTTTCCAGAAACACAGATATGGGGCACAGTTATTATCACTGATTCATAAAATTAAGGAAGGAAGAAATGAAAAAATAGAATGACAATCTGGATTCTTGGTGCTACTTGGGAGACAGGCATGATTTCTTTTCAGCATGTCTCCCCTTTTACTCTGAACATCTTATTTGGATGGAAAGTTCTCTGTAAATCACCTCAATAAAGACTAAGTAACTCCCTCCAGCAGGATTCAGATTTCCATTATTTTATATACTAAAATGCCGACAAATTTTGCAAATCATATTACAATAGATAGAAATGTGGCAATTACAATATAAAGTCCTGAGGAAGAACCATAAGAAGTTGCTTTCTTCTTCTAATTTGGGAGAAAAGGGGCAAGAAGGACCAACGAAGTTAAAACACGCACGCGCGCGCACGCACGCACACACACACACACACACACACACACACACACACATGGAGGTGCTAGCTGAAAACGACTCGTGGTCCCTTGTGCCCATGATTAAAGCGCAGCCAGATAACCACGTGAGACACATTATTCACGTTTCATATTAGAAGGAAAGTGATTCATTTTCAGATACAGAAAATAAAAAAAAAAAAATACCTCGCCATATTGGAGCAGAATATAACATTCAGGAAAACGTGAGTGAAGCCCATTATTAAGTATCCTTCTAAATGTATCATACAATGAAAATAAATGATAAAATAAAAGTCTTTGGTGCACCATCTTTTCTAACCCCCTATTTAAAAGAAATGAAAAAGAAGTTAGGGTGAGGGGAGGAGGCCTGGAGAAAGGGAAACAGGGAAGGAAAAGTGATTTCTCTTTCTTCTCAGAATTGGCCTCAGTGAAGGGCAGCTTGGACTTCCTAACGCATCAGTGAATCTGAAAGCTTGCGGGCCAGGTCTGAAGGAAGGGGAGGAGCCTTTCTGTCAGCCTTCTTCAAGCCTTCTCAAAATACCCAGAGATCCCTGCTCCTGGCAACATGTGCCAAATTTCTTCAAACTGTACTAACACATCTCTCTCATTTAGTCCCCCATGTATTATGGTTCTATAACGGATGATGCTCTAAGAGGGAATTATACCAATAAACACTGACTAGACAGTCATTAAGTTTGGAAAATGCAGTAAATATTATTATAATTCGTATTTGGGAATTATTCAAGAGTACATGTGTTAAGATCATACCTGTCCATCAGAAAATGCATATGTTTATTAAACACCCATAGGGCCTATCATGTGAGTCACTGTGACTGGTGCTGCAGCTGGAAAGATTCATTCACGCAACCAATATTCATTGAAAACTTATTTGATAGTAGGCATCTGAGTTTAATAGTAAACAAGCTACAGGAAGTTTCCCTATGGAGCATATGAATCACTCATATGAATGCTTTTAATTTGCTCTTACCTCAGGGGAGCGAGATGGAGGAAGATGCAGACATTTACACGAGTAAATAAATGTAGTAAAATGTATATATACTTTTACAGAAATGCACTAAAATATATACAGTATATACTATTACAGAACTATACATATGTATATATACACACACATATATATGCATGTATAAATACATACATATACATGTATATGTATGATATATATGTATATATGTCATGCATCATATGTCTAGGCATCATATATATATATGGTAAATGTTATTTTCCTTCTTTCTGAATTTGGTTTATTGCCCATAAAATAGAAATAGCAATACCTCCTTCACAGGACTATTAATGTAATTAAATTAAGTAACATATAGAAAAGCTCCACCATAAACTTCAGGGAGAGAAATCCGAACTCATCCTCTTATTATCCCAAGTTCTGAGTATCTACATGAAGGAGTTGTTGGTATGAGAACAGCCTGAACATGAAAATAAATCATAAAAGTTCTAAGGAAACCATTCGTAATAACTCTATATGGGATGAGAAAAAACAATTTAACCAGACCCTCATGGCTTCATCCCTTTGCAGCCCACCTAAGAGATGGTCAACCCTCACGTCAACTAATCTTAGGCCTTTAAATTACTTGCAAAATTGCCGACGCCTCAGAATGCACGAAACCCTGCAATAACGAACAAAGAAATTCAGAGCTGGTGCTGGCTTTCTTTATGTTTATTTTTTCCCTGCTCAGATGTCTGTGTTACTGAATAAGGAAGTGAAGAAAACATGAACTGAAAAGGAGCATAAGACAAAGCAGAGTTAAGGGGTCATTAGAGGGTGATGAATCAGTAGGCGATGTGTCAGAGTGTGCTCAGTAAGTAGTGGTATGAAAAGGTATTGGAAAAGGGGTCAACGAGGGAGGCATACTCCCTTATGCAATCATCACTTCAAGGACCCACTCACAGAGAACCAGATAATAGATGAGAAAGCCTGAGCCGGTCTGGAACAGGAGACACAGAATTTGGAATAATTAGTGTGCCAGCTAAGGGAAAGGGAAAAACAGAGTAGGGACTTCAGAGCAGAAGTCAAACAGGTCACCAGAAAATAAGCGATCAAAGATCAAAGGGAAATGATGATGGAAAGGATAGGAAGAAGAATTTATAAAGGGGTAAAACTGTGACTCCATGACAAGAAGGAACACAATACAGAAGAGACACTGTTGAGGATAAAATCCAAAGAATGTAAGTATTCTAATTCCTGGACACCCGCCACTCATGCCTAGGCATCTTTTCAACCAGAAAGCCTGCTCTCAAGATCAATAGTGACTTTTAAGGCTGAAAGTTGATGACCTTTCAACTCATTATTCATCAAAAGGAAGGAAAAAAAGTAAGAGAGAGAGAGAGAGAGAAAGAAAAAGAGAGAGAGAGAGAGAGAAAGAGAGAGAAAGAAAGAGAGAGAAAGAAAGAGAGAGAAAGAAAGAGAGAAAGCAAGCCAGCCCTGGTCCAGTAGCTCAGTTGGTTAGAGCGTTGTTTCTATACGCAAAGCTTGCGAGTTCCATCCCCGGTCAAGGCACATAAAAAATCAACTAATGAATCATAAATAAGCGGAACAACAAATCGATGTTTCTCACTCTCTAAAAAAAAAAAAAAAAAAAAAAATCAATAAATTTCAAAAACAAAAAAGAGAAAAATGAGAGGCAGACAATTGAACCTAGATGAAATTGGCATCAGTTGGAAAATCAAATGATTAATCCAGTCTTTTAAATGAAAATTGATGTTGCCTATAACCGATATAACTTAAGAAACAGCCTAGATAGACACTCCATTAACAACTCCCAAGTTCCCCAATAGGAGCAGCATAATGTTTCAAACAAATAAAAATAAAATTGAAGCCAGAAAGTTCTGAGTTCAAATGTCGGCTTGGCCATATACTAACATGTGCAGGCTTGGAAAGTAAGCCTGAGACTCATTTTCCTCAATAACAAGATAAAATGAACGATGATTCTTACCTACCAGGCAATGAGATACTGTTTTTAAAGTATCTAAGATGTACCAGGTGCTCAGTTAACAGTGTTCTGTCCCCAGATTTCTGAGGCTGGCCTCAAGGCACGTAGATAAGTTGCAAATATAAAATAAGTTGACTAAGTTTTAAACAACAAAAACATCACCAAGCCTTTTACTAGATGATGTTCTTGCAAAGTAGACCCCCAGGAAGGCAATGAACAAAAGTAGCCAGCCCAGCCTTGCTAACAACACTCTCAGCTGGAGTCCCTCCTCTAGAACTGCTCTGCGAGCTCAGGGCACCTTCTTTTGATTATCCACAAAGGTGAAAAATGTCATTCTTCTGAGGGGGCACTGACTTCTAGAAATAGTCAGCATCATTTGGATCCAAGACTGGCAAATAAGATCTAGCTGAAGTGTGACCACAAGGCAATGAGGCTGATTTTCTCCTATGACTCACCATCTAATTCAGAAGAAATTTTCAAAAAGTTCTGGGTCCTATCAAAATAAAAGCACCAGTACATGAAGATGGTGATATGAGCACCTTTATTGCACCATTGAACGTAGAGGCGAGAATTATTGTATGTCTGCCAACAGGGGAATGGATGGCTGAAAAAATTTGTGTTATATCTCTACTGTTAAAGATTATATAGCTACCAAACAAAATGAGTTAGAGAAGTTTTTCTTAAAGTGTGTCCCTTGCCCTGGCCAGTTTGTCTCAGCGGTTAGAGCATTGCCCTGCGGATCGAAGAGTCACGGGTCTGATTCTGGTCAAGGGCACATGTCTCGGTTGTGGTTCAGTCCCTGGCCCTGGTCTCTCTCTCTTTCTCTCTCTCTCTCCCCCTCTGTCTCTGTCTCTCTGTCTCTCTCTGTGTGTGTGTGTGTGTGTGTGTGTGTGTGTGTGTGTGTGTGTCTCTCCCTCCATCCCTCCCACTCTATCTGAAGATAAATGGAAAAATATCTTTGGGCGAGGATTTAAAAAAAAAAAAGTGTGTCCCTATAACAGTGTCAACTTGCCTGAGAACTTGTTTAGAAATGTAATTTCTTGGGCCTCAACCCAGATTTATTAAATCAGAAATTCTGGGGGATGTGGCCCAACAATCTGTAATTTAGTAAGTCCTCCAGGTGATTCTGCTACATGTTAAAATTTGAGAATCACTGAATTGGAGCCATGTCCTCCATTTACCTAGAACAGGAACGTTTGAGATATGTCAAGTAAGAAAAGCAAATTGCAAACCAGTAAGAGACATTTACAGTTGAACGAGATTGTGAGTGTGCATATTTGTGTCTGTGTGTAGAATAAAGTTGTGGTAGGTTATTTGCTAGACTCTTAAAATAAATAGTATTGATGATGGTAGGGTGAGGACAGATGGAGAAAGGGGGATGGGGCGGGGAGAGAGAGAAAAACAAACAGAGACAGAGAAAGACATATACCTTGTATATAGAGGGATTTCTCATACTCCACTTTTTACTTAAAGCCAACCGTGCATTCCTTTGACTCCTTTACTCCTCAGTGAGTGTTAACAGTTTCTTTTTTTTTTAACTTGTTTTTTCTTTATTGACTTTAGAGGGAGAGGAAGGGAGAGGGAGAGAGAGAGAGAAACATCGATGAGAGAGAACATCGATTGGCTGCCTGCTGCATGCCCCCCACTGGGGATCTGGCCCACAACCTGGGCATGTGCCCTGAACAGGAATCAAACCGGCAACTTCTTGGTGCATGGGTCGACGCTCAATCACTAAGCCACACCGGCCGGGCTACAGTTTCTTTTTCTTCTGTAAGCGTCATGTTAAGATCTAGAAGCACTGCCTACAAGTGTGTACATAAGAAATAAACAGGATATGGGCATACTTAATATGTATTATAATTCTCCAAAGACCATGCAACTGTCTGCTGGCTAAAAGGCTGCCACTCAAGATTAGGGACAACATATGTTAGTTTCCACATTTCCAAAGAAAGGAAGGCTGAGAATTGACAGCTGTCTGCTAGGAGGGCCCATTTACAAAGACTTTTCTTTTTCTTTCATAAACAGAAAGTTCTGTGTTTCTCAGCAGATCAAATATGTGGTTTTATTGCTAATCCCTGGGCGATTGCTTTGCAAATTGGCCACCTCTGTTCAGAAAGACATTTTTTTCCCTTTATTGATTTTACAGAGAGAGGAAGGGAGAGGGAGGGAGAGATGGAAACACTGATGAGAGAAACACTCGATTGGCTGCCTCTTGCATGCCCCACACTGGGGATCGGGCCTACAACCTGACCAGGAATCGAACCAGCGACCTCTTGGTGTATGGGTTGATGCTCAACCACTGAGCTACACGGGCCGGACAGAAAGACATTTTTTTAAAACTTTTTTATTAGAAATAGCTTTTCTTTAAAAAAAAGTTAACTGAGCTCAAACTATCCTCCTTAATTGGGCCATACCCGACTTATGCATAGAGTCTTACCAGATTTGTTTTCAAAGCCTCAACATTTTCACAGATGTCTGGAAAGTTTGGGGATGTCCTGAGCAAAGCCCAGGCAGAGGGAAGCCTTGGGTGTCTTGGAGCACCCCGCAGGCTTACCCAACTGTGGTCCCGTGAGAAGGCCCCGAGTCTTTGCCTGCTCAACACGCTCTCACACACTCCCCAGCATGCTCAGCCTGGCCTGCAAAGACTTGAGCACCCTTATGTAGGAACCGAGTCATCTTTCTCATGAATCAAAACTAGGTGGCAAAGGGAAGTCAGCATAACATACCCAAGGCAGACTCCGTTGGTGAAAACCAGATGATTATCAAAAGCACAGAAAAGCCAGAGGAAAAAGAAGCAAGGTCAAGTGTGTGTGTGTGTGTGTGTGTGTGTGTGTGTGTGTGTTGGGGGGTAGGAGGTCCTGGCACAAACTCCAGATATTCCAGGTTAGGATCTCAAGCACTAAGCAAAGTGATGTGGGGAAGCTGCAGCTTTCCACAAACATTCTTAACTCCTCAAATTTTGCAAGGCATACCTTCCCTGGCTCCTGCTTGGGCTCACGTTCCCTATGACATTCCTGTAGGATAAGGAGGGACTGTTCCTTTCTTACTAAATTAAAAAAATGTGCACAGTCCCTTGAACACATCAGATTTAAATATCTCATGCATGTTTTTTAACTGAATCAATGTCAGAGTGGTCGGTGGTGTTTTTGGCCTGCTGTCCATCTCCCACCAGCACATGACATGGGAATCGAACCAGCGACCTCTTGGTGTATGGTTTGACCGAACAGGTCAACCTGTTCGGTGATTCTCAGCCTGGTCACTTTAGAAACAGTTAGAAAGCTTTTTTATGCCAATTCCAGACCTCACCTTAGATCAGTTCCACTGAAACTGTTGGGAGGCAGGGGGAGCATGGGGGACAGAGTTGGGCATTTGTAACTTCTTAAGTTTCCAGAGGAGTCTAATATAAACCCAGGAGAGACAACTACTGCACTAGGTCTTATTTAGGTTCCTAGAAGGAAGGTTAGAGCTTCCTGTGTGTGGTTGAAAGAGGTGAACTTCAAGGTCCTTTCCAATCAGAAGAAGGGTCAGTGATTTTCAGAAGGCAGTCAGCTACAATAATGATTTTTCCACAAGCAGCAGTGCAAGGGATTCTTCAAGGTTAAAGAGAAAGACTTGCCAAATGAATTGAAAAATCGAGCCCTCTATCTAGACAATTCCAACCAACAGAACATAAACATGAATATAAATATGTACTTTGTAGTTATGTCAATAATCTAATATTTTAGAGAATCCATTTTTTTTTCATACATTTATTTTTTATTGGTCTCAAGGGTCCAGAAAAACCAACTCTAGAATTGGACACAGACTACTTCTTAAACTTTACCTAACTCCTTTAACTATGAATAAATTAGGCTGCAGTAACCACATCTAATTAATAGGCACTGAGCCATATTAACTACAAAATACATCACTATATGAATAATTGAAACATCCAAAGTTTTCAGACAGTCCCTCTGTTCTACCACAAGTAACTTAACAACCGGCCTCAATAGAATTACCCTAAATATTTCTTTAAAAAATTGAAGGCCTGTTTGTTTCCTCAAAGACTTAGAATGAAGTTAGACAACCACTCACTCCTGTGGTGACTGAGTCCCTCGGCACTTACACGGAGATGGAAGAAGGAGAGATTTTCCTCCAGACCCTCCTCACGTGCATCCTAAGTTTGACTCTGGGAAGAAGTAGCATGGGCGAGGGAAGGAGTAGAAGATAGTATCTTCCCTGAGCTGCAATTTCAAGGAAGTCACTTCTCACGTTTTCAAAAGTAGATCATTGCTTTAGATCTCCTGACTCAGCAGGAGACAAGGGAGTTGGGAAGGTTCTGATTCACAAATAAAACCAAATCTCAGAGAGCAGAAGGACGAACCCAGGGAGTCAGAGAGGGGAGCAAGTGTATAATGGTCTGAAAAAAAGAAAAAGAAAACTTAGAGCATCGTCCCACAAAGGCTTATTCTCAAGAAGAAAGAAAATGAAAAGGAATGTGAATTCATCCATCCATCCAGAGTTTACTATGAATCCACTGGGTGTTGGGCCTTGGAAGAGATGCAATGATGAGTCTGAAAAGCAAATCCTAAGGCAAATGATGGGTGTTAGAAAGCCACAAAAGGAGTTTACTGTATCAATAATACTAATATTAATAATAAATAAAGGTTGCCCTGGCTGGTTTTGCTCAGTGGTTAGAGCACTGGCCTGTGGACCAAAGGGTCATGGGTTTGATTCCTGGTCAAGGGTATGTACCTGGGTTTCAGGTTCGATCCCCAGTCCCAGTCAGGGTTGTGTGGGAGGCAACCAATTGATGTGTCTCTCTCACATCAATGTCTCTCTCTCTCTCTCTCCCTCTTTCCCTTCTACTCTATCTAAAATTCAATGGGAAAATATCCTCAGGTGAGGATTAACAAAACAGAACAAAAATAATAATAATAAATGTGTTGTGTGCGTAATTATGAGCCAGTATTGTACTAAAAAACCTTTCACACACATTCTCTTATCAAATTCCCTCAGGCACCTGATAAGATATCTACTATTTATTCCCATCATACAGCTAAGGACACTAGGCTCAAAGTGTCTAAGTACGTTGTGTAAGTTCTTCCGGTTAGAAGGAATTGACTGTGTCTTCAAAAGCAGATCTAGCCTACTTTAAACCCCGAGTCTTAAACAGCTACTTCATTTAATTGTTTATAAGCTATTGAGAAACCAAGACACAATTTCAGAGTGGTGACATAAACAGCTTAGATAAATCACACAATCTACATTCTGGTTGAATGTCATGCCAAGGGGCCTAGCTCCAGGGTCTAATCCGCCCAGCCTGCCACCTCCCTGTCCCAGCAGCATGCCCACCTCTCCCTGCATTGCTGGCCATTCCTGGGATGGCATTCAGGTTGCTTCACAGCCCACAGAAGCCACAAGGCAGAGTACAGGGGATGCTAAAGTGGCCACATTGAAAGGACAAGCTTCCCTCAAAAAACAAAATAACTTAACATTACACATAGGAACATCAGTCTCCACCCCAGTGCAGGGCAGAATGTCTCCATTGGCTCAGAAGTCCAGCTTCTTCCCTAGTGGTAAAGACTAGAAACTCAATCAGCACCCACATCTATCCTTAGACACTAAGGTACCATCTCTCCAAATCAAAATCCTCATAGCCCTCCGGTAAACTGTTATAAATAAGGAAAGTAAATGCTCATGTACGAGTACAGCATTGCAAAGGGGGCTGTGAGAAGTTCTTGAGCCAACCTGCTTGAGTTTCGTTCCAAAGGTCTCTTTCTTGTCATGTGACCTTTCTCATGTTGCATAGCTACTAATTGCCTCGGGTCATCCCAGGTTTGTTGTGATGATTTAAAGCATCGGTGTACTTAGAACAAGTTTGGCATGTAGTATGCATCTAGACATACATTCTCCTCCTCATAGCTGACATTCTGTGATTAGAGATGTCCTTCTCTGTCAGATGTACCGGCCATATCCGACAATCTCCATTGGATATTCAAAGATCACATGGACAGCACACTTCAGCTACGACGGCCTTACTGCGAATTGGGTATCATGTTGTTTTCTTCACTTTAATGAAGGCACGAGCTGTCAGAGTATACTTCTGCCCAGGGAGATATGGAAGAGGATTTACCAGGTATAAAAGGTAGGGTGGGCTGAAGACATGAAACACACATTTCCACTCATTTGCTGTTTTACAGAGACTTAATCCCCGGGAGACCCTGCTGTTGATTACAAATCTCCTCTAATCTCTCCCAGAAAAAAAAAAAAAAAAAAAATTCTTGCTAAATCTTCTTCCCTTGCCCCTCACATTGGTTACACAAAGTCCTTCTGAACCATCTCTTACATGAGCCCATTCAAACTAGTAATTACTAACTGGGTCATAGTTTCTCTTCATGTCTTTCTTACTACCTCAGCCCCAGGGGCCCCACTCCAGAATCACACATGCAGCCTTCCCTTTTGACATAATTACATCGTCGTTGTCCTCTGATTTCATTTACAGGTGCCAGAAGGCTGCCTCATGGACCCCTGCCGCCTCACCACTCCATTTAACCACTTTGCCCTCCGTTTGCCAGGCCTCACAGCCAGTGAGCTGAAACAGAGCGATCACTAATCTGGACGAAGGGATCTTGTCTTTTGCACCAAGCTCTGCTGCTCACGGGGGATGTGGCCTCTGCATATCAGACCCTTTTCTCAGCCTCCGGCTCCTTATCTGTGGAAAGAGGGCACTGAGCTCCCACGGACTCCAGCTCCCCTTTCAGTGTGAACATCTTATTAGATTTCACAGCGTCCCTGTTTTCCTTCTGACCTTTGGTTCCAGGCCTTCCCAGGACTAGCTCATCATCAGACAGAGAAACACTGACTGCCCACCTGCCAATCTGTGCTCAGGGCAGACTCCACTGGGAGGCAATGATCAAACGCCCAGGGCTGGCCCTGAGCCATACGTCAGCTCAACACTCTGTCGGAGAGGCTGCAGATGGAGACCTGGGAGACCTAGGATGTAGCATGCTGCCCTGCAGAATTAATAAGCAGGACCCAGTGCCCAGGGTGCTTGCCCTCCGTCAGCCTCAGTGGTTCTGCTCATCTGTCTCCTCACCATTCACCACCCCCGCCCCCAGCAGAACCTCAGAACCCAATCTCTGAATTAAATAGGGCTTAAAAATCAAAACAGCAGCAACAATAACAAAAACCCTAGACATGTGAACATCTCCAGTGAACAGGTACTCATGAATAATAACATTCCGTTGCTGATTATTACCAAGTGCCAGGCACATTTTGTCTCCTTTAATCTGCAAAACAATACCTGAAGGTTGGGCTGTGATTTCCCTGATCTGCACATGGGGAAGGTGTGGAGTGGTTTGGGAAATGCTAAGTCCTATCCTGACAGTCCGAGGGAAACTCTGCACTGTACTGCCTCTGGGGACCTTCCAGAACAGTCTGTACTCCCTTTAAGGAAAACTCTTCCTTAGACTGAGGCAAAAATCTATCTCCCTATAGCAGCCCCTCAGCCCTGCTTTTTTAATTTGATCCTCTCCTGACATGGATAAAGACACTCAATCCAATCAATTGTAATATTTTAAGATGAAGAACAATGAGACCAGGTAACAGTAAACCATGTGGCTTTACCTCCCTGGCCAATTCAAAGGCAGCTCAATATGTGGTCTCTGCCCTTTCTTCCTTCTCCAGTGTCATGTTAATAGAAGCCAGAGCTTTGACAATTAGGCAACTCATTTTTAAGTGACTGAAGAATTTATTATTATTCCATTCAAGGAAAGTTCCTACTGGAGCTTGGACAGCTGGTAACGGTTGCCCATAGAATTTCATTACACAAAAGAATATTTAGTGGAAATCATCGTCAAGGAAATATGGGGGTAAAGAACAGAAACATGTCTTTTGATCGACATTCAGGTCAGAGGATCAAATGATTCTGATTGGAAGTGCATTATGCTACGTGACCCCACTTGTCCTCCCACTCACTGGCACGACTCGTTTCGTGAGACCTTTTGTGATTTCCCTTGACGGAGATATGTTCTGGGTGTTTCCTATTTAAGCAAGTTGCTAGCTCTGTGAATGGTTTCATTTTCCTGCTGTTTTGGTTTTTTTTTTTTTTTTTTTTTTTTTTAACTGCCTCTGTGGACCTAAACAGAATGAGCTGAGCACAGCTCACACATGGCAAACTCACTAATCATGAAGCCACTGCTCAAACCAGCAGAAGATGCCTGTTTTCAATGCACCGTATCAGAGTCTACCCACTGGCTGCCTCCGCAGGGAGCTGCAACCATACCAAAATGGATATGCTGCTCTCAGATAGGCATTTCACCCCTCCATTTGTCCCTCCAGGGGTTGCAATGGGGTGAGAGGTTACTATTAAGACCTACCAGCCTTGTCCTGGCCAGTTTGGCTCAGCCGTTAGAGGGTCGGCCTTTGGACCCGGGAGTCCCAGGTTTGATTCGATTCCGGTTAAGGGCACGTACCTGTCCGGACCTGGTTGGGGTCGTGTGGATGGCAACCAATCGATGTGTCTCTCTCACATCAATGTTTCTCTCTCTCTCTCTTTCCCTCCCACTCTGTCTGAATATAAATGTAAAAATATCCTCGGGTGAGGATTAAAAAATAAATAAATAAAAAATAAAAATAAAACCATTTCTTAAAAAAAAAAAAAAGACCTACCAGCCTTGGTCATATCTAGTCATGGACAGTTATGACCTGTGCTCAGCCTATTCCACCTTGCCCAGACCCTGAGGCAGGAAACTCTGGGTAAAGGGTATATAAGCAGATCATGCCCCCATGCTTGTTATCTGCTGTGAATTTTGCTCAAAGTGCCCACAGAAACATTAGGCAACAACTCCTTAACTAATACCCACTGAGTGTAGCCAGTCTGCCTCCTTGGTCTTCAAACAGGTCCTAGTATCTCCATTTCAACTCCACCTCCACCAGGGATGGAACTGAGCCCACACCTGCACCCCACGCCTTCCCAACATGACCTGGTTGATGAACTCTGAGACTCTTGCCTCATTCCAGCTGACACCCTCACAAGAGATTGGATATCCTTGCTTTGCCCCAAGAACACATCTCCCATAGCTAAAGACAGATTCTTATTATATCCCAAGGATGTCTAGTCACCATGACTCATTCATGTCACCATCCATGGAAAAAGTCAAATCCTTTCAACACAAACCCCAATCTGCTCTGATCAAGTTGGACAGTTTGAACATTTGGCCCTTTCCAGAACGTTTGGTCTAACTTGGTTTTCCCCAGCCCGTGTTCCAGGGGGAACCCAGTACCTCCTCTCCTCCCCTGTGAACTCCGAGCATTTGTGAGGGAGCTGGTCCAAATCAGGGAGTACAGTATGGAACTCTGGCTCTGGGTCAGTTTTGCCCGAGATGTTACAATAGTGAGAGCTGCCCAGAGGACCTTACCAATGTTGGCAATCAGCCCCGTGAGACCTGAATGATTTGGGAAACAGATGGGATTTTATGGACCATTGGGTTTATAGCCACAGAGTACAGAGAGGACTGGATTAGAGCCATGGCCTCAAAAGCAGGGATCGGGTCTGTTTCACTCACCAATGTTTATAGTGCCAAGCACAATGCCCGGCAAACAGGAGACATTTGCTGAATACTTGTTGATCAGCAAATGGATCGATAATGTATGTTGAAGTCCTAACCCTCAGTACCTCAGAATGTGACTGTATTTGGAGGTGGGTCCTTTAAAAAAATAATTAAGATAATAGGGACCCTAATCTGATGTGACTAGCATTCTTAGTAGAGGAGATTAGGACATAGACACACACAAAAACCACGTGATGACAAAGGGAAAAGGTGGCAATCACCTTGCAAGGAGAGAGGCCTCAGATGAAATCAACCACGCTGACTCCTTGTTCTGAGACTTCTAGCCTTCAGAACCAAGAGAAAATGCATTTCTGTTGTTTAAGCCACCCATTCTGTAGTAATTGTTATGGCCATCCCAGGAAACTAATGTAAGTATTTGTGATACCTGATGGAATGGTTATCACATTCTCAATATAGTGCTTGGAACATCATAAGTACCACATACAGTTTAAGTGTTGTCATAATTAGCCATATATCAAATATGCTATGATATATAACTGCCCTCATATTCTGGATCTTGGGATTTTGTCCATGTGCAAATTCCATTTTTTGCCATCCTCTTATTGATTGATTGGTTGGTTTTAGAGAGAGAGGAAGGGAGAGAAACATCAGTTTGTTGTTCCACTTATTTATGCATTCATTGGTTGATTCCTTTTTTTTTTTATCTGTTGCCTCCCATATGCACCCAGACCAGGAATCAAACCAGCAACTTAGGTATGTGCCCTGAGTGGGAATCTCAAACCTGCAACCATTTTTGGTATACGGACAGTGCTCCAATCAACTGGGCTACCCAGCCAGGGCCTTTAGTTGATTCTTGTAGTATCCTGACTGGGAATCAAACCCGAAACCTTGGCATATTGGGACGATGCTCTAACCAACTGAGGTACCCAGCCAGGGATTTTGCCATCCTGTTTATGCTTAACTTAAATCTAATCTGGTATATATTGATTTAAATATACATAAAAAATCTTTTTTCTTTTCCACTTAAGTGTAACTCTTGGACTGAGAAACTAACATCAGCATGAAGAAATACTATATAATTCTTGGATTTCAATGATAAAACCATTTCATTTTGGCTAGATTTTCCTTAATTCCAAATAAGATCCTAAACATTTTCACACCCCTGAAATGACGTCAGATATTTTACTCAAATTGAATTTGAGTTATTGCCAATCTAAGAGAGCAGGTGTTCCAAGTTAAAAGGTTGGACCATACATGAAGTATAGGTTCCAGGGTTCCAGGGTAGGAATTCTCAGACTCAGTTTCTTCAGATGCAGACAGGTCCAGTCAAACAGGAACCCAGTAGCACCTGCTATGCAGTGTGGATGTGAGGTCAGGCCTCTTAAAAACACCTACTCATAACGGCACAAATTAGCACAGAGGGTGAGAAGGCCACACAAAGGATAATGCCCCAAATGTTTTCAGAGAAAGTGAGAAGGGAAAAAAATACTTTTTAACATTGACACCTTAATGGTCAGAGGCTATTAATGAATACTTGGGTAAGACAAATAGACAAAAAGACTATAAAACAGAAATAGAAATGCTCCTCTCAAGCTCCGTTGCTGCTTATTACCATCCAACCCTGTGATTGTATTGACTTACCTGTGCTATATCAAATTTTAATCACCATAAACCATAGACTAATACAGATCTGCCACCAACCAAGTACCCTTAGCAGAAGACTTTGATTAGTTTGGACATCTCTGAGACATTTTTAAGACTATCTAGCCTGGAAACCCGAAGATAAAAGGGAGCATCTGAAAAAAAGTTTATTTTGTTGTTCTTGCAGAAACTAGGTGTGACATTCTATTTCAAAGTCAGGACTTTCAGAAAAGTCTTGAACAAAAGAAAAAGGATGCATTTGGAGGGTTAAGGGAAGTAACCCCAGACAAGCATAATGCCCATAAAAAGAATCCCTTGAGAGGAAATGGCAAATTTGTGTCTGTTCCTTAGGCTAAATTACAACAGATTAATCTTATGGTTTTAGCACATCTTAATCCTTCAGACATTCTCTTGATGGTTCCTTCTTCCCGGTATATGAAGTTTAACATTAAACAAGCACATTTTAAATTGTGGGCCACAATACTAGTTCATCAAGACGTTAATAAATGGCCCCTTAAAAAATGTATCGATACAACTAGGGAATTTGCATATTTGCATACTATACCTCACACAGAGATTTATAATGCCCACAGGAATATTTAAGACCTGAAGAACTTGTATAATTATGGGACCTATCTGTTTTAATTGGCCTAATCCAAGGTCTTCCATGGACTATCTATTAACATCTCAACAAACAATGTTCTGCCAATCAAGGTTTGTGATGTGTTGGCTTAAATACTATGGTTTCTACCTAACATCTATGTACCTTTCCAACATCTCAGCTCTGCATTAGGATGAGACACATATCTGATGAGTACCCTGAATGCTCGATCTATTCTTCTCTGAAATGTCCAGGGAATTCAACCACAGGCACTTTATTTCTTAGCTCATGTCAATAGTAGAATTAATTCCCATTTCTCTGAGCACACGCAGACACAGCTGTAAAGATGTTTAGAACCATCATTCATTATTCGCAGACCTGGATGAAATGGCCACTCTTGTACCTGGCTGCACACCAAGGCCATAGTGTGGGGTAAACTAGAATACACGGCCCCCAAACTGTGTGTCCATGGATTTTATATCTAGGTCTGTCTGACTAGTCCTGTGTTAAGCTCCTTAATCTCTCTTAGGCTCAGTACTTTTATAGATCAATTCCAAAGTCATTCTAATGTCCGAAGTTCCAAGAAACTACCAGTTCTGAATTCAAAGGTACAAAGTTAGTTAAACATCTTAAATGTTCCTGCCTTAGTCAGAGGCTCTATTTTAATATGTACCATTAAAAAGCATTTGAAGTATAGGAAATTATTTGGAAACAAAGACAGAAGGGAGAGGCAGAGAGAACCCAAAATATCCAGCCATGTGGATTACACATGATTTCTGGTTTGTTCTTTCTAATGTATCTGCAGTTTGTTTTTGCAATGAACAGGTATTACTGTTCCAATTTAAAAAAAAATAGACCAACTTGAGTTTTATTTTTGTTTCTAAGTCTTCTGAGTCTTTAAGCAGGTTTTTACTGATTTGCAAACCCTATTTGGGGCAGTTCATCAAACATTCCAGACTAAATGTGCAAACCAAAATCAATGGTTAGGATAAGCAGGACTGTGCTTTAGACGGGCATGGGGCCTGGCATCAGCTCTACAGGTAGATAACCAAATGCATGACAGGAATTTGAGGGTGAAGCTCTGAAGCACTGCTTATGGCAATTATTAAAGGGATAGAGAGAAAGAGGGAGGGAAGGAAGGATGACAGGGACATGAAAGCAACAAGGCTGCTCTGTCGATCCACAATTTTAGCATCTTAGTTGAGCTCCTGATTTTCTGTAGACCCTGCTAAATGCAAAGGCCCCTGGGACACATTAAACCTTATCAGCTCCCTTGCCCACTAAGAGCATGACTATAAAAACGAGTCTCAGGACAGGTAGGTTAAAAAAAAAAAAAAAAAAGAACTACCAAGAAAGGAACTTCTGCAAATGGTTCAGCTGAGTTTCTTTTCTAAAAATAGGTTGTTGTCCGGCCAGTGTGGCTCAGTGGTTGAGTGTTGACCCATGCACCAAGAGGTCGCCAGTTTGATTCCTGGTCAGGACACATGCCCAGGTTGTGGGCCCGATCCCCAGTGGGGGGCATGTAGGAGGCGACCGATTGATGTTCTCTCTCATTGATGTTTCTATCTCTCTCTCCCTCTCACTTCCTCTCTCTCTAAAATCAATAATGGAAAAAAAAAATTTTTTTAATATGTTGTTATTGATTTCTGAGAGAGAGGAAGGGAGAGGGAGAGGGAGAAATATTGATGTAAGAAAGGAACATCACTCAGCTGCCTCCTGCATGCCCCCTGCTAGGGATTGAGCCCACAACCCAGGCATGTGCCCTGACCAGGAATTGAACTGGTGACCTTTCCGTGTATAGGACAATGCTCAACCAACTGAGCTACATGGGCCAGGGCTCAGCTGAGTTCTTCAGTCCTGGCTGCACATGGGCACCACCGAGAACCTTTGAACTGTTCATGGTTAGGCTCCATTCCAGAGCAACTGAATTAGAATCTCAGGGGTGTGGCCCAGGCTAGGGGGTTTTTGAAGTTCCCCAGGTGATGCTAATGTGTAGTCAGGCTTCAAAAACACACAGGGCAGGTGAATCATAGGAATTTAAAGCACATCTTAGTGACATTTCAATTTTGCTGACTGCTCCTCAGATACAAGAGTGGTTGTTTTTCCTGGACTATCTGAAAATTTGAGGGTTATAGCTGACTGAGGGTGAAACTGAGACTATAGTGAATTTAACCTTATCGCTGACCATCATCCTAAAATGCCCTCTCCTCCATTGCCTAGTAAATTCAGGCTGGTGAATGAAATGGTGTTTTTCTTTCTTTAGTGAGTGAGGCTCACTACTCTACAACCTGGGATCATCACAAGATCTGAAGACAAAGACGGAGACAGTGCCAGTGATTGGGGAGAATCAGGGGACCGCCCAGGGCTTTCCTGAAAAGTTGTTGAGCTGTGGTACCTGTCTGTGTAGCTGTAATTTGACTCTTTGTAGCAATCAGTGCAGTCATTAAGGCTCTGGTTGGTTGGATTTAATTATTTGGGACTTTACCATAGCATTCAGCAGGACAATCTATTTATACCTTCATATCTGTCTTATTCTTCTTTTGGAAAGATAAGGTGAAATGGTAGTTTTGTCCTGCCCCTCTCTCCTTGGAAAATGGGCGAGCTTCTGCGTTCCCAGGTCTGGGTTCTTTTTAATCACTCCCCATCTCTATCCCCATCCTAAACTGCCCCCTCTGCCACCTCCGTGAACAAGGTAATGGCATCTTTGGGTTTCTGAAGCCGAGATAAAGAACATTCCCACCCATGCATTTGTTTAGAAGGTTAGGTCCATCAGGGGGTCATCAAACTGAAGTTACCCCAGAGTGGAAGGAGAAAGAAGGAAGGGGCCTGACCGATGGGGGGAAGAGAGGAGAACTTATTCCCCTGGTGGCTTTTCCTCCACCAGAGCTAACAAACAGCCTGCTCATACACCAGCAGCTGTCAGAGCATCTGTGCCTGCGTGAAACTCTGCAATATACTGTGTATATTCAGGTTTGAATGGAGTGGATGCCTCCCACCCAGGCCTAGAGGAAGAAAAATAACAACGTGACAATTCCACACTGGAAAACTTGCTTCTAGACTTCCATAAGATCCCCAGAGCTCTTGGGTAGTGACCCGCCGTGTTAATTTGCCTTAGAATAATAAAAACAAGTGCTATTTTTGTCTATGAACTTCATGGAGCAAACACATTCCCATTACACATATTATCCCAAGAGATTTTCAGAGGAAGGAACATGTTCAGATTGACTCTGAAGGAATTTGGTTCATTGGAGAATATGTACGACAGGAGAAAAAGCTACCAGAGGATGTTCTGGTTCTTGGTGAAGGAAATTTGGATTGCCAATTATCCGTCCTAAAATACTCCACTATGCTAATAATAAAAATAACATAAAACACAGAGATAAGATCTTCCATTTACCCAAAAGAACATCTAACTTTTACCTATTTTCACCAATGGCTTTGATTTTGATATTGAACCTAATTATGAGGGTCATTAATTCTTATCAGATTTATGGGGAAGGGGGATTGGAGAGCTTTGAGTGTATGTTAAAGGAAGTTTGTGAAATCAGAATTCATTTTTCCATTTTTTTTTTTAATCCTCACCCGGGGGTATGTTTATTGATTTTGGAGAGAGAGGAAGAGGGAGAGAGAGAGAGACAGAGAAACACCAACTGGTTGTCTCCCTTCTCCCTTACATGCCCCAACCAGGAATCAAATTCAAAACCTAAGTATGTGCCCTGACCGGGAATCAAACCCGAAAACTTTTGGTGTATGAGACAGCGCTCCAACCAACTGAGCCACCTGGCCAGTGAAAAGTACTTTTCTCAAGTTCACAAGCCATCATGTTGAAATGTCCTGCTGAAAGGGGTATGAGTCCAGATGCCACCCTTCCCAATGTGTCTTCTTCATTCCTTTATACGAGTCCTTACATCATTTGGTAAACATGTTTAAGTAAATCAAAGAAATTAGAAAGTAATGAGAATGTTTGGTATCAAATACAAAAATAAACGTATTCATGCAACAGCCAAGTGGCTCAGTTGGTTGGAGCGTTGTCCCATACATGAAAAAGGTTGAGTATTCAATTGCCGGTCAGGGCGCGTACAGGAGGCAACCAGTCAATATTTCTGTTTTTCTCTCTCCCTCTCTCTCTCTCTCTCCCCCTCCCTCCCTCTCTCCTTTCCTCCCTAAAATCAACATCAGTAAATATATCTTCGGGTGAGGGTTAAATATTAAATATATATTCGTACAATGTTCTATATCATGACCATATGGGGCATTCACTGGAGAACAGACTTAAAGATCATGTTCCTGAATATGGTCCATAATATGTTCCCGAGTGGGTCAATGTAATGAGCAGGTCAAGTCTGTACACAGTACAAGGCATTCATTCCCTCCAACACAGTGTGTTTCTATGAGTTGGGTGCATCACACTCACCTGGAAAACTTGACAAGAATCGGATCCTTACACCTCATTTGAGACACACTGAATTAGACTGTTTTGGGTTGGGGAGCTGGGGACCGTGTATCTTGCAAACTTCTCAGGTGACTCAGCAAGTTAGAAAATCCTGTTCTAAGCATTGGGGATTCTGAAAAAGGTCGGGAACACCCACGCAATGCTGTGACTGCAACATTCACACTTTTTATTTTTAATTAACCTTTGCTACTACCTCTAAACATTTATCGAATACTTCGTGCAAGAACAATTACCAGAGTCTTTTCATGTATCCAATCACACACAATGCCAATTTTTGAAGCGGGTGCTAACCATGTTCCCCATTTGACTGATGAGGGAGCGTGGGTAAAGAAATGCTGAGTGACTCACCCAAAGCGTCACATCCTGTAGGTGATGGGGCCAGCCTTTGAAACCAGGGCACCTGATTTTAGAGGCTGCGTGCTTAACCAGATGACTATAAAATTCCAAGTAAACAGAGAAGTAAAGAGTGAAATTCACATTGCTGGTTCTCAAGGCTTTCTACCCCACAGCGTCAAGGTCACCCTGACTATAGCATCTGGATCTGTGTTTTTTACACTCGGCTCTCTGGACTGTGTCAAAATCACCTGGGGTAGGCACCAGAAGCAGGGGCTGGTTAAAAATCCAATTCTTGGATTCTAACCCAGACCCATTACACCTAGTTTTCAGTGGAGAAAAAAAAAATCAAGAATATATTTTACGATGTTCCCCCAGGAGATTCTTATATACAGTCAAGTTTGAGAACCACTGTACTAGGTAAAGATATGCCCACAGCAGCAAGATTAAACTCACAGATGATGAAGCTAATTTCCCTACCCTTAGAGTATGACTTAAAGGATAAGGTTCTCAGTCAGGGTGATTGTTCCTCCCAGGGACACGGTCTGGAGATATTTCAGTTTGTCGCAAGTGGGAGGTGGGGGTGCTATTGGTACTTAGTGGGTATAGACTAGGGATGCTGCTAAACATCCTACAATGTAGAGGACAGCCTCCGCAACAAAGAATGGTCTGCCCTAAAATGTCAATAGTGCTGAGGTTGACAAACCCTGGATTAAGATATTAAGGAGAACAGACTTGTCTCCTACCTATTCCTCAGTAGCAGCCTCCTCTTGGTAGGGACAAGTTTTTATTGTCTTCTCTACCCATTATTCCTACCATCTCTCCATTATTCTAGTATGTCTGCCTAGCTAAAATACCCTCTCTCCTCCTTCCCATAGAGCCAGATTCTCCTATTACTTCATGTACCAATACTTCTGAATGCTCCCCCTCTAATCTCCCTTAACCTAAAATCAAGTTTCACTGGACGGTTAGATGACTAGGAATCATAAACTTTAGAGCTGAATTCAGCTGATCCAGCCAAACATTTTCTAACGAGGAGACGCTGAGGCTCAGAGAGAGAGGCTGTGGGATAGTAGAAAGTACTCAGGCTCTGGATCCAGGCAGATCAGAGTTTCAACGCCAGCTTTGTCCCTCACCAGATAGGAGACCCTAGGATGCTATTTTCACGTCTCCCTTACAAACTTCACAAGGCGTGTGTGAGGACAGGGAGCACATGGCACATTTCAGGTCCCTTTTCTTTCCCAGAGACTTTCAAAGGCTTGCCTGAAATATCAAAGTAATAATACCTCATACTATGTGTCCTAAATGTGATGCTAGCCAAATTTTAACTCTGAGGTCTCAACTACTTTTTGCATTGGGCACAATTATTAACTCCATTCTCACAGATGAGAAAATGGATGAGAGGTGTGGAACTGTCCCAACGTTTCACTGCTGGTTAATGACAGTGCCTGGTTTTACAGACCTGAGAGCCCATCTCAGGACACCCTCACTCCACCACACACTATACTACTCGAGAAACTGTGACAAGACCACAGGGTTCCTGTTTCCAAGGGAAGAGCTCTTTCTCTTAGTCCACAAATGTTGGCTTTGTCTCCCCAAGTAAACAATCGATGGTAAAAGCAGAGCTCACGTCTCATGTATCTCCTTTCCCTTTCGATGCAGAGGTCATAGACAGCATTCAATAAATAATTGTTAATGGACAGATTGGGAAAAGAAATGAATGGCAACCTGCAAAATTAATTTTCTCACTCTGGCAGTTCGAGTTAATCCTATTTTGAGTTGAAAAGTATACCTTGTTCTCCAAGTGAAAGCCAGGCTACATAACTGGAAGGAGGAGGCTTCTTCAGTCTCCAGTCTTGTCTTGCGATCTTATAAAAGCAGGTGGTTTCTCTGAATCAAGACTAAAAAGCATCACTCCCTGTGTACACATAGGCCCAAGGCATGAGCGAGTGACCGTTGGTCCCACAGGAAGGCTGTCTTTACTCCATATGGTTAATGATGCTTCTGAGCTACAAATTCATCTTTTCCCAACTGCATATCCCAAAGGAAGATTAAGGCAGGTGAAAGAAAAACTGTGAGCGTTACTTCCTTACTGTGGGCCTCTGTTATTGCCAGTCTCAGCTGGGGTCTTACAGGGGTGATAGAGAGAGGAGGAGAAATGGAAGTTCTTGACCCTGTCAGGGCTAAGGTCACTCAGTTTTCTGTTCTGAGATATCTGGAGACTAATTAAGAGGAGGCAATAAGATGGGGGTGATGGCAAAGATGATGTGAACCCTTGCCTGAGTCCTTCTCTGAAGTCCCTCAGTTGTGTTTTGTTTGGCAAGGGGAGAGATTTAAAGGTTTCAACTTATTCAATTCGTTCTCATCTTCCAGAGGAGGGGAAGGTGTGAGCATCTCCATTTAACAAGAAACAGAGAGAAGAAAGGTAAAAAGAGTGAATTCACAGCCGGAAAGTCTAACATCAACTGATCAGTCTCTTATTTCAAAAGATGGCGCTGGGAGCTCCTTGGAAACAAGAGAGGTAAAGACATTAAGAAGCAAAAGTGAGACATAGCCGGGGTTCCACTAGGGGTGGGGGTCAGCGTGTGCTGAGGGAATGTGAGTTATGAGAACTCGCTGCACAGCTCCTGGTTGGTTTGGAGATCTTAGCATTTATACCACAGACCTGTAATTCTGAAAGAGGTTTCCTGTGTGGCTTGGTAACAAAACAAACAAGACATTAACATCTATTGCCGAGCCCTCTGACCTACTCTGGAGAAGTATGCAACAATTAATTAAGAGCTTTAAGTGATTGGCTCATTAATGTCCATTGACCACATCACAGTACTGTCCCAAAAGGGGGGCCTGTGGAGGTATGGCTGAAAAGGCTGAGGCTTGGGATGTGGGTTGATGAGTGAAGAGACACGCAAGGATGGCTCACATAAAGCCTGCTTATTTGCTTTTAGATAAGAAGTAATTTTGTCATATTTGTGGACCTGTAGGAAGAATATACACACCTTTTCTGCAGGCTACTCATCCTCTTGCAGTCAATCCTCTGAGGTCTTTGGGCAGAAACATGCAGAAGAGGGATAATGCCATCCCCCTCCTTGAAGACTGCTTAAAAGACTGGGGTGTCTCTTTGGTCCCTAATTAGAAATAGTATGTATTCTTACTGGCCTGTCTCCTTTTTTTTATATTTTTTAAAAATATTTTTTTTCGCCCTGGCCAGTTGGCTCAGCAGTTAGAGCGTTGGCCTGTGGACCGGAGAGTCCCGGGTTCGGTTCCCACTAAGGGCACGTACCTCTGTTGCAGTTTGTCCCCGACCCAGCGTCGTGTGGGTGGCAGCCAGTCGATGTGTCTCTCTCACATCGATGTTTCTCTCTCTCACTTCCTCCCTCTCTCCCTCCCTCTCTATCTGAAGATAAATGCAAAAATGTCCTCGGGTGAGAATAAAAATATATATATATATTTTTTTCTCTATTGATTTTTTTTTTAGAGAAATAGAAACATAGATGAGAGAGAACATCGATTGGCCGCCTCCTGCATGCCCCCCACTGGGGATTGGGCCCACAACCTGGGCATGCGCCCTGACTGGAAATCAAACCAGCGACCTCTTGATGCATGGGTCAATGCTCAACCACTGAGCCACACCAGCTGGGCTGGCCTATCTCCTTCTTTAACTGGTGATAAAACTAAGAGAGATGTAACTTTGAGCTACAGCTTTTAGAATAACAACAGCAATATCAACAATACTGGAAATAGTAATAACAACAATAAAGCTATGGCAATGATGATGGCGATGATGATGATAAAGTTTATGGGGCACTCATTATTCACCAAAAATGGTTCTATGAATTTACATGATACTCTCCGGTTACTCCTCACAACATCCTGTAAAGCCAATACTATTATTATCCTCATATGTCAGATGAGAACTTGTGGCACCAAGGTAAAGTAGCTTGCCCAAAGTTACACACCCAGAAAAAAAATGGCTTTCATATTTGAACTCAGACAGTTCAATGGTGTTGCACAAAACTTACCATAGTGTCCACATGTCTCTTTACTTGGGAAACGTGTTTTCAGTTCCCACTCCACATAAGAGCAGACTTTTCCTGTCAAGCAGGGATGAAGTCTACCACCTACCATATTAACTGGCTGAAAACAGTGAGCTCATATCATGGTCACTACCAGAGAGAATCTATGATCGAGAATCAAGATGCTGGAGTAACATGCGACTATGTCCTTACCTGCTAAAGAAGCAAAGACTCGTGCTACAAGAGACTTCCAATTCAGGCCTGACCAGAGTTCAAAGTCTGACTCTAGCACTTAATGGATGTGTGACTTTAGATGAGTTACTTGCCCTATTGAGGTCGTGCTTTCCCTGTTCCTGGGAAACTACTACCTGTCTCATAGTGTTCATTATAAATAATAAATGCAATGATGTAAGAAAAGCAGCAAGCATAAGCTCTACCATGTAGTTGACACTCATTAATTGGCTGTAATTAGTATCATTAGCATCATATTGGAAGGCAGCCAATGTTATATCAGATAAGGTTTTTGATAGTGTTTTCTCAGCACAAAAGTTTTGACTACGATTTCTCAGCGATTAATAAGTAGATCCCTGAATGAAGAAATGACACTTCCTGAACTGATGGAGTTGCCAGAGGGTGATTTCATGGACTTTTCAAAATCCTGGATAGAAAGGCTATAACTTTAGAATTTACGTAATAACTGAATGAGGTTATTAGCAGTTTCTAATAAGGAAGAAAATGCAAAATGGTTATATAAGCCACTACACTGCCTTTAGAGTTTGTTGAATGCATGATTGAGACAAAATACATTAAATATAGTTGTTTACTGCTTTTCCTACTCTCTCTTCTTCTGAGAAGGCAAGCTGCCTCTCTATGGAAATAGACTGATGAGCAAAATTGCAGAAATGAGGACGCTGTGGGTAAGTAGAAGATGAAAATACAGATACAGAGAGTAAGAGAAGAGAAGAAGGGGGAGTGGTAAAGAAGGTGCTTAGGGCTGGGGTTCTGAATATAATAACCACAGCTAATGCTTCACTAGAACTTCCTACATGCCAGGTCCTACATTAGGTGTGTTATATAAGTTATGTCATCCTCACAAACTTGCTATCATTATTCCTGTTCTACAGATGAGTGAACTTTTATTTAATGTTTCTTTTTTTAAAAAATATGTTTTTTATTGTTTTTTTTTTTTTTAGAAAGAGAGGAAGGGAGAGAGAGAGAGAAACATCAATGTGGGAGAAATACATTGATCAGCTGTCTCATGCACGCCCCCTACTGGGGACTGAGCCTGCAACCCTGGCATGTGCCCTGACCAGGAAGTGAACTGGAATCTCTCAGTCCATGGGACGATGCTCAATCCACTGAGCCACACCGGCCGGGCATGAGTGACCTTTTTTACAGAGAGCTTGCATAACCTCAGGATAGCCCAGTGAATGAGTGGTAGAAACAAGACACAAACCGGGCAACTGGAATCCCAACTCTTCTATTGCTCACTATGCAATATAGAAGAGACTAGAGTGGTAGCATGAAAAAAGACATTTGAGGAAACGAAAAGTTTACAAAAGAAAAAAAATTAAGCAAATGTTTGGTACATAAACCATTGTCCCCTGTATATCCTTAGTCAAAACATTAGTGGAGATCCACTGAAGCATTTCTTCAAAGTGTCCTGAGCTAGATTTATGCTTCCTTTGGGGTATGTCACCCCTACAGAGACTGGTCTTGGAGCTAGATCCAGAAATTTCCCTTGTATTTGAGTTACAAATACAAATATAAACTACCTGTCAGTGTCTTTGCAGACTGAGAATTTTTTAAAAAAAAATACATTTTGGGGAAATTTCCTAAAGGCTTGCACTTAAATATAGATATTGAGGTTCCTCCACTGCTAGTGTGGCTCAAGACAGGTAACAATACCTTAGCTAAGGCCATCTTGCCTGACCTACCACCTGAAATTCTTGTCTCCATGTTCTGCCCTAGAAAAAGAGCTCACATGGGCATCTCCTGCTCCTCAGTGCTACTGACTGAGCTCCCTTTCTCTTGCTTTCTTCTGAATCATCCCTTTGAGACCTACTTGTTCTCTCTGATCCTACCTGATCCTTCGATGCCACTTATCTCCTATGTGACTTTTGACATCCATTTGGGCTCCCCAGCTCTGTCTCCATTTCTGAACAAAGCCCGTTTGCTTATCTAACCTGTGAAACTTTCTACCTATATTAGCCCCCTTTAGGAACCACAGACTCCTAATATCTTGGAGTTGCATCACAGAAGTCATAGAGATAAACAAAGTGTTGTCTATGATAGAGAACTGTAGTGTTTTTTAAGCTTCATCACCAAAAGACTGCATTTTTTTTTTTTTTTTCAAATCAAAATGGGCTTTAGAGACAATCACTTCATTATTAATGCATAGCCAGTGTACTCTCAAAAAAACTGTCTTTTTCATCAATGTTGACCTTCAGCTTTATCTCTCCAACTTCAAATCTTGGAACAAATTTTCCCTTCCTTTCTCCTCCCTGAAAAATGAAGAACTTCACAGGAATAATCAGCTATCTAGTCTGAGCAACCAAGAACACCTTCTCAAAAGCCACTTTTCCAATAATTTGCTTTTAATTCTCAAGATTTAAAGAAGTTTCAAAATCTTATCTATTGTGTTAATTCCTATATGACTGACAAATATCCTGGCTCTCTCTCCTTCTGGCCACAGGGTAGGATTTATTCCCACAAGTACTTCAACTATCCAGATAAACTTTTTCTGCTCAATAGAAACATGAGCCACTTCTAAGTGGAAGCTTTAGAGCCTAATACATGTTTGGCCTTATTTGCTTTCCCCTAAGCTACACATACTGGTGTGTTCCAGCCAGAAATACTGGCTGTTCCATCTGCCCAAGTCCTGGAGTGAGGAGGGTAAAAAGGAATAGAAGCTCCCAAATAACCCTAACACTCTCAACAGACATATAGCAGGAAGGAAAATTAGATCTGGGCTATTTTAAGCCACTGAGAGTGAAGGGTTGTTTATTACCCAGGATTACCTAGCCTGTTCTACCCCACCTATTTGATGTAATTTGAGATTACAGGATAGAATTTGGGATCACAGAATAAAAGGATCCTCTAAGGAATATCAGTTAATTTTTTAATGATAGTTAGGTCACAGCTTGGCCAAGGCCTCTTTCTGATGCTCAGGGTGAACACCTAATTCCCCTTGTGAAGTTCGATCTTCCCTTCTCCATGCTTCATTAACTGTAAGGAGGTGGGACTTCAATGACCTACCACAAAGCCCTTAACAAATAGAGACAAAGACAAGTACTAATTTTTTATCAATATGTGAGCAGTCTTGTACCCAAATATGTGGATGGGCATTTCAGAAGGCATGTCAATCAGCCCATGATGACCATAGTTTGATTCAGCAGTGGTAGAAACATCTTTAATTTCTTTAAATCTATGATCTTCTTAAAAGTTGGATATTGTCTGTCTTAAAAAGGCAACTATCAAGTGAAATTCTTCCTTGAGAAGCAAAAATGATTCTATATATGAAAATCAATAAATGTGATACACATTAAGAAAGTCAAGGGTAAAAATCATATGAATCATATGATCATTACAATAGATGCAGAAAAGCATTATTCAAAATTAGTATCCTTTCGTGCTAAAAAAGTAACAACCCTCAACAAATTAGGTATAAAAGGAATATAACTCAACATAATACAGGCCATCTATGACAAGTTCATAGTGAACATCATACTCAATGGTGAAACGTTAAAAGTTAAAGTTAAGATCAAGAACAAGAAAAGGATGCCTACTTTTACCACTCCTATCCAACATAGTACTTTAAATCCTATAAGTACTGTAAACCATAGTAATTAAGCAAGAATAAGAAATAAAAGGCATTCAAATCTAAATGCCGAGTAAAATGATCTCTGCTTATGATCTTATATATAGAAAACCCTAAAGACTGCACACACAAAAACAAACAAGCAAAAACAAAAACAGTTTGAACTAATATGTGAATTCAGTAAAGTTGCTGGATCCAAAATCATCATACAACAATCAGTTGTATTTCTATACACTAACAATGAACTACCACCTAAAAGAGAAATTAAGAAAGCAGTTCCATTTATAATAGCAACAGAAACAATAAAATACTTAGAAATAAGTTTAACAACAACAACAAAAAAATTGAAGAAGACACAAATAAATTAAAATATATCCCATGTTCATGGACTGCGAGAATTGATATTGTGAAGATATCCATACTACCCAAAGTAATCTACCAATTCAATGCAATCCCTAATAAGATTCCAATGGCATTTTTCACTGCAATAGAAAAATCAATCCTAAAATCTGTATGGAACCACAAAAGACCCCAAAATAACCAAAGCAATCTTGAGGAAAAAAAGAAGAAATCTGAAGACATCATACTTCCTAATTTCAAACAAAATTATACAGCTATAGTTATCAAAATAGTTTAATATTGGCATAAAAACAGACACATAGACCAGTGGAGCAGAAAAGTGTCCAGAAATAAATCCACACATATACCATTAACTAATTTTTGACAAGGGCACTAAGAACACACAATCGGGAAAAATAGTCTCTTCAATAAATCATGCTTGGAAAACTAGAAATCCATATGCAAAAGACTAAAACTGGACTCTTATCTTATATCACTCACAATAATTAACTTAAAATGGATTAAACACTTACATGTGAGATCTCAAACCATAAAACTCCCATAGCAAAGAAAGGCAATAAGCATCTTATCATTGGTCTTGGCAATGATTCCTTGGATAAGACACCAAAAGTACATGTGACAAAAGCTAAAATGAAAAGTGGGACTATATCAAGCTAAAAAGCCATTGTACAGCAAAAGAAACACTCAATAAATTGAAAAAGCAACCTACAGAATGGTAGAAAATACTTGCAAACCATCTATCTGATAAGGGGTTAATGTCCAATATATATAAAGAACTCATACAATAGCAAAAAAAAAAAATCCAACTAAAAGATGAGCAAAGGACAGGAATAAATATTTTTCCAAAGAAGACATACAAACAGCCAACCAGCCAACAGATACATGAAAAGGTGCTGAACATTACTAATCATTAGGAAAGTGCAAATCAAATCCACAATGAGATATCACTTCATACCTGTCTGGATGACTATTATAAAAAAGAGAAGAGATAACGAGAACTGACAGGGAACCCCTGGTGCACTGTTGGTGGGAACATAAATTGGTACAGCCATTAGGAAAACTGGTATGTAAGTTCCTCAAAAAGTTAAAAATATAACTACCATATGACTCAGCAATCCCACTTCTGGGTATAAATCCAAAAGAAAAGAAATCAAATAGATGGCTGCACCCTCATGATCACTGCACCATTATTCACAATATACAAAATATGGAAACAACCTAAGAGAACTTTGACAGATAAAGAAAATGTATATATTTATAAATAAAAATATATTAAAATAAAATACATATTATTCAGCCACAAAAAAGAAGGAAATTCTTCTATTTGTGACAACATGGATAAAACTGGAGAGCATTATGCTAAGTAAAATAAGTCAGAGAAAGATAAATACTTTATGATAACACTTATATGTGGAATCTAAAAAGAAAAGCCAATAGCCCTGGCTGGTGTGGCTTAGTTGCTTGGAGCATCATCCTGTACACTGAAAGGTCATGGGTTTGATTCCTGGTCAGGGCACATACCCAGGTTCAGGTCCGATCCACTGTTGGAGCCTGTATGAGAGGCAACTGATCAATGTTTCTCTCTCACGTCAATGTTTCTCTCTCTCTCCCTCTCTTTTCCTCTCTCTCTAAAGTTCATAAAAACATATCCTCAGGTAAGGATTAAAATTAATAAAGAAAAAAAGAAAAGCCAATTTCATAGAAATAGAGAATAGAATAGTAATTACCAGGGACTGGGTGAGGGAGGATGGAAAGACGTAAATCAAAGGGCACAAAGTTCAATTATAAGAATAATAAGTTCTAAGGATCTAATCTGCAATACGGTGACTATAGTTAATAATATGGCATTATATACTTGAAATCTGCTGAGAGTAGATTTTAAGTGTTGTCATCACACGCAAAAAGTTAACTCTGTGAGGTGATGGATGTGTTCATTTGATTTTGATAATCATTCCACGATGTATACGTATATCAGATTATCATGTTAAATATACATGTATATTAAACATATATGGTTATATTTCTCAATTATTTCTCATTAAAGTTGGGCAAAAAATTAAAAATTAAAAAAGGCATTGTCATTTCCTGCTTACCAGAATTCAATGGGAGAAAGTGTGAGCTTTCCCTAGTTCCATATTGTCATATTTACAAGTGCAGGCCAATCCCCATTGTTCTTTCTTTTTTTTTTTTTTTTAATGTTTTTATTGATTTTTAGAGAGAGAGGAAGGGAGAGAGAGAGAAACATTAATGTGGGAGAGAAACATCAATTGGTTGCCTCCCATACACACCCTAACTGGGGATCAAACTGCAACCTGAGTATGTGCCCTGACCTGGAATCTGACCAACTGAGCCACACCAGCCAGGGCCCCATTGTTCTTTTTAATCACTCCATGTTGATAAGGTTTCTGAGAAAATATTTGCAGGGCGTTTGGGTAACTATTCTATAACCAATGTCTAAGTGGAAAGGAGGAACAGTGGATAAATTACTGAACACCAAAGTCACTGTTTATCAGACTTTGCCCAAAAGTCATTTTCTCACCCATAGCCTCTTCTGACAACTTTAATTAAAACTGTAACCACCTACTCCTCCCAATCTTACCTACTGCTCTACATTTCCTTTTTCCATAGCACTTGCCATATTCTAATTATTAAATTACATATTTATTCTGTCTATCATTTATTATCCATTTTCTACTATTAGAATTAAGTTCCCCAAGGGTAGAGATCTCTCTATTGTTCACTGATACATCTCACATGTTCAGAACAGTATCTAGCACATAGTAGGTGCTTAATGAACACTGGCTGAATGGAATTGAAATGAGGAGGGTGGAAGTTTGGACCCTAGAATCATGTTTATTACCAACTGACAGTAGGGTACCTCTTTGGAAAGCAATTTGCCTATCTTACTCAGTGGGCTGTTCCAAGAATCTAATGCATAAAGATGAAAGTGTTTTTGAAAATTATAAATATGTACAATATAAAATATTAAAATGGCATACAAACACTCAATGTTATTGTCAAGTACAATTGCATGCAATGCTTCATTTATTCATACAAATTCTACCTTTTTTGCAAATACCTTAACATTAAAACGCATCGGTAGAAATAAAAAATATATTGATGATGAATTTTTCTTGACTGTCTTTGTTGCTAGGGTAAATCACTAGATATAACAAGATACCCTGGTTGCAGTTGATGCAGCTGGCAAAGGGCTCTAAAGTAGTTCAGAAATTATTTAGACTTAGGAAAGTCTAGCTCATAATTACATGATATATTCAATATCATTACTGTTCTTACTTCACACCCCTACAGTGTTGACTCATACAATTTTCGGCAACTATTCTATTATCAAAAAGAGAAAAGTATTTTTAAAATGCATACACCTCAAACAGCCGTGGCAACAGGCCGTTGCTCAGACTAGGATATGCTATTCCCAGGTGGATCGAAGGAAGCAGTGGTCAGCACAATACCCAGTCTTCACCCCTCTCTGAGCCCTTTCAGCAAACAGGGTCTTGTGTGTTTTTTCAGCTGTTCAGAGCAGTTTCAAAGGTCTTTCAGGTTGCAAGTAGAATACCTTGACATGGGTGAGTAAGAAATGTGGGATGGGAAAAACCAAAGCAAACCAAACCACAATGACTTCCTGGGACAGGAGTTAGTGATGAACACTAGAAGGAAAACATATAAGCCAGCATGAATAAATTATAGGAGAGTGAAAACATCATACAAGGTTGCTTCTGGTACATAAGTAATGGATAGAGTGAAGAATACTATGAGTAGGATCATGACTGACTACACAAGCCTGAACCAAACTGAAGAGTTTGAGGAACTTGATGAAGTGAGGCTTTCACTATGTAACACACATGGAAAGGTTGAGATTTCTTTTAAGGTGTAAAAATTTCTGTCAGAGAAAAAAGAATTAGTGATGACTTAGACCATTCACTATGAAATTATTCCTGAGGTATGTAATCATTGGTTTAAACAATGGGTGAAAATTCAAATGTAAACCCTTCAAAATAGACATATAAAAGTAAATATTTCTGATTGAGGAAAATGGCAGCAGAGAGAATGTCTTCCAGGACCAAATTGGAATTAAAACTAAAATAAAGATAAGTCACCTGTGAAAACCAACTGAAGAGCAGCTGGAGAGAACTCGTATAACCAGGGACATAAATAGGACCCCAAATTGAGATTGGTAGGAGCTGTGGAGGCACGAGAGGGCTGGCTGGGTGCCCATGGGCAGCAGCTAAGGGCTGTCTTAGCTGTGAACAGTTTCCTCTGAGAAGTCAGAAGTTAAAACCTGAAGCTGGCTCCCCAGCACAGAGTGGCAGAATGGGGAAAGGCACCCACATAACACTTGGCTGAGAAAATCACCAGAGTAGAGGTTTTGTCTGGCAGGGAGAGGCATGGTGAACACTGGCACTTCCCTGAAGGGCCAGTGCACTAAATTACAGCTACAGCCACTCACATTGGGCTCCAGCAGAGGGAGGGTGGACTGGACTGGAACTCTGTGAGGTGAGTCAGGGGTTTGTGGCACTGGGCAGAGAATTGGGAAGGAGGCCATCTGGAGCTCTATGCTGAGTCACTCCCCCACAGGACAGTAGCCATATTCCTCAAGAAACCCCTTCCCAGAGTGGCTTTAGCCTGGAGGAGAAGCAACTGCCCCTCCCTCAGGAATTTAACACCACCTGTCCAAGAGAAGTGCAATCTGAGGCTCATTAACAGCCACCTGTCAGCCAGTAGACAGAGAAGATCCTCTGAAAGCTTTGAGCTTTAGACCTGGCTTCAGTGTTGGGTATCATGGCTCTGGGAACTGAACTGTGAAGGCTGAGGCCTAGGTTCCTAAGCTGAGCCACTCCCCCATACTTCAGAAGCCATCTCTGTCAAGTAGCCCCATCAGCATGGCTTTAGCCTGGGGCAGAAGCAACTGCCACTGCCTCAGGAATTTAACACCACCCACCCCTGAGAAGAGCAATCTGTGGCTCATTAACAGCCAGAGACTACCAGCAAGCCAGTAGAGACCTGGGTCCCTGTGCTGAGCCATTAACCCACATTGCAGAAACCATTTTCTTCTCAAAGCAACTTTAGCCCAAGGGGAAAGCAATTGTCCCATCCACTGGAAATCCTCTTGCCCTGCCCATCTGTGGGATTTTTCATTCAGCTGAGGGCTACAACCTGAGGCTCATTAAGTAACTGAGACTAATAGTCAGCCTGCAGGCAAAAGCTCTGCAATAATTGAATCTTTGCTTGGCCTGTCTCTACCTAGGAAAGTAAGACTAGACACTGGTGTTTAGTATGGTCCCTTTCACACTCACCCAAACTCAGCAGAGGGAGCCACAATCAGCAGAATACCAACACTCACAGGGAAAATTTGGCAGGCTCCAAACCCTGCTAAGACAGCCAAAATGGTGAAATGAAGACACAAATCCCAAATGAAAGAACACAATACTTCTACAGAAGAAGAGATAAATGAAATGGAATTAAGCAAGTTATCAGAGGTAGAGTTCAGAGTCATGATTATGAAGAAGCTCAACAGCATGAATAAATATATAGAAACAATGAAAATCAACCAATTGGAAATGAAAAACCACCAAGCAGAAATGAAGAATGACATAGCAGAAATAAAGAACACATTAGAAAGAATAACCAGCAGATTAGAGGAAGCCAAGGTTTGGATCAGCAAATTAGAAGACAGGGTATAAAAAAAAAATCACTCAATCAGAGAACCAAAAATAAAAAACAGGAGGACAGTATAAGAGAGCTGTGGGAAAATATGAAACATAACAACATCCACATCATAGGAGTTTCAGAAGAAGAAAATGAGCAAGGATTAGAGAACATAGTTGAAGAAATAGTGAAGAAAACTTCTCACTTCTCTAACTTGGTGAAGGAAATAGGCATATAAGTTCAGGAAGCACAGAGAGCCCCAAGTAAGAAGAACCCAAAGAGGCCCACACCAAGAGACATCATAATTAAAATGTCAAAAATGAAAGACAAAGAGAGAATCTTAAATGCAGCAAGAGAAAAGCAACAGGTTACCTACAAAGGAGCCCCCATAAGGCTATCAGCTGATTTCTCAACAGAAACACTACAGGCCAGAAGGGAATGGCATGAAGTATTTAAGGTAATAAAAAACAAGGATCTGAATCCAAGACTACTCTATCTAGCAAGGCTATCAATCAAAACAGAAGGTGAAATAAAGAGCTTCCCAGACAAAAAAAAAAAAAAAGCTAAGGGAATATATTAGCACCAAACCAGCACTACAAAAACTATTAAAATGACTGCTGTAATAAGCAGAAGAAATAGAGAAACATAGCCATAATGAATAAAAATGGCAATAAATAAATACATATCAATAATAACCTTAAATGTAAGTGGAGTAAAAGCTCCAATCAAAAGACACAGAGTAGCTGAATGGATAAGAAAGCATGATTCATATATATATTGTTTACAAGAGACCCACCTCACAACAAAAGACTCTCACAGGTTGAAAGTTAAGGGATGGAAAATTTTTTCCAAGCAAATGGAAATGGAAAAAAAAAAAAAAAAAGGCTGGGGTAGCAATACTCATATCTGATAAAATAAACTTCAAAATGAAGGTCACAACTAGAGACAAAGAAGGCTACTACATAAAATTGAAAGGATCTATCCAACAGGAGCCTATAATTTTGATAAACATATATGCACCCACTATAGGAGCACCAAAATATATTTTAAAACTTCTGAAGGACTTCAAAGGAGAAATGGACAACAATACTATCATAGCAGGGGACTTCAACACCCCACTGACATCACTGGATAGATCCTCTAGACAATAAATTAACAAGGAAACAGAGACTCTAAATGATGCACTAGATCAAATAGATTTAATAGATATCTACAGAGAATTACACCCCAAAACTGCAGAATTCACATTCTTCTCAAGTGCACACGGGACTTTCTCAAAGATAGACCACATATTAGGACACAAATTAAGTCTCTACAAGTTCAAGATGATTGAAATCATAGCAAGCATCTTCTCAGATCACAATAGCATAAAACTAGAAATTAATTATAATAAAAACACTCAAAAACTTTCAAACACATGGAGGCTAAATAGCATGTTATTAAACAATGAATGGGTTACCAAAGAGATCAAAGAAGAAATTAAAAACTTCCTGTAAATCAATGAAAATGAACACACAACAACACACAATCTATGGGATGCAATGAAAGCAGTCCTGAGAGGGAAGTTCATGGCACTACAGGCCTACCTAAGAAACAAGAAAAATTTCTAATAGACTATCTAACCCTACACCTTAAAGAACTAGAAAGCAAACAAAACCCCAGAGCAAGTAGAAGGAAAGAAATAATAAAGGTCAGACCAGAAATAAATGACATAGAGCTTAAAAAAATAAATTCAGAAGATCAATGAAACAAAGAACTGGTTCTTTGAAAAGATAAACACGATTGATGAACCTTTAGCCAGACTCACCAAGAAGCAAAGACAGAGGACCCAAATAAACAAAATCAGAAACAAAAGAGGAGAAGTGACAACTAACACCACAGAAATACAAAGGATTGTTAAAAAATACTATGAACAATTATATACCAACAAATTGGACAACCTAGGAAAAATGGACACATTTCTAGAATCACAGAGTCTCCTAAAACTGAACTGGGAAGAGAAAGAAAACTTGAACAGACCAATAATAACTAAGGAAACTGAAGCTGTAATCAAGAATCTCCCAGCAAACAAAAGCCCGGGTCCAGATGGCTTCACCAAACATTCAAAGAAAAACTAATGCCCAATCTCCTCAAACTATTCCTAAAAATTCAAGATAAATGAAGACTTCCAAACTTATTTTATGAGGCCAGCATAATCCTAATTCCAAAACCAGATAAAGATACCACAAAGAAAGAAAACTATAGGCCAATATCCCTTATGAACATAGATGCCTAAATCCTCAACAAAGTATTAGCAAATTAGATCCAGAAATATATTTTAAGAATTATTCACCATGACCAAGTGGGATTTATCCCAGGGATGCAAGGCTGGTACAATATTCACAAACCAATAAGTGTGATACACCACATAAACAAAATGAAAGATAAAAACCATGTGATCATATCAATAAATGCTGAAAAAGCATTTGACAAAATCCAGCACACATTTCTGATGAAAGCACTCAGCAATGTGAGAATAGAGGGATCATATCGCCACATAGTAAAGGCCATATATGAAAAACCTACAGCCAATATCATATTCAATGATACTGAATATCATTCAAAAACTAAAAGTATTTCCCTTAAGAACAGGAACAAGATAGAGATGTTCACTTTTGTCACTCTTATTTAGCATAGTACTGGAAGTCTTAGCCACAGCAATTAGACAAGAAGAAAAAATAAAAGGGATCCAAATTGGAAAGGAGGAAGTAAAACTGTCATTATTAACAGATGGCATGATATTGTACATAGAAAACCCTGAAGACTCTATAAAAAATCTGCTAGATTTAATAAATGAATTTGGCAAAGTAGCAGGATACAATATTAATATCTGGCAATCAGTGGCATTCTTATACACTAATAATGAACACTCAGAAAGGGAAACTAAAAAAAAAAATCCTATTTTCAATTGCAACAACAAATACCTAGGAATAAACTTAACCAAGGAGGTAAAAGACCTGTTCTCAGAAAACTACAGGACATTGAAAAAAGAAATAGAGGAAGATAAAAAAACATGGAAACATATACCATATTCATGGAACGGGAAAATCAAGATAAAAAAACATCAATCCAAAGTAATCTATAGATTCAATGCAATCTCTATTAAAGTATCAATGGCATATTTCACAGATCTAGAACAAATACTTCAAAAGTTTATATGGAATCATAAAAGACCTGGACTAGCCACAGCAATTTTGAAAAAGAAGAACAAAGTGGAAGGGATCACAATATGAGATATCAAGTTATACTACAAATTCTTTGTAATCAAAACAGCCTGGTACTGGCACAAGAACAGAGTTTTTTTGTTTGTTTTTTTTATCTTCACCTGAGGACACTTTTGCATTTATCTTCAGATAGAGCAGGAGAGAGAGAGAGAAACATCGATAAAGACACATCGACTGGTTGCCACTCACACGACCCCAACCGGGCTGGGGACAAACTACAACTGAGGTACGTGCACCTAGTGGGAACCGAACCCAGGACTCTCTGGTCCGCGGGCCAACGCTCTAACCGCTGAGCAAAACGGCAAGGGCAAGACAGAAATATCGATCAATGGAACAGAACAGAGAACCCAGATATCGACCCAAGACAGTATGCACAACTAATATTTGACAAAGGAGGCAAGAGCATACAATGGAGAAAAGACAATTTCTTCAATAAATGGTGCTGGGAAAATTGGACAGCTGTATGCAAAAAAATGAAACTAGACCACCAACTTATACCATACACAAGAATAAACTCAAAATGGATAAGACTTAAATGTAACACGCGAAACCATAAAAATTATAGAAGAAAATGTAGACAGAAAAATCTCAGACATCATATGTAGTGGAATTTTTACTCCTAGGGGAAGAGAAACAAAGGAAAAAATTAATAAATGGGGCTACATCAAATTAAAAAGTTTCTGCGCAGCAAAAGAAACCAGTATCAAAATGAAAAGGGAACCCACTCTCTGGGAGAACATATTTGCCAACGATACATCCAATTAGGGGTTAATATCCAAAATATACTATTAGGAGGACCGGAAAGTAATGTCGTTTTTGTTACATTAACTTCAAACAGATAAATTTTTAACAAATTTTTATTTTTAATCAGTAATGTAATCACCCTCATTATCAACAACCTTTTGCCATCTAGTGTGCAAATTTTCAATGCCGGATCGATAAAAATCAATTGTTATTTTTTTTTTTTTATCCTCACCCGAGGACATTTTTTCCATTATTTTGTTCAGATAGAGTGGGAGGGAGAGAGGGGGGGAGAGAGAGAGAGAGAGAGAGAGAGAGAGAGAGAGAGATAGAGAGAGAGAGAGAGAGAGAGAAACATCAGCGTGAAAGGGACACATCGAGTGGCTGCCTCTCGCACGACCAACCAGGGCCGGGGACAAATCGCAACCAAGGTACGCGCCCTTAGTGGGAACCGAACCCGGGTCTCTCTGAACCGCAGGCCAATGCTCTAACCGTTGAGCCAAACAGGCCAGGGCAATCAATTGGTTTTTGAGCAAAATATCTGGAGATGGCATTTTGGACATCATCCAAATTTTCAAATTTATTGCCACTTAGAAAATGTTGTAATGATCGGAATAAATGGAAATCCGACTGTGCAATATCGGGCGAGTATGGTGGGTGAGGCAATACCTCCCACCCCAATTCATTAATTTTTTCCAGAGTTCATCTTGCACAGTGCGGTCTTGCATTATTGTGTTGCAGAATAACGCCTTTTCTGGTGACAATCGCTGGGCACTTTTCAATTAAAGATTGATTTACTCGATCCAATTGTTCATAGTAAAGGTCTGCATTCACAGTTTGTCCAGGTTTCAGCACTTCAAAATGAACGACCCCACGAATACTCCACCAACCACACAAAAGTGCCTTTTTGGGGTGTAAACCTGGCCTAGCTGTACTTTGTGGCAATTCGTTCGGACAGAGTCACTGACTTTTGCATTTTGGATTATCATAGAGGACCCATTTTTCAGCTCCAGTGATCAAGCGATCAAAAAGCACTTCTGTATTGTGCCGCTGAAGCAATAAGTTCATGTGGTGGACCGGTTAGCTTTGTTTTCTTCGGACAGATTATGTGGGACCCAAACACCTGCTCTGCTTACTTTACCAATCTGCTGCAAATGTTCTTGGATAGTTGACCAAGGTTGGTTAAGAGTGTTTGACAGTTCCTCAACTGTCTGACACGGATTTGCTTCCACTTCCGCCCTTAACATGTCATTACTTTAATGACATTACTTTCTGGTCCCCTTAATATATAGAGTACTCATACAACTCAACAAAAGGAAGACAAGCAATCCAATTAAAAAATGGGCAGAGGACCTGAATAGACACATCTCCAAACAGGACATACAAATGGCCAGGAGGCATATGAAAAAATGCTCAACATGTCTAATCATCAGAGAGATGCAAATTAAAACAACTGTGAGATATTACCTCATACCTACCAGAATGGCAGCCATCAACAAATCCTCAAACAACAAGTGCTGGTGAGGATGTGGAGAAAAGGGGACTCTAGTACACTGCTGGTGGGAATGCAGACTGGTGCAGCCACTATAGAAAACAATATGGTGTTTCCTCAAAAAATTAAAAATTGAACTGCCATTTAACCCAATGATCCCACTTCTTGGAATATATCCTAAGATGCCTGAAACATCAATCAGGAAGAATATATGCACCCCTATGTTCATAGCAGCACTATTTACAATAGCTAATATCTGGAAACAGCCCAAGTGTCCATCAGTAGATGAGTGGATAAAAAAGCTGTGGTATATTTACACAATGGAATACTATGCAACTGTAAGAAAGAGAGATCTCTGACCCTTTGAGATGACCTGGAGGGACCTGGAGAGTATTATGCTGAGAGAAAGACAAGTACCACATGATCTCACTTATTTATGGAACATAATGAACAAAATAAGCTGTCCACCAAAAGAGATCCAGAATCGTGGAAGTAGGGAACAGACTAACAAACCTCAGAGGGATGGGGGGTGAGAGGGTGAGAAGAGATAAACCAAATAACTGATATGCATATATGCACAACCAATGGACATAGACATTAGATTGCGGAAAGCAGGAGCAGGGTGAGAGCAGAAAGGAAGAGGTCAATGGGAAAAAAGGGGGACATCCAGGGTATCTTTGGCGGTTTCTATGCCATTTTTGGTTGTCACAACTGGGGGACAGGGTACTGCTCACATCTGGTTGGTAGAGTCCAAGGATGCTGCTAAACGTCCTACAAGGCACAGGACAGCCCACCACAAGAAAGAATTCTGAGCCTAAAATGTCAACAGTGAGGAGGTTGAGAAACCCTGTCGCAAAGTAATCCCACTTCCATCCTGAAATACTTTGATCTTCACAATCGCCTACCGATGCCCACAAGTGTACTCCGAGTAAAGGGGATCAGCTCTTCTGAAATCACGATCACCCACCTTGTTGTTGCAGAATGATAAGCAATCACGAGTACAACTTAAGTACACCACGAGGACAGCTACGAGGACAGCGAGTTTCCGCAAAACTGCAAAGGTCTTCGAACAAAACAGAGTTGACTATTGTGAAAATGTAAACCTCGCTCGACTCCCTCCCTCCTTCTAGGAAAACGTGTAATGGAAATAGTCATTTCACATCGAAATTCTCTAAGATGGGATGAAAACATAGGAGCCTCAAGGCTCTCTCCTTGTGGGTTTACACTTGGACTTTTCAGGGCAACCAAAGCACTTGTACAAATGTCCTCAGTGCTCGTTGACCGTGAGAAACGACTCGGAGCTCTGAGGCAGCCATTTATTGATGGTGTCTGAGCAAAAGCTCTTTCTCCAAAACTCTGGTGAAGCAACTGGGACAAAGGTTGAATTGTTTTCATTCTGAGAAAAGCTATTGTTACCCCCCAAATTCCAGGCCAAAATCAAACAGAGAGAATTCATTGGATATTAGATTTTTTTCCCCCAAAAAAACAACCTAGGGAAATAATATAACCATTATTTGTAGAAACACAAGGCACTGAAATCTACAAATATACTGAATGGCCATTTGAAAGGTTCCTGGTGATAAGAGGACCATGGGGAGAAATAACAGAGGTCAGACCGAGTCTACAAAGTCAGTGAGAGGGGAAAATGTCCTTAAAGCAAAATTCAAAGGCGGAGAAACACCAAGAGTCTAACGTGTACATTAGAGCTGCATCTAACTGGTGGAGCCTTTAGCAGAGACCACCAGATCCCCTGCCGGTCTGACCTCCGTCTTCCCGCCTCTGACCTTGCCATAGCAGACAGAGCCACAGGCCCCGCACTGTCCCTGACTCTCCCAGTGTCCCCTTCGAGAACACGGCCTGCCCTTAACTCCTGACTGCTGCATTACATGCGAGTTTGCCTTTTGGCTTCCTCAACTCTGGACTTGACTGGGCTGGAAAGGATTCTCCACGGTGGGCAGTGGGGGGTCCACCTGAGCCTCTTCCCCAGATGGGTGTGAGGCTAAGATGTCGGAGGGCCTCAGAGAGGGACCAGCACCTCCCTGGTGTCAAGCTCACAGAACGGGCGCATGAAAGTATACCCATTTGAATGTAAATTGCAAATTTATTTTTTTTAAAAGCTCTATGTCTCAGAGATACTTGAGGGCATCTACTTGAAAAGACTTGACTTTTTGAAATACTCGACTCTGGGGATCCACACAGCCTCTTTAGCGGAGTGTTGCATCGGGATAGGTCAAACCACTGCCTATTTTTAGTTTGCAAAACTACTGATTCATAGGAGGAACGCGGCTGTCCCGCCACCAAGAACAACCTCTGCGACTTCCGTCTCCGTGCGGAAACTGTCATGGCATCTTACAGAAAACCGGCAGGGCTGTTCATCAGGCAGGCAGTGCGAAGGGCATTTGGGCCTATATATTATGTTTCACCATCAAAGCATCCTGGGTTTTAAAATTCAGTTTCAAACCAACCTTTTAAAAATTAAAAAAAAAAAAAACAAGAATGAGAAAAACGGGTGAGAGAAGGTGAGAAGGTGATGAGTCCGAGTTCTTGGATCCTTGCACACTTAGGAAAGCAGTCACTCGCCCAGAACATTTTAGAGATTCGGAAACATACGTCTGCATTTTTCTGTCTTCCAAGAAAACATTTAGGAAAGTAAATCATGGGTTCCTATTGTTTTTGCATTAAAAACAACCACTTGTCAGTCTAAGTCACTACAGTTTGGTGGCAACTGGCACTATGTGACACTATTGACTCGATTCCCAGGCACCTTGGATGCGTGGAACTCACACTCTGCCTCGGCTCCAGAACATGAGACAGGAGCGCTGAGGGCGGCGATCTGGTTGGAAGTGGTAGTGGGGAAATTTCTGGAAGGTGCATGTGTATTTCAAACAGTTTGTACTTAGATTTCATATTAAAGGTCCACTGAAACATTGTGTATTTTTTTCTAAAGATGCTCATATTGCATTTTACAAACGATCAAGTAAATATTTGTTCTTTAGATCAAAGACAGTGTGTACATGTCTGATATTCATAGCCACACACTCACACATAATAGAGGGGATTTGAGGGGCAGAGAATGCTTTTTGGGGATGGGAGCAGGGTGTGCTCAAGAACACCACACCACCTGCAAACATTCTCAACTATTGGCTTTTACCAGCAGGCACTAATGAGCCTTTAGCAAAGGGGAAAAAAATAAAAGGGAAACTCTTAAGTCATATAAATAATCTCGGTTGATAAGTTAGCTAATATGTAGGTTTCTCTCTGTGGCAGGCATTGACCTCTATTCTCTCTTGGTTCCCACATATATTATTGCCAAGGTGGTTAAGAGCTATACAGACCTACTTTGAGACACTGGGTAGGTCACAGGCAAAAGCCAACAGGAGTAAAAGACGTAGTGATGGGATCCATATTTTGGTTACTTTATGGTCTGCCACAGTTTAGCCACCAAATATACCCCAAGTTCCAGTTCTGTGTTCACTTCAGACACGAGGGCACCGGGAAACGGTCGTAGTGACATCTTCTTCTTCTAGTCCCCAAGTTCCATTTTCAACCACAAATGCATTCTAGAACAAGACGGTTATTTGGCCTTCCCTTTTCCTAGAATCTGGAATCAGGAAAGGTCCTTGGAGTATAGAATGTGGGAGATAAACAGGACCTAAACGTGATATGATAGAGGAACACTTTGAAGGTCTGAGGATGACAGTGATGTGTTCGTTCTCACAGTCATAGGGGTGGATGATTACCCTGCCAAAGAAATCCCAGCCATCAGGTCCAAGGCACCCAATGTTGTTTTTGAGGTTAGGATTGAAAGAACATATTCACTGAGCCGCAGGCTGGCCACAGGGCTCTGTGAAGTTGAACTTCACCCTTTTCTAAAGCTAAAGGAGTCAAGATCATCTGAAAACTTGTTTTTATTTCAAGAGAGCAATGTCCTAACATACCATCCCTTTCAAATTATGGCTGTAGGCTGGCTAGGGGCCTTTGTGATAGAAAAATCCCTTACAGCTAACAAAGATGGAATACATGAGCATCAGAGAGTTTTTTTGTGTGTGTGTGTTTTTTTTTTCCCTGGGCAATTAAATATGTCCTGCTTTTCAACAAACCACATCATTTTTAATGGGACTGATTTTTCATTTTTGCAGTGAAGGGTTGTGACCTTAATAATGTAATGTTATACTATACAGCAAAGTTTCCGAGTTAGCTGGATTAAAATATACACAGCTTTTAACAGTTGCAGAAAACATAAATACAGGAGAAAACAGACATATACATTCAGAGAACAGTCACTCCCCTGGTAGATGATAAAACGGTAAGACTAATATTCAGTACAGTAGTCCCTATTTACCAGCAGTTTTGCTTTTCACAGTTTCGGTTACCCACGGTCAACCGATTCTAAGTATTAAATAGAAAAATTCATATGAAATGGAAATAAATATTTCATACATGTTTAAAGTGTGGACTGTGCTGGGTGTCACGATGAAATCTCACAGTGCCCTGCTCTGTACTCCACCGACATAAGCATCGCTTTGTCCGGTATCTCCACACTGCAGATGCTGATTGACTGTTGCTGTATGCGGGGCTTGCGTTCAAGTAACCCTTAATTCGCAAAAATTATGGAATACAGTCCTTAGATGGAAGACAGCATTAAAGTCACCCGTATGATTACCGAAGGATTACACCCTCTGCAGCAACTTTGATGAGTTCAAAAGAAAGAGACCACGCTTCCAATACAATGTTCTTCCAAAGGGTTTCAGCAAAAAACAACTTCAACTACCCTATGGTAGTTTACATGACAATGCCTACGTCATTCATGTCACTTCATCTCATCATCACGTAGGCATTTTATCATCTCACATCATCACAAGGAAAAGGTGAGAACAGTACTTTAAGATCCTTTGCGAGAAAGAGAAAGAAACCACATCCGCACAACTTCTATTACAATATATTGTTATAATTGTTCTAGTTTATGATTGTTGTTAATCTCTTACTGTTCCTAATTATTAAATTAAACTTTATCAGAGGTATGTGTGTATAGAAAAAAACATAGTAAAAAAAAAAAACCTCAGGGTTTGGTACTGTCTGAGGTTTCAGATACCCACTGGGGGTCTTGGAACTAACCCCCCACAGATAAGGGGGGACTATTGTACAACAAAAGGCCAAGTATTTCCTACCTGTCTGCAGCAGCAATACCGGTTACAATCCTCTAATCCAGCAAAACCACAGTGACAGCCCAGACCCAGCTTCCTAGAAATCTTGTTAATACATAACCCTACTCTTTCTCAACTTTAGAGAATAGACTAAAAAAAATTAATATACTACTTATGGTTGTGCTGTGGTGATGGTGAACTGGTGACAAATGTATTAGGCAAACACATATAACGGTATGTGTTGGGTGTGTGTGTGTGTGTGTGTGTGTGTGTATGTATGATTTATGGATTTGTATGGCTCAATTACTTGAGAAGTTCCAATAATTCAGTTCTGGTTCAAATATATTAACTGGACTGGGGAGGACAGTACTGAAAAAAAAAAAAAAAAGGATAAGACTGTTCAGTTTATGCTTAAGAAAAAAAAGCAAAAAACATGGAGATCTAATTCCATCCATGTCGTTTCTGATGCAGTTTTTCTTGATTGTCTTTTCGGTTCAGGGTTGGAATCAAGACCCTGGAGTTTACAATGCTCTATCATATTTATTTCATCTCAAGACATGTGTGCAGGGGTTTCAGGGTCACAGTTAACAAACAACTACCGCCAGAGCCAATCAAGAAACAGTCTGAGAGGGGAGGCTGTGTTTTTGTCTGTTTGTTTGTTTTTTATTGATAGAGAGAGAGAGAGATCAATATGTCATTCCACATACTCATGCCTTCACTGGTTGATTCTTGCATGTGCCCTGCCTGGGGATCAGACTGCAAGCCCAGCACTGTGGGAAAACTCTCCCATCAACGGAGCTACCTACAGGGCGAGACTATGACTTTTAAGAGTTCCAAGTGATTTCAAAACCACAGTGAGTGCAAAATTAGAGTCATCCCAGACTCCTCTCTGGCTCATCGCCCAACATCCAATATATCGGCTCCACATTGCAAATATAACCCAAATCCAACCACTTCTTCCCACTTCCCTGCCCTCATTCTAGTCCTAGCACTAATCCCTTGCTGGACTGTCGGGACAATCATTTATCTGCTTTGCCTTCTGCTTTTCCAGTCTGCACGCATTTGCCACAGAGCAGCAGCGGGATCCTTTCAAAACGGAAGTTGAGTCATGCCACACCTTTGTTTGACGCCTTCGACGGATTCGAATATCTGAGTAAAATACAAAACCTTTACACCCGGCCCTCAGTCTCGTTTCTGAAATAGTCCTTCTCACTCAGCTGCCATCACACAGTCTCTCTGTTCTTGATCTAACACGCCCAGCACTTCTGCCTGGAGGGTCTCTGCCGAACAGTCATCTTAGGAGACAAGTCCTTTCTGATCACACATCCCCCTCCTCCTTCATCCTTCTCTCTCCTCCACTCGGCATTATTTTGCTCTGCATACAGTTCCAACTCACAGATTATACATTTATCTCACCCCTTCTCCGTCTCCCTCACAGAACGTATGCCCCAGGAGGACAGGATACTTATCGGATATTGTCACGGTTGCATCGCCTGCAACTGTGAGCACATGGTAGCCACTCAGTAAATCTTTGCTGCTGAGTGAATCTTCTGTGCAAGTGGAAGGGTTAATTGAGAAAAGTAGTTTATTCAGGGCTGGAACCAAAGCAGTCTGTGCTTTACTGATGATCACATTAGTGACTCTGAATATTAAGGTCTGTCCCTTACCCGCAAGCCTCTTACCCTGCATACGGTGTTGCTATCAGGAGTGATGAAGTCCAGAGGAGGAAGCAGAGAATCGAGATTCCCGGGTCTGACTCATCACTGTTATGGCCTCAACTCTGTACTGTGCTTTGTCAGACAGAAGCAGCTCCCTCACTCAGATCCTCTGTCTCCAAGGAGGAGGGGTGCATGCTTGTGAGACGGTGCTGTTAGGGCACTGTCTCAGGAGCATCCCGACCCAGTTAGCTCAGCTCAGGAATCTCCACACACCAAGGCCTTTCTACTCAGTGGAAATGGGAGTTCTCCACATTTGTTCTTTTCAGATCTGAATCCCTCCTTGGTAGTAAATTAGGGAAGTAAATGAGCACAATGCCGCTTTCCTGACCTCGAACGCGCCTGTATAGAGTCCTTCAGCCATTCAATTAAGACAGTACTTCAGGATTCAAACAGATGGCAAGTTCTCTGGCTGCACTTATTATTTTATTCATTCTCTAGGCAACCTCTGTTGACTGAACACTTTTTACATGCCGCACGCTCGGCTATGTGTTGGGGTGTGGTTAGAAATCAGTGAGCCATGGTCTCTCTCCTAAAGAAACTTCTCACCTAGGAGGACAAAGAGGATACGGTCGTAGAGCTGGATGCATGCAAATTGGAAGTAAACACGGTTCCGTGAGAGTGGAAAACACGGGGAAGTGACGCCGCGTGGGGACGGGATATGCGAGCTGAAAGCCGCACCACGGTTAGAAATGAGAGGAAGGGGGAGAAGGGGTGTCTATCAGGAAAGGAACAACATAATAACAGGCCTAGGTGGAGGGCACAGCACATTCAACCAGTGAAAGATGGCCCGCATGGCTGATGCCTCAAGGAAGTGGCGGAGGACAGGCAGGTGAGCCTGGAGGTTGACGAGGGGGCCAGATCAGGAAGCCTTGAGGACCTTCCAGAGAGATCTGGGTTTGGTTCCCGCTAAGGGAACCTCGGTTGCAGTTTACCCCTGCCCCGGTTGGGGTCGTGTGGGTGGCGACCGGTCGATGTGTCTCTCTCACATCGATGTTTCTCTCTCTCTCTTCCCCCCTCTCTCCCTCCCGCTCTATCTGAAGATAAATGCAAAAATGTCCTCGGGTGAGGATAAAAAAATAAAAAGAAAATAAAGTGTGGGTCCCTGACCTGAACACAATAGGAAGTCTCTGAATGGTCTTAGGCCAGGAAATTGCATGGTCTGATTTTCATTTTCAGAAGCTCACTCTGGCCGTTCTGTGTAAAGGGACTGAAGGAGGACCAGGCAGATGAGAGGCCTGTTGGGAGGACGCTGCAGTCCCCAGGCGAGAGTATGTAGCTGGCTCCAGCGTGGGTTTGCTGGAGACGCGGGAGAGGACAGAAGAGCAGACAGGCTGACAGCAGCAAAGCAATGGAGGGAATAACACCAGTCTGGAGCCTCTGAAAACAGCTGTATTGATTTTGCATCTCATTTGAGAGAGTAGCTTTTATTTTCTTTGCTGCAATGCATATTTTGCCCCCAATTTCCATCCACTCCACCTCACCCAGACCACATTACTTTGGTACTGAGTTGTCATAATTTTCATTCTATTTCCCCAAAAGGCTTGGAAACAAGGTACAACAGGTGTTCCCTGAACAGCTCAGCGAACTCTCAGAGTGGGTCCCGCCCCCAAGCCCTTCGCTAACCCTTGAAGGGGATGAGTTAGCTGAATTTTGGAGATGAGGAAAATGTGCTACATTTTTAAAAATTCAGGTGTACTGGTGATGTTTCCTATTGTAGCCAGTATTCCATATTACAAAGCACCAGAGTTGGCCTGTACATTCTCTTATCAACAAGCCCTGGTGCAAATCAGCCTAGTTTTTATTAAATGTTACAGACACTGCGGGGGCAGTGGGGAGACCCTCAACATTTCACTTGTGAAGGCAATTGAGGAAAGCCCAATTATGTTTTCTCATTCATATTTTACTAATATTTTATTGGCACTAAAACCATCCTTGTTGAGGAGTTCCCAACCACAACATTGTGTAACAGGTTGAACGTCTTCAGTTCGCTTCATCACATCTCTGTGAACAGCATGTACCAAACTGGAGGAAATGGCGCATAGATACAAGACAAAATAATATTAAAATAAATGGGAAACAGCATACTGTCATAAACTGAATAGTCAAGCAATGTTGAAGGACTACAACTATCATTATTAATTCATAGATTGATAATGCCAGGTATTCATGCATTCTTCATTCAAAAATATTGACATATAATTGTTATATGGTTTATATTAATGGCAACTTAGAGATCCATCAGAGGTTCCCAAACAGGGATCAAATGTGCTCTGGAAGGATTAGGAGGCTGTGTTTGGTGGGAGGAATTGCAGAAAGTGGACAGAGCATAGAGACGATTATTTGAATTCATTCAGAACGGTTTTAATTGATTTACGTATTTATTTGAAGTATAGAAGCTCAGTATTTCAACTGCATAAAGAGATCTCTGCCTAAAAATATTAACAACAACCAAAAACACCCCACAAACTTACTAAATCAGCTCTCAGAATTTCCACGTCTAGCCATGGAGTAGTCAGTTAACACCCACCTTCCTGCTAGAACTAGAAATGCAAAATAAAAACAATTTGCTTAAAAGCGTGCGACAGCAGCCACAGAAGTCAAAACTTGGACTAGATGAATAAGAGATGTTCATTGAGGGGAGCCCAACTTTCCGCATTTCATTTTTACTCCCAGGGATTTGCTCATTCTTAGCGTTCAAAGAGAAGCTGAGATGCCAGACAGAAGTAGCTGCGGGGAGGGAGATAACACTTCGGAGTCTGCAGCAATCTCATAAGGCCAGGTAGGAACAGCCTGGCGTCCGGGACAGCCAAGGAAGCAAAGACATAAAGCGAAGGTCTCATAGAGAAGGCAGATTCAAAGACTGGCATGTTGTCACCGGTTTCCTTCCAAGATTTTGTTTAGTGAATTACGGAGAGCAACAGTCTAAAAGCAAACGGAAAGGACACAAACGCAGAGTCTACAGCCACCTCATGATCTTGGGCAAACAAGAACTGGAGTGAATGTTTTGCAAGTGAGGTGAGATACTAAAGAGCACAGCTGGTCCTGTGTTGGCAGGACTATTCTGTAGGCCTGGGGTAGAAGGAAGGCAGGCTCCACAACCCAGGCTCCTGTCACTTCAGTCCTTGATGGACTGGGATGGTCTGCCTCTCTGCTGCCCTTCAGAGCACAGGCCGAGTTCTCTTTGGAGGAAAAAAAATAATAATTATCCAGACTGCTGTGGTCTAAATGTTTGTGTCCCCCAAAATTCATATGTTATGATACTAGTATGTGATGATACTAGAAGGTGAGGCCTTGGGAGGTTCTTATGTCATGAAAGTAGATTAACCCTTATGAAAGGGATTAATGTTCTTGTAAATCCCTCACCCCTTCCACTCTGTGAGGACACAGCAAGAAGGTGCTTGCTGTGAACCAGGAAGAGAGCCTTCACCCATTCTGGAGCCTTGATCTTGGACTTCCCAGACTCCAGAACTGTGAGCAATACATGTATGCTGTTTATAAACCATCTAGTCTGTGGTATTTTGCTATAGCAGCCCAAATAGACTAAGACACACACTCTCTATATTTTTCCATACCAATGTTGGCCATTCAATTAAATATCACCTGGCATATAAACCAATAATTAAGATAAAAAATGAAATAATAAAAACAGACACCATGCCCAGCCAGTGTGGCTCAGTGCTTAAGTGTCAACCCATGTACCAAAAGGTCGCTGGTTCTATTCTCGGTCAGGACACATGCCCGGGTTGTGGGCCTGATCCCCAGTGGGGGACGTGCAGGGATTGGGCCCACAACCCGGGCATGTGTCCTGACCAGGAATCGAACTGGCGAGACCTCTCGGTGCATGGGTCGATGCTCAACCACTGAGCCACACCAGCCGGACTGCTGACAGCTTTTAAGGCCCACTCTTCCCCACTTCTGTCTGGCTCCAACAGCTAGGCAAGCTGGTTAGAGCAGCCTGCATTGTTTTGGTGTCATTGGAAAGCTCACACCCTTCAAACCCCAGCCACCTGCATGGACATCTTGACCCCAGCCCTAGCCCCTAACATAATAAAAACCCAAATCCCTTGTTCTCATTCCTGAAGCCGCTGTGGACTGGCTTGGGTCCTGCTCTGCTCTCCCCAGAACGTTCCTTTGTGTGAGTAATAAACCTGTTCATATCCTCTTGGTGACCACTGTTGCATAATCAGTCTCAAAACCCAAGCCAATTGTGGGGAGGTGCCCTCTGGGGTAACCACAAAACAGAAACAACATTGACCTAAATACTGGAGTCTTTCATGTGCATTTTAAAAATAACTACAATTAATATATTTTAAAGGCGATAACCTGATAATGACTCTTAGGAGAACACTGAAATCGATTTTCAAAAGTTTGACTAGAAATTCTTTTTTAAAAATGAGCTCAATAAATCAGTTTCAAGTAAATTGTACACAGATGGAGACAGGATGAGTAGGCTAAAAATTAGGGCAGTAGAAAATAACCAGACATAAGCATAGCTAAGGGAGAAATTTATAGCCTTAAATGCATATATTACTAAAATTTTTAAAAGGCTAAAAATCAATGATGTAATTATTCATTTCATAAAGTTAGAAAAAGAGCACTAAGTTAGGCCAGAAGAAAGCAGAATAAAGAAATATAAAGATATGGGAGTAACTAAAATAGACAACAAAGAGAGTCTACGGCCCTGGCCGGTGTGGCTCAGTTGGCTGGGTGTCGTCCTGTGCACCAAAAGGTTGCCAGTTAGATCCCCAGTCAGGGCACATTCCTGGGTCGTGAGCTCCACCCTGGGTAGGCAGCATACGGGAGGCAACTGGTTGATGTTTCACTCTCACATCAATGTTTCTCTCTCTCCCTCCCTCTCCCTGCCACTCTCTCTAAAAATCAATAAATATATATATATATATTTTTAAAAGTCTACAAAGCTGAAAGCTGTGTTTCAGAAAGGATTGTTAAATTGATAAATCTCTTACAAACACTAATCAAGAATAAAAAGAAGACACCGATTAGCAATAGGGGGAATGGGGGGGAAAAAACAGCAATGCAGATTCTTGCACATTAAAAGAAAATAAGAAGAGATGCACAATTTTATGTCAAAAAATTAGAAAATCAAATGGAAAATAAAAATTTCTAGAATACAACCTACTAAAACCTACTCCTCCCAAAATAAAAAGTTTAGTCATATGTTTAGTAAAAATAAAATTGAATCTGCAATTTTTTAAACCTTTCATAAAATACATACCCAGGCTCAGATTGCTGTATCAGTGCATTTCTGCAAATATTTACAAAATAAATAATGCCAGTCTTACACATTCATTCACTTCCAAACAACAACAAAAAAGAATAATTTCTTCTTCATTTTATGAAAAAAGCATAATTTTGACAGCAACGCCACTACAGGAGAATAAAAGAGATAAAAATCATATAGTTGATTCAAAATGTACAGACAATGCATTTGATAAAATCCTATACTTGTTTGTGATTTAAAAAATAAACTCTTAGCAAAAGAGTAACAGCAAAGGACTAAAATAATCTAATAAAGGTATCTGCAATAAATCTAGAACAAACAATATAATAAATGATAAAATATATAAATCTCCTCACTGAGATCTATGTTACAAAAATAACTATTACCACACTATTGTGCTGAAGGTCTGGGTAGCGCAATATTGTGAGGAAAACACCAGCTATAAGAATTGGAAAAGAAGAAATACAACTGTTATACTTCACAGACAACATGATTGTGTACAGAAAAATTCCCAAAGGGTACAGTCAAACTTTTGAAATTTGTAAGTGAATTTACCAAGGTCGGTGGATATAAAATCAATGTACCCACAAAGTTTTTCATAAAAAAGACACAGATACTTTGGTCCAGAAAAGTGCCCAAGTCCATGGAGACACTTTTTCTTTCTTTCTTTTTTAAATATATTTTTATTTTTTAGAGATAGAGGAAGAGAGAGAGATAGAAACATCAATGTGAGAGAGAAACATCAATTGGCTGCTTCCTGCATGCCTCCTACTGGGGATCGAGCCCCAAAACTGGGCATGTGCCCTGACTGGGATTGAACTGGGACCTCTCAGTCCATGTCAATCCACTGAGCCACACTGGCTGGGCCCACGGAAACACTTTCAAAATTAGAAAAAGAGTGACTCTCAGCCCATTGCCCCAGCTTCTTTTCATGGATGCATCAACAATGAGGCACTTGTTTGAAGGACAAGCTACAGAAATTCTTCTGTTTCCACTTTCTCTCCAATCAAACGGAGGCCTGTCTACACCCTAGCCCCTACGTCTACCTGGACATCAAGTCATTCTAAAATATAGCTGACTACAGTGACCCACCCACCCCACCCACCAGGGGCCCTGAAGGGAAGAACTGAGCCGTTTTCTGGAATGTGGGGCTCTGATGGACCTCAGCTTTCTTTCTGTCTCTGCCACAAGGTAAGGATCAAGGATCACTCACAGTGATTGGATTGCTTACAGTAAAACCTACAAATGACATAAGGCAAATGGTGAACGTGTCCAGGGTCTATCATAAGAGCAGAGAGAATGAGTAACAAGAGGTCTGCTTGCCTCACATTTCCACAGGATGTCATATTTGAACTCGCAGTGTTATCTGTAAATGAGGCTGCATATGGAATCACAGAAAGGCAATGGCAGGACTGAAAGGAGATGCTTATCATACAACCGTAAACCCCGGTCCCTTTCTTTATCCACAATGCCCATAACACACAATTAAGGAGTGTTTTCTATAACTTCTGCGATTGTCTCATAAATACTGTCAGTATATAAATGGGATACTATATCTGTATGCTACTACTATTCTTTTATTACATATGACGGTTGAGAACTTTTGTAGCATGCATTCAGCATTATCTCTTTTCTTCCTCTTCCTCCCCGTTGACCCCTCCACCTTCTCTTTCTCAAGACATGGAAGTGGCCAGGGCTTCCAAGGACGACCCTGGGAAAACTCTGGATTCCTCAATGGCCAGGCGATCTCTCAGAAAATGTGTGTGGAATGTGAGGGGTAATGGAGTGTTTGTCTCGTTGATGGGGACAGAGCCAGAAAGACTGCCTTGATATTATAACTACGACCCTATTTTTAGCTCTAGGCTGGTGTCCCATAAAGACATCAGGAGTATGGTCATTTTATTTTGAATTAAAGTGGGGATACACCGGAGTTTTACTGTGGTGGTGGTTGGTAAGTGCTCAGAGCCGACAGACATTTTGACCCACCCCTGACAATCATTTCCTCAATTTGCCAGGGTCCCCGCCCTCCTGCAGTCTTGTTCTCTAGCACACACATTTCCTGTTTAACATCTCTCATCGTCTATGTCGCTACACGTCACGACATCCCACCCCTGCCAAGCTGTTGGTTTTCAGCTCCTCGATGCAGGCAGCATGATTGTCAGCTCATTTTTATTTCGTTCACCTTGGAAAAAAATCCACTTTTTCCCCCAATATTACACAGCACAATTTCACCTGTATGAAACAACTCCCACCGATTTTTCTAACACATAATACATACTTCTGACCCCAAACTTATTCTCCTGCCCGAGATCCTTCAGCAAGAATCTAAACATCTCTTTGCGGGAAAGGGGATTTTTTTCACAAGTTCTTAATGTGGACAGCTAATCCAGGTTAGGAGGGCCAGGTGGAGAGAGGGATGAGGAGGAAGAAAAGGAAGAGTTTAAACCTCCATTGGGCAGTTTCTGCCCCTCAAATTCAGGATTTCGGAATGTGCTTTCTACTTCTGTTTCGGCCCCCGTCTGTTGTTCAGCAATATTAACAGACATGTTCCAGATCACATTGAGTGTGCGGCATACAGAGAGGAGAGATGGCTGATAACCTCTTCTTCTGAAGGGGACAGAGTCATCAGAAGGGAAAGAAAAGGAAGGTTCCAAGACTGTATTTCTCCAGGAAAACCACAGAAGGGCTGCCCATTGAAATTCCAACAGCCACACGGAGAGATGAAACCTGGGGACAAATTCTAGCCTTCAGGCCTCTGTTGACTCACCTCCACCAGCTTGTTGGCGTGTTCACGGAAAACCTGGGCGTATTCCTTCACTTCCTTCTCATTCCCACTCTTTGCAGCCTCAATGAGAACTAGCAAAGGGACATTGGTTTCCAAGAAAGAGTCAGATATGTGATCCATCACCGCTTTCCGAAGCTACGGCAAAAACAAACACACACACAATTAAGGAAAGAATTGTCTATTTATGAGTCTATTATTCATTTGACAGAACAGATAAAACTACTGGCCAGTAATACAGAGTTTTTTCCTAGACTATGCCCAGCTTCCATTATCCATTAAAATCATGTGTCAATTCCTTTTTTTAAAATTATAGTTAACATGCAATATTAAATTAGTTTTAGGTGTACAACACAGTGATTAGACATTTATGTACCTTATGAAGGGATCACCTCAGTTAGTCTAGTATCCATCACAGTTATTCTGATTTTATGGGCTATATTCCCTATGCTGCCCATTACATCCCTGTGAATAATTTTCTAACTGGCAGGTTGCACTTCTTAAGCTCCCTCACCTTTCTCACCCAACCCCCCAAGCCCCACCTTTTTAATCTTCCCAATCTTTCCAGTGCTTATCACATCAAAGGGAAACAGAGATGACTGATGGATGACTCTGAATTAACTACATTATATGTCAACTTAAAGGTTACACATATGTCCTGTAGCTCAATACATGATAGGCCCTCTCCCATCAATGGTCTGCTCTCATCCTCGTTGGCCCAGATGTCTCAAGGATGTTTTAAATTGTGATAAAGTTCAAGGACTCGGGCCCTTTAGAAAAAGAAGAAATTGAGGCATCAAAAAGCAAGTGGGGAGAACTTCAGATGACAAGCTGGGCCTTGGATCCAACCTAGAATTTTTCCACTTGGCAGTCTCCTGCCCTTTTAGATACACTGTTTGTATTTGTGAAACATCTAACAATCTCGAAATGTTTCTACCCAGGTGCTAGGATGATTTAGTTGCTATGCTTCGAAAAGAAGTACTTACAATTATGTTTCAAGGTAAGTAGGAATAAAAGACCTGAATGTCTAACAATGCATAATGACACATCATTCCCACACTGTGAAAACCGGAAGCAGGGCAGCTGCAGGAAAGTGAAATGAAACTGTACCTGAAAAATGACCTCAGGCCTGGGGTGGGGAAGGGGCTGGGTGGAAGGAGGAAAGGAGGAAAAAATGGGAGACATCTGTAACACTGTCAACAATAAAGAAAGAAAAAAATAATAATTGTCCAAATGTACATAGGGAGAAAATACCCAAATGTAAATAAACACAAGAGAAGATGATTAAGGATGTGTTTGTTTCCCAAACAAATACACTATGCAGGAGTATTCAGGCAAATCTTTTGATAAGGTGATACATACACATTTATTATTGGTCAGAAGAAGAAGAACTTTGAACAAATTTCAGTTCCTTTTTTGCACTAGTTACCACAAGGTATGTATGCATGTATGTGTAATTTAGTTTGGTTGACCTCCCAATTGGATTTGACATTTCACCATATAAAATAAAATAAAGCTTATGGAAAGTTACCATTAATTAGCTCCTCGCTTGGCAACATGTGCTAAATTACTGCACAGGAATAATGTTGGCTATTAGGGAAGTATATACAATGTTGCCAGATATTCAACTAAGATATTTTTGCATATTATAACATTTAGTCCCCACATCAACACTATGAGATACAGACTATTCTTACACCAGTTTTCAAATGAAGAAGATGGGACTTAGAAAAACTAAATAACTTGCCTGCAATCATAAAGTAGCAAGTGGCAGAGCCCATAGTAAGAAAGTCTGAAAGGGGCAGTGCAGTGACCACTTGAAACCGACCTGCCATGGCTCTCTTCCAGGACCGAGCCCACATGAAGGAAAAACTATTGGGAGTGTAATAAAAATTCAACTTGACAGTGACAACATGGATAAAAGAAAGGAATGGTCCAGATAAAGTAGAAGAGATGAGCTGAGCCAGGCTATCTCATCAATCTTTTTTTTTTTTTTTCTTTATTAATTTCAGAGAGAGAGGAAGGGAGAGGGAGAGAGAGAGAAACATCGATGAGAAAGAACATCAATTGGCTGCCTCCTGCATGTCCCCCACTGGGGATTGGGCCCACAACCTGGGCCTGTGGCCTGACTGGAAATCGAACCGGTGACCTCTTGGTGCATGGGTCGATGCTCAACCCCTGACCACACTGACTGGGCAAGCCATCACATATTTTTAACATCACAGAAAAATCACAGACGTCAGAGCTCTGTAAAGCTAGGAGAGCTACCTGCACCAAGCCTCTTTCTAAACCTTCAGGAAGACAGCTTTCACATAAGAATGAACAACTTCAAGTTGTCAAGGTCAAACTCATATAAAGTTACTATAAGAAAAATGAGAATAAGAATATATCATCCCCGTACACTCTAAAAGCACGCCAGAAAGATATGCCTGTAAAACAGATTAAAGGTACAGTGTACTATTTATAGTAAATTAAAACACACTGAAAAAATGATATAAGAAATGAGAGAACAACATAAATGAGGGGAAAAAGGATTGCAGAATGAGGTCATGATAGTCAAGAAAGAATTATGAATATAAGAAAAATCATTTGAAAAAGAAGATTAAACATGAATAAGTAAACAAAACAGAAAATGTCTTAAGAGAAAAAGAAAGAAGAAAAAATTTTAAATCCAAAATTGAGTTTTTAAAAAAATGATTTAAAAAAGGATTTGAGAACAGGTGACACATAGAAAATTTAATATATAGCTAACAGAGGTCCCTGAAGAAGAAAATCAAAAGAATAAAACAGAATGAATACTAAAAATCATAACTCATGAAAATATTCCTTAAAATATAATATATAAATATATACATACTGCATTATATATTACTTAAGTAAGTTATATTATGCATATATAAAAATATACATATACGTACATCTAAAAATATACATATATATGTATGTGTGCACACACACACACTACATTTTGAAAAAAATGTATCGTGTACCTGAGAAGACTGACCCCAATAACAACCAAAATAACTAGACTCTAAAGAAAAAAAGGCAAGAAAAAAGAAAATTGTTGTGAATTTAGGCAAATAAAGCACATGCCTTAAAAGAAAAAGAAATTAGATGATCATAAGACTTTTCAACAACAAAGCTTTCTGCCAGAAGAAAATGAAATACTCTGTTTAAGATACTCAAGAAAAGAAAATGTGACCTAAGAATTTTATAACCAGCAAAACTGACTTTCAAGGACATAAGGCACTGACAAAATTTGATCAACATGCAAAACCTCAGAAAATATTATTCCCAAGAATCTTTCTTAGGGAATCTGTTAGAGAACGAGCATAATTATTTATAGGACTAAGAATATGGTTAAATGGGAGAGAGTATACTATGAAATGGTTGAATATCTGGCAACGAAGACATAGTACAGCAATGTAAATGTGAGGTGAGAAAGGAAATAGGATACACAAAACAGCTTTAACTTTTTAATGTAATTTTAATTAGAGTGGTAATATGAATATTGTTATTCTAACACTAAAGGTAGAATAAAACAGATGATTAGTTATGAGAGCTCATTTCTCATCTCCTTTGTCCTGGCTAACACAAGTGTTGGTATGGAAGATAGAAGATGGAAATTAAGGAAAACCCCTATAACCCTAAACCTGAAGTAGAAATATCAATATGAAGACATGGAATTATACATTGAAAACACGTATATAACACACACACACATTTTCTATTTTGTTTACTTGTTCATGTTTAGTCTCCTTTTTCAGTGTGTCCATTGAAAAAGCCTAAAAACAATGGCAAGTGCCGTAGCATCAAATATCTTGAATACAGTTTTCCACTAAAACACCAGGGTTTCTTGGAGAAATGGCTGGTTTCAGGTTCTTTGGAACTGGAAATATGTAGCCTGGCTGGTGTGGCTCACTGGTTGAGTGTCGACCCATGCACCAAGAGGTCACTCGTTCAATTCCTGGTCAGGGCACATGGCCAGGTTGTGGGCCCGATCCCCAGTGGGGGGCATGCAGGAGGCGGCCAATCGATGTTCTCTCTCATCGATGTTTCTACCTCTCTCTCTCTCTCTCTTCCAATCTCTCTAAAATCAATAAAGAAAAAAAAAGAAAGAAAGAAAGAAACTGGAAATATGTAAATAAGCCTGAACTATCTTGTTATACCAAACAGTGAAGAGCCATCAAAGACTACTAAGGTCACATAAAAATAACTCAGAAGGCTTCCACATGGCCAAAGACTAGACAATTTAAACTTCACAAAAAATAAAAATCCCAGTGGAGTGAGACCCATTCAATATGTTTAAATTCATAAATGTATAATGACTAAAAAAAATAAAATAAATTAAAAAATAAATTGGTCCCCTTCAGAAGATAACAAAGAACCAATTAACTTATCTTGAAAAAAATCAAGCATATATCTTGCCTTTTTTATGTGAACTCAAATTATTTATAATGAGGAAAGTGTCTGTTAATAAACGTATTCTACTTATTAAATGAAAGCATAATGATAGAATGTCACCATTCTGAAACTCTTAAGGAATTTAAAAATCTAGGCAATAAACTTCAGTAGTTGAAAACATCACAAAAATAGAGACAATACATTAAGTGCCTTGTGATGAAATAGTACATGCCCAAGTATAGTGTTGCCAAAAGAATTGAACCTACTTCGTTATTTTTTATGGTTGAATAATATTCCTTTTAATGGCTCTACCACATTGTATTTATCCATTCAATAACTGATGGACATATGGGTTATATTTACTTTGATTATGTATAATGCTGCCATAAACATTTGTGTAAAGTTTTTATGTGACCATATGTTTGAAAACATCATGCTAAGGGAATGAGGCCAAATATAAAAGACCTCATATTATATGATTCCATTTATATGAAATATCCCAAAATAAGCAAATCTATAGAGACAGAAAGTGGGTTAATGATTGCCAGAGGCTGCAGGTAGCAGGTAATGGAGGGGGACTGTTGAATGAATATGAGGTTTCCTTTTTGGATAATAAAATGTTCTGGAACTAGCAGTAATGGTTGCATATACTGTGAATATGCTAAAAAAAAATCACTGAATTGTACACTTCAAAATGGTTAAAATTATCTCAGTAAAGAAAAACATTTAAATAAAAACTTTTTCTTTAAAAAAAAAAAGAATCAAACCTGAAACTGGAAGAGGCTCTGGATCCCTTCGGGGATTTGCAGAAATAGAGAGAACAGGCTGACACCTGAAATGCACTACATGCATTTAATCAGCAAAATGCAACTATGGAAAGCGTACACTACAAACCGTCTGAGTCCTGCACAGATGGATTATAAGCAAAACTAAATGGATAGAAGAGAGTGCGCTAGATTGAGAATGAAAGACGCATCCCAAGATGTGGGCAAAACTACACTATACCATCTAACGATGCCCATTAGGGTGATAAAACCACCAAGAAACATAAGGAAGAGAACACCTTAAATATCAGGATAATGGTTACTTTTGGAGGGAGGCAAGAGGCATCCAGAGGAATTTCTTTATTTTTTTTTCTTTTTATCCTCACCCAAGGATACTTTTCCATTTATCTTCAGATAGAGTGGGAGGAAGAGAGAAGGAGAGAAAGGGAGGGAGAGAAACATCAACGTGAGAGAGAGACACATCAACTGGTTGCCTCCAGCATGACCCTGACCAGGGCCAGGAACCAAACCACAACTGAGGTACGTGCCCTTGACCAGAATCGAACCCGAGACTCTTTGGTCCATGGGCCGACACTCTAACCACTGAGCAAAACCAGCCAGGGCATCCAGAGGAATTTCTAAAGAGGTGGCACAATTCTACTTCTTGACCTGGGTAGTGATTGCAACAGTGTTGGCATAATACTAATATAATAAATTAAATACTTATTGTGTATGGATTTCTAGATCTGTTTTTTTATTTTATAATAAAAAAGATTAAAATTTTTATATTTTCTTTTCCATTTCTATCTGCGTGGAATACAAATATGACATCCAAGGTGACCTGGGAAGCCATCAACCTGACCCCTTGAACTCATGGAGGTGAGTTTCCCAGCTTCCTGTCACTGTCCCAGTATTGTTACACGACTAAGAGTGCAATTCTATTGTGTTGGAGCCTTTGCACATTTTGAAGTTTATTAGTTACAGGAGCTGGTCTGAACTAACTTAACTAGAACATGTTGAAATAGACCTTTTTTGTTACTGTTCTTTTTCCTGCCAACTCTGTCTTCTTTTAGACTGTCTTTCCTTCCCTAGATCCTTCCTACTTCAAGGGTGGATTACAGGCCTGCATCACTGCCATTTGTTAGAACTTGTTAGAAATGCAAACCCCAAGCCCCATCCCAGGCCTGCATTTCCTTTAGAATCTGCACTTTAATAAAAGCCTAGGTTATCCCTCCGCACAATAGCTGAGGAGCACTGCCGTAGAAACCCTATGGCATCAATCAAGTTCTCGGTTGTAAGCATGAGAAACTAACTCTGTCAGGTTTAAACAGAAAAACTGTCCTGTTGGTTCAAAGAAGGGATGAAGCTTAGAAATGCTAGGACACCCTGTGTCTTTGTGTCATTAGCCCTTGACTCAAAGGCTTAGGCAAATGCAATCGATTATTACCTAGGTGCAATGCAGACCCTAGTTGCAAGGGTGAAGAAAGAAGGTGTTGGGAAGAAAATGTTTTGTGAGAACAAGTGGTCTGGCCATTTTAGCTTCTTACACCAAAATTCATATAATGAGCAATTCCCCAAACATAGAAAGGGCATTCAGATGCTGCTTCAGAAACAAAAAATGGCCCAGCCGGTGTGACTCAGTGGTTGAGTGTCGACCCATGCACCAAGAGGTGGCTGGTTCGATTCCCAGTCAGGGCACATGCCCAGGTTGTGGGCCAAATTCCCAGTGGGGGCATGCAGGAGGTAGCCAATCGATGTTCTCTCTCATCGATGTTTCTCTCTCTCTAAAAAAATAAAATAAAAATCAATAAGGGAAACAAATAAATAAACAAAATGTGGCCAATAAAGAATAGAGCTCGTAGAACAATAATTCAGGTACTCAAGCATGGGTGGGAGGTGGAAAAAATAGATTCGTTTATAGGAAATGATTAAAGTGAAGGGTTGCCTATAAGGAACATGATCAGAAACTGTGGCCCAGGGCAGGGATGGCAAATATGCTACTACATCCCCTCCTATGCCTGCATCAGACATGATTAACCAATCACAGCATTTCTCATGATGAGTTCAACTATTATTTCACAATTCTTCTCAGCACAGTGCTCCAGGTACCTGCTCCTAATCAATCCTATTTGTCCTGCAAGGTGAAGCTTTTCTTTCTTTGTTGAACCTGCCCTGCAATTTAAGTCTTTTTGGACCCCATTTTTTTAGGCAGAATCGGCTCTGTGTGTCTGAGCACTCCAGGGTCATCTTGACTTCCAGGAAAAAAAGTTAAACACAGAAGTCTAGGCTGGGCTGATGTTATGTAACACACGCCTGACCATTTAACATCTGTCTTGTCATTTAGACAGATGTTCAGAAAAATCCTGTTATGAACACCAGTACTAACTTCTCTACAACAACACAAGACATACGAGCCAAGGTCAAATTCAGGGTAGAGGGTGATTTTAAATGCGCTCAAACCTTTGAAGCCCAAAATCTTTCCATGCGTATGGCTGTTCCGGGCGCTTCATGATTACTGGCATATTTCACCATATTTTCTTAAGCTTTGGGGAGTAATTGTTATTAAAAAAAAATTTTTTTTTAAAAAGAAAGAAAGCAAGCAACAAAGTTTCTGGGCCAGGAGCCATCCAGCCTAGGGCGCTTGACAAGAATTGAGCCTCATTAAGTCTTACAAATTTTGGCCAGGCTGAAGGTCATTTAAGGTATTCAGCCAGCGCAGTAATCCAGTCAACACCACTTTAATAAGCTAAGGTGCCATCAATGCACACAGTCCATTGGTAATGACAGCCCTGCTCGTCCGCTCGTTGTCTGGTCTGAGGGTGGGGCAGATGGCGGGGGCAGCAGGAGGGTATCCATGAAGCTTGCGGAAGAGCGCTTTTCATCACTCCTTTTGCTTTATTTTGTTTTCTTTGTAGGAAAAACAAAATTATTTGGTCATTCTATTCATTATCCTGATGGCACCATCTTTTATGAAGCAAAATCATTTTAATTGGGATAATGGCTTTCTTCCTTAATGGAAGCAATTACTTCTAAAAACAACAAAAAAGAACAGCGCACAAGGTGTCATGCTTTTCCCCATGCCCCCCACCCCCTTTAACGTCTGGCTCTAGAGGACCAATTAGAAACACAACTGTCATCTTTAGCAGCGCCTATGTACACGACCCCAGGAGCAAACACGGGATGGTTTAGTTTAACCAAACAGTCCTGGCCCTGTAAATTTTTCCTTGAGGAGTGTGGCTAGTCAGGATACAACTCAGAAACCATGTCTTGCTGATGGCGTAAGAAGCACTGAGGCAAACCTAGATGATGCTGGTATATTTATGTTCTCATAAATGGCCCCATTCTTCACCTCTCCTTGTATCCATGCCCATGGCCATGTGACTTTGCAATGCCTGTCCCCATGTGGCATGCAGAGGCTCACTGGATGTTGGCAACTGGATGCCTGCAGGAGTTGGAAAAGGCCCACACACCTTTGGACTTACTTGGCCTTGTTCTCTGCATTCCCATGAGAAGGCCATGCCGAAGTTAGACTACTTGTCCCAGGAGGAGGGGGACACACATGTTGAGCAGAACTGGGCCACCTCAGACATCACTGGGCAGTCAAGACCAACGGAGCCCAGACACAGGAGAGGACCTGACCAAGGTGACCACCCCAACTAGTGAGTAAACAACCACGGAGATGTTACTCATTATGCATATTAACAGATGCACTCTTATGGCAATAGGTAACTGAAAAGATAATATACAGATTTAACTAGAATAAGTTTTGTGGTCTTTCAGTCATCTTTTCAGAGAGGCATCTGGAAAATAAATTTCTGATCAATCAGTGACTAGTTTGTCGATATTCCAATTCAGTTCTTGAGCCAAAAACATTGGTTGACAGTAGTCTACACCATATGTTCCATTATACAGCCATGGGCCATGCTTCAAAATATCACAGTGGCAATTTCTTATCTTTTAGATTTAACAAAGTTTTTAGTTAAAACACTTTGCTGAAGAGACAAGTCGTGGGAACCGGGACAGGGAAGGGTTGATGGGAGCTCATCCTGAAGAACAGTATCAGGTGCTTGGTTCCTTCCACTGGTTCCACTTTCTACCCCAGTACACACAGGACCACACAAAGTCCTGTTCTCCTTCCACAATAGGCAAGGCCAGCTGCTTTCCTGGAAAGAGGCAGTGAAGTATTGCCTTAGGATTCAAGTGAGATCTGGGGTCATTGTGGATCTCCAGATGGCCTCAGTTCAGCAGGTACAGCAGCTTGTCTTGGTTCTGGTAAAAATATTAGCAGGACATGAAGCCCACAATTGCTGGACACAGTACAAGAAAACAAAAGGGAGGTTGGTGGGATGGAGGATGTATGCAGAAAGCAGAAGCTGACTGGGGCAGTGGGCAGAGAGGAGAGGTAACGAGGAGGAGAGCAGGAAAGGGCTGGGCAAATTAATAGTTCATATTAATAAACTTCATTGAATGCTTATTTTGTGACAGGCACCGTCCTACACACTTAGAATAACTAATTTACTTTTCTCAAGAGAACCGGGTCTATTTTCTCCATTTTATTTTAATTTTATTACTATTTTCAATCCTCACCTAGGATATTTTTCCATTGATTTTCAGATAGAATGGGAGAGAGGGAGAGGGAGAGGGAGAGAGAGAGAGAGAGAGAGAGAGACATCGATGTGAGAGAGGCATATCAATTGGTTGCCTCCCAGAGGACCCCGACCAGGGTCAGGAATTGAACCTGCAATCAAGATACGTGCCCTTGACCGAGAATCGAGCCCATGACTCTTTGGTCTGCGGGCCAACGCTCAACCTCTGAGCCAAACTGCCCAGGGCTATTTTCTCCATTTTATAGGAGAGGAAACTGAGGCAACAGAATTAGGTCACTTGCCCACATTCACATAGCTAACACATAGCAGTGGCGAGATTTGAATCCGGGTCATCTGGCCCTAGAGTTCATGCTCTAAATAACTCACATAACACCACCTCTCATATGTCTACACTGTGCCAGCTTGGCATACATTATTGACCAAAAGCAACAGATATACGAGGGTAGTGCACAAAATTCCAGGAACATGTATGATCCAGCTTCCTCGATGATGAGTAAAGTGCATAAGGAATTCTGGAAGCCTCCCCCGACATGATAGAGCAAAAAGAAGAAAACCCTAGTTGAGAGGATGGAAAAACAGACTCAGTGGCAGACAGACACCAAAGAGAAAATCAGTGGTCCCACCAGAGGCAGTAGTGACATTGAGTCTTAAATGAGTCCCCATTCCAGACACTGAAAGAGACCTCTGACTACTCACTGTGAGACTCTCTGATTTCCTTAGGCTTTAGGACTCTGTTTAAAATAAATTTTAAAAATAATTGGAGGACTTATGGCTCAAGGTATGTCTACCGTGAAAACACATCGATGGGTTATTCTGGCTCTTACATAGCCATCTTATTAGAGCTTATTGGTTGAAGTGATTTAAATGGTAAATTGTGGGATTTTCAATAAAGGCTGAAGCCAAGGGGAGTGAGACTCCTCCCAGAAATAACTGGGATCCACTTCCCATGCTTTGACATTGTAACTCCCATCTATGTGAAAATCTGTAAGCCAGGTGGAAGCAGAGGTGGGTGGGGTCTGCCTTATTATAGAGCTTTGAATGCTGTAGTTGAAGGTTAATACTGTGACAATCTAGCATTCTAGCTTCCATTCTCATTCTTAAGAGTTTCAGGATCAAACCATAATCATTCTAAATATATCTATCTATTACATATTCCATGAGCACAGGTACAACCAAAAGTGGGAGTCAGAGTCCTCACAGTCAGGACCAGGGACACCTTGAACTTAGTATATCATCCAGCAAGTGCAAGGACTCATAAATACCACCTTCATTAGCTCATGGGCCCTGTGATTTGTGTCCCTGATGAACAGGGGCACAGTTTGTGACCCCTCCACCAAACAGGCAATGTAATTCCTCTGTAAACTATTTGAATGTTTTAAATAACCTTCCCTACAAGCTGAAAGGCAGAGTTAACACTTTTTACATAAGCTCGAAAACCAAAATTTAGCTATCAATCAACCAGGGCAGAAAAGAGTGACTTGACAAAATCGTTCATTAAGTCTGACAGGAGTCAAGAACACAAGGCTTCCTTCCAACTGTTTAAATGTATGTGTGACAAGGGAATATTAATTGTGTAAGACAAGACATTTAAAGGTATTAGCTCAGCACTACCAGTCTATTTTACCCAATTAAGGCTATTCATCAATGTAAAAACTGCATTTTCTTCAGCAAACCAAAAGGAATATAGTCGATGGATCATCCTATTCTAACAATTCACGTGTTTATTTCATGGGCGGGTAGACTGATGAAATAATAGAGTTTAAGCCACAGACTCAAGGAGAAAAATAAACTGTCTCAAAAATGACCAAAAATGTCTGCCTATGTGGTGAGACATGAGGAGCGTATGATGTATATTGAGACAACTTCAAATAGATACGGCAGAAGTGTTTTGCACAAAGTCTAAACGTCCACAACCACTCGATGAATATGGAACAGTTCCCTGTGAGACAGTACGAGAAAAATGGCTTTCACCAGCCAGCTGGAGTCAGAGAAACGTAATCCTCGATGGGACTGAAGGCTGAATGTCCCATTTTAATCTTCCCAATTAAAGGACATCACTGCAATTCTTTTTAATAGGTAGATGTTGTTCTCTTGTTTAAATTCCAGCTTCATTGAGGTGTAACTGAGAAAATGGTAAGATCTTTATTTAAAGTATGCATTGCGATGAATTGATATCCACATACATTGTAACATGTAGTTAAGTAACACACCCATCACCTCATATACTTTTTTTTTTGTGTGTGAGAACATTTAAGTTCTACTCTCTTAGCAAATTCCCAGTGTTATAAACTATAGTCACCATGTGTTACATTACAGGAGCGGCCAAAAGTAGGTCTGCAGCTGTTCGTGATAAATAGTACAATAATTAGTAAATACATAAGAACACAAGGATAAAGTTGTTTTCCATACTCCCAACTGTAAACCCCCTTCTGCCCACCCCTGTGCAGCCTCAGACTGCATTTATCTGATAGCTGAACAGTTTGTACTTTTTCACCAAATTTTCCCTAGTCCTCCTACCCTCCAGCCCCTGGCAACCACTGCTCTACACTCTGTTTCTATGAGTTTGACTTTTTTAAAGACTCCACATTGAAGTGATACCATGCAGTATCTGTCTTTCTCTGTTTTGGTTTATTACACATAGCATGATGCCCCAAGGCCCATCTGTGCTATCACAAATGGCAGAGTCGCTGTCTTTCTAATGGCTGACTCCTATTTCATTCTATAGATCACATCCATTCTTCCACTGCTGAACACTTGTGTTTTTCCATATCTTCACTAGCGTGAAAAATGCTGCAACAAACATGGACATGCAGACATCTCTTCAATATGCTCTTTTCATTTCCTTTGGATATATACCCAGAAGTGAGATTCCTGGGTCACATGGTAGTTCTATTTTTAAATTTTTGAGGAAACTGTATATTGTTTTCCATAGTGGCTGCACTAATTTACATTTCCACTAACACTGCACAAGAGTTTTCTTTTCTCCACAGCCTTGCCAACCTGTGTTATTGCTTACATTATTAGTATAGCCATTCTAACAGGTACGAGGTAATTCTCTCATTGCGAGTTTAATTGGCATTGCCTTGATGATAAGTGTTGGGCACCTTTTCATGTTGGCTATCTGTATGTCTTCTCTGGAAAAAAAGTGAGTATTTAGGTACTCTGTCCATTCTTTTTTAAAACAAGATTGTTTGGGGTTTTTTGTTACTAAGATGTATGAGTTTTTTTATATTTTAGATGTTAACCTCTTACCAGATGTATGATTTGCACATATTGTCTCCCATTCCACAGGTTGTCTTTTTATTTTGTTGAAGGTTTAATTTGCTGTGCAGAAGCCTTTTAGTTTGATGTAGTCTCACTATTTATTTTTACTTTTTTTGCCTTTGCTTTTGGTGTCTAATCCAAAAACTCATCGTCAAAACCAATGTCAAGGAGCTTACCTTCTATGTTGTCTTCTAGAAGTTTTATGGTTTTATGTCTTACATTCAAGTCTTTAATCCACTTTGAGTAGATTTTTGTGTGTGGTACAAGATAGGAGTCCAGTTGTATTCTTTTGCCTATGGTTGTCCAGTTTTTCTTACACCATTTATTGAAGAAACTATCCTTCCCCCATTAGTTTTGGCTATAGATGGTCATTCTTACAAAAGTAATAAAGGTCCCTTAGTTGTTTTCAACTGGGCATTTAAAAAAAATTTTTTTTTAATTTCAAGGGCAGAAAAGGATCTATAAAGACAAATCTATACAAATATCAAGCTATTACTAAGAATATTTCAATGTTATGCCACTAAAATGAGGGTAAATGCACAAAAAATATAATGGAGTGGGTAGTAATGCAGTAAGATCAAAGGACGAAGGAACCTCATTATAAGAGTAGTAAGGTTTTCAGAGAGGAAAAGTATGCTTTATTTCTTTTTTACTTTACTCCACTCTTTATACTCAGTGATTGGTGTTCACTCATTCATTTCTTCTACTAGCATTTAGGAGCTTCTGGTGCACCGAGCACTATGTTTCCCAGGGATACAAAGATAAACAAGACAAGTCATCTACTCTCACTTCTAGAAACTCTACTGTCTCAGTCCACAATTACTAATGAAGCTACGGTGACCACATACCTACCTGACAGGCCTCACAAACGAGGCAAGTGAGAGCTCATCCGGTAAATGTGTTGGAGGCTAGCCTAAGGGATACTCAAAAGTGGTTCAAATGTGTCACATATCACATTACTTAAGATTTTTCCCTCATTTAAAAGTTCTCAGGATTTTTCCACCCTTCCATCAGGACAGACATACTTTCAAATACCCAGTTTGTTAGCCCAGAATATCTGGCATTTCAAATGGGTGGAATTTCAGGTAGCATGGGTGAGGGTGGAAAAGACATTTCTAGTATAACTAGCTTCCTCAGATCCCTTTATCCACAGTGCAAAAGAAGCCTGATTCCTTTGCATATTTGGAAGGTCTGCTCAGTTTCTGGCTGCGTATTGCCTTTACGACAATCCTGTGCATGATCAGTTTTATGGCTTGCGGAGAGTTTTCCTAGACATTATTTCATTTGACCTCCTTTGCAATGTCACGGTGGGGGTGATGTGGTTTGCATGATGAGCATCATTTTTTGCTGTTGTACAGATGAGGAGAGGGAGGGTCACACAGAAAATGCCAGAGTCAGGTCTACCAATTCTAAGAATAGTTCTGTTTTACTTAAGGTCTATGTGTTTATAAAGCTGGCTGTTCAAGCTCACAAATCCCAATTGGACAGAGGTCATCCTTTTCCCATCTTTGATTCCCACACCTGGTCAACCACTCTCCCTTAGCATTAGATTCCTTCCAGGAGTGTTTACCACAAAAGAAGTAAGATTAAATGCCTGGATATTTCATTCTGAGTATCTACTCTCTGCCATTGATTAACTGGCATTAAATGGGCATAAACTGCTTGAATCCAGTGTGAGAGAGTAAAAAATTACATCCAATAAATTCACCCCAGCAAGGACCCTTAGGAAACTTATGAAATGCTGCTCAAAGAAAATATTTGATCCCCCCACAACTGCTCTTGCAATTGGGAGAAACAATCATTAAATGGATGAATTTGATGTCAGGCTAACAGCAGAAGCCTATAAAAAGTATGTGGTTAAAGAGTTTGAAGCAAGACACAAAGAACAACTCTCTAAACTATATGTTACTTTCTAGTGAGGTCAAGCCTACACACCTGCCATGGTGTGGTAGGATTTATACCAGGTAGCGTCATCTGGCCCCATACCTCCATATTTCCTGCCATTCTATATTACAGTACAAGTCCTGTGGGTCTCAGAAGAGTCTCCATTGTAAAGACAAGAGTTCCTGAGAGGACGCCATCCAAAACTCACCAGTTCCCATTCCCGGTATTAGATGCTGTTGGGTGAAGAGGGATGATGGCACTTATTTGCTGGTACAGATGTCACTTTTAAATGAACCTTTGAAGCTTCTGACCACGTGTGATCATTAAAGAGTCCTTGACATTTTCTAGAACGGAAAAGCATTCACCATGCTCTCTACCCTATTCCAATTATGGATTACCATCCACCTCTGCACCAACTTCTCTCCAGAGTCTGCCACCCTACGCCATTCTTTTTCACTTCCTGTCTAACTATAGCACAGTGCTGCATTTCGAACACTGCTGATTTTTTCCCTAGAGGGGCTTCCTTTCAGAGGCCTAATGATCACTCCAAATTCCCAAGTTTGTGGAAATCCTATGCAATGACTGAAGCTGTTGCTATTCAAGGGAAAGACAGGAGACAGAGTCAGATTTAAGGTCCCTCTGTTTTCTTCAGGGAACCTGGACTCTTACACCATATTTGTCTTATCTCCAGTAGACTTATTTCTAGAGAATGTGCTGGCCTGCTTTTCCTGGAAAGGCCCAGACAGTATGCATTTTAGTCTTCGTGGCCAGTTGGTGTCTGCCACAACTACTCAGCTTTGCCATTGTAACACAAAAGCTGACAATACAAGGTTATTTCCATAAACAGGCAGAGGACCCAAAAGGGGGCAACAGGTAGTAGATTGTAGACACCTGTTCTAGATGGTTCATCAGTGACTTAGGCTTATAGCCTCGTCATTCTGTCCACGTCACTGTTGCATCCTTGCTGCAAGTCCCTGGCTTTTCCAGGCTCCACTCACCCACTGCTTACTTGTCACCAAGCAGCTACTGGACGCAGCAGCTACCTGCTTAAGAGGAGGCCAGAGATGGCCCTCAGAGCACCCAAGTGGCCAATGTGAGTGATACTATTTGACCAAGTTGTCTTTTCCCACTTTTTGTCTCATACTCTGCAAGAAAATAGACTATTTCAGTGGTCTGAAAGAAATTATTTTTCTACCAGAAGCTTTGAGACAAGAAATGAAGAGGAATTAAGAGCATAAGTTATTGGCTTTTCCTAAAAATTCTGTGGATTAGAAAGGTCTCTGGTTTGGGTCGCCTAGCCTGCTTGATACAGGTGTTCTGACATGGACTGGTCTCCAAATCCTGATATTTTCTTCTAATCTGACAACAGAATTGGGAGTACTTCCAAAGGCTGGCCAAACACACAGAGAATGTGCCCAAAGAGGAATAGGCAAGCTGGTTGCTATGGTAATACACAGAAGGAAGGACTAGAGTTGATCAGTCACAAGTGATCTCCTTTCAACTAGTTATCATGGCATCTGTGGATACAGCCTCAGGGCCACATTGATCTAAGCCTACAGACTTCAAAGGAGGGGCTGAGGGAAATCTGATCAGTCAGGTTTGGTTCATTAGTGCTGACTTCCTCCTGCCCCTGCAACTCTTCACCTCCCTCTCCCAGGTTCAATTGCCTGGACCTCCCACCTTGCCTTGACCAAAGGTGCTTTTCAGCTTTTCAGTCGCCTCCTTTTACACAGTTGCCATGTCAGCTGCAGCTATTTAAGGCAGCTTGATCCTCCCTGAAGATGAAGGAATCAAATGAAAATATAGATATCCTGCCCTTAGCAGTTAACAGGATTGATGTATTCATGAAAAACTAGGAAACCATGGAATGAGAGAGGAGGTGGCTGGGACTGGTTAATCGCCCAGACTTCTGAAAAGCACTTATGGTTGGATCAGAGGGAAAATTCTCTCTTATCACCAAAGTCCTCAGGACAAATGGTTCTTCCTTAATCCTGGTGCACTGGGAAGCAATCCATTCAACTGTTGTGCACTGAGTGGGCAGGTCTACTAGACTCTTGATCTGCATTTAATCAGCTATCTCCTCCCAGCTCAGATGGAAGTCCTTTACTTTTTTCTCCTATGATTAATTAGAAAAATAATTATCAAAATCGTACTCATGCCTTAGTGTCTTGCATGGGGCTGGACACAGATATGAATGGTTTAAGGAAGAAAAAAATGGTGATTATATTAAACAGGAAGCCTATTATTTTGATTATTATTGAGAATCCCAAGACTCATTATGAATGTACATTTATCTTACATTCATCTTATTAATGGCATTCTAATAAAAGCTATAAACTAAGAGCAAAGTGTATCAACTTTAACAAATATGGTCATTAAAAGGACAGGCTTCAGGATTCTCGAACTCTGAGCTCTATGTCAGTAAGAAATGTAATCTTACTGTCAGAACGTCAAGACTCTACTCTGTAACAATGAAATGATTTTGAGAGTAATACCCCCTCTGCAGAATTGATGATTGAGTGCTAAGGTAAGAATGGACTCTGAACAAATGTCGAACAGTTTTAGTGGGTGGCTTTGCTTTTCTGACCTTCATGCATAGCCCGGTACAAATGGGAGCGGTGGATCAGAGGATCTGAAGAGTTGGCTATTTCAGCTGTCTCCATGACAAGAGAGCATCAGCTGCTCAGCTCCTAAGCCAAACCATGCATAGCTCTCAGAGCTATGGAAAGGCAAGCCAACTGATTGTACAGCCATGAATACATATGCAATAATAGTCACTATTTGTAGGTCTTTGAAACTCTAAATAGAGTTCTTTGCTAAAGCTTTTATCTGAGCCTTAAACTTAGGCAAAGTAGGAAGAAAAACATCACTTTTTCAGCACAAATCCAACATCCATGGTTGATAATTACAAAATCACTGATCTTAACTCAATTTTCTAACTACTAAAATTGTCCAATAATGGTAACAGCTGCTGCTGAGTGAAGGGATAAGCTCCCATCCCTAAAACGGAGGCTGATGAAGATGCTTAAAGATGCTGAATTAAAGGTCCTTCGCCCTGGGAAAAGACCTCAAGGTCTATCCCTAAGAGCTCACGAGCCCATGGCTACTGAATCCATATCTTCTTTTTCAAAGACAGTTGAGAAATAAGCCCAGAAGGAATTACTTCTTTCCTTTCCTATCTCTCCTTTTCCTCAGCTCCTAACCCCACCACCCAACTTTTAGGGTAACTGAAAATCTTGAAACACATGGAATCATATAATCATCATTCAGCTTTTAAAATAAGAATTTAAAAGGACTGTATCCTTCTTTCTGAAGTTAAAGATAAGTATGAATGTTTGTTTTGTTTTTTTTTCTCTCTCTCTCTCTCACTAGGGGACGTTCTTTGTGGAGACAATTAAATTCCTTATCTTTTTTTTTTTTTTTTTTTCTGTAAATGAAGGGAATTTTCCATGCTCCAGACTGACAAAAATACCTGCTCTGGGTAGTGTCCTGAAATATGGTACCATATGTATATCAGTAAACATTATGTGTGGAGTAAATTAAGCCGAGCCTTATAATTAGGCAGTAAGAAAATTACTGTAGACCCGAAAGAGTAAATCAGTGGTGTGAAAATGCTCTCCATTTTCTCTGACGCACTTCAGACTGTCATAAAAGCCCATGTCACGGCGATAAACATCAAGAAGAAATGCATTTGAAGCAAGACAACCTAAAAGACACCACAATTCAAATTGGTCTTCAAATCTGGAGTCCAAGGTCTCATAAAATTTAAAAGTCTGCCCTTTTGCCACTAACATGGGGGGTGAGGGGAGGGGGAGAAAACAACCTGACATTGAGGCGTCTGGGGGGAGCTTTTCTGATACAGAAAGTGCAGTGAAGACTGTAATACATAGAAGCCCCGGGGCAGAGCCAAAGCTAAGGAAAGAGTCACCCATCGTGAACAAAATCGTAACACTGTAAATAAAGACAGGACCAGTATTGCAAATTTTTTCCTTTTGCTTCAGTCTGCCATAGAGCGAACTCAGCACGGGCCCCTTACTGATTTTGTCTTTAGTCATGATGTTGATAATTTGCTTGTGGGTTAATTCTGATTTTCTAAAACACTGTGTAAAAATAGGATTTATCTGATCACTGAGTTTTTTTGGTGCTCCCTAAAATGGCGGGCCCAAGGCCAGTGCCTCAGTCACCTTACTCTTGTCTTGGTCCTGCCCCAGAAAGCAGCACGGATCTAGCCAAGCAAGACTTTCCATACGGCACAGTGAGCAATCAGAACACCCATTTCTGATCTTGGCGCACGATGAGCGTGGGTTCTCCCGCCCTTGAAACAGGTAATGTGGCCCTGGCCGGTTTGGATCAGCGGTTAGAGCGTCGGCCTGCGGTCCAGAGAGACCCGGGTTCGGTTCCCGCTAAGGGCATGTACTTCGGTTGCAATTTGTCCCCGGACCTGGTTGGTCGTGCGGGTGGCAGCCACTCGATGTGTCCCTTTCATGTCGATGTTTCTCTCTCTCTCTTCCTCTCTCTCCCTCCCACTCTATCTGGACAAAAAATGAAAAAATGTCCTCAGGTGAGGATAAAAAAAAAAAAAAAAAAAAAAAAGAAACAGGTAATGTGTCTGTGAAGTGGTGAGGTCCAGCAGAGGCCAAATGGATTGGAGAGTAGTTGGAGGTCTTCACAGATCCTCAAATGCAACCCTCAGCAAACTGCAATGAGGTCTAAAATGCCCTCTATCTGAAACAAAGGCAGTGGAATTCGAACCTGCTAGAACATCACAAATTATCTAGAAGCTTATTGTGATGCAGAGTTTAAGGTGCCATCATATATGTGTAAAAGCAGAACCCCCCAGGATAAAGCCATACATCTGCATTTCAGCAGCTTCTTGAGTTGACTTTTCTAAAGCCACCCCAGCTTTAGGAAACTTCTGGGTTAAGGAATGGGAACTGTCTCTTTAAATGGAAATAGCCATTGTGATCAGAGTATAAATAGACTTTAGTTAACAAATCTAGCTCTGACAACAATGGAACCAGGGACATGAGAGTTTAGAATGGCAGGAAGTTGATGATTAAAATATGTCTTGGTAGAATGGCTCCATACAGGAGATTTTTCATTCTTTGAACACCTGTGTGGTGCAGGCTTACTTTACTTGGCCACTAGGATATGCCCTACAGAAATAAAGAATAGTCTCGGCCAGGTGGTTCAATTGGTTGGAGCATTATCCTGTGCACTGAAAGGTTACAGGTTCAATTGCAGGTTTAACTCCCAGTCAGGGCACACACCTAGGTTTCTGGTTTGATCCCCAGTCAGGGTGCGTATAAAAGGCAACAGATTGATGTTTCTCTCGCACATCAATGTTTCTCTCTCCCCGCCTTCCTCTTGCTCTAAAAAAGTAATTTTAAAAAATACCCTAGGGTGAGGATTTTAAAAAAAAGGATAATGGGACATGGCCATAAGCAAAAACATATAAAACAACTTAAATTCATTGCAAAAAGTGTTATGATTAAGGTATTTGGAAATGCTCTCTGAGCCTATTGGATAAACCCAATTTCCAGAAATTGGATATGTGATGATCGCCTTGTAGAAAAAAAAAATGTAAATTTTTCTGGAAGGAATTAAAAAAAAAAAAGGAGAGAGGGAGGATCTTCTGGGCAGACGCAACAGCAAGTGCAAAGGCACAAGGATGTGTGAATACTGGCTTAATAGACTGTGGAGCTACAGCGAGATGAAGGCAGGGAGGCTAGGGGCAGGGACTGGTTCTGAGGCTGTGACCATCATTCTGTGAGAAGCAATTAAGCAGTGCCAAAGGGAGTGGAGAAGAAGAAAGGGACTTGAAATGCATTTAGGATGTAGAAATGCATTTGGGATGTAGAATCAACTAGACTGAATGGCCTATGGGGATGTAAAGAATGGTAACAGGAGGAGCTGCATGGAGCTGTAATCCTCTTAAAAAGTTGATCACAGGCCTGGCTGGTTTGGCTCAGCAGTTAGAGCATCAGCCCATGGACTGAAGGGTCGAGGATTTGATTCCCAGTCAAGGGTACATACCTGGGTTGCAGGTTTGATCCCCGGCCCCGGTCGGGGTTGTGTGGGAGGCAACCAAATGATGTGTCTCTCTCACATAGATGTCTCTCTCTCTCTCTTTCTCTCTCTCTCTCTCTCTCTCTCTCTCTCTCTCTCTCCTCCCTCCCTTCCACTCCATCAAAAAAAAAAAAAATCAATGAAAAAATATCCTCGGGTTAGGATTAACAATAACAATAACAACAAAAAGTTGATCACAGTGGGGAACACACAGTTGTGTAGGGGGGGTGAGAAGAGGGTCCGGCTCTACGTTATCCTGGAAATTCATTCAGCCAAGAAGGAGGACTAAGATGGGTCAAGGGCATATAAGGTAAATAGGTGGTTATGATAACCAACATCACCTTCTTCACAACGTTCTACCCAAGCAAAGAGTGATGCTGAGTTCCCTCAGCCATCAGCAGTGACATGCACGGATTCAAGAAGTTACAAAGTGGGGAGATCCTAGAGCACATGGGCTTCCACCCGGGCTGGTAAAGGCAAGAGAGGCCAGAGCCTGCAAGATTCCCTCTCTAATTTTCAGTCCCCTCAGGAAATGGGGAGATAAAGAGGTATCAGCTGTCCTGATGGCAATTTCCCCTGGGAAAACTGATTCCGGAAGTCTTTGCAAGTAACAAAAGGTAACCTCAGCACAGAGGGGTCAAATGGAAGAGATATATCTGGGCACAAGCTGGCTGCAGTGATCCACTGAGCACATTCAGTGGGAATCAAGGCGGGTACCTACTATCACCAGCTCTAGAAACACCTTAATTCAGGCCCTAGTGGCAAACTCTTACACGACACACTTTAAAATGATCTCCCATGACAGTTTTGGATAAGAAATCCCAGCCTCAATGAGGTCTCTAACGATGAATATGGGCCAACCTCACTTAAGCAGGATGGCTGTCTAAAACGAATGTTCTCGTAAGCTAAAGGGCATCCTAAAAATAATTAATTAATTTTTTAAAAATTCTTGTCATTTAAATCATTATCGTGAAAATCTAACCCTGGAAAATATGGTACTTCTTTAAAAAATTTTTTGTAATTCTATAGTGGATCGTCCAGTGTCAGGACCAAGATCCTTAATGGCCTAAAACAGGTGTCTCGAGACATCGAACCAAACGCAGACATTCTCTCGAATGTGATTTGAGACTCAGTCATTGCTATTTATCCTCCCCCTCCCTATTTTTCTTTGACTTCTGGGTCCTGGAGAAATTAGCAGAAGAGAATAAATCAGTAGCTGAAGTTTCCACTTAATTGAGCATTTTCCTATTCACACATATGTTACAGATCCCTCTGCTCAGTATAGTGTATTATTTGATGTAATCAATATTGCTCAAACTATTGGACTCTTTCCATGATGGCTTGCTAGTGAGAGAGAGGTCAGGCTTGTGCTTATATGTGAACGATAAACCATATGCTGGCTTATAGAAATAAATTAAGCCCCTTCAAGACTTGAACGGTGTCTTCATAAGGGAAGAGCTTGCCCATAGTGATGTTTTAAGAACTGTTTCCAACTGATGAAATCATGTACCTTGAACTTGGCCTAATGAGTGTTTTCCAAGAGAGTAATGAGTATGTGGTAGTCTGACATGCAGGGCTATTGTAACAGGAGTTTCCTAAGGTAGAGGTAGCTTGAATATATAACCTGTGATCAAGGGGAATGTCCAAAGGATGGCCTTTCCAGTGCCCTTGAGCCCTACCTCTGCCCTTCTTGTCCTGGCCGTTTTGATTCTGATCGTTGGTGTTTCCTATGCCATTTGTCTTCAGCTAGCTCTGAGTTGCTGATGTTTTGTATTTCAAGTCCCAATTGCTATGTGATCACTTTCAGGTCTCCATACTTCTATGACAGCATGGCAATCTGAGCTAGGGACCCAACTCTGGGGATGATTGGTTCTGACATAGCTCTTCAGTGTGAGGAACATAAACCCTAATATTAAAAAAAAAAAAAATCAAGCCCTGGCCAGTCTGGTTCAGCGGTTAGAGCATCAGCCCATGGACCAGACAGACCCGGGTTCGGTTCCCGCTAAGGGCGAGTACTTTGGTTGCGGTTTGTCCCCGGCCCTGGTTGGGGTTGTGCGGGTGGCAACCAGTGGATGTGTGTCTCTCACATTGATGTTTCTCTTTCTCTCTCCCTCCCACTCTATCTGAAGATAAATGTAAAAATGTCCTCGGGTGAGGATAAAAAAAAAAAATCAATACTTTTTAATAAATGTTTTATTGTAGCCATATAGATAGCCTCATGTATTTATGAGAAAAAGCAGATTCAAGTCCAGAAATAAGTGATTTGAAAATGTTTTCTTACAATGAATCTAAAAATAATTGGCCCCATCATGGGAAGATGCGAGAAAAAGAACTGAATGCCTTAACATTCCTTTATTCTGTAAATGTTTTGGAAAGTCTGTAATTCATGCTTTGAGAAGATAACTACCTAAACATAATAGCACTTTTTGCAAAGAGGACCCAGTGAACCAAAACAGCTGGAGAACTGAGAGATGACATCTTCTCACAAATGAGAACCGTAGTTTTAACATTCGCCACAGAATTTTTTTATTGTGTGCAGTGTGTGCACGACACCCATCCCAAACCCTGGAGTAGTAAAGGTACTGCTGAAAGCTACAAAGCACCCCAAGTTATCCTCCAGAGTACATTGGTGTATGGGTGACCCCACTGTTCTACGGACAGGCGGGATAGGGAAGGGTCATGAGCAAAGTCCCTACAGCGAGACTGCCCAGGCGGGAATCTCCTCATATCCTCATTCAGTGTGGTCATGGGAGCATTACTTCGCTTCATGTCCTCGTCTGTACAATGATCATGGTGACGACCTGTTCTATGTCACAGAGCTGGTATGGGGATTAAATGTGGTCCATTCACAGAGAGAACTTAGAACGGTGCCTGGCACATTGTAAAGTCTCTGTACATGTCGGCTGTAATCTAGATTACATTGTGTGGGCAGTGATTTTACAAACTCTTGCTGGTGACTGCCCTCCTTTAGCTATGGTTCTCATTCAAGGGACTGGGTCGCAAGAAGCTGAGGAAACTCTTCAGCTATAATTATGTCTTATTATTCTTGGAAGATTTTTCTGCAGTCCTATCTGGAGGCAGGGTCTTGATAAACAGACCTTTAAACATACCATCCGGTGACATGCTTTGCTTGTTTTTAATCATTTGTTATATAATGCATTCTGTTAAGTACTCATCCCACCGTCGAAGCATTCTATACATGACTTCTGTTGTCTGTTGAAAATGTTTTCGTGGCAAATGGCGAAATTGACACTTTTGTCAAGTTGACGCTTACTAAATCTCATTGCTGGAATGATCACGATGGCTATTAAAGTTGAAGGGATAAAAATTGGGCCCTTGATGGGTTTGGGGGAACGAGAAAGTTGCTACGTTTAGTAACCCCCAATGTTGTGATCATTACTAATTAGCTTTTCATAGGGAAATATTTTGGTCCTGGTTTGCTTATCAACTTGGGGGAAAAAAAGACAAATAAAAGGACCAGCGTAAGATAAACCAACCTCTCTGCAGGCCTAGGAAAAATTAAGCGACCATGCCCAGAATAATCCGCAGGTGGCACATAGAAGGAGGATGTCGAGGAGCAGCTGGCAGAACCTGACTGGGTCCTCAATAAGGGATGAATAGACCATGTGGGCTACTAGATCCTCAGGTGGGGCGTCAGCCAGACACTTTTATTTTTATAACGGTCTGATTCCAGAATCACAGCAGCGACAATAGCTCAGGCATGGGGCACGCTGTGCCCACAGCTCTAAAATTAAAACACAATGCTCAAAGCTGGCGGTTACATTCCCCTAAATCCATTTTTAATTCCAAACAAAATACTCCTAAGAGGATTCTGCTCTACCACCAGCCACTCTCATGGGTGTAATTGGCAAGATGGATCCATGCTAATCAGTGTTAAATAGCACCCGTGGGTTCCTGTGACCTTTTTCACAATGTATGTCCCCCCACTTCCTTGGGATATATTGCCTGAAGAAAGGGATTCTACTTACTTAAAAATTCTACTTAAACAGAAATCCTTTTTATTCAACTACTCTTGATTTCTTTTGTTCAAGTGTCTACCAGTGTAAGTCCACATTTTTTCATTAGGGATGTCCAAGATAATGATCATGATTGAGTTTATTTCTTTTAAATTTGGTGACTAGAATTTTGCCCAACTTCAGGGCTACGAGGAAGAGACAGGAGACTAAAAAAGTGGGAACTTATGAAAGTCACCAGGGATGTGTGTGTGTGTGTGTGTGTGTGTATTTATTTTAGAGAGGAAGGGAGAGAGGGAGAGAGAAAGAGAGATTAAAACATCTCAGTGGGCTGCCTCCTGCGTGCCCCCTACTGGGGATCAAGTCAGCAACCCGGGCATGTACCCAGACTGTGAATCGAACTGACAGACTTTTGGTACATGGGATGGAGCTCAACCAACTGAGCCACACCAGCCAGGGCAGGGCAGGATTTTTTTTTTTAATTTCAGCTTTTTTCCCTGTGTGATTTGATTGCTGTAAACGTTGTATAAAGGAATGCATGCGTACAGGGAAGTAGAAATAGATAACTAAGGGTTCTCATTTGGACTCTCTTCTAACAAAGACTGTCTGTGATTGAAAGACCAGAAAGTGTTTCAGCAACAGGGAAACATTCATTTGAACAACTAGCATTCATTGGGCCACACTACACAGCTGCTATTAGCCACTCAGGTAAAACCTCGTTAACTCAATTAACTAGCTACCCAAATCTAAGCTAAAGATTGATCTGAGCCTTGCATGTTCATCTGTATAAGTGCTAGGCAGCTTCTGTACACTTAGATCAGAGAAGCTTCTATACCGCTACAGGTGTACATGGGAAACAAGAGAGATGGGAAGAAAGACAAAAACACTCCAACATATGGAGAGAGATGGAACTGACAGATGGGAACCATTCCTGTTCTAGAAAGGCAGATTGGGGAAGAGAAAGATATCTGAACCAAATTCAGGAATGTGGTGTGAAATGACGCCATAACCGTTGGATCTTCATGTCATAAAACAATTCTCTTTTTACCCTTACTCCTCTCAATCTTTGGGAAAGGTGAGCAGAAAAAAGTGTGTATCTTGCCTGGCCGGTGTGGCTCCGTGGTTGAGTGTCGCGACCCATGCACCAAGAGGTCGCTAGTCACAGGGCACATGCCCAGGTTGTGGGCCTGATCCCCAGTGGGGGGCATGCAGGAGGCGGCCAATCGATGTTCTCTCTCATCGATGTTTCTATCTCTCTCTCCTTCTCCCTTCCTCTCTCTCTAAAATCAATAAAGAAAAATTTTTTTTTAATTTTTAAAAAGTGTGTATCTTACGCATGGAAGGATTTCAGGGGATAAACACTCTTCCAGTGCCATCCTAAAAGAAACTCTCCAAGGAGCTTGCCACTCAAGCATTTAAAATTCCACCTTCAGCCCTGGCCGGTTTGGCTCAGCAGTTAAAGGGTCGGCCCACGGACCAGAGAGTCCCGGGTTCGGTTCCCGCTAAGGGCACGTACCTCGGTTGCGGTTTGTCCCCGCCCCGGTTGGGGTTGTGTTGGTGGCAACCCACGTCAATGTTTCTCTCTCTCTTCTTCCCTCTCTCCCTCCCGCTCTATCAGAAGATAAATGCAAAAAATGTCCTCGGGTGAGGATAAAAAAAAAAAAAAACAACATTCCACCTTCAAATTTCACCAGTCCTCAGCTAAAAAGAGGCAACCCTTTTCTGAGAATTGTAACACCAGAGTAAAAATGATTTTATCCATTCCTTCCTGGTGAGGAAAATAGGTGCTATGTTAGGTCTCTGAGTGCAAGGAGCTGACGGTGCTGACTCCTGAATGTCAAAGAGTGGCCCCTACTAAGACCAGGAGAGTCGGGAGGTAAAAGACTCCATTCATGAATTTTGTCTGGTTGACAATCTAGACAAAGGCAAGCCCTAGAGAAGATGCTTGATGCCTTCCCACTGCTTTTAAAATCTGTATCAGGCGTTAGTACCTCTGGCATAGAAAATAAATGAGGATTTCCATTGGACTCATTCACTTTTACATAGCTCAAAGCTATCTTGCAGATCTAGTTTGACTCCATACTTTTAAAGATAGAAAAGGAGACCAAGGGATGAAGGATTCTACCCTGGCTGGTGTGGCTCAGTGGTTAGATTGCCAGCCTGTGGACTGAGGGTCGAAAGTTCAATTCCTGGTCAAGGGCACATACCTGGGTTGCAGGTTTGATCCCCCTGGTGGTGGGTGTGTGTGGGAGGCAACCAATCAAGGTGTTTCTCTCTCTGTCTCTCTCTCTCTGTCTGTCTCTCTCTCTCTCTCTCTCTCTCTCTCTCTCTCTCTTTCTCTCTCTCTCCTCCTCCTCCTTCTCCTCCTCCTCCTCCTCCTCCTCCTCCTCCTCCTCCCCCCTTCCACTCTCCCTAAAAATTAATGGGGAAAATACCCTCCGGGTGAGGATTAACAACTACAACAACAAAGAAAGGATCCTCGGTTGCACACCAGTTTAGTGGCAGAATTAGAAGTAAAACCCTGGGCTCCACACATCTGATTCAATGATTTCCATTAATTGAAGTTCCAATTCCTACTATCCATATAATTTCATATCACATGGGGAGTTTTATGGAGAGATGGCCTAAGAGAAAGGAGAGACAGACCTGGCCACGCATGTATTTGGTATTATTTACAAATGCCTAAGAGAGCAATGTTTTATTCTCCCTTAGTTCAAGATAAAATAAGAAGGAAATGCTTTTCCCAAAAGGGCTTGTTATCTGGGCAGTCAGACTGGAGCCTTCATATCCCAGAACTAATTATGATACCTTCTAGAGGACATTATTTAAGTGTGTGATATCCCAAAGAGAGCCCAGAAGCTCCCCGGAAGTAATCAGAAGTGGTGTGTTCCTCCCATTCCAACCATTTCTAAAATGCTCCTTGGCCATTCATGCCCAGGAGCCCCGCTGACCTTGTCTGTACTTGACACAGTGCAGGAGCAAGAGTCAGATGCAGCCCTGCCAGTCCAACCTTTCCAGCCATGGAAAGAGAAGCAGGTGTTGCTGGAGGGCAGTGCTTGGCTGACAACCCGGTCAACACTTCGTGAATGAGACGGATATATGCAAATGTTACGAGTAGGGGACCCAATGCCTCCCAGGAAGGGATTTTATGGTAACAATGGATGGTATCATATTTTCTAGAGAAAGAACATTACCAAAGAAAAGTGAAGGTCACCATGGAAACATAAAGTATAAGGGTTATAGGACACAATTTACCAGTGTTCATATAGCACTTCCAAGATGAAAAGAAGCCCAGACCAGAGAGCCTCACTCCAAAAAAAAAAAAAAAAAGGGACCCATCAGAATGATGATTCCATTAGCCATTTAAATCATCCAACTGACATTCTTTACTATGGTTCCCTGCTTCCCAAATAAGCATCTGACATAGATTTATGTCCCCAAGGGAATACACTGGGTCAGAGAGGACCTTAATTAGTCCGTGAGATTAAGAGTTGTATTTCTCATTAACCATTAGCATTCTTGTTTATTCACTGCATGCCAAGTTTCAGTAAGAACAAGCAGAAATCAGACACCAGTTCTTTGCATACCTAGCTCTGAAAAAAAAAAAAAAAAAAAAACTGAAAACCAGATACAGAAGGCAGTGAATTCATCAGGTCTCTACCTGGGAAGACTGGGTCTGGGCAGTGAATAGGCTACCCCCCTCAGAGGTGGTTTTCATCATCACCGCCCCTAGCCATCGCCACATCTGTCTGCTCAGCAGACTCTACATTGTTGATGAAATGTTCCTGTGCACTTGTAGATGTTATAAAGAATAGCAACCTGAGGTCAGTTCTTAGAAGGCAGACTGAAAAAAAGAACATTCTTGGAAGGCACCAGTAAGTACCATGTGTTTAAAATAAAAAGAAGAAACAGTACCTGTCTCCTGAGATCTCTTGTTTTCTTGGTCATCTTATCAATCGCAATGTTTAGAGGATCTCCCTTTTCCTTCCTTCCAGTCTGTTAAAAAAAGAAAAATAATTTCTGATTTAGAAAATTCAATGTTAGTAACATTAGAGGTTAAAAAGAATTCAGAAATAACACTTCAGTTGCAGAGTCCACACAATTTTAAAATAGATTCTTTTCTATATACAGCTAATATGATTTGGTTTTGTCTGAAATAAAAATTAAAATGGATGAAAATCAATACATTCTCAGGATGGTTACACATATTTCAACTCCATGCAAATCTATGTTTTCTTCTCTTCTCCAGACAGCGATTAAGTATAACACAACAAGGATGTTTTGTTTTTGCCTTGACATACAAATGTTTTGTACTTCTTTTACGTAAACACACTTCTTCTGAATAGAAGGTTGAAAAACTAAAGTAGATTAAAAAATGTAAGGTAATTGACTAGAATTCAGAATTTCATACCAATGTATCATGGACCATATTGTAACTTCTGGAACGAAATCAAAAGAGATGATTTACTAGAAAATAAAACCTTTCTAATCTCTGTTCTGCCACGCAGTGGAATGCTAACCATGGTAATAAGGAGCCCCCAGCTTGAGGTTAGCAGGAAACTTTCCTTATGACTTTAACAGGTAGAGGTAAAGACCAAAAAAAAAAAAAAAAAGAAAGAAAGAAAGAAAAACAAACAAACAAACAGACTTCTTAGTAAACTATTCACTCAGAAGTTTTGAAGTTTCACTAAATAGTTTCCTTTTTTTTTTATGGCTATAGTAAAACAATTGAAACCAAACAAAACAGAATCTCCATGATCTCTTTAAAACAATGACAACAAATGCCCATGGATAAAAAGCTCCAGGTGACTTTATGGATGACATTATCTTCCCTTTAAGAGAAAAGTGTTTGCAAAAGCTTGGTCAAATTTGTCAAATAACCTAAACTTCAGTCAAACACTGCAGTCTTCCTCATGCTTCTGCCATACTCAGGCTGTATAAAATCATGAGGGTCTCTGTACTCATTTTTGTATACGATGAAATGCGATCCCAGGTCACAAATTGTGCCTAACGGGATAATGCGTTTGGGGACCCATAGAAACCACCATCCAACAGATTTTAAGTTTCTTTTTTTATTTTTATTTTTTAATCCTCACCCAAGGACATGCTGAGAGAAAGAGAGAAACTTGATCAGTTGCCTTCTGTATGCTCACCAACTAGGGATCAAACCAGCAACCCAGGTATGTGCCCTGACCAGGAATCGAATCCACAACCTTCCGGGGCACGGGATGACACTCAACAACTGTGCCACTCCGGCCAGGCCCAACAGATTTTTTCACTTTTAAGATTTTTTTTTTTCCTTGATTGATTTTAGGGAGAAAGGAAGGGAGATCGAGAGAGAGATAGAAACATCGATGAGAGGACACTGATTGGCCGCCTCCTGCATGCCCCTCACTGGGGATCGAGCCCACAACCTGGGCATGTGCCCTGACCAGGAATTGAACTGGCAACCTCTTGGTGCATGGATTAACACTCAACCCCTGAGCCACATCGGCCGGGCACCAACAGATTTCTAAATGTTCTCTTCCCATGACAAAATCCTGGACACATGCCACCGATACATACGCAGCAGGTCTACAAACAGCTAGATTTAAAGCAGTCAATCTTTTCTGCAACTTGCGTCATTAACCATTTTTTTCAGAACAAATGTCTAATTGTGTAACCGTACAGAGTTTTCATTAAAAAGCCAAAACCTGTGTATATTGCTAATCATCTACAATCCGATAAATCCCATCAGCCTGTTCTACTCTGTACACTCGAAGTCTGTAAGCAGAATGAGCTTAAAAATAAAGCGGCTAATATTTTACATTTTTGAAACATGAGCGTACGAAGAGCTCCACGAAAACCAAAGTATATGGGGAAGAGCAATGTGCTGCTTTATCTTTCGAGGGGAGCTGGTTACATAGCAAGTGTGCCCTCCGCGTCCTGTCCCTTCCTGTTCAGGTATGCCACCGAGGAGCCGCTGTCTCTTCTCTCCTCGCTTTTCTCCTTGCACACGGGATGGATGTCTCCCATCAAAGTACAGGGGCTTTGGGGCAGGTCTGGGCCGTGATCATTCTGAGAACCATGGATTTCTACACCCTTTCCATGAACAGTGATACACATTTCTTTTGAAAAATTAACAACTATGAATTCAGTTTATTTATTTCTTTATGTGTTTATTCTTTATTGATTTTAGAGAGAGGAAGGGAGGGGGAGAGAGAAACATTGATGAGAGAGAACATTGATTGGCTGCCTCCTGCATGCCCCGCACTGGAGATCTGGCCCTCAACCTGGGCATGTGTCCTGACCGGGAATCGAACCAGCGACCTACTGGTGCATGGGTCGACACTCAACCACTGAGCCACACCAGATGGGCTATTTATTTATTTTTAAATTTTTATTTTACTGATGAGAGAGAGAGAGGAGAGACATTGATGTGTTGTTCCACTTATTCATGCATTCATTGATTGTTTCTTGTAGGTGCCCTGACCGGAGATTGAACCCACAACCTTGGCGTATCCATATGGGGCCAATGCTCTAAGAATGTAGCTACAAGAGAAGAAGACTGGATTACAGAAAATTCCAATGAAAAGAAAATAAACCAAGGCAGTGTGGAATACAAAATAATTCATGAATACCTGGGGCTCACTTCATCCTGCCGGTGGCCATCTTACAGATGAGAGAATGAAGAGCAGAGCCGGCCTGAGAGGGTTTGGAAAGTCACTTCAGGTAAAAAATGTAAAGGGCAACCAAAGAACTCAGGAAGAAAGATAACATTTCAATGCAATACTTCAAAAAATTAAAATTAATGCAAAAAGTCCATGTTGAACAAATATCAAAATTTTAACTAAAGACAGAATCTGACAGGGCCAGGGTTAGTTTGAAGCAAATAAGGTGAGTCTCGTGAGTACAGGTCAGATCTCATTTTAAATTTAAAATTTATAAAAGATTGGGAGATGTATTTAGACTAAAAAAAATTGTTTATCTAAAATTCATATTTAACAAGGTGTCCTGTATCTTTATGTGCTAAGTCATGCAACCTTACCCCCAGGACCAATAGTGATGTTCAGGATTGTAACGGGGGTTGTTACAGGCACAGGTGGGAGGCTCTGTTGCCTGCTTCTGTGAATCAAAGGGCAACATGGAATTCTGCATCCCATTTGGCATCAATCACCTGCAAATGTAAAGCATATGTCCCTGAGATGTGAGGCACGGTCCTCACACTCAAGGAGCTCCTAACCCACGTGAGTTAACCAGAACTTGAGACTAACAACATTAACAACTATGCAAAGGCACACATGCCAAAGGGCTCAATGAGTTGCTCAGAAGAGGGAGATGTTGCCTTTGGGAAGTCAAGTTAATCTTACAGAGAGGTGGGGGAATTTCACTCGAGTTTAAATCCTGGTAAGATTTAGATAGGAAAGAGGAGTGCTCGCCTGGGAATTCAGAGCATCGTCCTGATGCGCCAAGGTTTCAGGTCTGATCCCCCCTCAGGGCTCCTACAGGGATCAACCAATGAATGCATCAATCAGTGGAGCAACAAATCGATGTTTCTCTCTCACTCTCTCTCTCTCTGAAGTCAATCAATCAATCAATCAATAATAATAATAATAATAATAATAATAATAATAATAAATAGGAAAGAGGGAGGTCCTTGAAAGGAGGGTGGGGTGGCAAAAAGAAAGCCATGAAGACCAGGAACAGAAAGGTGTGTTCCAGGAGGACAGTGAGCGGAATGGGCCAGCCTTTTCCCACAATGCAAAGGGATAGGTTTGACTAATTGTCGAGACAAATTACTTTTACAAGAACTTCTTTATGGTGTGATTACTGCCAACGATACTTTGATCTGTCAGCTCAGAGGCTCTCTGGTGACATCAGCATCCCATGTCACTGTGTGGTCAGGATTCTGTTTGCATCATGTTTGCAGCCCTGGGTTTCTCTAGCTTCCAAGTCTTTGGCTGAAGGCAATTAAAAAAAAAATAATGCAGATGACATGGGTGAAATATTTGTTCTCATTGTTTAGAGAAGCTGGGGAATGGTAACACAAGGATTCGAGCTCAGGTAAGTGGGGCCACTAGCTGAAATCATGAATTCACTGGCCCTTCTGTATATATGCAGGGATAACGGCAGGGACCCCCAGTGCTCACACTTACATAGCTAATGGGGACCAGCAAGCCACCATGCCACACTTTCCTGTGCTCTGTTATGTCCACATGTGAAAATACTGTCAGATTATCAGCTTAAATTGGACAGAAAGCAATCAGAGAGAGAGGTCTTGCCTCCTAATGTCAGTCTCCATTATTAGGCTCTGTGATCTTGGACTAATAATTTGCCATTTCTTATGTCTGAGTTTTCTCATAAGCACCGTGGATAGCATAATATGCGTCCTGTCTTCTTCACAGGCTAGCAGGACAATCAATCATGATGTCAATGTGCTGGACACAACAAGCGGCATTAAGAATATTCAGGGTAATTAGGAAAGTATTTCTGCCATAAAAGAAAGAAAAGAAAAGAAAAAGAAACAATTGATTTGGAAACTACATAGAAACTACTTTTGGGTCACCTGGACTTCTGTTTTCTCCACTCAGGTACATAATGTATGAAAATCTTGCCAAAAACTAGAATGATTAAAGGAAAAGTTATTTCTCTTTCAGGAAGAAATGTTCAGGGCAGTTCATTTTAAATAGACCACTAAGTAGTCTGAGATATTTCTAAGAGTTTAAACAGAGAACAGAAACTCTAGATGAATGTCTTTTACATAGCTTCTGGGATGTAGTTGTTAAATAAGGATTTGATTATCTTGAGCAAATTCTAGTTCCCAGGGAATCAAAAGCAGTCTCACCCAGAGCTCCCTCCCAGGCCTTCCAAGCTCTAGAAACTAAAAATAGTTGAACACACTGAAGTGAGAGGAGACCTAAGTCTTCATCTGACATGGTCACCTGAACTGAACAGAAGGAAATAAAAGCAGCGGTAAACACTCCCTGCCAGTAACAACCTGAATGATCCGATGACTTCTCTAGACTCCAGACTTGGCTACCAGTCGAATGGGGGACCCGAGATGAGTTACAGAACAGGGAAATGTGGGAGCCTGAGACACCATCAAGGACACACAACCACACTTCCCTTACTATAGGGACGCTCTGAGGGCACTGCCGAAGAGCTGGGGTCTGGCAGGCAGTCGGGGTTGCTCATCGCTAACACGCGGATAAGGCCTTGCTTTGGGGGACCATCGTGACCATTAAGAGACAGGCTCTGTAACAGCTAGCACTGTACCTAACTCTGGAAGACGTAACTCGATGTTAGTTTGCTTTCCTTCCCCTCCCCTTTATTCCACTCAAAGGTCCAGAGACGTGGTCACTGATTCTGACCACCTCGCTGTCTGACCGGGACCTCCAGACTCCTCCCAGTCCAGAACTTTTTCCAGTCCATGTGTAAACCATCCTCCACCTCTAAAGTTCTAGGATTCTGTGATTTTATTTTATTTTTAAAATAATTTTTCTTTTACTGATTTTAGAGAGAGAGATAGAAACATTGATGAGAGAGAACACTGATTGGCCGCCTCCTGCATGCCCCCCACTGGGGATTGGGCCCACAACCTGGGCATCTGCCCTGACCGGGAATCGAACCAGCGACCTCTTGGTGCATGGGTCGACACTCAACCACTGAGCCACACCAGCCAGGCGGATTCTGTGATTTTATAATGCCATGTGTTTCTTTTCAAAGGCATGTGTGTGTGTGTGTGTGTGTGTGTGTGTGTGTGTGTGTATATAATATATATATATATATATATACACACATATCAGTTTGAGGTATATTTCCTTTGTCACGTTTTGTCCACAGACCTCGTGTGCCTTTCTGGGACCTGCCTTTATCTTCCCCTGCAGAGAAGGAGTCTGCACTAGAGATAGTCATTTAATAAATATTGTTATTAAAGAAGAAGAAGGAGAAGACAGGCGAGAGTGCGCTCTCCCTGCTCCGGGCGGCTTCCTGCTTGCCATCTGCTGTGCTAGGGAGGAGCGTGTTTATGAAACTGTGTTTGTTTTAGCCTTTGAGCACTATTTTACAAAACACATTCGGGGTGGATCCACAGCTCAGATTGTTGAGCGAGGATGCATTTCCTGACTCGGAGTTTTACAGGGAGTCTTTATTCTCCCACCCTGCGGCTCCAGATTCAAGTCCAGGGGGTCAGAGTAATCAGATGCTATCGTGTTTTCAGTTGAATCCTACACAAAAGGATCAAGGCCATTAACAGAAATTTTGATTTTCACAATTAGTCTTTAGGAAGAACACTCTATTTTAGTTCAACACTTTTTTATGATACTACCCTTTGCCTCTTGGGGAAATAAAAGCCCTTCTGCTTTGGAGAAAGAACATCTCTTTTCTTATTTTTCTTTCTTTCTTTTTTTTTTTTTTTTTTTTTTACTATATTAATATCCATCACCCTTTCTGACATACTGAGGAGGAATGTTGAATATTGCACAAGTCCCTAATTTATAGAACAAAAGAGTAAGGGATATTAAATCTTACATTTCTGAAATTGACTGAATATTCCTTTAAAGGTCATTCCCCGTCTCAGCTCCTCGTCACCCTAAACACATAATTCATTACGAGTGGTCATTCGGGGAGGCCCTGGGGATATGAACCTACCATCTCAGTGCTTCCATTAGATACAAGGGTTCATGTTAGATCCAGGGCACACTCTTAACATATGGGAAACAGCTTAAGAAGGTGGTGTCTATTACTCTTTTTCTTTCCCCTCAAAAGTACCTGCAAACTTGACAGAATGTATGAGAAATCTTCAAGATAGTGTATACTCTATATCTAGTGTAAACTCTAATACATTGAAGGTGTGGCGAGCTAATCAAATGCCCGGTCTTCAAATGGGTCTCATTTATTTATTTATTTAATTTTAATTTTATTTTGATACAGATGTTTCTCCTTTTCCCCCCATTGACACCCTCCTCCCAATCCCCCCGCCCCCAGCATTGTTGTCTATGTCCATGGTTATGCACACATGCATATAAGTTCTGTTGTTAATCTCTTCCCTCCCCCCACCCCAGTCTCCCTTCTGAGGTGTGTCAGTCTGTACCCTACTTCTATGTCTCTGGGTCTATTTTGTTCATCAGCTTGTTTTGTTCATTATATTCCACAAATAAGTGAGATCATGTGATACTTGTCTTTCTGATTGGCTTGTTTCACTTAGGATAATACTCTCCAGGTCCCCCCGTGTCGTCTCAAAGGATAAGAGATCTTTCTTACAGCTGCATAGTATTCCATTGTGTATACGTACCACAGCTTTTTTATCCACTCGTCTATTGATGGACACTTGGGCTGTTTCCAGATCTTAGCAATTGTAAATAGTGCTGCTATGAATATAGGGGTACATATATTCTTTCTGATTGGTGTTTCAGGCTTCTTAGGGCATATTGCTAGAAGTGGGATCACTAGGTCAAACGGCAGTTCAATTTTTAATTTTGTTACCTCAAAAAATTGTTGTCATTTGAAAGGAGAAGTCAAAATCATCAGAATGGCAGAAAGCAATAATGTTCTACGCACTTGCTCACCAACACATTTTCCTGTCATTTAAACCTATGACTTTGACAACAGAAGGAAGGAGGAGAAAATCATCTGTTGGTCCAGCAGTCACCCTATCACATTTGGAGGGTTGCCCATCTACCCCCAAACCCTGCATACAGAATGCATACTCTTATTCTACATAGCACCACTGTTTATAGACCCTTGAACATGTCATAATACCTTTAGATTATGTATACATCACAGTCTGAGAATGTGGACCTTCCTCAATATTTCCTTTTCACTAGCTGTGGACATTTCTCTTGGAAAAGAAATTGGCAATATCTCTTTAGCATGCATGACAGTTTAGCAGTGGCCAAAAATCAAATCCACGATCAGAATACCTGGACCAACTCACAGCCCAGCTTTTCTGGACCCTAGGATGAGAGGGGAAAGGTAGAAAAGGAAAAACTGATGACAAGGTGTCAGGACCAACTTCCTGACACTTCTCTGTCAGAACTCAGCAATGCTGAAGACGAGAATTGTCGAGATAGACGTGAGGATATCAGGATGAGGGTATTGGTGAGAGTAACAGACCTTACCTATCAGCAAAGTGCTATCAGCACACACATGGGGCCATGTGCACAGAAGGACTGGCTCAGGGACACCAGGTGTATCACTGTTTGTCTTCCTTTTCCCAGAAATCTATGTTCTTTGAGTAAATCCTCTAAGTTTTCCTTCTGACTCAACCAAGGCTTTCTGGCTAAGGAATAAAGTCATACTGACATCCAAACCAATGAGATTCATCTATAGGTTTGTAGGTGAAATTACTATAAAGGAGGCATAGTTTTCCCCCACTAGGATAGATAAACTGGCAGCAGATAAACATTGAGGTACTTATGCAGTCTCCAAAAATAAATGCCACAAAAAGAAAAGCACTGAAGAGAGAGAGAGAGAGAGAGACTTAGGGAACAGAAGGGAAGTCAGTTTTTGCAGTCAAATCAAATTGATTCATATTTCCATTACACACTCTCTTGTAAAATAAAGCTCCTGAGGGCACAGTCTTTGTTGTGCTTACCATTATGCCTTTAGAGCCTGAAGTTGTGCCTGGCACATGATAGGCATTCCATAAGTTTTACTAAATCAATGAATAAAACACATTGACTCCTGAATCCACTTGAACCTCAAGCCATAGTACCTATCAGTGGATTTCCTGGTGTTAATAAATTGCCTTATGTTTCCTCATGTTGGATTGCTGTCACTTACGACTAAAAGGCCTGACTAAATCAGAGACCTTAAAATTCCAGACCAAAATACTTGGAAGGCAGGGTGGTAGAGAGAGACGACCCTAGCAGGGACCCATGGACACAGCCAGAGCACTCTCCGGGATCTCAGGCCTTTGTTTCGCCCACAGGGTTTTCCCCAGAACTAACTATTGCTCAAGCTCTAAATCCTAATCCGAGTTCTCCCCTGCATCCTGTTAGCCACTAGCCTTGAGAACTTCTGCATCCAATGGTCTCTAGAATGCATGCTGTTTATGGATAGAAGGATGAATGGTCCAAGTAAGCATCAGAAGTGGGTATGAAAGAAATTAATAATGTGGAAAATGTATGATACTAAAAATAAACTTCACCCACATCCCAGTTTGCTGATCAAAGCCACAGGAAGTGGTTGGCACCTGTGTAAAGTTATAACTCTTGCTCCTTGATTTATTTTATCAACACAGGTGTAGTCCTCAGTGATTATCTGTCAGGAAACCCTGCATAGAAGATGGTTTTATCAAAGTCCCCCTCTCCCAGCTCCCAACCTTGGGTGATTGCTAAAAGCCAGGATTAATTAACCACACATTTCTTCAAAGCCTATGAAAGACCATGAACTGAGCAAACTGCTATAAAAAAAATAAAAATTAAAAATCCACGTTATCTGTACCATTGAGATGAACATAGGCAAGCAAGGTGAAATACAAATTTCCATTGATTTTCTACATGCATACAAACACATATATACCCGTCCCGAATAAATTATTTAATTGTCAATGAATTTTCAACGTCCACTTCATTTTTATGTGCATAGTCCCCACACCACTCAGTGACAGTTAAATCTATCAATGCCTAAAGGATCCCTGGAGACTGGCATTTTTCACCATCTCAAAAAGAGGTCAATAACTGGGTCCGCACTGCTGAGAGCTCACAGAAACCAGAAAATACTCGGACAGAGGTTTGCCTTAGTTTATGGAAAGACTGTCTGTGTGGGGATCCCACGCCTTGGCCTTCTGCCCACATGTCAGGGGCCTGCTCCCCAGTTCATGATAGCCATCCTCCTCTGAACATCTACGGCCATCGATATCATTTATTTGGTGTTTTATAAGCAATTCCCACTCAAGTAACAATTATATCATGCAGATCTCCTGCACTGTTAACTGGATCTCAGATGTCACATTGTGAAGCTAAAATACAGATACACAAGATACATCATTGTGACCCTGTTCTGTTCAGAAAGTATCATGTCGCCATGTCCCTTCTTCCCTGTTAGAAGTCTAGGAGCTTAAGGATAGTGCCTTAGTCGGCTTGGACTCTCTTAACAAAATACCATAGACCGGGTGGCTTAAACCACAGACATTTGCTTTCTCACTATTCTGGAGGCTGGGAAGTCCAAGATCAAGGCCCAGCAGGCTCGGCTTGTGGGGAGAACTCTCCTCCTGGCTCACAGACAGCTGCTGTCCTCTATGTCCTCACACGGCAGAGAGAGAGCAAGCAAGCTCTCCGGTGTTGCTTCATCTAGGGGCACTGATCTTACCATGAAGCCCCCATTCTAATAGCTCATTTAACCTAATTATCTCACAAAGGCCCCATCTCCAAATACCATCACATGGGGGTGAGGGGGCTTCAATATATAAATTCTAGAGACATATCAGTCCAAAGTAGACAGGAAGTTGTCAGCCAGTCATATGTTCCTAAAACTCTGACGTTTCTTGCATGGTGTCTTACAACAACTTGGTGCTAAGCAAACTAGAAATGTGTGTAGATGTGTACATATAAGTGTGTATTGCATATGAATGAATGAAGTCATTAGTATTCTGGCTGTCTGACAGATCATATGATATGGATCTTTGGGGGCTACTTTTGTACTGAGGTGGCTGTGCCTTTGCCAATGGGAAAGTAATACTGTTGCCTACCTTCTCTCGACCTTATTCCCTTCCTTCCCTGTTCAAAATCTCTCTGAAGCCAGAAGAAGACGGAAACCAGAGCCTTTGATTGCATGTAAAGGAGTAAGGTGCACACACTCTTGGGAGAAGAAATATAAAATTAGTAAATGACTTTTATCAAATCCTTCTCTCAAACAGTGGGAGGTGGGAGTAGATAAGCCTGAGGACTCTAGATGACAAAATGGAATGAATTTAGTGGAATTGAACTTCTAGGATGGTTAGAAACCTGACTGGGGCAAAGAGGCAGGCCATACTGGAGAATATCTGGCACCCTTCTGATTGCCACCCATACAGCAAAGGAAAATGAGGGCATTTCCTGGGTGACCATGGGAAGAGGGGATAGACAGTTTGGGAGAACTAGGCATTTCCTGCATGCCTGGGGGACCCCTCCCAAAGAAAATTCCTTGCACTTTTCAGAAGCAAGTCTTTTCTTCCTGCCCAAATCAGCTCGACCTCTCTGGGTCTTTGCAGAGTCTATGAGGACCGCCTCGTCCTGCCTTCTCCAGCATCACCACCACCCAGTCCACATCCTCCTTCCTCTAGCGCTCTGCTCCTAAAGGCCAGCACTGCCTGGAAAGCAGCCACACAGGTCCTGGTCAGTTTCAGTCCTATCACTGTGAGGAAACCAAGAAAAAATGATATTTTGTTTTTAATTATCTGGACAGTCGAAATGACTGAAGAAATATTTTAACTGTTTGTAAACTAGAATCTAGAGTTGCTCATTTCCTTCTCGGCCTCTTTGCGTTCTTTTATTTTCCATGAGGGGAGCTCATCAAGCCCAGGAGGCCACCGCCACCTGACCAGGGGGCAAGCTCGAGGCCCTCCTCAGGCTCAGGTGAGTCAGGGCCTCCTTGACGCCCCTCTCACAGAGAACGCTTGGAATGTGCCCCCTAAGACCACCCTCTCTTGGGCATTTGCTCACACTGGGAATCAGCGAAAACTTTATGAGGCAAATAGCATTTCTGCAGCCTGGCAGTTAAAAACTAAACTAAGTAGAAAGCAGGCCGAAACCCTGGAACACATGTCTCACATCGTCCCAAATAGTCCTCAGGATGTGGCGCCCATAAACACCATCTGCTGTGTTAATTTGTAAAGAATTACAAGGTTCTTAAAATTACACTTTGCTCTCTGTAGCGTACACTGTGTCTAATAAGGGGGAGAGTTGAGAATGTGCGTCACACCCAGCCAGACACTGAAATATTTTTCCTTCCTATGCAAGTTTGCTAGGTCTCCATGGAATTTTTAAAAGTGCACCGTATTGCCCAGCTGGTGTGGCTCAGTTGGTTGAGCGCCATCCTGTGCACCGGAAGGTCGCCGGTTCCCAGTCAGGGCACATGCCTGGGTTGCAGGCTCGATTCCCCAATAGGGGGCATGCAGGAGGCAGCTGATGGATGTTTCTATCTCTTTCTCCCTCTCCTTTCCTCTCTCTGAAATCAATAGAAACCTTTAAAAAAAACAGTGTACTGTATTCTCTCCAGACCACCTGTAGGAAACAAATTCAAAATAAAATACACACAACTGAACCTTTTCCTTGATTATAATCCTAGTTGTTGATACATTTTCAGGTTTGCTGTACAGCCCCACTTCACTGGACCCACAGGACAATGCAAAGTCCTTGGCTAGGAAGTCCAGGTGGGTGGATAGCCAACACTGGGAGAATGTCTTGGGTGAGACTTAATTCTCTGTTGCAGGCTGCTCAGAGCCCTTGGGTGGTAGCTGGGAGCATTTCTTGATGGTGCATCCCTGTCTACGCACAAAGCCAGAACGCAGCATCTTGTTCTCAAAGACACATCTCTGATGATGCAGGGCTATGGTGACAGGCTGCCAATGTCAACTTTTAGGTGAATTAAATGCCCAGCAGGTTGCTGGTTAAATGGTGATAGATGGTGGCTAGAAATGAGAAAGAAGAAAGGAGAGTCTGAGGCTCAGTAACCCTGAACTTGAAACTGTCAATGTGAGATAGTGGTTATATGTGTAGCTTCCTGGGCCCTCCACTCAGAGATTCTACTCAGTGGTTCCAGAGTAGGCTAAAAATCTTCATTAAAAATAATAATAATAACAATTATATATATATATATATATATATATATATATATATATATATATATAATTTATTAGGGTGATATTGGTTAATAAAATTATATAGGTTTGAGGTGTACAGTCCTATAATATATCATCTATATGCTGTATTGTGTGTTCACCACCCCCAGTCAAGACTCCTTCCATCAGCAGGTATATCCCCTTCTCCCTCATCTACCTCACCCCCCTTCCCTCTGATAATCACCACACTTATTATGGTGATTAAAAACCTTCATTTTTTAATGAGCACTTTCTAAATTATAGTCAAGTTATGAAAATACAGGGGCAGGTCAGTGGGTCCCAACCTGACCAATAATTTGATTAATCGAAATCGTTCCAACTCTGACCCAAGAATCTGCATTTTCAGATTTCCACTAACGTCTCTTATTAGCATGGTTTAAGAACAATGCATTTTGAAAGGATTTCCTGGGAGTACGCCTAAAACAGGATCAAACAGCCACAATGAAGGCAATTCTGCTCAGTTCCGATGAATTAGTCACTGTATCTCAAAAATGTGAGTTTCTAAACCAAACCGCTTAATTAGAAGAGAAAAGCTGTACTGTCTGAGACACCAAAACAATCCGGAACAGGCACAGCATGCCTCGTCGCTTCACAGAAAGTCCCTGCACAAAGGAAAAGAAAGTGGAACCAGCTTTCCAAGTGTCCTGCCTGTCACTGTCACATCCACTATAAAGACATCAAAATAAGGTGAGCTAGGTGCGATGGACAAAGAAATAAAGGAGACTGTTGATCTTACTAAACCATAGAGAACTTAAGACATTTTGATTAAAATAAGATTTGGCAAGATCGATCACACACACACACACACACAGAACAAGGATCCTGATCCAGGCAGAATTTCGAGCTTCTGCTGGTGAACTCTGCTGATTTCCCAATATTTTCTGAAAATGCACTCCCAAATTCCTCTTCCTATTGTCCCACCCTCTCTGCTCCCATGTAATTAAGCTCCAGTCCTCAGAGAAGAGTTTCTTGGAGTACTCCAGAATAATCTCCTTTATGGCAATTCTGCCTTCTTCTCCCCATCCTGAAACATCCTCTACAGTGCAGATCAAGCCCTGCCTCTCCCTGACCCCCCAGTCCCTGCATAGCCCTCTTTGGGCAAGCTGGCACCAAGTCTCACCCCTCATCCCTCGGAGAAAGGTAAGTGGCTGTAGCTGACCCCTGACTCCCATGCTCTGATGAAAAATGTAGGAATTGGGCGACTGGTTGTTGCCTGAATTCTCTCTGTTCACTCAGAATAAGTCAAACTGAATGAATGATTGTTGCTTCCCATTTTTTTTATCGGTCTTATGAAAAACTGGATTTTTAACACTGATTGTAAAACAAAACAACAACAAAAAACTACTGGAACAGTCTGGCTGTAACCCCAAACTGTTTAGTGACGCATCTGTCTATTGCATATATAACACAGGACAGTCGCATAAAAATGTTGTAAACATATTTTGCATTTGAATGTGTGAGTGTGTGTGTGTGTGTGTGTGTGTGTGTGTGTGTGTGTGTGTATATGTATTGCAAGTTCACTACCATTCTATTTTAATGGTGTGGGTACTCTCTGCACTCGTAGAAGGTAAGTTCTGTGACAGCAAGACCACATCTTCCTGTATCAAGGACAATGCCCTCCAAAGGAGTTTCCTTTGTATACAATAAAGCCTGTGGTTAGTGAAGGGATGACTGTCACTCCCACAGTGCAGTAGGGGTCAAGGAAGGTTATTGCCAAGCTTCCCTGGATGAGTGGACCATTGACCACCGAGGAAGATGAATTCCCAAATCTACATCCTTCCAGAACCAATACTGACCTGTTTATTGCGTCCATAACTATGGATTTGGCCATGTGCAGCCAAGGAAATGCACAGCGCCAGCTCCATGGGTCCTCTTCGTCACCCAAGGACTTGTGACACTGACTTAAGGCGAGAGGAGAGGGGTGTTTTGATAAAGAAATCAGTGTTAGTCCTGCCGGTGTGGCTCAGTGGTTGAGCATCGACCCATGTACCAAGAGGTTGCCAGTTCGATTCCCAGTCAGGACACGTGCCCAGGTTGTGGGCCAGATCCCCAGTGGGGGGCATGCAGGAGGCGGCCAATCGATGTTCTCTCTCATCGACGTTTCTATCTCTCTCTCCCTCTCCTTTTCTCTCTCTCTAAAATCAATAAAGGAAAAAAAAATAATTAAAATACAAAAAAGAAATCAGTGTTATTTCACTCGTATGTGAAATGCAAATGTAATGAATAGGCCACAACCCCCCACACACACACCCTCCCCTTATGCCCTGTGCCACGTCTTCCCTTCCTTCAAAGAACATACGATGTTATCCACACAGACAGTTACGTCTTGACCCTGATACCTACTAGCTGTGTAACCCTTGGCAATTCACCTAAACTCACCAAGTCTCAGTCCTCATCTGCAGAATAGTGAAAACAATGCCTAACTCAAGATTGTGGTGAGATGATGAATGGACCATAGACCACCATAGTCTACCTCTGGGTCCAGCATGCAATGGTATCCAATTAGCAGAGTTCTTACCCTGATTTTCTTTCTCTCTTGACAGTAAACTTCTCAAGGAGAGCCACAGTGCCCAGCGTCTGAACCATGAACAGAGGTGAGATGGGGTGATTGAATGTCTAGGGAGAATATATTATTTTATAGGCTGGATCTGGGTTTTCCAAGACTTGCCATTTGAAAATCTTTTAATATCTGAGTGACATTTAGCATTCATGAAACTTTCATCAGTTTAAAGTCCATTGATGACACAATTCAAATATAAGGCAAATCAAAAAGGAGAACCAGACACGGACCCTGAAACTGCACGAATGAAGTGGTGAAGAATTCAAACTCTGACCACCGAGGTTTCTTATGCCAGTGAGGACTGGCAGCGGGTGTCGGGGACTCACTCCTCCTTTTCAGCCCTGCGCGCGGGTGATGGAAGCAGTAGAGAACACACTTCTCTGATGATTTTAATCAAACTGAGCACCTATCACTAACTGCCAGGAAGAGGGGGAGCCCCCGAGTGGCTCCCTCCTTTGGCAGGTCAGGGAAGGAAGGGTCCTGCTGAATGGGGAAGCCAGATGCAGCCGGCCTGCGTGTCCACACCACGCTGAGGGGGAGCCGGTGAGGAAGCCGCTCCTGGCTCACACACGGCTCAGTATGTGGGGGCCTCCAGAGGTGGATCTCAGCAGCAAAAACACACCTCTTTTCTGAGTATGCCTTCCGTGCCAGGCAAAGTGTAGAAATCAGCATTAGAGAATTATTTTGATTCATTTATCATGACTCTAGAAGTTCCCTGTAAAAATACTAATGAAATTGAGAAAGACCGCACATAGACAATTTGCCTAGTGGTTGTTCATGTTTCTCCCATTACACTGTAACCTTCATGGGATTAGTCATCCGTGTGTGCGTTTCACTGAATCCAGTACCTGGCACACAGGGTCTCAGTGAAACAGCGACACAACACTGTTGTCATTTGGGGAACTAGAAAGTTGATCGCTCAACGGAACAGAGAAGTAGGAGAGGGAACCTCTGTGTGGGGTTGGGTGTGTACTTGAGACACGGCAGCAATAACCCACATGTGGACTACAGGGAGTGACAAAATCCATGTGAGACTAGGTCAAGGCTAAACGTTCCATTCTGATTCGTTCACTCCACCAGTTAATACTGAGCTTCACATGAGGACCACAGTGCTAGACACTGGGGACACAGGAAACAGTCACGGTCACTACCTGCATAGAGTTATGCTCTACAGCGTGGCATCCTACCCTAAGCACCACTGACATCTTGGATCAGATCATTCTTTTGTGGGAGCTGTGCTATGCATTCTAGAATATTCAGCAGTACCCCTGGCCTCTACCAACTAGATGCCAATAGTACCCCTGCCCTCAGTTGTGACAACCCAAAGTACCTCTAGACATTGCTAAATGTATCCTGGGGACAGGGGCCAAAGGGCCTCCACTTGAGAACCACTTCCCTGATGAGTGAGAGAGATAATTTAAAAATCAATTATAATGCAGTAAGATAAGTGCTGTGGCCCAGATCAAACGTACATGAAGAGAACCAAATGAACAGAGGGGTGGTGGTTAAAACAAACCTGCTTTCCCAATAAAGAGATAAAATGAAGACACGCAGTAGCTACTTAATTGGAGTCTGGTATGTTTTAAACACTAGACTTTGATTGCTTATTTAATCTTTACAAAATTCCAACATGATAACCACTTCACAGGTGTGCGTGGAGACAAACCAGCTTGCTCAGTATTCAAAGAGTGAGGGACGGACCCGGGGTCTAACCTGGGTTCTAAACTCAAGTCTGGGTACTTCGTTAGGAAAGGAACAATTTTAACAAAGGGAAACTTTTGCTACACGAGGGCCAAAGCAGCTCACAGATTTAAAAACAAAACAAACCAAAAACCTTGTCTAAATATGGGGCTTGCATCGGAGTTTGAGACACTAAGTAAATGTATCGTTGAAAGAATTTAAATTGGAAATTGGTTTAAGGCAGTGAGTAGAGGTTCTACTGGAAAAGGTCTGAGGTCCCATAGCATCCGTCCTATACTCACGAGTCCATGGATTGGCCTGGTCTGCAGAAGTCCCCAGACACCTACCTGCCGACTGATTACCATCCACAGGCCCCACCTCACACCTGTATGATTTTGCTTCATAGGTGATGTGAGGATACCTTCCCATTTGCTTCTATTGCCACAGCATCATTAATAAAAATGCCTCTCTTCACTCTGAAAAGTGCCCCAGTTTGGATGACAAGTTTTATGATCACCTTATTATTCATCTAATTAAGCCTTGAGCTGAGGAATTATCAGGCCAGCTACTTTATGTCATTTTATATCATCAGAATGACTGTGTGAGAACCCAACCCACTATTTGATGGATATCTTTAATAATATGTTACTTCACTCACCTGCCTAAAATCTTCTAATGCCAACCTAACATCTACAAGATCATGTCTAAGAAGGTCCTGCCCATTTTGACCTCAGTTTGGCTTTCCAATCTTACCTCCTACCCCTAACAAAACCCCATGTGTTAGTCACTGTTTCTCCAACAGACTGAACTTCCGTGCCTCTGGACCCTTTCACATGGCATTCGCGATGACTATATTCCCAATATTTTGTTCAATGACACTGACCACTGTGGTAGACCCTGTCATGTTCTCCCCTTCACTCCTCACCTACCTATTTGAGATCTTGTTCAAATGTCATCTCCTCTTTCAATATTTTTTCTTTATTGATTTTAGAGAGAGAGGAAGGGAGAGGGAGAGACAGATGGAAACATCAACAAGAGAGGACATCAATTGGCCACCTCCTGCATGCCCTCCACTGGGGATTGGGCCCACAAACTGGGTATGTGCCCTGACCGGGGATCGAACCAGCGGCCTCTTGGTGCATGGATTGACGCTCAACCAGTGAGCCACACCAGCCGGGATGTCATCTCCTCTTTAAAGAAACCCTGATTTCCTCAGACACTAGTTACTGCTTTCTACGTGTGCTTGCATTACACTTTGTCCATCCTTCGCTTACGGTTCTTCTCATCCTATCATTGCAGGCTCACGTGTCCAGGCCGGACACTTTTCTAGAGCGTCATCATCATCTTTGTTTCAGTAATGCCTAGTACTATCTGGCACTCAATTGGCATTTGACACATATTTGCTGATTAATGACCACTGGTGACTGTTCAATCAGAATTGGCAACGTTTTTGGACAATCACTAGGAATTTATTGAATGCCTACCACGTAGCTGGCCTGTGACTTTTGCTTTGTAATACACACAAGTAAAGGTCTGTGAGATATAGAGAAAAGCCAGAACATCTGCCTTTTATTTCTCATTTTGCTTCTTTGACTTTGTCTGAGACCAGACAAGTCACTGAACTGTATTAGACCCCAGCTTCCTTATCTCTAAAGCAAGTTGTTAGAACTAGATCATTTCTACAATATTATTTTTACCAATTATAAGTCATCCTTGGTCATGGTAACATGCCAAAGTCTTCTGACTGAGTTGTCAATAAGTCAGCACTGACTTAACCTTACGATAAATCTATTTTTCTCAATGTATTTACAATAGCTTTTTAAAAATAAGACAATATATATTTGTTAAATATTTTGTACAATACTCATTTAAATAAAGTGAAATATGAAAGAGTCCCCCATTCCCCCAAAACACATAGCCCTTCCTGTAGGAAAACTCTCCTACCATCATATTCTAGAGTTTATATATATAATCTTTCCCCACAATCTTTCCCCACTCCCAAATCAGGCAAACCTATCAGCCAGTCACAAATTCAAAACAGTCTGCTAAGGAGAGTTAGTGAAATTTGGAATATTCTACTAAATTTGGTGTTTGGTGACAGAAGAAGAATCTGACATTTCCCAAACTCTCTGTAACCTGTGTCTTAAGAACAAATCCATGCCTAAAATGAACTGTCCACCGTCTTTTTGTTTAGGTTTACTTTTTACACCCAAATTAGCCTGCTCTCTAAATCTAAACAAAAGGGTTTAAAAAGTATAATCTGCGTATAGTGTTGTAAATTCTCCCATTTTAGCACATCTCTGTGAAAGTTGACACAAAGAAGAGTTTATGGTGGGGATTAGCATTGCAGTGTGAGACAACCCCTATCCTTTAAATGCACCCTATTACTAATGATCATTTAAAATCATTCTAACTAAAATATGTACAGCATTTCATAGTTTATGAAGTATTTTTCTATGCATTTTTTTTTTTCATTTTAATCCTCAGAGCAGTCTGTGACTTTGGTAGTATTTATAATCTCTATTTGCAGATATAAAAGGTCCAAATTGTAAAGACCATGGAGACAGAACGTGGGCCATTCAAGATTTAAGTGCAACCTTATCCCACAACAGCCTGTAACATTGATGTTCAGCCTATGACCCTGAGGTTCAGTCGAACTCTAAATTAATATTGTGTGATATCTGCCCACAGGAATATGGCTTTCTATGAATGTGTCAAGTTTTTAGAAATAAATTTTACATGCATTTATTGGTAACATAGATTTCCAAGTTATTGAGGCAGGTTAGTAAAAAGCTAAGAAAATTCCTTGGCACATGGAATGGGGAAACTGAGACAGATAGCTGAACAGATGGCCGAGCAATTTACAGCCAGCTAATAAATCGCAGATCTTCTCTTCTCTAACCAAGGACACTTAGGGACAAATAGTTTACACATCCCAGACCATGTTGGAGTGGACCTGCCTGGGTCCTGGGTCCTTTCTGGTGACATTCTTTGAAGGTAAAACTGACCAGAGAATGACCCTGGTGTATCCAAATATTAAAGGACACACCTGGAAAGCTGACACATATTCTGATTGAGATCTCCCCTAAAATTCCCACCTTTAGAAAACAGATAAAAAAACTCTTAAGACAAAGGACCCAGTGTACACTCTCCCTTGAGCAGGCCAGCACCTCCCCCACCCCCTTCCTCAGGCATGTATCTGCTTTCTTTCTCCTAAGCTCTAAAGGTTACCACAAGGCTTGCAACGAGGGGAGCAAAGGGCGGTGGCAGTCCCAGGCTAACCCCCTGAACCTGTATCCAAGAGTCCTCCTTTTGCCTCTGTAATTTGTTTCCCAAGCCCACACAGCCTCATGTGGCTCATTTCTTCTGCCTCTGTGACTTTCTTTCTAAACGGGCGAAGGCAGCTCCACCTAGGCTCACTCCTGCTGCTGTGACCTCACCTCTTCTATCCTAAGCCCTTCCTTTGTCTCCAGCTTTAAGAAAAATACTCTCAAAATTACTTGGACTCATGTCTTGAATTCTTTCCTACATGAAGTCAAGAATGCACACATTCCAGATGGTGCTGGGGCAGACCTGCCTCGGCCTGGTCCTGGTTCCTTTCAGATGACAGGATGATGAAAGTCTGAGTGCATTGATAAACACCTTGGAACTCAATTGCTAAAGTCACATTTAAACACAATCGCATCTCAAATGAACAAGTTGTTAGCATAATTGTGCAGAAACCTTATTTTCTTTAATGGGGCCTTTTATTTTGATTTTTTTTCCTTTGAATCAAACTGGCCTCACCTAGTGCTGTAACTTACCCACCTCCCTCTTCCTTGCTTAATCATTAAGCCCTCAGGACAATGAGGTTCTCCTCAACATCCAGTAGTCTTAGGAACAAAACCTTGGGCCTGGCTGGTGTGGCTCAGTGGTTGAGCATCAACCCATGCACCAAGAGGTCACTGGTTCAATTCCTGGTCAGGGCACATGCCAGGTTGTGGGCCAATCCCAGTGAGGGGCATGCAGGAGGCAGCTGATCAATGTTCTCTCTCATCAATGTTTCTGTCTCTCCCTCTCCCTTCCTCTCTCTCTAAAATCAATAAAGAAAAATAAAAATAAAAAACTAAACAAAACAAAAAATACCTTGGGTCTGTTGACCACAGAGACAGCTCTGGTCAAACTAGACATAACATCTAGGCCTCAGTTGTGTTTCAGCTCCAAAATGACCCACCAGCCGCATCCTTGCAAAACCAGACAAAGCGACACCGTGGTTGACATCAGGACCAGATGCAATGATCAACCACCCACCACCCTGACACCGACCAATCAGTAGAGACCGTGACTCTGACCTTGACCCTACTCCCTTAATCACGATGATTAGTGATTTTTCCCTGAAATAACCCATCCTCTAGAAGCCAACGAGGAGCCCTGTCTTCAAGCATCAGCTACCTGTGACTCCAGGCATGGCGCCATCTCCTTAACAAATCCTTACTTTCTTGGCTGCAAACTCCTGTTCGTGTCTTATTGGGCTTTGATGCGGACAGGGAAATGGACGTCTTCAGTCCAGCAACCCTAGGGAGCACAACAGAACAGACGCCACAATTTCCAATATCTACTCAGCTGGGTGATAAAGAAAACTCACAGAGAACTAGAGGGTATGGTCTCTATTAGTTGAAAGAGCTGGTTAGGACTGAATAAGTTACCTCTTTTTTAAAAGCTATATTATTACAACATCCTAAAACTTTTTTTCACACTATTCCCGAGTGTAGTATAAAAGTGAAAAAAATCCAGTTAATCATAATGCTGGTTCTTCCCAAGCATGAAGCAATTTGTAAACAGCTGAATGCTCAACCGACTTTTTCAATTTGTATCCAGATATTGGTCATAGTGTAGTTGCTGGCAAAGAAAATCTAATAAAGTTTTTTAAATCTTAAGATAATAATAAGTGCCATCATTAAATGTGTGTCTGCTACGGTCCAAGTGACTTGCGGAGATTGTCTCCCACCTGCACAATAACCCTAAAACAAGGCACTTTTAGCTCCTTTTAATTGACGTATAATGGAGGTTCAGAGGCCAGAAGAAATCTGCCTACATTCATAAGACGAGTGTTAAAGAAAAAAACACAAACCCAAAATGGTATCACTCATGCTAAAAGCCCATGATATCAAACCTAGATTTAATACATACTCTAATTGTCATTTCAACCTCTCCCAGAAACGTAATGTTAATCAACTGGTCTGGAATTTTCTGGTCAAAACCAATGAGGTCATGTATCACTTGGGCCCTCACCATCCCCACCCCAACGCCCCACCCTCACCCCCAACCTCCACCCCTTCAACAGTCGAAAGAAGAGGAAATCTGCATGATAAAAATCACACCTGTTCCCTTCCCCTAAAAAGATGTCCAGGCCCCCAAATAACCCTTTCTTTTCTTTTGTTAATAGCTCCCCCTTTCTCCTATAAAAAACTTCCATTTTGTTCAACCCCTCTGAGCACACTTCCACTTGCTAGATGGGATGCTGCCTGATTCACAAATTGCTTAATAAAACCAATTAGATCTTCCAATGTACTCCGCTGAATTTTGTTTTTGACACTAGCAGTTGACGTTTCTAAACCTGTGTACTCTCCAGCAATGCACACACACGAGGGAAGGTCGGTGTGACAATGAAGGGTTCTCTACTTTTTTTATTTTCCATGCAACATACCTGATTTGACACACACCACCAGGAGTTCTGGAGGACGATGGAAGGGAGAAGGAAGGAGACTTAAAGCTATTTTTTGAAAGACTGATCCAACCTTAGGGGGATCCACCATCACTTCCACCAGGCTTGAGAGCCCTAGCATCAAATACGCAGAAGACTGATGATCCTCATTGGCTAGAGCTGGCCAGTTTCAAAAGGTGATCCACAGGACGCCTTCAAAAAATTCTCTAATAGGTTTATGAAATACTCTTACTACCCCCCCCCACCACACACACACACACACACACACACACACACACACACACATCCACCACACCACACCAGATCACACCTTTTGTTTTTAAATTGACAATGCAAGCATGAGGTCACTGATAGTTACAGATCAAAGAAACCTGTTTAATTTAATTTAAGCTGCTTTCCCAACATCTCCAGTGCCACAAACACATTTTTCCCCCTGTCATGCCCATTAAAATTTCAAGGCACAGCTCCTGGAGAGAGCACTGGGAGCCCCAGCGGGAACTGGAAGCCCTGGGTGGTCTCTCTAACTCAGGCACCCCACTGCCCAGAGGTGGAGCCAGCAGCAGAAGCCCTGGGGCCTCCCCTGCAGCGCTAGCAGCCTTCCTGGAAATGGGGTATTTGTTTGGCATGCTAAGTGCTCTATGCAAGGAATGCCACAACCTAACCCTGTCACCTTTCAGATCAAGGACATAAGTGACAGCCATTGGGTTCCCTGTCAGCTTAATTAGAGGAAGTGGAACACAATCACAGGGCATTAGTGCAAGGCCCTGAGGGGAGGCCCTAACAGCAGACCACAGGGAAAAGTACACTCCTCTCCTCTGACAATTTCATTGAAAGTCTTAATTACAATGCTACTGTGGGGAGAAAATTGTTTTACAAATGCCAGTACAAACAGAGCCTGATTGCAGAAATCTTTTCATCTAAAAACTAATTAAACCATTATTTCCTCTTAGATTACAATGGTAAGTGTAAGTTTTTCATTTATGAAAACAGTTATACAATCTTATGTGCCTTTATTTAGAGAGCATCTTGTTAAAACGATCTACAGGCCAAAATGAGCTCAGAAATTTGAAATGCTATGAAGAAGATAATAAATTAAAGATTTAAAAAACCATACTATTGTGATAGAGACAAAAGGTTCAATGAAATGTTTTTGCTAAAATGTGAAAATAGTGAGTTTATATGTACCAGCTCAATCATTTTGATGAGTACATTTTTTTTTTTAAATCATGGAAAAAATTCATCAGAAAGAAAAATTGTGGCAGGCAGTTAGACAGACAGGAGCAGAGCAAGGACCATGTGCCAGGTACAGGTCACCAGGGTGGAAAGCCCTGGGTGCCTAGCAAGAACAGTTGTAGGGTGGCACCTTGCCCCTAGGGTGACCTTTCCTCTAACAGCATATATGGTTTGGACCCCTGACCTTTCCTCCCTAGAGATAACATCTAGGCCTCAGTGGTATTTTAGCCCCAGGCCCAGAAAAACAGCAAAACCAGACCAGTACGTGCTCATGGAAAGAAAGCTGATCTCCAACTGGCTTTACAATGGTTCCTTGAATTTCTTACTTTAGAAACAATGGGATACCTGAGTGGATGCAAATTGTATAGGTTTCCTTGGAACTAAAGTAGTCCCGCCTTAAGTGCCCCTTAGTCACCTAGTGGCCCTCTCTGTTAATCAGAGCAACTGTCCTGGTATCACAGGGCTTGTGTTCAGGTCACCCTTATTTTAGTTCATCGTGGCCCCAAAGGGCGAGAATACTGATGCTGCCCATTCAGGTATGCCACAGAGAAGCCATGAAGTGCTTCCTTTAAGTGAAAAGGCTTGAGGCAGGCTAGTGAGCCAGGACGAGTGGAACCGGGAGACCGAGCCACAGTGAAATGGCCAAGCAGTTTACAGCCATCTAGAAAATCGCAAAATCCTATCTTCCCTAACCAAGGACACTTGAGAGTAAATGGTTTGCACTTCTCCTCCCCAACCAGAGGGTAAATAGATTAAATCACCCTACTCAGGGACAGTGATAACAGAAATCCAATTAGTGCCATTTGCCAACCACACCCAAGGACAGATGAAGTTAAGGGAATAGATCTCATTTTGGCGCATCACCATAAAGCTGATGGATATTCTATTGAGATCCTCCCCCTAAGACCTCCCCTAAACGCCCAGCCTTTAAAACCCTCAAGACGAAGGACCCAGGGTGTGTTCTTCCTCTCTAGATTATGCCCACGCCTTTCTTCCCTCTCAGGCAAGAATCTCCTAAACTCTAAGGGTCCCCACAAGACTTGTAACCAGGGGGCAATGGGCAGCGGCAGCTTGTCCTGGGCGAATCCCCTAAACCTGTCTTCAAGGCCCCCCTTTCTCTGACTTTCCAGTGAGCTAAAGCAGCCCTGCCTGGGCTCTCTCTTGTTGCTTATTCTATCCTAAGACCTTGTTTCACTGTCCCCAGCTTTAATAAATACTCTCAAAGTCACCTGGACTCCTATTGTGAAATCTTTCTGACGCCAAAGTCAGACTGGCCCGAGGCAGACCCACTCCAGCCCAGTTCCTGTCCGGTAACAATGTGAGTGCAGTATAGTAAGATATTTTGAGAGAGAGGCCACCTGCACATAACTTTTATACAGTACATTGTGATAATTATTCTATTTTATTATTGGTTATTAATCTTTTGCTGTGCCTAATTTATAAATTAAACGTTATCATAGGTATGTCTGTATAGAAAAAAACATGGCATATATAGGGTTTGGTACTGTCCACAGTCTCAGGCATCCAATGGGGTTCTTGGAACTTATACACCAGGGATAACTGGAATTACTGTATTTCATGTATGTTGGTAGAACAAATATTAATTCTTAAATATAAATGGTAAAGATGATACCACCACCACCAAGTGGATGTCATCACCAATTATAGGGCAATAGGAAGAGATGAAAGGCCATGTACGCAGGTCAAAAGGGAGAAAGTGATGTTATAAGGGGGCTAAACCCCACAAATGATTGGGGATTATGGTAAAGCATGTCCAAGCCAATGTCATGAAATCAAACCATTACTCTTGCACTTAATCCCGTCTCTAACCATACACCCTGCTCTGGCTTCCCTGCTCTGGCTTCCAGAGCCCAGATTCACATCAAGGTGTCTTTCACTGGCTTCAAAAAGATAAAATACTTTCTGCTTTAAGAAAATGCTGAGGACTAAAATCTATGCAGAGGAAGCAGAGGTGATTAAAAAAGGATTATTTGCTTAACAAAAGGATTTTTTGTAGGCTTATTTTTTTTTTCATTTACCTTTATTGTTGAAAGTCTTACAGATGTCCTTCCTTTTTTTCCCCCATTGACACCCTCCTCCCTGTTAACGCCCCACCCTGCCTTCACCACACTGTTGTCTGTGTCCATTGGTTGTGCATATATGCATAGAAGTTCTTTGGTTTATCTCTTCCTTCCCCTTCCCTCTGAGGTTTGTCAGTCTGTTCCCTGCTTCCAGGTCTCTGGATCTATTTTGTTCGTCAGCTTATTTTGTTCATTACATTCCACAAATAAGTGAGATCATGTGATACTTGTCTTTCTCTGACTGGCATATTTTGCTTAGGGTAATACTCTCCAGGTCCCCCCATGTTGTCTCAAAAGGTAAGAGATCTTTCTAACAGCTGCATAGTATTCCATTGTGTATATGTACCACAACTTTTTTATCCACTCATCTACTGACGGACACTTGGATTGTTTCTAGATCTTAGCTATTGTAAATAGTGCTGCTATAAACATAGGGATGCATAAATAAATGCTTTCTGATTGGTGTTTTGGGCTTCTTAGGATATATTCCTAGAAATGGGATCATTGGGTCAAATGGCAGTTTCATTTTTAATTTTTTGAGGAAATGCCATAATATTTTCCATAGTGGCTGTACAAGTCTGCATTCCCACCAGCAGTGGGGAAGAATCAACATCATTGAAATGAACATACTATCAAAAGCAATATATAGATTCAATGCAATCCCTATTAAAATACCAACAGCATAGTTCACAGAGCTAGAACAAAAATTCCAAAAGTTTATATGGAACAAAAAAAAAAAAAAAAAAAAACCCAAATAGCCACAGCAATCTTTAAAAAAGAAGAAAGTTGGAGGGATCACAATACCAGATATCAGGTTATACTACAAAGCCACTGTAATTAAAACAGCCTGGTACAGGCATAAGAACAGGCATATAGATCAATGAACAGAACAGAGAACCCAGAAATCGACCCAAGACAGTGTGCTCAATTAATATTTGATAAAGGAGGCAAGAGCATACAATGGAGTAAAGACGGTCTCTTCAATAAACAGTGTTGGGAAAATTGGACAGCTATATGCAAAAAAATGAAGCTAGACCACCAACTTACACCATACACAAGAATAAACTCAAAAAGGATAAAAGACAAATATAAGCTATGAAACCATAAAAATTCTAGAAGAAAATGTAGGCAGCAAAATTGCAGGCAGCACACAAAGCAAAATTTTCACCCATACTTTGCTTAGGGCAAGAGAAACAAAGGAAAAATTAATACATGGGACTACATCAAACTATAAAATTTCTGCACAGCAAAAGAAACCAGCATCAAAATGAAAAGGGAACCCACTGTATGGGAGAACATATTTGCCAATTATCCATTGGATAAGAGGTTAATTTGCAAAATACATAGAGCACTCATACAACTCAACAAAAGAAAAACAAACAATCCAATTTAAAAATGGGCAGGGGATCTGAAAAGCCACTTTTCCAAACAGGACATACATTTCCAAAATGTCCAAGAGACATATGAAAAATGCTCAATGTCACTAATAATCAGAGAGATGCAAATTAAAATGGCATGGAGGTATCACCTCGCACCTGCCAGAACAGCTGCCATCAACAAATCATCAAACCATAAGTGCTGGCCAGGATGTGGAGAAAAGGGGACTCTGTAGGCTTATTTTAAATAGTAAGCTCCTCTAAACTTTAAGTGTTTATTTACACGTATCAGTTATGGGAGGTGGGGGGTTAGGACATGTGGGGGATGCCACGGAGAAAATACTTAATAACTAAATTATTAGGAGCCACTGACAAATGGGAATCAATCAGATAACAAAGTATTGGTTTCTTTGCTCTCAGATAATAATATAGAAGTTCATGGAAACTTAATTTACACAATAGTTTCAGGAATAAATTAACAAGGCAGAGTTTCTGTTTTATACTTGCATCTCCTTTCATATTCACCATCTTCTGTCTTTGTAAACCGTTTTAAAAAGACAGAGACAAAGCCCTGGTGGGTGTGCTCAGTGGTTAGAGCACTGGTTCCAGGGTTTGATTCCCAGTCAAGGGCATGTACCTGGGTTGCAGGGTCAATCCTGGGCCCTGGTCAGGGTGTGTGTGGGAGGCAACTGACTGATGTCTCTCTCACATCGATGTATTCTCTCTCTCTCCCTCCCTCCCTTCCACTCTCTCTAAAAATCAATGGAAAAAAATATACTGAGGAGAAGATAAACAAGAAGAAAGACGCACGCACACAGAAAAAAGAGAGAGAGAAAGAAGAAAGGAGAGTGTTTAAAAAATTAAATTGACCCTCCCTTGTGAACTCGAAGTGACCAGGCAGATAACAATTTATAAAGCACGCCATCAAAAGTTTATTTTCCAAAGCCGGTTCTCCCAGGAGTCATAGGTAAAACAGCAAGACGGGGACACAGTTATTTTTAGCAATCTCAGTGGTACAGCTTCCTCCCGAGGCAAAACTTCAATTGGATAAGGGTCCCGGGGGACCTGAAAGGAAGGAAACCACCCACTTGACTGTACTCAACTCAATCCTCTCCACACAAATTTGATTTCAGGAACAGAACTAGAAAACATATTATGGAACATTTAAGGATGACACATTTCAACAACTGTTAGAGGCTGTTACCACTCGAGCTGCACGCAAGAAAATTAGCCATAATTGAGTAAGCACACATGCACAGCACAGGAATGGGAATTGAGCAGACACGTAATTACTGGTGTTGGGAGAAGGGAAATGGGATTAATGAATAGCGGATAGAAATTCCATCTTGCTATTGGGTTAATCACTGGTCTCATGAAAATGTATGTCCTGCCGAAGATTTATAGCTGTTTTTTAAATATTTTATTCCATTCTGAATAATTTCTAACTTGCATTGAAATTTCCAGAATCAGAAGCCACATAATTGATTGGTGTGTGTACCTACCCATTTGTCTGCACCATCACGAAAATGTGGCAGGGCTCAGTCTTCAGAACAGAATCCCTCGTGGAAACCCACGGGGAGGGTAACTTGGATTCGACACATTGTTTATATAATTTTGGTGTCACCAGTGATTAAATAACCAGGACATGAGCTCGGCCCCATCTCAGTGCTGTGTTTCAGTGGACGGAGCATTCTGCTAACCTGGCTTCATGTGAGAGCCCCAGGGAAAGTGCTTGAAATTCTTTGACTATTCAATTTAATTTTTATACTTACTATTAGCATGGAGCTATTCTTAGTCATTTTCACTTTGCTCATATTTTATCCCATGATTTGTCAAATATGTCACATTGAACTAACTCTGGATTCAAGTAGTGGCATCCGCTTTTCCCCCCCTCCTTTTTAATGCTTTTTAAAAGCACTTACCAGAAAATAAAACATCTCTTTGCTTACTTTTCATCAAATCTAAACTCTATTCTTGTACCTATATTAATTTTTTTTTTCTCTTGAAATGTATCTTGGGGTATTTTTAACCAAAATAATTATTTAGGATGTGTATTTTTAAAATATATATTCTTAAAAACATAAGTTTCTTTGTGATTAGCTTAATAGAGGTGAAACCAGCTTTGAATTTACTGAGACATTTATTTTAAACAATAAAATGGAACTTGGCCCGGCCAGTGTGGCCCAGTGGTTAAGCGTCAACCCATGCACCAAGAGGTCACCGGTTCTATTCTCAGTCAGGACACATGCCGAGGTTGTGGACCCAATCCCCAGTGGGGGGCATGCAGGAGGCGGCCATTTGATGTTCTCTCTCATCCATGTTTCTCTCTCTCTCTGCCTTCCTGTCTAAAATCAATAAAGAATTTTTTTTTTTTTTTAATGGAACTTGAACACACTAGTAACAAGGGAACTGGTAGACAAAATTTATAATAACTGGTTTTATAGGTAAGACACAAGAGAGATTAAATACTCAAATCCGACACATAAATGTGGAACTGACATATACATAAATATATATATAGCAAAAGGATTCCTGGCCTGAAAGAGTGTCTCCAAAATGTAAGTTGCCAATAGATATTAGATTAACTGTTTGCATGTAAATCTAATACCAGTAAAGATAGCTTATTTCTACTCATTTCAGCATTTAGTTTTTATTTTGTTTATTTTTTTGTTAATCCTCACCCGAGGATATTTTTTTCATTCATTCTTAGATAGAGTGGAAGGGAAGGAGGGGGAGAGAGAGAGAAACATTGGTTGTTTCCTGCGCGACCACGACCAGGGCCAGGGATTGAACCTGCAATCCAGGTACGTGCCCTTGACCGGGAATCAAACCTGAGACCCTTCGGTCTATCGGCTGACTCTCTAATCACTGAGCTAAACCAGCCTGGGCTCATTTCAACATTTAAAATGACGAATAAGTTCTGCACACAACCCCCTTACTGTAGCCCTTTGTGAAGAGAAATAATTGTCATTGGTACTATTACTCCCCTCTTCCAGATGAAGAAACTGAGATTCAGGGAGGCTGAGTGACTTCCGAACGTGTGTCAGGTAAATACAATTTGAAACAGGAAAGAAAAAAAAAAAAAAGATCCTCCCTGTTGAAAGTAAGGGAAGACTCCCTCTGCTCACCCTTTTTCTTAGGTTAGAAAACTTGTCATTGTAAATTCTTTTCTCTCTCTATGAAATGTATCCACATCTTTTTCAGAGCTAAGTAAGTCCCTTGCCAGCTTTACAACACCGAGTGTCATTCTCCAGGACCTGGGAAGCATCTCTTTCTATTTGCAAGCATCCAGGAAGGTGCTGCCCTTATCTCCCAGCTTCTGCAACCGGACAGGGGCCTCGTGTCAGCCAGCTCCTCTCTCCAAGTTGCAAAACTAAGTCACGTCTTAAAGATATGAGTTTACCTTTATTTTTGGATAAAGCCAAAATGAGCTAGCACAGGTGGTCATCCTGATGACCAGGTGAATCTAAGATGAACTATTGTGACAAAGGGTGCTGTACTGTCCTCTTAGCTGAGAACTAGTTATGGTTTATCCTGAGAACGTGTATGAAATGGGTGGTAGCTGCTTGGCGTGTGAAAGTGTACGATGTCTTTCTGTCTTGACAATCTCTTAGTGGATTGTCTGTGGTGCACCATACATTCTGTTTGAATGACTATTCAAAAATAAAACTGTTTCCTTTCTCTTTGTGCAGAGTTTTCCTGGGTTGGGAGGAGATTTAAAATACATATATTTTTTTTCTCCAACAGGTGACTTATTTCCTAAATAACAGAACTGGAATCCAGGCCAGGCCTCCTCAATCCATCTGTGGCCTCTCCCTGTTCATCACAGCTTCTTACCCTGGTGAATCCTTCTGGTTGTGTCCATGTCATATGATTACTTTAAAATGTCTTTCTTCAGCCCTGGCCAGTTTGCTCGGGGGTTAGAACCTCAGCCCGCAGATCAAAGAGTCCCAGGTTCGATTCTGGTCAAGGGCACGTACCTCGGTTGCTGTTCGGTCCACCAGCCCTGGTCGGGGTCGTATGGGAGGCAACCAGTCAATGTGTCTCTCTCACATCGATGTTTCTCTCTCTCTCTATCTCTCTCCCTCCCACTCTGTCTGAAAATAAACAGAAAAAGATCCTTGGGTGAAGATAAAAAAAATAAATAAAATGCCTTTCTTCAGCAGCTAGCACTGCTGTGTCAACTGAATGGAAGTCAAACGATTAATGTGTAGTCTTAGGAATAAGAATAAAACTTTTCAGAAATTGCATCCGGTTTATCAACGTTTGCTTTAACCAGACTGCTCGGGATCACCTTTGCTTTGTGAAGCAAGAAAAACCTCACTTGTAAGTACAGATTCAGAACCGAGTGAGCCACAGTTATTTGTGTACCCGCGCTACGATCCAAGATAATGAAGCAGCCTAAATTAGATATAAATGGCAGAATGATTCTTGCTATTACACATGACTTATTGCTCTTAAGAAATGCACTTATATTTCTTCATACTCTTATGAGTTACTAGAAAGGCCTGGCTATTTGCCCCATTTGGGTTAATAAACACTCATTACTGCTCCGGGGTGATAGTCCATCTGCTAAAAATCAATTTGGTGTCTACAGGGATTAGTATTACACAATTCTTAATGGGGGTACAAAACAAAGGGCCGCCATTATTTTAGATGAACTCAACTTCATTTTTTGAAGCAAACATTTGCTAACATCAGCGCTAATTCACTTGCACTTTTGCCGGAGAGGAGAGGTTTTGAAGCAGAGAAGAGAGCATGTGGCCCCTATGAACAGGTAAAGCTGACCACAGAGCACACTGTAGGACGATTTTAAAGGAATGATTTCCAGATCCTTCAAGTCCATATACTCTCTTATCTTAACTTAGTCTGTTAGAGATGCTCCCATAGCTGAAGTCGCCCTTTTTCTCTTTCACTTTCATGCCAACCATTCTCCCATTTTACAAAAGAAAGGCACAGGTCTCTCCTATTCTGCATCTTACTATGAAATACATTATTCTGAGGTGTAAAAAATTCTGTTGTGCTATAAAAAGCCACAGTTATTTTAACCAAATGGTCATAATTGCCACCTCTATCTCTCTATAATATATACTCTCAAGAAATATATTTGGTTTCCAAACTTATGTTGTTGTTTGATAAAGTATGTGTTAAAATAATGGTTTTAGTAATAGCTCAATCCAGGATATACTTTTTAGCATATAACCTTATGGTTCACGAGAAAAAAAAAATAGTTATCAACTTAAATATTTTGTTCCACCACCTTTTCCAATAGGTTCAAAAACATCAACTGCCCAGGAATAAATTTAATAAAAGACCTTTAAGCCCACTACATTAAAAACTACAAAACTTGGGGAGACATATGATGCTCATAGATAAGAAGAGTCAATCTTAAGATGTCAGTTCTTCCCCAGTTTATCTAAGGATTGAATGCAATCCCAATCAAAATCAGAGCAGCTTGCTTTTGTGGTGGAAACTGATCATCTGACTCCACACTTTCATGCCAATACAAAGAAACAGATGAGCCAAGATTATCTCAAAGAATAAAGTTGAAAGACGTACTCTATCAGATTTCAAAACTTACTGTAAAGCTATAGTAATTAACATAGTGGTATCAATATAAATATAAAGTTCAGCAGAGCTTCTCACCATGTATGGTCACCTTATTTTTAATAATGACATCAGAGTAATACAATACAGAAAGAAAAGTCTTTTCAATAAGTAGTCCTAGAGTAACTGAGGGGTTAAAAAATCAGTAGTAATAATAATAATAATAATAATAATAAACTCAAGCCTAGAAATAAATGGCTTTAGTGTTAATTTCTGTGAAAGGATAGACTAGGAATCCCCATCCAAAGAGGAAAAGAAATGATGCAACAGGTGAGAATGTTATAAAATAACACACTCATATTTTTAATGGATGATAGTGATATTTCTGTTCCATTAGATACATTTAAAAGAATGACATAAGAGTCTTATTTTAAAATGTCAACATATACAAAACACCAGAAATTGTATCTTCTGCAAGTAATTAGACTCAAAATAAAATACTTTAGGTATCTACTCAAAGATGTACAAGGAAATACACACTTTTCCAAAAATGCTTTGAGGGATCATAGCTAAACAAAAAATAGAGGGCTACTGATAAAGTCCTGCACATATTCATTTAGCATAAATAATTTGTTGGATCTATCATGTGCCAGACACAGGGTCAGGCTAAAATAATAGCAAGAGATAGTCAATAATGTTCAGTGAATTCTTACCATATGCCAGGCACTGTCCTAGTCACTTTGTAAGCTTTAGCTGAATTGCTTCGCATTTCATGTCTATGAAATAGGTACTCATCGTGTCCACATTTCACAGATGATAAGAAGGCACAGAAAGTTTTAGGATTTGCCTCAGTTCACACAGCTAAGGAACAGACAAGAAGGACACAATTTCTGCCCGCAGAGAGCCTATATTAATGAAGACCAGGAATTAGGCAGCCCCATCAACCTTGACCTTTGGGTGTCATGTGCAATGATGAGCTTCACTTCCACCCTCCCATTTCCTAAGAGTGCCCTGTATTACCAAGTGTCAACAAGAAAATCAGCGTTAGTGACAGCTTCTCCTGGCAGAATCCCGGATCAGGCAGTAGCTGTCGACAGTCTGTGAAGGTAAATGTTTGGTGGTATTACTTATATGAATAGAATAGATTATAAGTTTGTCCAAGACTTGGAGCCAGGAATCCCTAAGTCTTTTTATTCAGTACTTGAGTGCAAAGAGGCTAGGTTTGACTAGAGGAATCATACCGGCTCTTCTGTCTGCAGTATACAAGCATCAGGAAATAAGACCCTGAGATGCTGTTTTCCTATCTTCTGCCACTACACCACTGGGAGTCAAGGAGGGAGGAGGAGGCCATAGCTCCATTCACCTGCCGATTCAGTCCTGTTTATGGGGCATCTGCTTTGTGCCCAGCTCTAGGATGAGTGCTGTGGGAGATAAAGATACAAGAGTGATGCCTGGCTGGTGTGGCTCAGTGGTTGAGCGTCAACCCATGCACCAAGAGGTCGCCAGTTTGATTCCTGATCAGGACACATGCCTAGGTTGTGGGCCCAATCCCCAGTGGAGGACATGCAGGAGGCGGCCAATCAATGTCCTCTCTCATTGATGTTTCTAACTCTCTCTCCCTCTCCCTTCCTCTCTAAAATCAATAAAGAAAAAAAAAGATACAAGTGAGACTTCCTACCCTCTGAGGACCCCCAAAGACAGGTACAATATGGACATAGATAGACTGTGAGGTTGATGAAATGTATCTACAGAACATAGCGCTACCTTCTTCCACTCCTTTCCTTCCTTCCTTCCTTGCCAAAAATGAGCTACGCCAAATGCCTCCCTGAAAAGCAACTTAGAGGTGACCCTTCAGTGGAGAGGAATGCATGCCATGGGTTAAATAAATAAAACACACTGTACTTTCAGATCTCCACTGACTGACCTTCACTCTGCCACAATCTGTACTGCCGCAAGGGTGCACAGGACTTCCGGTTTGTGCTTGGCTACAGGTGGTCAGCCTTTCCGAAGTTAACGCTGCTAGCTAACCCCTGTCACTCCCATGTTCCAGTGACCTCAACGCAGTCCATAAGTTTAAATATCTTCTGTGACGTCTTGCTATGCCTCTCGTCCTTTGAGGAGATCTAAAGCACTTGCCTGGTTTCTTTAACACTGAGTACCACAAGATATTTTGATGCAGCAATGCAGAAGTACCCGATCTCTAAGTGTTCTTTATCTAGTTAACAAGACAAGAAAAACGCTTGGAGAGATTTCCTAACACCAGGGATGGATAAGTGCCGAAAAGTGGTACCGACAGAAATGCTTTGGGATTCCCTGGAAGGTAAAATCAGTGACGAGTGCAGCAATCCAAGAAGCCATCACTGAAGAGGTAGAATCTAGGCACATCTTAATGAATGTTCCCATTTGCCTTCTATTCTCATCCTTTCCCACTAGGACAGTCTTCCTCCTGTTCTCTCCCATTCTCTGGATTCTTAAACTTTGGTGCCTTCTTCTCTCTGGACTGTTCACTACAGCATCTCCACCACTCAGGCAATGCCTGGCCCATCATGGGGGCACAAAAGAAAAAAAAAAAATGTTTACTGAAAGAGATTAGCTCAGGATGTCTGAGCTGGAAGAAATCCTTTTGTGATTGAGGCCCAGAGAAGCAAAGAGGTTGGCCCAGGACCACATCACTTTCAGGATTAGCAGGTGAAGTCAGCAGGCTGGACTTCTTGGTCCCCTGACTGCAGGCAGAGTGATGTCCTCACCATGTCCTGCTACCCCCTGTGCACATTCAAACCCAATACAGATTCCGCTTTCTACGTAGAAGCCACCTCTGGACCAATTCGAGGCTAAATCCACCCACCTGGCCTTCCGCTTCTGCAGAGAGCCAACTCCTTTTATGACTGCTCATGGCCAAAGCTATTTTGGAGAAGAAAATCAGGCCCAGCAGGCACGCTTCCTATCCTACTGCTCCGTAGGCTGCTTCGCAGGGAGAAAAGAAGCAAAGTGAAACAAAACCAAAAAGGGCCAAACTATTATATAATTGACATAAGAGAGTTGCTAGGGATAAAGACGACTCCCACAGAAGACAGTGATTATTTTGAAGAGTGAAATGGATGGGATAAAAAATGGAAACTTTTGGGGGGGAGAAAAGGTGAACGTCGTGACTATACAATTTGCCCAGAATTATGGACCATGGCAGGAAATACTCACTTTTATTGGACGTCATTTATTTTAACCTCAGGACAGTACTAATTGTTCTGCCTAATTAGAAATGTCACTTTAACATTCATTAGAAACAAGACTTTTAAAAAATCATATAAGAGTTCAAGAAAAAGAAAAATATGTCCAATGTAAAAAATAAATAAATAAATAAGTCCGCCATCATGTAAAGGCGTATCTTTGCTGCTGATGACTTTGGATGTTGAGTTGCAGAAACGCAAGTACCAATAGGTGACTTGATCTGCGCATGGAGATTGCTTTAGAACATCAGTCAGGACCATGTTTAATAGCATGTAGTAGAAACCCACCAAAGAGCAGCTTAAAAAGTATGAGGTTTCTTTTTCTCTCATGGCAAGAAGCTGTTTAGGAGACTGTTCAGGGCTAGGGCAGCATGCAAAAAAGTTAGAGTGTCTCCAATCCTCAGAATGTAGCTCTAGTCCTCTTCATCACTGTGTCTGTATTCCAGGCAAGAAGGGGATAAGGGAAAGGTAAAAAGAGCAGGCTGGCTTTTGATCAGAAAAACAATATCTATCCCAGAGGGCTTCTGTTTAGGTCTTACTGGCCAGAATTAGGGTCATTTCTAGAAGCAAAGAAGTCTAGAAAGTCAACTTTTTTTTTTTTTTTTTTTTTTTTTACTTGAGCACACTGACAATATGGATTCTGTTATCAGTAAGCACAAAAATGATAATGAAGTTGTAGTAAGCATATAGGAGTGTCTGCTACAATTAGGGAGGGTCATTGCAAAACCATCCATGACCGATATAGAAACTAGAACATCCTAAACCAAATAGCACATGGTCTTCTTCCTATGTTTAATGAGCTCTTACCCTGTCCACATCAGTGCCCAGGACAATTGGAGATAGACGGATAAACAATCCTCCCCCTAATGAACTCTCCGTGTACTGAGGAAAATGTAGAACCACCACCAACTGGGAAGACCTATGAGGATTTAGGTAATATAGGAAGCCGTCAACAAATCAATATCCACTGAGGCTCCCGGTAATAGACAGGTTTAGAGTTGAAAGAACGTCTGCGACTTTCTGCCCACTTTCCCATCCCTGGCAGATCTCTTGCATATAAACCAAAGTCCTCTGGTGAAGAACAAGGATTACCTAGATGCTCAGTGCCCAGAGGATGGCCCCAGACCGGCAGCATCAGTGCGGGAGTTTGAGAACCACTGATCTAGACTTTACCACTTCCAGAAAAGGATCTTCCACAGGTTCCCTTGGAAATACATTTCCCTATAATTCTGCCCAATCCCGAGGCATGAGTTCAAATAATTACACTACAGCAACTCTACCCTCCCTTAGACTTCCCTCCTAAAAAGGCCCTCCAATGCTCCTTATCCCATTTACTTTCACAGCCCTCACAACATTGGGGATTCTGTTTTTGCTTTCTCAACCTTTGCTGCCGTAAAATTCTGCCCCAGAAATGCACGCAACACTTACACGCACCTGTTTGCAACACTGAACATGGGAGTCTAACGCAACACTGAACATGGGAGTCTAACAGCCTATTGCAGTTATGCACCCAGTGGATGAGTGGTTTGGTCATGATGACATGGACAAAAAGACTTCAAATCAAGCACCATAATTCTATCCTCTCCCCACTTCTCCTCTGTAACATACCCCTCCCCTCACCCACCTCACTCTCCCCAATAAAGCCTCCCTATAAGATCTACTGCTTATATCCTCTAGTCCTGACATTTTCATTTCCGTTTCTTTCAATAAAATGTTAAAACTCCTGAAGCCAGACTGCCCTTGACAACTGAAGAGGTGCAAAGGACTCAATCCTCAAAGGTTAAGAGGAGGACGCTCCAAAGGTGGCTCGGGTGCGAGTGGTTAATTGCTCCCACCACACCCTCAGGACTGCTCTTTGCAGCAGAAGCCCTTCCTCTCATCTACCCTTCTCCACCCTGCCAACCACCTCCCTCCTCGGTATTAAGGCATCTCCTGGAGCACAGAGGCACCGTGTCAGTCCACCAACACTGCATGTGGAATGAAATTCTCTCACGTGTAAGCAATTTCCTAAATTAGGCTCTTTTGGAGACCGTATTAATTCCAGCCACTGAAGGTTATTTAGTACCTCACTGCTTCAGGACACTAAATAATGTCACGTTTTCAAAGCTTAATGCCATTTGAGTTTATAAAGCACTTTCAGGGAGGTTATCTCATTGGATCTTGGCAACAGCTCAGGGCACTAGGGGGAGCCTAATCACTGTTCCCCAATGATAGGGATGCTTCTGTTCTGAGGTCATCTGGTGGCTGTGGTAGAGGCAGAGGTAGGTCTGGAACCTGTGTCTTTTGAATAAATAGTAAGATATGTGGAGATATGAGGGAATAAAGAATTTCAATTAGGGGACACACCATCTTTGATTGTGTTGTAGGTATTTTAATTTAAACCTATTCAGTGCAACCGGGCATAGTGGATCAATGCATTTTCAGGATACACGAGAAAGGAGAGAACAGTTAACAAGATACTGACCAGAGTGGCACGTCAAATATTTGAAAAAGAAAGACAGCTGTACTTTTATCATACTTACGGCACACCACTGCATAATTCCATTAAAACAGAAAATAGTAGTATCTTTGAGGATGTTATGTCTAGTCCTATAACGTCATACCGAATTTTTCCCTTACTGCTTAAAAAGTAATCCCCTACCACCAACTCCTTATTTTTCTATTTATCAGAAACTTGAGAATATACATAGAGAACGAGGGAAATGCTAATGATTGATGAGGGAAATAAATCTGGCCACGATCAAGATACTTTAAGACCTGAGCATTTTGGTGGAACGGGATTAACTAGATTCCTTTGGAGAAGATACACTCACATTTAAACCTCTTGGACATTCATTAAGTAGGTTTTATCTTCTCAAGCCCTGACACACGCACTCTTCTAGTAGAAGTAATGAACTTACTTTCCCCAAGGGACACATTTGTTGGGATCTAAAAAAAAAAAAAAAAGTCAACTCTCGATCTGATATCATTTGTGGGAAATTACAGAGGGATAGCACATAGAGTCAGGAAAAACTTAAAAATGTGCCCATTATCTCGTATTCCTTGCAATAACATCAACTCAAAAAAACATTTGTCTTATCATACACTCAAAACAGCTTAATTAGATGAAACACACAGTTCTCCTGAGATTCTTTACTACTTAGTAACTACCTTTCCAATAAGTGGCATATTTCCACAACCTATTAAATAGTAAATCATTCCAGCATCCATTAAACATGCAAAGTGATAAACTAAAAAATATATATATATATATCTGTGGGGCCAAGCAAACATCCCTTTACAATTGTTACAAGAAAAGTATCTACTAAAAGATCCCAGTGATGGAATGTGTACTGTTGAAGGAGTGGACTATTAAAGCATTTACTACAAGAACTGTTTGAATTTAATTCAAGTATACAGAGCCCAGGAATCACCAAACATCAGCCACTGTATGGATCAATGGCAGCCACTCGTCGGAATTCCAATGACCAAGTAGAGTCGAGTTTACATTTAGATGTAAACCCCAACCAGTGGAGATTATTTGGGCATTTAAAGATTATTTGGCAGAGCAGGCCTCTGGGTGACACATTTTTATTATTCATTACCTTCCACTAGCCTCAGGCATGTAAGTGACTCATTCATAGATCCCAGCTCTCCAGGTAGGTTCAAAACATTGATTCATGAGCAAACACTTTATTATTGTTGTTGTTGTTATCAGCCTGCAGATTTTTGGTTTAGCTCAGCTTTAATTTATTCACATCAAATAAATAACTTCAAAGTAATATGGCTTTGTGGACCAACTTATTTCTTGAAAACGGGATCCCTAATAGAGGAAAAATGCAAAAGAGATCCCTTGATCCCAAATGCTCCTTTGCAACTAGACTCATTCAACATGGATCAGGTTTCCAGTCAAGGGGGATACAGAAGGCAGACATGAAAGAAGATGCAGAGCCCTGCTAGACAGGCTGTCCCTTGTGCCCCTGCTAATGTAGGAAAGGTCAGGAGGTGCTAACTTTCCTCAGCTATGAACTTGAGATGCCAAATGTGCTGAATGTTGATGAAATGATCAATTAAGTAAGTGCCTAGTACATGATAAGGGATCAATTAATATTAACACCAAGGTGAGAAAGGATGAGGAGTAAAGAGCAAAGAAAAAATTAGCCTAGAAAACTGAGTTTGGCCAGAGCATCCTGACTGTTTTGAAGAAGGGACAGGAAGGAAACTCTAACACTAAGATTTTAGTTATTTCCAAAGTAATACAGCAACTCTCAAATGTGAAATTAAGGCCCCTCTGCTTACCCCCCATGCATGTTAAAGCAAATTAAATTTCATGCCAAATCACTCAGGCAGTCGGCGAGCAGCAGCACAATTTCAATCTCTAGGATTTAAACTGATTGCTCTAAAAATATAATTCACCAATTGAGCAGCACTGGAGTCAAACAGGCTCCTCTTTAATCTTCTCTCCTGACAAGTTGTTTTCCCAGGAATATGGCCACTGTGAACTGGAAGTTGATTCATCTCATGGTAGTGAGGGGTTTTATTTCCATCTGCAACCCAGACACAGCAGGGGATCATACACTGACCTGGTGAGGGCATGGATCCCTTCCCCTGACTACAGGCAAGCAACACACTTAGGCTGTGTTCACCCGACAACAAATTTGTTCCTGGTTCAAAGAGCTACTCTCACCCACGTGGGAAATAAATCACTTTTGGTACCCATGTTTATAAGATGGAACCACATTTGCAATTGGAGTGTGTGTGTGTGTGTGTGTGTGTGTGTGTGTGAGCGCTAGCTCGGGTGTTTCATTTTTAACCTGAATCTCACTTGTTACAGTAGGAATCAATTTCCTTGTATGCTTCTATTCTCTTCTCAATGGTTGTACAAGTTCTAACAGAATGCATATGAATAACTCTCAGAGTTCGTCACAGGAATGAATAATGACCAAACTCATTTGTTTTCTTCAGTTTCGGCTTCAGGTCATCTGAAGTGATCGGTGAAATCCTGATTATGCCTTATTTGGAGATGTTTCCAGAAGCATTGCTACATGGAAGTTTTGAGCTGAAGTCCCCTGTTTTGAAATGCAAGCGTGTTACATTCAAGCATCTAGAAGAACTTGCTTGCGCTTCAGTCCACATCAGTGTTCACAGAGGGTCTCACAGCCCTGGGCACATGCATGTAGTCATTGAGATGTGGGTGCTGAGGCTCTGCAGATGGAGTGAGCTGTTATCTTGCAGATACCATTCAGATGATGCCAATGTCCAGATTGGCTTCAAGTGCTTTTATACATTTGCTTACATTTTATACATTTAATTTTCATTAAAACTCTACAATGTAAAAATATTCTTTACATTACAAATTACTGCAGCATAGAAGCTGTGGGGCTTGCTGAGGGGGTCCAATGAAATGATGGGAGGAAAGCAGCTATATCATCAAGGTAAGTTCTTTTGCTTTTAATCAGAACAATGAATGTTTTGTGTTCTGTTTCTTGAAACAATAGCCTGGCACTTGATCTTCAACACCGATAGGTTTGTGCATAACTATTTTACAGTAAACATAAGAATTCAGAACAAATTATAAGGCACCACTATTTAAATGATGGTATCATTCAAAAGAACCTAATGAACAAGAATGCAACAATACCATGAGCCTTACCATTTCTGTTGGAAATCTGTGTGAATGTCCTCTGTTGCCAAATGACGAGGTTGGTACTACTGGTATTTAGGGGGCAGGGCCAAGGATTCCACACTTTCTGCAAAGCCCCCATAGTCCTTCATACTGAAAATGTATCCACTCGAATGCCAGAGCACTGCTAGTGTATGGCCTGCCTTCCTCTGACTCTGCAGTTACATTCATGTCTAAATGATGCTTCTATAGAAGTTGAAGATCCATTCATACACTATTGTACTTGAAACATTCTCCTAGAAGTCATTCTTTTATAAATATAGTCTATATAGAAATAAACTTCAATGTATCTCATGGCCCACTCATCGCAGTTTTAAGTACAAGGTGGGCAAAAGCAGGTTTACAGTTGTGAGTACGTGAAACAGTTGATTCTCGTATTATTATTTATTAACTATTGTATGACTTTCCATACAAACACCTGCAAACCTACCTTTGCCCCACCCTGTATATATAGTTGAAAGAAGAGTTCTTAATCAAAAAAGATAATAGAGAAGAGTGGTAACCCAAAGGGAGGAGAAATGAGGGAAGGAAAAGATAAACAAGAGAGAGAATAGCACCTAGGGATTTTTTTTTTCTTTATTGATTTTTAGAGAGAGAGGAAGGGAGAGGGAGAGGGAGATAAAAACATCGATGAGAGAGAACATTGACTGGCCGCCTCCTGCATGCCCCCCACTGGGGATCGGGCCCACAACCTGGGCATGTGCCCTGACCAGGAATTGAACCAGCGACCTCTTGATGCATGGGTCGGTGCTCAACCACTGAGCCACGCCGGCTGGGCAGCACCTAGGAATTTAATCAAGGTGATCAGGGAAGATAAAGAGGGAGGCGATGGGAGCTAGAAAAATAAAGGAAAACTGAAGCGGGACACAGGAGAAGGAGAAGCATGGGAGGTTCAGAGATCTCTGCTTCTAGAGATTTTCCGTAACCATGGTGATTTGAGAGGAGAAATGGTGATCAGAATACGGGGCAAGAGTTCACATACCAAGATCTTTTTTCTATCCTAGGATTTTCATATAATGTTTAGAATCTTTAATGATGCCGAAAGATACCCATCCCCAATAAAGATATGAACCCACAAATCAACAAAGCTTCCTCGCTGGTGAAAAAAAAATCTCAGTGTGATGTTGCGGAGACATGAAACCACCGAGCACACAAATGTTTTGAAGCAAGGTCCTTCTCAGAGACACACAACTTCCATCTTTGACAAGAATTCAAAAGAATAAGAAAAAACAACCGGATGAAAGAATCAGCTTTTTCAGGTGGAGCAATTCCAGTCTCCACCAGGCGACAGGGACAGGCAGGGACCACAGATGGCACGTTCGGAGCTCTCACTGAACCAAGCCCAGGCTTTCTCAATGGATCCAAGTGCCTTTTACGGTGGCTCTGAAGTGGACACCGAAATTCCCAGCAAGTTGGTCTGTTTGTCCTTTGCATTTTGCCATCTGCTGCTTTCCATAATCTGAAGGAACATTTAGCATTTCCGAGAGTAGCTCTTTCCCTTTCGTTTCTTAGAGCGTGTCTTATCTCTGCCCCTTCCCGCCATCTGACCAGAGCAGCAGCTTTAGGAAAGTCTCTGCCTCTGGAAATCCTTCCAAACTGCTCTAACCGGGACACCTAACCGACATCTCAAAACCCGTGTTTCTCAACCATCCTCAGCTCCCTCACTTGCTCATTTATTCACTACAGAACCACCGGCATACACTATTTTTACTCGGTTATGATTAGCGGAATGGTTTACATGAAAAATTTAAAAGCCACATATAAAAAAGTTTACATAAAAATAAAATAAATCATAACTTTTTAAAGTTGCTATTAATCAGGCACCGCTAAGTTGTGTGTTGTTGGTTTTTTTTGGCGGGGGGAGGGGACATGATGGAGTAGAAATGTATGGGCTTTAAGAATCAGATAAAGCCTATTCAAATGCCAAAGTCAAACCTTGGCTCTTCCAGGGGCCAGCCCTGTAATTTGGGCAGTTAACTTATCCTTTTGAAACCTCAGCCCTTGCCTTCTTAAGAGGGATAGGGACAACGACTGTTTAGCATTGGTGGGAGTCTTAAAGGACTATCTCTAGACCATATCCTTCCTCTTGAAAGCATATTAGAAGATGAGATTCCAATTAAACACATTCTTGACTATTCTAGAATAACCATATAAGGCAAAACTAATCTGTCAATTTTTAGATACATAAATAAAATAGAGAAAACGGCAAACTAAAGACACCATAACTTTTCTTTGTAGATTCAGAAGACAACTAATGTCCTGTGAATGCATGAAACTCAAAGGGAAACTGTGGCTGCTAGAACGCCAGGTAACTCAGGGTGCCATAAAGAGCATCAATCGCTCTCTCTTTTTTTTTTAATACAATGCTTTTATTTTATTTTTTTTCTTTATTGATTTTAGAGAAAGAGGAAGGGACAGGGAGAGACAGATAGAAGCATTGATGAGAGGGAACATTGATTGGCCACCTCCTGCATGCCCCCCACTGGGGATCAGGCCCACAACCTGGGCACGTGCCCTGACTGGGAATTGAACTGGTGACCTCTTGGTGCATGGGTCGACACTCAACCATTGAGCAACAACGGCCAGGCAAGAGCATTAATCTCTTAATTACCTACATGTGCAGAAGATGTATTCTGGTTCTGCTCTAAACCAAGGCTGGCAAACTGCTACACATTACAAATACCTGGGGAGCTTTGACACCCCACCATGACCAAACTGAACCCCATATCAATAACACCAGGCTCTCTGACAGTAAAACAAATATATCAATCTATCTTTTAAAAATTCCTCAGGTGATCCCAATGCACAGTCCTGTTGGGAAACCAGAACTTTAACCAACCCCTTTGAAAAAAAAAAACAAAAAACAAAGACCAAAACCTTTAATGTGCTAATGAATCACCTGAGGATCTTGTTAAAAATGTAGATTGAGATTCATTGGGTGTGGGGCAAGACTTTGGAATCTACCATCCACAAAGCTCCTAAGGAATATTACTGTTCTAGGACCACACTGAGTAGCAAGCTCTAAACTGAAACAGTGTTTACTCATCAGTATCCACATAGATTATCAGACACTGTTACTTATTTCCATTATATAATATGAGCTCAAGGAACTGACACTTCTCTCTTACTATTAGCCCTCCCACTCAGCCCCACCCAAAAATTTACCATGAAAAATGAGCAAGAAGCACATGATGAATTTCAAAGTCAAATATAAATGGGTCAGGTTGGATTATGCCTGGGACTGCCCTCTCCTGCGGTGCGGACCTTTGCAGGTACTCAAGCACTCTCTGCCCAGGGCAGCCCCAAACAACTTTTCTTAGAAATCTCTACACTTCTCCCAGGGCTTCCGTTGGCTTTCTAGATAAATGGCATCAGTGAGGGCTTAGAAAAATAAAACCATAGACATTCGCTTTACAGTGGAGTGTGGAGAAAGTGACCAGGTATTTAAGTAAGGGACCCAATGAACCAATCCAACTTAGATTCAACTTATCGCCCAGTCCTGTATCTCCGAACTGAACCACATTTATGATGTTGAGGCCATTTCCAGTAGAAGGTGCCAGCACCGTAGCGGACATGGTGCTGAGTCAGCTGCCGCCGGACTCACTGATTGCTTTATAGCACAAGGCTTGGTTTATCTCTAGCAGGAAATATGAGTCCACCGATAGCAAAGACTATTTACTGTATCAGCTTTCTGCAGCCTTTAATCAAGCTGGGACCCCAGCATGTAAGTCCAGATCTCCAAATCCTTCTAGCGGAAATGTGGTCTCCCATAAATCCTTAATTCACAGAGGTTGCTTTCCTTGGGAAGTGCTCAGGGCAAGATTCTGCTATCATAGAACTTCTCAGCAACAAATGTGCCATCCATGAGGGTGCCTCCTTAGGGGAAGAATGCAGAACTTTAAAGAGAAAGGCAGGAATTAAAATGCTTTCACTCCTGGCCCCTCACACACGCCTCCTCCTAATTATGATCTTGCAGCCGTTTTCTCTTTAAGGTTTATGAGAGCTGGAGAAATCCCTTGGGAAGAGAGGAGAGAAAGGAAAATGAGAGGACTCAGGGTGGGATGGGGGGGAGGGGTATGGGTAGAAAGCTGCAAACGTTTCTCAAAGAGTGACTTTGACCTTTCTGAAAGGATGCTGACAAAATGAAGTCCCCAATTGCAGAATCAGCATGGGAAACACACGTGGTAGTTGCAGCAGTCACCAAACAGACAGCAGGAGAGTTGGTTTTGCATTTGCTCCTCCTTCTAGGCCAGAGATGACTAAGCAGGAGGTCTTGAGCAGGCAAAGGGCCCCTGGATGGATTAGAGGATTTATTAACCTCTGAATTTAGGTACCAAATGATCTGTGTATAGCACTTTTTCTTTTCTGGGAAGTTTCCATGCATTTTATCACATCTTAAGACAGTTCATAGAGCTATGAACTAAAAAGGGTTAAGAATTATTCAGTCATTCATTCAAAACAATTTTTGTTTTTTACTTTGTTCCTACTATATGTCAGGCAGTGTTCCAGGCTCTGAGACTAGAGCTGTGAACGAAAGAGACAAATATCCCGACGTCCTAGAAACTTACATTCTTCTAGGGGGAAACCAACAACTAATAAATAAGTAAAAGAAATAGCATACTTGACAACAGTGAGCACTACATTGAAAAACAAAGCAGAGAAGAACAGCGAAATCCAGCATTTGGAAGGCGTAATTTAAAATCAATCAGGTAGTGTAGGCCTTCCCTAGTAGGTACCCAGTGAGCAAAGACTACAGGGGTGAGCGGAACATGCCAAGAACACAGAGCTTTCAGATACAGGTCACTGTGGATGTTAAAGGCCCTGATGCGTAGCATATTTAACAAGTTCAAAGAATGGCAAGGAGGGCAGTGCACTAGGAGCCGAGTGAAGACAGAGCAGAAAATGAGATCAGAGACATAAGGTAAGGGAAGAGGCCACCTGTGGCAGCTGTCCACCATTGTGACGATTTGGTTTTTACTGCAGATAAGGTAGAGGGCCACTGGAGGGTTTTGCGAAGAGAGTGATTCACTCTGACTTAAGCTGTTGAAGGATCACCCTGGCTATCGTTTTGAGACTGGGAGTGGAGGAAAGATGGCAAAGGTAGAAGCAGGGAGAGCCACTAGGTTCTTCTAAAAATTCTGATGAGAAATGATGGAAACTTCATAAGGATGGGAGAAGGGAGAAGCAGTTAGTTCCTTCATATATGTTCAGTTTAGAGCCAACCGTATCTGCTAATGGGTTATAGATGGTGTGGGAGCGAAGGCAAGAACACCAACATTTCTGAAATAAAGTACTAGGAAGATGGAGTGGCTTTTGATGGATGTGGAAAGATAAGGAAGAGAGGGGCTGAGTAAGATTTCTGTTTTGGAAATGTTAAGTGTGAGATGCCAATGAAATATTCAAGTGTCGACGTTCAGCAGTTAGTTAGATACAGGAGATGGAGTTCAAGGGACAGGTTTGAGTTGAAGATACAGATGTGGGAGTATACAGACACTATTGAAGGACGCACGCTGGATAAGAGCACTAAGGGAGTGGGTGTTGATGCAAGTAAAGGTCCCAGGACTGAGGCCTGGAGCACGTCGGAGCTAAGAGATGAGAGAGATGAGGAGGACCCAACAAAGTGTCTAGGAAGTGGTCAGTGAAGGAGGAGAAAACCAGGAGCTTGTGCAGTTCTGGAAGGCAAGTGGAGAAAGTTGTGTTTTTTGTTTGTATTTTTATTGATGAGAGAGAGAGAAAGAGAAAGAGAGAGAGAGAACAATCGACTTGTTGTCCACTTATTTATGCATTCACTGGTTGATTCTTGTATGTGCCCTGACCAGGGATGGAACCCACAACCTTGGTGTATTGGGAAGATGATCTAACCAACTCACCTACCTGGCCAGGGCACAAAGAAAGTTTTTCAAGGAGAAGAAAGCATCAAGTGAGCCAAGCTTAGAGGAGTTGCCTACTGGGACTGGGAACGTGGCGGTTGTTGGGGACCTTGGCAAAAGTGGATTGGGGAGAATGCACACAGTAGAAGCCTGATTTAAGAAGCTTTAAGAAAGGAGGAAGGGGGAAAAAAAAAACCTAAAATATAAACAACACTGGAAAACAATTCCTCCTTTAGGAAAGGTTTCTATCAAAAGAACAGAGAAAGAAAGTAGCTGGAGGAAACTGAGGTTCAATACATATACATACGTACATACGTGCGTGCGTGTGTGTGTGTGTGCGCGCGCGCGTATGAAAAAGAGAGAATTTAGAACACGTTTCTATGCTGATGGAGATGATCCCACAAGGAATATTGTTTAGGTTTCTTCACAGACCTTACTTTCATCTTCATGTCTTTTTTATTTTCCTTTGATTTATTTTTAGCTGCAGCACCAGATACTAAAGAATAACATCACTGCCTATACTTTTGGTAATTCGTTTTATTGGTTCAAAATACTTGTAGGTTCAAGTCCTATTTTTCTTTTAAATAACTGTGTGAATATGGTACACGTGCTTTATCCTTAAACTCTTCATCCCCAATCTGCAGGCTGAGATGATCTAAGAAATAGCAGCACACATATATTTCTTGGCATTCCATAAAAGGAACGTTCTAGAGACAAGAGACACAAAACCGGAGGATGACCAGACTTCCCAATTATATAATCATTTCCATTATTTTTCTCGGCAGACGCAGAACACCGGGGATTTTTCATGCAGTTCTTTATTGAAAGTCATCAGACGTCAAACAACAGTCGATCAAAGGGCAGGCGCAAACTTCAAGTCATACGTGGATGGTCTTAGAGAATGTCCATTCTTGCCCTAATCCAATGAACACCATTAATAAAAATGACCAATTCAGCTATGCCAAAAGAATGTAAAAAATATATAAATCCTAGAGTGTGATTTAGGGTTATGGGTTGAATTGTATCCCCTCAAAAGATGTTGCATTCCTAACTCCCAGTACATTTAAATGTGACTTTATTGATCACGTTGGGATAAGATCATGAGGGTGGGCCCTAATTCAGTATGACTGTGCCCTTAAAGAAAAGGAAAATGTGGACAGAGAGACAGCCGTGTATAGAAGGAAGATGATGTGAAGACACAAGGAAAATGAATTCTCTAAGCCAAATGACATCTGAGGCTACCAGAAGCTAGAACAGAAGGATAGAATGCACTCTCCCTCACAGCCTGAGGAGAACCAGCCCTGCTGAAAGCTTGACCTCGGATTTCTAGGCCCCAGGACCAATACATTTGTGTTATTTAAACCATTCAGTTTGTGGTCCTTTGTTATGACAGCCCTAGAAACAAATACACTTAGTAAATACATTTCATTGTACGCGTTTCTTAAAACATTAAATAGGTAAACAAAAACACACAGACAAAAAACATGGGGCTCTGCATTTTTTCCCCCCTTAATTCAAAATTTTATACAAAAAAAGGAAAATAGAAGAATCATGTGGCAGTTGATTTTTCCAGGTATATTAAGCATTTTATTTGCTTGAGAGGGAACTATTTTTTTAAAATATGCTTTTATTGATTTTAGAGAGCGAGAGGAAGGGAGAGGGAGAGAGAGAAATATCAACGAATCTGCTGCCTCCTGCATGCCCCCTACTGGGGATGGAGCCCACAACCCAGGCATGTGCCCTGACTGGGAACTGAACCAGCGACCTCTTGGTACATGGAACGATGCTCAACCAACTGAGCCACAGAGGCCAGGGTGAAAAGGAACTATTTACATAAGCAGGAAAAAAACCCAAACTTTTCAAATAAAATGTATCATTATATTTTGGCTGTTAATTTCAGGACCACCATGACTGCTTGCTCCCAGCAAAGTCAATTTGGCAGTATTGTCGATTAGCTCTTATAGCACTAGTCCAGTGTATTTGTAAGGAGAGCTAACTTCAAGTTCTAGTTCACCAAGCACAAAAGAGAATCGCAGTGCTTAGAGACTTAATTTTAGATATTTATTTACCTATTGTCTGGATAGCCCAACTCCAGGAGGTACCATTTGTTGATTTTTTAAAAATAGTTTATATAGAGATATAATTCACATACTATAAAATTCCCCGAAGTGTACAGTTCAGTGGTTTTTAGTACACCTAGAGTTGTACACCATCAGCACGGCTGAACTTCAGGACCCTTTTATCATCCCCGAAAGAAATCCTTCACCCAATAGCAGTCATTCCCTATTTCTCATCCTCTTGCCCCAGCCAATAGGCTACTTACTGTCTCTACATGTGTCTCCACTGCATATTGCATTCAAGTGGAATCATACAACATGTGTCCTTTGTGACTAGCTTCTTTCAATTAGCTTCATGTTTCCAAGGTCGATCCATGTTGTAGCTTGCATCAGTACTTCATTCTGTTTTGTTGCTGAATAATATCCCATTGCATAGATATACCACTTTTTATATCTGTACAGAAGTTTATGGACATGTGTGTCCTTTTTAATTTTTGGTTATTGTTAATAATGCTGTTATGAACATCCATGTACAAGTTTTTTTGTGTAGACATATGTTTTCATTTATTTTGGATTCTACCTAAGAGTGGAATTACTGGGTCATATGAAAAGTATATTTAGCAATTTGAGGAACTACCAAACTATTTTGCAAAGTAGCTGTACCACTTTACATTTCCATCAGCAATAAATGAAGGTTCCAATTTCTTCGTTTCCTCTCCAACACTTTTTAAAAAAATATGTTTTCTTCATTTATTTTAGAGAGAGAGGAAGGGAGAGGTAGAGAGAGAGAGAAACATCCATGAGAGAGAACATCAATTGGCCGCCTCCTGCATGTCCCCTACTGGGGATCGGGCCCACAACCTGGGCATGTGCCCTGACTGGGAATTGAACCACCGACCTCTTGGTGCATGGGTCGATGCTCAACCATTGAGCCACACCAGCCAGGCCTGTCTAACACTTTTTACTGTCCATCTTTTTTATTATAGTTAGCCTAGTGCAGTGTTTCTCAACCTTCCTAATGCCGCGACTCTTTAATACAGTTCCTCATGTTGTATGTGGGCATATCTGCATGTGGGCAGACCATCCTGGAGACGGATAGAGAAGCAGTGTCTCGGTTCCTAAGACCATCGGAAATATGTGTTTTCCGATGGTCTTAGGCGACCCCTGTGAAAGGGTCGTTCGACCCCCAAAGGGGTCTTGACCCACAGGTTGAGAACTGCTGGCCTAGTGGGTGTGAAGTAGTATCTCATGGTTTTGATTTACATTTTTCTAATAACTAGTGATGTTAAACATCTTTGTAAGTGCTTATTTGCCATTTGCAAGTTTTCTTGGACAAATGTCTAGTCAAATGTGTGGCATTAAGAAAAAATAAAAGGTCTTTGTCTTAGTTCTTCGCACGCACACAGCTATTAAAACTCTTGAAATACCCAGTGATGAGCGGTCTTTTGTATGCTAACGAGGTGACTGGTGGTTGAGAGTCCCTAAATAGCTTCATGATGGGGGTTGATCCCGAGAAAGACCAGGGCATGATAAGAAGATTGAAATTTTCAATCTGACCTCTAAAAATTGGGAAATGAGAGGGGCTGAAGGTTGAGGTGCCAATGATTTCATTAATCAAGGCTGTGTCCTGTAACTTCCATAACAATCACTAAACAATCGGTTCAGAGAGCTTCTGAGTTGGTGAACACAGCCATGTGCCAGGTGGGTGCTATACCCCAACTCCACATAAGGATAGAAGCACAGGACTCTGAGAATGTGTCCTATGGACCTCTTCATCTGACTCATTGTAAACACATGACTTCTGGGGAAGGAGCACTAACCCTAATCCTAACCCTAACCCTAACCCTATTTGTATTCTTTATAATAAACTAGTAAATATAAGTGAAGTGCCTTCCTAAATTTTGTGAGCCATTCTAGCAGATATGAGGAGGGGGTTGTGGGAAACCCCAATTTATAGCTGATTGGTCAGAAGTAAGAGTGGCTCAAGACTTGTGATTGGTACCTGAAGTGGGGGCATTCTTGTTGGACTGAGTCTTTTAACTTGTGGGATATAATGCTAACTCTAGGTAGACAGTATTAGAATTGAATTGAACTGCTGGACACCTGGTTGGTGTCAGAGCGTTGGAAAATTGGCTGTTGGTCCTGGAAAACACACCACAAAGTCTTTGCCAGTTTTACAATTGTGCTATTTGTCTTTTCACGGTTGAGTTTGTAACAGTTCTTTAGTATGTTAGATACAAGTCTATGATCACATATGTGATATGCAAATATTTTCCTCCCATGGTTGTCTTCACTTTCTTTCACTTTCAGGCATCTTTTGATGAATAAACATTTTTTTTTTTTTTTCATTTTGATGAGGTTCATTTATCTATTTCTTCCTTTGACACCTATGCTTTTGGCATATCTCAGAAACCATTTCCTAATGCAAAGTCATCAAGGTTTATGCCTATGTTTCTTTTTTTCCTATAACTTTTATAGTTTTAACTCCTACATTTATGTCTATGATCCATTTTGAGTTAATATTGCATATGCTGTAAGGTAGCAATTTATTGATAATAAAACTTTTCTATTTAACTTCTAAACGATCGTTATCTAAAAAAAGTCCAATATTTGCAACTTGGTTCCCAAATCCTGTATCCAACTGTCAGCAAGAGCAGTCAAATACCCCAGTTTCATGTCCTGCACCAGAAATAGAATGAGAGTCTAAGCTTGAGGGCACGCAACTGGGACTGCTTCCCACTGCATGACTAAAGGGCTGTCTATCACCTTCATACAGTCAACTATTATTTCATTATTTTAAAGCAGAAATAAAAAACTTCATTTGTATCAAGTTAGTAAGTATGACTAATCTTCCAGCAAGATAATCAAAATAGTTGATAGCATAATTAACAGTTAAAAGGACATTTACAGATTAGGTTTAGATATATTTTTTTTCTTTATTGATTTTAGAGAGAGGAAGGGAGAGGGAGAGAGAGATAGAAACATCAATGAGAGAGAACATCGACTGGCTGCCTCCTGCACATCCCCTACTGGGGATTTGGCCCACAACCTGGGCATGTGCCCTGACCTGGAATCGAACTGGTGACCTCTTGGTTCATGGGTCGACGCTCAACCACTGAGCCACACTGGCCAGGCAGGTTTAGATACTCTGAGTTAAGCACATGCACCCAAATCAAAAGTGCCACAATTTGCACACAGGAAAAGCACTGACTCGTCGTAAACACGGAACTTCTGGGAAAGTATACCTTCAACTATTCTTATTGGTTCTCTTTTGTGGGAAGTAGAATGGAAAAAGATCTAATTGTCCTCTTCCAGTGGAGAACTATGAAGATCAAAGAAAACTATGAATATGAAAACCCTTTGAAAAGCGAACCATTGTAAAATTGGGTATTCACAATACCCAGAGTTTTGCCAATGGCCTTTCTTAGAACCATAAAACAGCAGAGAGCTAAATGCCAAGGAGATTCCACTGAAAGTTATCCTTTGAGGGATTTTTCTCTACATGGCCCACACAGATAAACAGGGTCAGGAGTTCCTTCCCAAGGAGAGGCTGATGAGAAACCAGGCTTGGAAATCATAGGTTGTACTCACCTAGCGGCAGGACTGCTCTGTGGATTATAGTTATTATCCATGCCCATAAAGAATCTAGCAAATACTGATAGGTGTAGCCTGATTTTATTTCATTTTATTTTATTTCTTTTTTACTGAATTTATTGGGGTAACATTGGTTAATAAAATTATATAGGTTTCAGGTGTACAATTCTATAATACATCATCTGTATATTGTATTGTGTGTTCACTACTCCAAGTCAAGTCTCCTTCCATCACCATTTATCCCCACTTTACCTTCTTCTACCTCCCCAACTCAATAATACAGATCGAATGAAACAGATTAACCTTGTCAATCAAAAGAAGAAAAAGACCTCCCATACAATATTACTTATTTTGCTTTAGATTCCTTGTGTGTTGGATGAAAAAGCACCATACATGTTGTAAGCACGATATTGACAAGAAGCTACATTAAGAACTTGGTAGTGCCCCCATGTGAAGGCATCATCTTTATTTAATACTCTCTTGAAAATCAGCTCTCCAAGGACACAAAAGAGTCACTAAAGATCCTGCTGATAGGAAACAATAAGATCAAACATCTTAGGGAAGCTCCAACCCAAGTTATCTCCGATCAAATGCAAATGTCTGATCTTGATGTTTCATTGTTGGTTTCTAACACTTTCCTCTCCTGTCCTTAGTAAGACTCCCTGAAGACAACATCTAAACTTGCTCTTCTCTTCCATTTCTAGTAGCACCTAACCCACAATAGGCATTCGATCAGTAGGAGCTGACGCGTTGAAGGAGCAGGTAAAAACCCAGCTCACTGAACGTCACATCAGGTTATAAAGGGAAAGATGAACTTATTTTTTGGAGGAAATTACGACTTCTAAATGCATGTTGAAAGAGGTAATTCTAATTTTTGCTACAGAGCGGGGATAAGATGTGCCAAGGTATTCATGTCACGTTGTGTAGAATATATTTGCAGAGTTGTGTTATGGTATTTTATTTTTTTCTTCTATGGTTGAGTCTGTAAAAACACCCCCTCTCCTACTTGTTTCCAATAAAAATCAAGTATTCTGTCTGCTGAAACCTCTGACATAGGTCTCACTGATAACTCACTCGAGCTCAGTTCCACCAAGCTGCATCTCAGAGTTTGTGAATCACATTTTGGGGGTGACAGTCTGGCCATAAAATATTTTATTCCTTGAATTGGGTAACCAGAGTTGATTAGTGACACTCAGTTGAAGTGTATAACACTCATGTGTGTGCACACACACGTACACATACTCACACACACAGTTGCCTTTATTTATTATGAGTGAAAGTGGTGTGTTTTTTGTAAATGTGAAAAAAAAAATCTACCATATGTCAGCCTCAGCGCTCACTATAGACACACTTCCATGGAGATGTATCTCTTTAGCGACTGGCCAATACAGAGTAAATACCATTCCTTGTGTCATTCTGGTATAAAGTGCAGTGAAGTCGACTCATCAGAAACACACTAAAAATAGCCAGCCCTGATTGTAATCAGAGAGAATGTGCATCCCTGTTCATGTTAATGTTCCGTTTCCATGTTATTTTTTTTCCTTTGTTGTTTCTATGCCTTTGGACCCTGTGCTATCCAAAAACTAGACAGTCTTTCTCGCCTGACTGGTGATTTGAATTCTAACCACAGGCTTAGCTCTCTCGAATCATTAGACAAGCCCCCAGGACTCAGTAAGAGGCACCACTCGTTTTCTCCCGGACGTTGATCATTAGGAGTTTTTATTAGGGAAGTTGGACCTCGTTGGCACAAAAGAGCTGCTTCCACACCAGCGAGGGATGGATGCAGCCTGGAGCTGGCCAGGCTCAGATGCCAAGCGAGAAGGACTAACTGTGTGGTTCTGAAACGCAGGGTCAGCATTGATGGACTTCCACCTACCACAACCACCACCGCCTTCACACGCCGCGACCGTCGCCAGCAACTCCATTTCCTTCGCCCGGCGCTCCCATCCCTCATTTTAAACCATCTGCCTTGGCTGAAGGCCCAGCTGTTTCTGAAATGTTCTGTTTTCTCTAAAACGGTTTTTTGGATCTCCCACAGACAGACTTCCAGAATATTCCCTTTCCATTTTTCCTCCCTCTCCTTTCTCTGCTGTTAAACAGGTTATAGCCCCTTTCCAATTTTACGGCTGCCCATGAATTCTGCTCCGTGAAGCCAGCTGGGGAGCAGGCCTTCAGCTGCCTCCCGCTTGCCACCGCCCTCTCTCCTGACAAACAGGCCTCCGATGCGGGGAGAATGCGGTTACTAGAAGGGGCTGCACTGAGTCCTCCCGTGATTTATCTCTACCTTTTGATATGAGGGGTTGGCAGTTAACACGCTTCGAGTCTCCCCCAGCTGTGGGTGCAGAGTTCCCTATGCCTAGAAACAGTATTGAACTCCTAGCTGCCACAGTCAGTCACCAAAAGTCTCCCCATCATTGTCTCCTGGGTACAACCAAGAGGGGTGTGTGTGTGTGTACTATGTGCATGTGTACACGTGTGCGCGCATGTATGTGCCATGTGCACTTGTACATGTGTGTGCTGTGTACATGCGTGCGTGTGTGTGCTATGTGCATGTGTACATATGTGTGCATGTGTGTGTGTGTGTGTGTGTGTGTGTGTGCACATGAGCAGGAGCTCCTCACACACGTGAAGGATGTGGCAAGGGAGCCAGGGAAGAGAGTGTTGAGTATCATTTTCCAGCATCTGTCTCTCAAAACTGCTCTAGTTTTCTGATTTGTTTCTATAGGAGCAAAAGAGAAAAAAAATATTTTAGTCAAATAGAGCATTCATATGGCAGATGCAAAAGAACTCGTGACATTTTTTTTTTTGTCCTTTTGGCTTATGCCCACTCCCCACCCAGCTGGATATTTCCAGGTTGCTTAGCTCTTTGAGAGGCAGCGTGTGGGGATGGGAGGGGTGCAGGAGCAGGCACAGAGCTGGGAGCAAAGCTAATTTTCTATAAGGCTCTGTGACCCTCATGTATTCTGTTTGAGTATCTCTACTCCTCTCCCATGCCAGTGAATTTCCTTGACTTCAAGACTTCATTGCTCATGAATTAAAATGTGTGTAGAGTTGCCTCTTAGCAACTACTTGAACACAGCAACATATAAAACCTGCTTTTGAAACTATAGCTTGTCTATGAGGGTTTTTTTTTTTTTTTTTTTTTTGCTTAATTCCTTCACCCTTTCCACCTAGCCTCACAACCACCTTCCCCTCTGACAGCTGTCTGTCTGTCCTCCCTCTATCAGTCTGTTTCTGTTTTGCTGGGGATGGTGAACACAAAATACAACATACAGATGATGTATTATAGAACTGTACACCTGAGACCTATATAAGCTTATTAATGTCACCCCAATATATTCAATAATTTTTTTTAAAAAAAGAATAAAAACTATAGCATGATAACGTGGCAGGACGTGTGGGTGCAGAGTAACCTATGCCTAGAGACAGTATTAAACCCATTTCCTGCAACAATGTTTTTTTTTTTTTTAACTAACCAAGTACATCTTCTAGAGCAAATGAAATTTAAATGATTATTTAAGCAAAATGCAACATGTCTCAAAATCTTTGAAATGGAAAAACAGAAAAACGAACTCATGTTCATTTCACTGTGTGTAAATTTTACAGAAAAAAAATAATGGTAAACAAATATCAAACTCAAATAATGATCTGTATGCTGAAGTATTCAGGGATGAAGTATACGGATGTCTGCAACTTACTTTCAAATGCTTCAAAAATAAGATGGAAGATAGAGATAAAGCAAATATAACAGAATGGCTAAAATTGAGGTGGTGAGTATATGGGTCCTCACTGTACAATTTCTTTAACTTTTACATAGGTCCAAGAGTTTTCATAATAAAATGCAGGTGTGGAAGCAGGAGGCAAGGTGCTTGGAATTGGGAGATTTGGGTCCAAGTCCCAGCAGGGCATGAATGAGCAAACGGAAGTGGTCAGGGTCTTCACTTCAATAGATCTTCCTTTTCCCATCTGCAGAATGAGAATCTCCATTGTACTGTTTGTGTATAACAATCTATTGTTGCATGGAACAGTATGGATCGAATGGTCAGAAGCCTTCAATTCATAAGAATCTTGGTCTCCCATTTGTTGAATTTTTGCTGTTGTCATTAATCCTCACCTGAGGATATTTTTTCCATTGATTTTTAGAGGGAGTGGAAGGGAGGAAGGAGGGAGAGAGAGAGAGAGAGAGAGTGAGATATTGGTTGCCTCCTGACTGGAATGGAGATCAAACCTGCAACCCAGGTACGTGCCCTTGAGTGGGAATTGAACTTGTGACCCTTTGGTGCAGGAGCTGACACTCTAACCACTAAGCAACACAGGCCGGGGCTTATTTATTGAATTTATGTATTCCAAAGGAAACACTGAGATTCCTGGTATTCAACATTTTATCAGTTGGAAGGCTCTAATGTGCCTTTTTGATTGTCTAATCTCTCCCAGCACAAAATAGTGCCAAACACAGATGCCAGAAACAGAGGGAGGGAAGAACCTGTCCAAAACAGGGGTTAGCAAAGACCGGTCTGCACAACTCGGGAGGAAACAGCAAGACTGCTGTCCCCTGGGACTCACCCGGACGACTCTGATGTGACTGTGCACCTTTCGGAGCCCACGGTCCTGCAGCCCCACACCCAGGCAGAGTGGGCAGCCGAGTGTAGAAAGGGTATTTGCCAGTCTGAAAGTGGACCTTCTTCCTCACTCCCCTTTTTACCCCTAAGCTATGTCCCCCAATTCCAGGTCAAAATATCTGCCATTTTGAGATAGTCATTTGATTGATGGCTCTGTTTCTTTTTAAAAATGCAACTACCCCTGGAGTGATTAATGCATTCAACTACAGCAGCCCTTCACACCACACCGTTGATGACCATCTCATCCCTTTAGTCTGCTGCAACAGGATAACATAGAGGGGTGGCTTATAAACAACAAGAATGTACTTCCCTCCGCTCTGGAGAGTAGGAAGTTCAAGATCAAGGCACTGGCAGACTCAGTGTTGGGTGATACCTGCTTACTCGTTTATCGACAGCCGTCTTTTCCCTATGTCTTCACACTTTGAAAGCCATGAGGAAGCTCTCTGGGGGTCTCTTTAATGAGGGTACTAATCCCATTACACACACTGCTTAACTGGTTGAACCAACTGAAGTTTATTGAGCATCTATAACTTACAAGGCACTATGGTAGGTTCAGAGGACACAGTGGGGACAAGACATTGAGGGACTGAGTTCAAAGGCAACTGGAGAGTTAGGGACGGTGGCCGGCTTTCTGGTAGGAGTGGCTACTGGACAACAATGTTAGGTAGGAACAGATGAGATTCAGAATCCCATGTCATCATTCCTAGAATCCTCTTACAATCTGGGTCACTCTTTACCATTTATTTTGTCATGCATATCTCTTCCTTATGTGAAGATTTGATCTTGCTCTTCCCCTCATGCGCCCTAACTAGACTGGAAGTGTCAGGAGCAGAGACCAGGTTGGATTCATCTGTCTTATACCCCAGAGCCTAGCACAGAGTCTGTCATGAAGGAAGCTCTTGCCAGCTCTTGGAAGAACGTGGACAAATGGCCATGTAGGTAAGGGCGTTAACTTCTGCAAAGAGAAGGCTGGACAAAGACAGGCTCGCTGGGGAAAAGGCTGTATAAACTAATGCCCAGGGAATCCAATGGAATACACCAATGCAAGGGGCCGCAACCGTTTCCGTACAGGGCCAGCAGTAAACACTTGGGGCTTTGCAGGGCATCCAGTGTCTGTCACAATTGTCTTCTCTCCTATTTAATGAATAAGCACCGCAGACAATGACTAAGCAACCGCAGACAATGTGTAAACACGTGGGCGAGGCTGTGTTCCAAGGAAACCTTATTTATGGATGCTGAAATGGGAACGTGATAGAATTTTCACAAGTCAGAAAATAGTCTTCTTTTGATGTGAATAACTCTTTAAAAATGTAAACTCGTTCTTAGCTCGTAGGCTTCAGCCAAACAGGTAGCACCTGAATTTGGCTTTGGGTTGTAGTTGGCTGAACTCTGAACCAATGTATCCACTTCCTGAACACGGAGAGTAGCACGGCTCCTTGGCATGCATATTCTCTAGCAGAATTTGAAAAAAAATCTCATCCCAAATGCCTTCCCTTTCTCCCTGTCTCAAGGAACAAGGAAGACATTTACATTCCTCTTGTCCCCTATCTGGAACTCATCTTGGTAAGACGGCTTTAGCTTCTTAAATATTTTCTCTTTCCGCAATCTTCTTTCGAGGCATTGTTTCTCTCTCTGCTTTCCCCTCTTGACTCTCCTTTTCTCATTGTGCAAATTTGTTCTCTCAATCATAAATTTTTGCTTTTACTACCAGAAGCCTTACGGGGTTTGACATTTTTAGTGAGGGTGCTGAGATTTCCCCAGTTTTTGTTTATCACTTGCCTTTTCATGACCAGGGACAGCCTCAGATCTTCCTAAAGGAAGGATTGATGCTTACACAGCACAACTTATACCTGGAAATCTATTAATAATTAACAGGCAGTAAAAACAGATAACCCAAAGATGCAGAGACTCCCTGCTTCACGGGAGGTAGGGGCCAACTTCAAGTGCTAATGATGGGCACAGGATTTAATATAATAATGCCTGCCCAGCGGCATTTGAATTTCTGGTCATACGTTGTCTGTCTGTCTCTCTGTTTAAAAAAACATACTGTTCTACGTGCACGATGATTTCCAAAACTAAATGAAGACATGCATGCGGACGGAGGCTGTCCTTCCTGCCCGTTTCGTTACAGAGCCACCAGAACTAGCCTGGGCGCCTTCTCTAAAATGCACATCACCCAGTATGTTTCTGCAGGACAGCGTCCAGCAGCAACCTTATTCCAGTCCGTGGTGTCTCTGTACGGGAAGAGAACCTCGAATTGAGGATAGCATCTGCCCAAATGCGCGGATTAAAAAATGAAAGAAAATCTGAGTCAACAAGCAGCAGAGTTGGAATAGAATCAATGGAACCATTTTGTTTTTTCCCCGATCTGGAAAGTGTAACTTATAACAGCGTATGCCAAGCTTTCACAGGGGAGCAGCTCTCGATGCTATAAATGTAGTGGGGATTAGGAAGGAAAAGTGAGGACATCCACTGTATTCTCAAGCCAGTCAGTACCCAGCCTGTCATACAGTGGGGATCAGAAATCGTTGGTCACCACCGCTCTGGAACACGGTCCTTTATGTGGGAGACAGCATGAGTGGAGATGGGGGTGGTCAGGGGATGGGAGCGCAGGGGACAACATGCAAAATCATGGCTTCTCCCCCCTTTCTCACCACAGAGAACACCTGTGAAGGTAACCCGCAGCTTCCGTCTTATCCGATGATCTAGGACTTCTTGGAATCTCTACTACAGGAAAACCAGGGCTTTGATGGGCAGTCCTATTACCCAGTAGACCTATCTCTGCAACTGGCTTCATTGGGATGTTTCAGGGCCAGTTGTCAAGTTCAATCCACACGTCTCAGTGGCATTAAAATGAGCCCTGGTAACCGAACCAAGGCATGAGGGTTTAAAAGGTAGCAAGCGTGAGTCCTGTCACAGGTGTGTCTGCGTGGTCCTGGGGCCCAGGGCGAGGGTGCGTGCCGCGTCTGTGATGCGCTCGGGGAGGCTGGGTATGTCTTCACCGCCGCTGTCACAGACTCAGCCTCGTTAGATAAAAGGGCCGCACTTTTCTGCTGTGCCCTTCACTGGCCCGTGGAAATGGATCATTTTCACAAAATGCTAATTCCTAAAGCCTTCAGTCGACAGAGCCAGGGGAAGAAAAGAAAAAAAAAAATACAATTTAAAGGCATGCTTGGAATTTGCTAATAGGCATGCATGGTCCTTTTGGAACCAAAATAGAATTTTTGATGAAGTACCTTGTGGCGAATTTGAAATATTAGCCTGGAGGCCCCAACAAGACATAACTCACTCCACTGGTGAGAACAAATCTCATTTCCACATCCACTCCTTTAAACTCATTACTGACCCGGGGGGAAAACGCCAGCCCGGAGCAAGTTTTAATAAAGACACTGGCGGAGTCGTTGCTGTAGTATTAAATGCAATAATGAGCAACAAGCCACTTGGTGACAATGGACCCCTGGACCTGTCGAGACCCTGGAAGGCAGCTGCTGAAGGGCTTAGCACTCCATCCAGAGCAGAACATCCAAAAAACATCTCGTCGTTACTTTATGCGACAACTTGTCGAATAAGACTCTCTCTGGCTTAGATGCCCTGATTGTCAGCTTGCCTTCAAATGAACAATGGCTGAGGATAATTAATTTTAAATCAGTTTTGATTTAAAAAAACAAAAAACAAAAAAACACAGAAAAATAAAACCCAGGAAGATGCAGTAGGGGAATTAAAAATAATAACTTTGGGGTCTGAAAGACTTACATGCAAATTTCCAATCCAGAACACATTTTATTCCCGCCCTAGGACTCAAGCTCTGCCACTAGAAGTATGCTTTTAGTGAAACATAAGTTATGTGGGTGTTTATTTTTTGCTGTTAATATCATCGTATGCCTGGTCATATAATAGATGCTCAATAACTACACGTTAAATGGATCGATGTTCAAGGATGGTTATATAGACGAAGAGAGTGAATACATGTACACTGTGGGCACCTTGCTTGGCACAAGGTAGTCCCACAACAAACTCAGAACAAAGTAACTGCCGGTGCCCCGGTACTGATGGAAAGGCCACAAAGCTTGTAATGAAAAATCCAACCAAACTGAAGAGGCTTGCCAGCTCCTGTGGTTCTGGTAGGAAGGGGTCAGGTCCAGGGAGTCACAGGAAGGGTTACATAGTAAAACAGCACAAGGAGGGAGACGGGCACCTTGAAAATGCAAAGGGGGATTTAAAAAGAGCCAGAGCCGGTAGTGATTACTATAGAGCTATGCTCGCTAATCAATTCTCAGCTTTAACAAGCAGATGGAAAGGTTTCTCCGGGTTTCTAGAGTATAGCTATGTCTAGGCAGGTAAAGTCAAATAAAAAATTAAAGCATGTGTCTAGAGAACCCCATGATCAGCTATTAGGAGGGAAGTACACGTGTGTGTGAAGAGGCAACCGGTCCTAACTTATTTCTCCTCGCCTCTCACCACGTCCTAATACAGACCCTCCTTTCAGTCTGGCCAATCTGTCACCAGCGTTCTCTGCGGTCACATGATGACTTCATCATTCCCTTGTGCTGGCTCTTTGAGTTTGTCGTTGCCAATCAAACGTCTGCATATGCTGTAAGCCTGAAATAACCTGTGCAACTTTCCCATTCGTTGAGAGAAAGAGAAAGAAAGAATGAATGCAATGGGACTATTCTCCATCTCCACACTCTTCACCACACCTTTTCATTTGCTTATATAATGTGAGAATTTTTCTCTCATTGTGTATGATGTACTTGTTTCCTCCAAAAAAACATCAGTTCTCCAAAACTGGAACCTCTCCTTGGTACATAAGCCTCTTTGGCACATAGGTTGGCCACCCACCTACATGACCCAGTGGACACCTATCAGTTAAAGGATGAAAGGAAGTCAGCAGGTATCTGTCTCATGTTGTATAGACAGGAACAAATGGTGTTTAAATGATTCTCAGTAACTTTCCACAAACATTTATAGTAACTATGATATGCAAGGTAATCAGAAGGAATATCAACAGCATTGAACAAAAATACACATAAGCATATACATTAAATGCACACACGCAGACACACACACACACACACACACACACACACACACACTATGAGGGGTATCTCCACATCTCCACTTAGGCATTCTCAGAGGCAGGATTCCTAAGCAAATTCTGGTTTAAATTCTGTCTATAACCAATTAATTATGAGCCAGGGTTGCCCATATCAGCAAAGCATCTTGGGAGAGAGCCTGGATTTTCAGTAGTAGGATCAGGGCTGCTCCCACCCTGCCACCAGTGCAGATTCCCTGGACTGCATGTTCTCCAGTTGACTACTCCAAACCTATTCCTACCCACCCTGATCAGTGGGTTTTCCAGTCGGCCCCTCAGCTCAGCCATTCCCCATCGATGGGCACATCTCTGCAATACACAAACATGCATATCCCTTTAGCCTCACACGATTTGAAATCGACACATTCAAGTTTCCAATGCTGCTGCCTCATTTGAGAGAGAGAAAAGATGGAACTGCTATTGGTGCTTTAAGAAGGAACTGATCATCCTTTCCAAAGATGGAAAATGACAAAACCCCAAAAAAGCAATCCATCTGCTTTCTGATTGCTGGAGTTGGAATTTGGACCAGCCAAGGGACAGGGACAGCTAAGCATTTGTTGTCACAAAGAGCAAAATGGAAGGGTCCAGAGAGTTCTCATCGCTCCAGAATCACCAACTGATCACTTTCTGTTTTACATTAATTGTGAATTGCATCCAATAACGGATGCCAGATAAGCTATCCATATTAATAAGTAAACATTTCCAGGCGTCAGAATTGTGAGAAAACAGGGGGAGTCACAAAAGAATGAAACCATATATACACGTACAAGGGAGGGAGCCCTCCGTGCAGATGGTTGCCCACACCGAGCACATGGGTAAGCGATTACCACCAAGTAGAAAGAAGCAACTCTTCTTGGGCATATGTTCTAGCTAAAGTCGAAGCAGGGGTGTGGATGATACAGCAGGACAGGCAATTAGGGGATTAATTAATTAAGGCTCTATTTACACTTCCATTGTCAGTGCTAATTATTTGTTGGTTTGAAGGAAGCTCCCGTCTTCATTAGTGGCTGTCAGTGAGTGACAACACTCTTGGAGTGCCACAAGTATCTGTGGTTTTCAAGAACTGTATTTGCAGTGTAAGCTCATGTTTTCACATGATGACAGGAATAATCAAGGAACACATGCTCTCTGGAGCTAAAAATGCCTTCCCCGCCCCCCGCCACCCAACAAGAGGTGTGTTATTGTGACTATTCCATTGCTTTAGACTGTAGTCTCTGTCTGGTATTTAGCATATCAAGGTATCCATTTTCTTCAACTTGGAAGAAAAGAAACTGGTTAAGTTCTTTGGAAGAGGATGAGCGAACAGAAGTTCCCGACATGAAGCATTTGTAGACCAAGTCCATTCTACAAATCAGGCATTCCTAATATTAGGAAGCCCATCTAGGAGACCCAATTTGGAAGTCTGTAGACAGCCTTTCAATGAGGAATTGGTGATGGACTTGACTTGCCCAGGCCTGAGATCATTCAGTTCTCCTTTTCAAAAAAAAGAGTAGCTGCTATTCTCTTCGGTTGATTTCTTCCAGCTGCCCTCAGACTTACAACCAAGAGCAGGATGTAAGAGCCATCTGCAATCCTGTAAGAGCCATCAGGATCTCGGTGGTAGGGGCAGGGGTGGGTGTGGGGAGCAGGGACTAGAGCAAGATAAATGAAGGTCTTTTCATCAATGCTTGAGAAATATACCCGGAGAAAGAAACCAGATTTCTAAAAAGGAAAGAAAGACTAGATTCAGCAGATGTGGTTACTGAAAGAAAGGGTGTGTATAAGCAGGATGGAAGGATGGGAAAGACGAGACTACAGGAGACCCAAAAATGCAGCCGTGAGAAATTTGACACGATTTCACTCTTGGGTGTTGTTTTGGAGATTTTTAGGACTTTAAAACCAATGGCTAGAGAAAGTCTGCTCCAACCTACCCTCCATTAAAAGCAAGACCTGAAGAAATTGACTTTTTTTTTTCTTTTTCAAAAGATACTTTGTTTCCTTAAGCAGGTGGTTTTCTGCGCAACATTTTATTTTAGAATCTCTAACTATACCTTCTCTTTTTCCCTATTTTTAAAAAATTAGAACTGGTGGTTCATTTGTGATGCCGTTATTTCTGGACACATTTAGATTGGCCATGAAAGTCCAATGCTGAAGACGGTGATTCCAGGGGCAAAGGGATGGACGTGCATGTCCATGTGACCCTTAGCGATGCATACAGGTGGACTTCTGAAGGAGAGGGGGTGGAGGAAGACACAGTCTAAGTGGAGAGATGGGTAAGGTGACAGGAAGACTAGAGTTGCCATCTGCTGGAGAATGGAAAGAATGACATTTGACACTCACTATTTGCAAGAGCAAAACTAAACTCATTAGTCAAAACAATAAATCTGCACGTACTGTGCACTGCCCGTTAAAGAACAAAAAGATGGGAAGGGGTGTTAGAATTTCAGCATGGCAGTTTTGGATGATGTAGAAAATGTATGGGGATGTAAAACAATGGCGTCCTCTTTCTCTGACTTGCACTGTGCACACCCTTCAGAGGGGTGATGACTATACTTTAAATGCCAGCGTGTGCTTCCAACATGTATTTCTCACTTTCACTACTGCAACTTTGAAACTGAAATTGATTCTGGGGTTTCTTCTAGGAGGATGCCTTAAAAGCACATTTTCTTTCTGCTTATTTAACACGACCAAATGGGTGAAGCTCCCTTAAGTATAAAGAGCACTGGACTGAGAGTCAGAAATTCCAGATGGATAATCTCTGCTTACCAGCTACAGTAACCATTAGGCAATCACTTTATTACTCTGGGCCTCAGTGTTTGTTTCTTTTTGTTTTTTAATCCTCACCCAAGGATATTTTTCCATTGATTTTCAGATAGAGTGGGAGGAAGGGAGGGAGAGAGAAAAACATCGATGTGAGAGAGACACATTGACTGGTTGCCTCCTACACGACCCCGACCAGGGCTGGGGATCAAACTGCAACCAAGGTACGTGCCCTGACCAGAATCGAACCTGCAACTCTGGTCTGAGGGCCGATGCTCTAACCGCTGGGCCAAACAGGTCAGGGTGGGCTTTGGTGTTTTAAGCTGTAAAATTATCAATGGTGAGGAGGATGGGCTGCAGAGTTGAAATAATCTCTAAGGTCCTTTTTAGCTCTCAAACTCTGTGAATCTATAAGCATTCAAAAGTCATGTAGCACTTATAACATGAATATTCAAGCTAAAGCCTCATCATTGCTTCTACTGAATGCAGCAACAGTATCTAATGGCTTGATTAATCAGCCATAACCATCTTTGCCAGTGAAGGGAAAATGTTTTCTCCCTTCTCAGAGTGTAGAGAAAGAGCCAGTTACTCAAAATTTGTTTTCGAATGCTCTTCCTGTGGCAGCAACCGCCTTTCCTAAGTTCCCTGATGAGAAAAAAAAATAAAATAAAACAAAAACAACTCTCAGAATCACAGAGTTAGAACAGCAAACAACTTCAAAGATCAGAAGAGGAAACTGAGGTTAAGGGACTCATCCACTTCTGTATAACTGGTTTGGGGCCAAAATGGATTAGATCATTTAACTGGCAAGTCCTCCTTCACCTGAAACAAACCCATCTTTCTTTATGCAGCTCTATGTCCTGTGTACGCACTGCATCCAAGTCTGGTGTCCCATCCTCTCTAATCTGAATGTCTCATATCTGAACCCCTCATTTAGCAGCTAACACAGACAGCCTTTCATTCATTTATTCACTCAACAAATATTTAATAAACACATTTTGCTAAAGAGTTATTCTAGGTGGAGCTGAAGAGTTAAGACCCTGGTTCTAAGGGAACTTATATCTTAAAGAAAGATGGGGGAGATATTATATAAATTTGAAAATATCCCATAGTAGTATGTGCCATGGCAGAAGATTAAAGGGTGGTATGATAATAATCGGATACTTTTTTTTTAGGTTGAGTGTCAAGGAAGACTTCTCTGAGGAAGTGACTGCTAAATTGAGACTTGAGTGACAAGAGGATGGTTATTCCTAAAACCGAACTCATTGGCATTTGGGGGAAGGGCAGTCCTAAAGGGAACAGATTGGCATCAGGGTGCAGAATCAAAGGAAGAAGTAAGGCTGTAATAAAATCAATAAGGGCAATGGTGACAAAAGATGAAGTGAGGAAAGATCCAGATGTTTTGGGTCCTCAAGGTCATGCTAAGAAACATGGACTTTATTTCAAATGTTCTGGGAAACTAAGCAAAGAGTTTAGTTTTCTTTTCATGTAAGTCAGTCTTCCAAACTTCAAGAGCACTGGACTGGGAGTCCAAATTTTTTAATTTTTCAAAACTCCTGCCAAACCTTTGCACATAGAAGGTTTTTCAATAAATAAATGCTGATTGGCTGACTGACTGAGAAGTATATGAAATCTTTTTTTTTTCAATTTTTATTAATTTGTTTTTGTTACAGATGTTTCTCCTTTTTCCCCCCTAGACACCCTCCTCCTCCTCCCACACCCCCCCCCCCCCCAGCATTGTTGTCTATGTCCATTGGTTATGCATACATGCATATAAGTTCTTTGGTTCATCTCATCCATCCCCCCTGCTCCCCTACTCTGAGGTTTGTCGGTCTGAACACTACTCCTTTCTATGTTTCTGGGTCTATTTCACTCATCAGCCCACCTTGCTCATTATACTCCACAAGTTAGTGAGATCATGTGGTATTTGTCTTTCTCTGATTGGCTTATTTTGCTTAGCATAATACTCTCAAAGTCCTTCCATGTTGTCTCAAAGGATAAGAGATCTTTCTTTCTTACAGCTGCCTAGTATTCCATTGTATATATGTACCACAGCTTTTTTATCCACTCATCTACTGATGAACACTTGGGCTGTTTCCAGATCTTAGTGATTGTAAACAGTGCTGCTATGAACATAGGGGTACATATATTCTTTCTGATTGGTATTTCAGGCTTCTTAGGATATATTCCTAGAAGTGGGATCACTGGGTCAAATGGCAATTCAATTTTAAATTTTTTGAGGAAACACCATACTGTTTTCCACAGGGGCTGCACCAGTCTGCATTCCCACCAGCAGTAGTACATGAAATCTTTAAGTTAGTTAATATTTTAAGTAGAGTCTTAACCCCCGGGGTAGTCAGAGGTCATGATGATTGCGGCCCTCAACTTCCAACCCTCATGAAGGCTGAGGAAATGAGCTCAGGGTGGGGGCAGCATACCCTCAGGCCCAGCCTATGACTGCAGCTAAGACACATGGCAATGTCTCACACTGCTAGGAGGATCCCACAGGAACAAGGGAGACTCTTGGTCTCTTTGTCAATTCCTTCAGGGTAAAGCGAATCCCCTAACTTTGGAGAGAGGTTCTCAGGGTCTTTGTACTCACTAGTCACACTGCCATAACTGAAACTCTGGAACAGGTAAATCTGTAACAATTTATGGTGTTCCTGCTCAAAAGAGTATCTTTGTATAAGACAGCAGCCTGAATAACAAGGAGAATTAATTCAGAAAGGTTATTCTGTATTTTCTTATAATGCAAGCCCCATTTTTACATGTTTTCTTTTGACTGGAGGGCAATCGTGAATTGCTACTTTAAGGGAAACAAGTATAATACAGAGGTCATTAAACATTATGAAAACTAGAATGCTTCTGTTAGCTGAGAATAACTTGACTTATTTTTCACCCTGAGCTCTAGAAAAGGCAAATCTCATGTAATTAGCAAAGAATTAGGAGGAAAAAAATCATCTTCCTCCTTCTGCCTGGCCCCTGGTGGTCTAAAAGTTCCTCTAAGCTTTGATGGGAGGAATCTGAGTCTCAGAAACCCAGCTGGATGCTAGCACCTTTTTTTTTTTTCTTAAATAAATTTTCTTTATTGATTTTAGAGAGAGAGGAAGGGAGAGAGAGATAGAAAAACATTGATGAGTGAGAACATCAATTGGCTGCCTCCTGCATGTCCCCCACGGGAGACTGGGCTCACAACCTGGGCATGTGCCCTGACCGGGAATTGAACTGGCCACCTCTTGGTGCATGGGTCAGCGCTCAACCACTGAGCCACACCAGCCAAGCGATGCTAGCACCTTTTAATCCTGTGTGATGTCTGGGGTGATAAGCAATAGAAATGGAATCACTAATAGCAAAAAGAAAGAAAAAGGGAGGAAGGAAAGAGAAAGGGGGGCAGGGAGCCGTATGAAAGTATAGAGAGAAAGTGAAGAGGAGATGGCAGGCATGAAGAAAGGCAAGAGAGAAGGTCAATCATAAGAGACCAGCAATGCAATATGGAGGCAGATATCATAGCCTCCCAAACATCTAAAACAGTGCCTGGCACCTTTAACAGATGCTTTAAGAGAAATATAATTAGATAGATAGATAGATAGATAGATAGATAGATAGATAGATAGACAGATAGACAGATAGATGAGAGAGATGTGGGGAGAGAAAAGAAGAGTTGAATTTGAGACATAGCAAGCAAGAAGGAAGGAGAGATAAGAGGCAAAGCTAGAAATGAAGAGGAAGAAAGAGAGGAAGGCAATTATTCCCAAATTTAGGTGTTTATCGTAATTACCCTGAGGCTCTTCCTGAAAACACAGATTCACAGGCCTGTCCCCAGCGCTATTATATCAGAAGCTGGGGGTAGGGGGATGCTGTAGCCCGGGAATCTAACGAAAGTCAAAACCCAAAGCTCTCCCTGGGTGCTGACGCACTGCCAGGTTTGGGGACACCTGAGCCACATGCAAAGGAGACGGAAGCAAGGGCGGGCAGTCAGGCAGGAACAGGGCTGGTGCTGCCCCGAGCCCTGAGGCGGGTTGTGGTGCAGCCCTGGGGCACCCACTTTCCTTCAAGAAGATAGTTCATCAAAAACCAGATTTCTCCTCCTGTTAGAGGGCGTCCCCAATTTTGCCTGTTCCCAAATAGCATGCCCTTTAGTGGCTTTGGGAATGGCTGCTGGCGGAATCCGCAGGGAGCGAGGTAGGAAGGCAGCTTCTCCTTTGTTGCTTGCGCGGGGCAAAGACATGGCCTGGCCCTCCCACGCTCCCTTGGATTGCGAGGTGGCGCAGGCTGGTTTTGGGGTCTGGCCCCCAGCTGGCACCGAGTGGTGAGAGAATCTCTCTCACGTGCTGAGTAACCAGCGAAAGTGACTCGTTTCAGAAAACGCACGGGCAGAACCGGCACCATCTCCCCTGACACGCATTTCCAATCGTCATGGTAACACACGCAGCAGCTGGCGGCTGGCGGCGCGAAGGGGACGCGCGTCTGCGCGGGGCCAGGCGGCGGGTGGGGACCCGCTGTCCTCGCTGCCCCCGCGGGGCCAAGCCTGGGGGCGGCGGCCGGCCCCGCGGGGAGCGCAGCCTCCCAGGCCAGGGAACTGTCTCTGGGGATGAAGTCGACGTGGGCCCCACGTGTGTGTTACTATGACAATGGTAAACAGGTTCACTGGTTTTCAGGCAGGTGGCTCCGTGCGGAGTGTGAGCTGCGGCGGACGCAGTCTGTCCCCAGTTCCAGAACACGCAGATACCCATTCACGGGGTTTTTACACCAATTAAATGAAAGGGCTTAAGGAAGCCCCTGCGTTAGCACTGGGTATTCTACCGACAATGGCCAATATGAGTTTTTTCCAGGACCATTTGATTTAGTGCCTCCAACCAATATAGAAAGCCTGGTGCTTGGAAAAGGAGACTTAAGCATGCTTCTCAGATGGTAATTAACTGCTCTTTAGAAAGAAAAAGAAGGAGCTAAGTGTCCTGGTAAAGAGGGTCTGTGAAATTCACACATGCCAGGAATGTCTCAAACATCATCTTAAAAAAAAACACCACCACAAATAAACCATGTTTGTTCTGTTGTTGTTTCTCAAGCAAGAGGAACATCCGTCTTCTCTGAAGCCTACTACACCTTTAAAAAAAGAAAATAAAACAGAATTCAGAGCGCTTTCAGAAGGGCTATAGCTTTTCCTAGAGTATAGATTACCTACCCTGACAGAGCCAGCCTCACAAAACATGTTAGCAGAAATAAGGTATTGATTAAATATAGTCACAGTAAACACTAAACTTACATTAATATTTTCCACCACTGGTGAGTTAACATTTTATCATCCATCAGAGTCTACAAGTCCATGTATACACACATTCACAAAAATTAAAAGTTGTCACAGTTAACAGCATTTATATAGCCTTTTATATATGAAAGGCGGATTTTTTTTAAAGCTCACTACCAATGCTAAAAAAAAAAAAGATATATTCCACAATTATCTTTGGTTGTAGTTGTATACATTTATTACTTCATTATATATCACAAATTATTTTTAAATATGCTGTTCATTAAAGAAATAACATACTCAGGACAAATCACTGGTTGGTTCTAACATACTTCTTTTATTTCCCTCTAGGTGCACTTCCCCCAGAATCTATGCTTTGTCATATTAATACTCCTTTAGGAGTATTTCTGTTTCCACCAGTCAGACGTGGTCTAGGATCTGCTTTCCACCAGGCATATCTGGAGAAGCGTCATAATACGTTTCCCTAGTGCCATCTTTTCCCAATCTACCCCCCCCCCATGTGAAATCACCAACCCTCTCAGTCAAAGTTGAGCCTCCCTGATTCTGCAGCAGTCTTTTCGATTTTAATCTAACCATGGTAAGTATTTACTTGATAGGTTAACAGTTCTTCCATGTTATGTCGATTATGACTTTTCTTAAATTACTTCTTTTTAGCCATTTTTATATGTGAGCATGTCAGAGAATCTACCATGTCAAATGTATCTTTATATCTGCTATAGTGGCTAGCATAGATAGATAAGATAGATGGATGGATGGATAGATAGATAGATAGATAGATAGATAGATAGACAGATAGATAGATAGATACTTGAGTGAATGCATGAATGAATATTGATGTTGGCATACTCTGGTGGACTCAGCTGCTTAGGAGAATGGCTGGAGTTCTTCTTCCCTTCTGTCCTCCTCAAATACATCACCTCCCTAATGAAATGAAATGTGGAGACACGGTTTGGATCCTGACTCAAACACATCTACTTCAGAAAAAGAAAAAAGAAAAGAAATTTGAATTTGAGGGATGATGATGGAAAACATCTGAGCAGGAACTGGATATTAGAGCATACTAAGAAATTATCTATTTGCTAAAGTGTGACAATGGTATTATGGTTATGTGAAAGTTCTTTTTTAGTGACATGCACTAAATATGTAAAAGTAAAATATTATGAGATCTGTGATTTACTTAAAAAATTTTTTTTCTTTGTTGATTTTAGAGAGAGAGGAAGGGAGAAGGAGAGATAGAAACATCAATGAGAAAGAACATCGATTGGCTGCCTCCTGCATGCCCCCCACTAGGGATTTGGCCCACAACCTGGGCATGTGCCCTGATGGGGAATTGAACCGGTGACCTCCTGGTGCATGGGTCGACGTTCAACCACTGAGCCACACCGGCTGGGCTGTGATTTACTTTAAAATATCTCAAAATTATGATGCAAAAGGGGCAAGACATTAATAATTGTTAAGTCTAATATTAATAATTAAGTCCAAGTCTAATCAAGTAACTTTTTAGTAACCTCTCTTCATATCACACTTGATAAAGAATAAAATAATAATAATAAAAAAATGAAAGTAAGGGCTATACTTCCACATAGCAATCACCTAGGGGTGGCTTGAAATATTCTGTCTGTTCCTTTCTTAATCACTCTGTGAGGCAAGGAGCTAACTGCATCTCAATTCAGAGAAGGTAAATCATGGTTCAATCCTGGAGGTAGGTACAAGGGCTGCTGGAATCAGAGGAGAAAAATAGCTAGGAAAACACTAAAGCTTTCTTCCAATGCAGATTCCCACTTTGCTGGAAAATAACAATGGCCAACTGGCCAAAGAGAAAGGAAAAAACAATGCTAAATGTAGGTCTACTATTATTAGCAGTAATGGCAATACTAATAATGTCATTTAACAACTTTAAAACCAACTGCAGATGCATCACCCTGTGTTTATATTTTAAAAATTGTTCTATAAAGCAAGAACATGATGAATCTCACTGTATAAAGGAAGAAAGTCCTGAGAGTTAACTTTCCATGTATCCTTGAGTTGTTTAAAATTATTAAACGAATAACTCCCAAGGTTACAGCAGTAGCAAAATCTCGGAATCAGAGCAAAATTATTCCCTGACATTCCAGTTATGACTTTCTAACATACCATTCCTCCCTCATCTGTTTCCAAAATAATTTGTTGCACAGCCTTGCCTCATTTCCTACCAGCAGGCTCCAGGAAGAGACTCTCCCCTTGCTGCAACAGAGACCCAGTTCATGAGGTATTACTGTCTTTATGTAGGACATCAAATATTTCTGGAGGGCTTTTTAATATGTCTCATTTTAACCCTCCTGATACCGCTGCAGGTAGGTGGGTGGTACATGCCATCCAGTTTACTCTATAAATCATAAATTCTTATGACAGCTGGAATGTTGTTCTAGGGGGCAGTGGCATCGGAGCAGAAAGAATTCTGGAACTGGAGACCCCGACACAGCCTTACTATATCCATGTCACCATAGTCACAGTATTGCTTTTCTTTTTCAGCCCTCAGGGATTCTAAAAGAGAAAAACCATCAAAGTTAACAGTACTTTGCTTTCCACATGGATTGAATAATATCCTGAGCGGTACTGTTGGATCTCAAAAAAGATTTCTGAAGCCTTTGCAACGCTCACAACAACTACAGACGGGCATCCTATTCAGCATGTTATGTAATGAGACAAACTCTGTTTGGGTTTGAAGACATGTGGCCAGGTTGGCAATACGCCCATTTCATTTTGTCAAACAACTATTTAGTTGTTTAAAACAAAAGAACTGGTTGGTGTCCATCAGCCCTTGTGAGGCAATTATATTGACAGGAAGTGGTTGAATGTCATTAAACACCATTTCACATTTGTAGACATCCTTAAAACAGCAATTATATTGAAATCAAGTAGACAAATGTAAATTTCACGGAGCATTTTATATTTTAAAAATCAGTACTTACCCATACAGGATTGTTACTATCTGAATGTAGTTAACCTATGGATATGGTCAAAGGAACTCAAGATGACCCTTTGAGCAGGTAGGACTGTAATGAGGCCAGGCTTCCATCTGTGACAGGGTATGATAAAGAATGGGGTTCCCCCTTTGACAGCAGCTCACAGAACATAGGTTTGGAGCCCTAATAGTCTACCGTCCTTAATCATCAGTTATGAATCAGTCAACCAAACACACATCAAAACCTCTTCTAGGACCATTCTGATACTGCTGATGTTTAATGTCTCGTGGAAGATACAGCAGCCCAGTTAAGGTAGAAATAGGGAGTTGTCTCAGTGTGAGGTTGTATATCTCGTCTGTATTGCTCTGTGGTCCGGGAAAGAATCCCTGCCTAGCTGAAGACCCTGTTCAAGGCCTAGCTAGCTTCACAAGAAAGGTCCAATCTGATTTTTTGGTTGATTTTATATTTACTCTGCTTTAGTCTATAAGCCAGTGGAAAAGTTACATTACAGTTAGAAAAACACCCACAGTATAAATAGGCTAGAACTAGAAGCATTGAGATCAGCTATCAACACCTTTACATTGAGTGTCCCCTTCACATTCCAGCCTTGGCAGATACTTTAGAATCCACAGATTCATGAATATTAGAGCTAGAAGAGATATTAGAAATCCTTCCACCCAAGTTCCATTCTCTAAATAGAGAAGATTGGTACCTCTCACACCACAGAGCTAGTACATGGCAAAACCAGAATTTAAACATGGATATTTCAACTCTATGTTCAGGTCACTCCATCCCACCAGAAGAATAATCTGAATTTTGCTCTTGAGAAATTTCAACCAAGGAGATGTGAAAAAAAGGGGGGGGGGGTCAGAAACAACTAGAGAGCAATTTATATAGTATTTAACAGAGTGCTTAGTTTTTAGATGAGTAAGAGTTCAAAAGAAGGGAGAGAATATGGACGCTGGGAGTGTGATCCCGCTTTAAAAAATGAACTACTCCCCCAAATATTTTATATACTCCAGCACCTCACACAGTTAATGAAAGCGAGCAAATACCCACTATGTGGTTGCTAAATGTGCAGGTGGAGGTATGGATTTGCAGGTGGATAAGTGAATAGTCTGGGAAATGAAAACCATAATAAAGGAAGTGGGATTTAATATGGGCTAGAATCAGAGGGACAACGTCGAGGCTAGAGAATACTGAACAGAGCATTATTTACGTAGAGGCTGTTGAAAAAAACAACCCTCCTGAAACAGAAGACACCAGAAGGTGGCGGGTGACGTACGTGGACATTGACATCTCCGCATCATACAGCTGCCATCGCCTATTCCCCTGACTTCACTGGGTTCGGTGTAGATTAGTGATGTCAGTGCAGGGAGGATTTGAGGAACTTGTTAATGAATCCAGACTCCCACATGCAAAATGAGATTGCTGCATGTGTGTGGTAGCTGGTATTCTCTTCTGTTCTTTTTCTACACCAACAGCAACAGATGGTAGAAGGGAGCCAAAAGGAGTGGGCATGCAGGAGGAAAGCTGCCCCATCATCTGAGTCTACTCTGGATGAACACCAGGGAAGAAGCAGACTGCAGAAGATCAAGCTTGGCGTTTACAGAGTCAAAAGGCTGACTGGCCTCCAGCTCTCGTAACTGACCCGTACAAGAGTCTAGGGAATGAAGAAAAATCATTTACCACCCAAACCGGCTGTGCTAAGGGAAGTGGCTTAGGTTTTCTGTGCCTTGACTTCATGTACATTGGGGAAATGACAAAATCTCATAGAACTGTAAGAACTCAATGGAATTAATATAGCAACGTGCTTTACGTTAGTACGTGAGGTAGAGGGATCACTCCATAAAGTTTGGAAGAGATGAGGATGCTGCTTGACATTTGTGCCGTGAAGATGTATAAAAAGGTGCAGCGACCCCCCCCCCTTTAAGGAAGCATGTCACTTGTTCAAACTCCTCCTTGATCCTGCATGCCAGTCATTTCACAGTCCTTGAACACGGACTTGTTTTGGCCTTAGAACCTTGGCACTCGATATTCCGTCTGCTTGGAATGAACCTCTGCAGCTTTAAGTGGCTGCCTCCTATTTATTATTTAGATTTCGACTCAAATGTCACTCTTCAAGGAACCCTTGCCTCACCTGAAGTAAAGCAGGCCCCTCCTCTCAATTTCTCTCTGCCGCGCTGTTCTAGTTTCACTCTCTCTAGTGCATCTGTATCCCAAAATGATCTTATTTATCTGTTTGCTGACAGGGTTCCTCAGTCCTGCTCATCACTGGATCCCCAGATCTAGAACGTGCTGCATATGTTACATGCTCACAGATATCTGTCAACTACTTGCTGGTGAACTGATTCACCAGGACAGGATCCCAAAGCATGTACATGGAAAATAGTATTCGTTATAGCGTCAAGGAACAAATGATCCCATCCTGAAAAGAGAATACTCAAAGCAGACTTCACACAGAATAACAGCATTAGGCTTGCATGCAAAATTTCTTCTTTCTTTTTCCATTTCTTTCTTTTTTTTTTTTTTTTTCTGTCCAGTCTTAAAGTGAAAGGCCAACTAGGGGAGGGGCTGGATATTGTGACCAGATTCCTTCCCTTAAAAGAAAGTCAAGTCCCGGTGGTATGGCTCAGTGGTTGAGCATCGCCCCATGCACCAAGAGGTCACTGGTCCCCAGTGAGGGGCATGTAGGAGGCGGCCAATCGATGTTCTCTCTCATCGATGTTTCTATGTCTCTCTACCTCTCCCTTCCTCTCTCTCTAAAATAAATAAAGAAAAAAAAAGAAAGTCAAAAGTTAAGAAGAGCTATGAGTCTCTTAGATGCCACTTATTTTTCCTCAGCCTAGTGAAATAAACTTTTATTGTCTAAAGTTCAGGCTCCCCTCACTTCTGGGATCTGAAGTGAAGAGAATCTAACAAACTATAATACACGTGTGTTTCATACGGTTTAGACCAGTGGCCTGTACATGCTAGATGCTTAGTAAGTTCTGATGGTCCCATTACTTGTATCCAGGACTTACACACATTCTAGAGATATTTAACCTGTGATCGACAGACTGGAGAGTCAATCTGTGAACCTTCAGAAAACCAAGGTCCAGCTTAGCAATTGTCTTAGCTAAGAGATCACACTAAGTAAGTATGTGCCTAGCTGTTGCTACTTTAAAATGTGTCCTAGCTTCTAAATGATGCTCCCTCATTAAAGTCAATATTCTTTATTATTTATGTACTGTTATTTTAATGCTAAATTTCTATTTTTGTAGTCAAAGGACAATTGAGTGGAAAAATGTTATACCCTCTCTCTCTAGCTATTCATGCTGTGAAGCAACCTGTCTTACTGTTGAAACCTGTGTTTGTTCTGTTTCGATTGTGCAGAAGGAAGCAGGCACCTTTAAAAATCAAAGATCTATCCATCTACAGGCAAAGACAGCAACTAGGGAAAGGGAATTATGAGAAATAGGAAAAAGAGATTGTGCTTCTAAAACCTTACTTGGCTTATGATCACCTGGGGAGTGTGTAAAAATGTAGATTCTGAGTCAGTATGTCTTGAGTGGAACCTGAGATCCTGCATTTTTAACAAGCTCTGGTTAGCGTCAAAGAACAAGTTATCCTTCTATGCTGCTGGTCTATGGTGTTTATGGGCCATACTGTCTGGGCCATATGGCTTGGGAAATAAAAAACACTTACGAGCATTTAGTACTTACAGTTATAGTAACATTAAGCCACTACTACTTTATTTAACCTGCAAAAACGACCATAAGTTCTTCCCCTCTCATCCAGAGATGGAGCCTATTTTTCCTCGCCTTGAGTCAGGTTGACCATGGGATTCGCTTTGGCCAACAGAAAACAGCAATTTGCCAGAAGGTGAGACTTGAAAAGTTTTTGTGTCTTGGAACCTGCTCTCTCTTGCTGCTCTTGGAACCCTGCAGTCACCACCCAATTGCACCCGAGCTAGCTGGCTGGAGGATGCAAGGAGGTCCCAGCCAGCAGCCTGCCCCTTGCCATCCCTGTGAGTAAAGCCATCCTGGATAATCCAGTCTCCAGCTAATTCTCCAACTGGCCAGACATCAGAGTGAGCACAGTCAAGCTGGGCCATACAGAGGATCACTGGGCCAACACATGGAACCATGAACTAAATAAAATGATTGTTGTTTTAACCACTGAGTATTGTTTGCTAGTTTATGCAGCCTCTAACGTAGAAAACGATACTTAAAGAGCAGGAGGAGTTTGGATAGAAACACATGATACCATTCGTGCTTATGATTCTTCTTCCTTCTTGTCTTCAATCTATGTGGTATAATTTTGGCCTTGTATAATAGAAGTTGATATAAGCAGCTATTGCAACAGAATTCGAAATTCTTTTTCTCATTAAATTTATGTATATCTCTTACTTTACGATGTTGAATATTTCTGCTTCAAAGTTAAGTCACGTGCCCAGGTCAACTTGGCTTGTAAATGGCAGAACAATTTTCAGCCTAATATAGAGTCAGACATTTCAAAGTTCTGTTCAGTACGTTATTCGATATTTCAGATTCTTCTGCTAAAATGCAAATACAGAATTTCATTCTGAAAGACATGATTTCCAGTTATCACCTTCATTCACGTTTGAGGTAATGCAAGAGTTGTCCACAAAGGAATAATCTTACACTGACAGGAGATGCCAATGACAAACCCTCTAGGGAAAAGGATGCCCCCAACGTCAGCCAGTCATTGACACGGACTCCTTAGACAGACAGCATCCTTGCTGCCCTTTTTCTTTGCAGGTTTACTTATTGTTGGGCACCCTCCCCTCATGTTCGTAATCCTTGACCATCTGGGCTCCTCTCACAACCTGTCATTCTCAAACATAATTTTTCTGTTTCACAGCCTCATGAAATACATATTCATGAGAGAGAGTCTCGTGGTCATGCCCATACATTAAAGGCTGCTAACTATGGACAAGGGCAGGGCTCCTCAATTTTTTTTTTTAACTGTCCTTCTGACTGAGGCAACCTCTACCCCTTCTTCCCTCTCCTAAGTCTTCCGTGTTGAGCATCATCACCAAAAAAGGCTCTGCAAACTGGTATTCCGCAAGCTGAATAAAGGCTGTAGTATCACTTGCTTTTTAATAGATAGGATTCTGAAAAATGAGAAACTGAAAGCCTTGAATGAAAACATGCACTTTGTAGGTAGCACAGGCCCTCCCTCCACTTGATCTTCATGGACTTAGAAGACTTCTGATCGTGTACCATCTATATTCTAATCTTTCTCTCTGGGCACTTACAGCCACTGCTGCCACTATAACACTACCAGACACGTTCCAGAGACCCTGGGATCTGCAGATCCAACTGTAACCTTGGTCCTCATCTGCATCTGCTTACTCTTAGCTCTAAATGTTAGAGTTTGCTTTCACCTCCTACTCTTCCTTGCCTCCCATCTAGCCTCGGTCAACCCATCTATTGAATTCATCTTGAAGTATTTTTTTAAGTATCATTTAAAAGACTGTGAATCTCACTACAAAACAATTATTGGACAAGGCCTGCCCTGTGTCTCCAATATTGATATAGTCAGTCTCACCCTTGGGCAGAGGTGGTAGCTTCCCAACTGCTCTCCTTGCCCTCAGTATCTTTTCTCTGCCCTTCATATTCAAGATGATCCTCAGAATTATATGCCCTGCACCCACATTTTGGAAATCACAGTCCAGGTTGAAAGTCTTCCCAATGTGGATCTAAGCTAACACTCTAGTCTCATCTCTCCTCGCTCTCATATCTGTGCTGCACACGTCCGAAGCATCTCAGAAGCCTCTGTAGCTTTTTCACAGACTTTGCTTACTGACAGAGTGGCCTTCATCTGTCCATCTGGTCAACTCCTCCTCCTTTTTCCCAGCTCTTCTGACTGACCTCACTCTATTCCTTAGAGAAATCTCTGCAACCACGGCTCTTGTTTACATTGATGCCATAGCAAGAATCATAATGCTTTGTTACCCATCACCTCCACTCCAGATCTGAAAACACTGAAGGCAGGGACCACATTTTATCTCATTCCATTTCATCAGCGAAACCTCCATTTGAGTTAACACTAACAAAAACAAATAAGAACAGCAATAGACATTTATGTTAAATAATTAAAAGGCTTTCTCGAGATGCCTTGGGAGATTAAGAAGAGGTTCCAGAGAATGGGAGATGATTTGAATAAAGAGATAAATGAAGATAAATCTAATGGAGCAGGTTAATTCGCCACAGAGGGCTCGTTGCTTATAGTTGGTGGGGGATTTCCTGCACAAAATAAATCTGTGAAAGGAGACCACAGATAAATGACATTAATCTGTGTGACTTCAAAAAGCTGGACCTTTCTGGGTTAACATGTTGTGCCTAGATGTCAATGTAATATAGAAGCTTTTTATATTTAGCTCAGATGCTTTAGGTTATTGATTAGGCAAGAATTCAAACCAGTTAATAAACTCAATTCAACAAGAATCTCTGTGAACCCAGAACAGAGCCAGACAGCACTATTCAGAGAGTGGGTATGCCCACCAGAGCTATGTGACAATTGCTATATGATCTTCTTCCAGATCTTTAGAGGAAGATATTCGAGGTGTCCTAAAAGTTGGAAAATAACAAGTCTGTCCTTAGGGAGTTTCATTTTATCTGCATGGACAGAATTAGCAACATCTGGAAAATTCTATAAAACAAGATAATTAAATGTCAAGATATATCAGAGACAGATTTTATTACAGAATTAAATTGGTCCAATTATTTGTGTCTGGGATGAGGAGGTGAGACTTTCTAATACCAAGCAGAAAAGCTAGAGTTCTCCAGCTGTCCTCGTAGATTCTAGAGATCTGACCAAAAACACAAAAACAAAAACCAAACAAACAATAAAAAAACAAACCCCCCAAAACAAAGAAGAAACAAAAAAAAAAAACAGGTTCTTGCACCAGCATCCGCCCATAATGCTTAAAGTCCAAATTTTAGAATCACTCCTTGGCATAGTGAGAAACCAAGTCAAAGTCAAATGTACCTGTGGACTGCAATTAAATACATGTATCCAAAGTTGTTCTGGCACATTAGTTTGGTGCTAATAGGTGTCCCAAATAAGTGGGTGAAACCATGAGAAACACGATTTCTTGTGGAGCGAAACAGTGTACTGTGAATCTCAAAGAACAGAGTCTGTGCATTTCACAAATATATTTAAACATGCCTACCTCCACAGAGCACCTTAAGTAACACTGCATTGAACTATTTTCGGATATAAATACCTTTGTGAAAACAATATGGCTGGCATGCCACTTAATAAGATGCAGAAATGAATTGCTCATGAACTCCCAGAAGAAACACTGAAGATCCCAAAGACCAACCTTCCTTAAGTGGGAACTGACTATCAAGGAAGGAGCGAGAAAATGAGAATGGGAAGGCAGGGTGGTTCCGAGGTGGGGATCTCAGTCATTGTCCCAGCCAGAGAAAGGAGAAAGGATCAAAAGATGTTTCTAGTTGGGGTGTGGTGAAGTTTCTCAAGGAGAGGAAGCAGCAAAAGAGCTATTGAAGGTGAAATAGAGGGCAATTTGGCATTCGGTATTGAAAGGCCCCAGACTCTGAATACCAATTCTGCTTCTGGAATTAAAATTTAAGGGCACAGTTGCTCAAATGTGCAAAGGTATATGTCCTGGTCCATTCAGGCTGCTGTAACAAACTACCATAGACTGGTGCTTAGATGATAAACATTTACTTCTCACAGTTTTGAAGGCTGGGAGAGCTAAAATAGAAGCACCTGCAGATTTGGTGTCTGGGAGAGGACCTGCTTCCTAGTTCATAGATAGCCTTCTTCTCCCTGTGTCCTCACATGGCAGAAGGAGCCAGGGAGATATCTGGGGTCTCTTTTATAAGGACATTAAAACCATTCTTGAGGGCTCCACACTCATGACCTAATAAGCTCCCACAGGGCCTACTTCTAAATACCATCACACTGGGGATTAGGTTTCAACATATGAACTTGGGAGGGGGGCAGAGCTATTCAGTCCACAGAAGCATATGTATCAGGATGTTCATTAGAGCCATTTTATAATAGCTAAAAAACAGAAACAACCTAATTGGTTAACCAGAGGGGATGCATAAAAGAGAATGGTTTTCAGCCATTGAAGGAGATCCTATCAACTTGTATCCTTTTTTATTTTTTGTCTTTATTGATTTTAGAGAGAGGGAGAGAGATAGAAACATTGATGAGAGAGAAACATCAATTGGCCGCCTCCTGCATGCCCCTCACTGGGGATTTGGCCCACAACCTGGGCATGTGTCCTGACCAGGAATCGAACTGGCGAATTTTTAGTCCATGGGATGACACTCAATCCACTGAGCCACACCGGCCGGGCAAGAAAACCAATCTTTAAGGGCCCTATTAAGTGCTAGGTAGTGTGGCAGATGTAGACTTTGCATTCTATGTTTGAAATCTAACAGGAGAGAGAACAAGATTCAGAAGGTGTGGGGTTTTTGTCCAAATTCTACCACCAATTGTGGGTAATCACTCAACATTTCTGGCCCTTCAATTTCTCAATTACAAAACTAGGGTTATGGATATCAGATTATACTACAAAGCTACTATAATCAAAACAGCCTGGTACTGGCACAAGAACAGGCATATAGACCAGTGGAACAGAACAGAGAATCCAGAAATTGACCCAAGACATTATGCTCAATTAATATTTGACAAAGGTGGCAAGAGCATACAATGGAGCAAAGACAGCCTCTTTAATAAATGGTGTTGGGAAAATTGGACAGCTACATGCAAAAAAATGAAACTAGACCATCAACTTACACCATACACAAGGATAAACTCAAAATGGGTAAAAGACTTAAATGTGACTCGTGAATCCATAAAAATCCTAGAAGAAAATGTAGGCAACAAAATTTCGGACATCATACGCAGCACAATCTTCACTGATACATCACCTAAGGCAACAGAAACAAAGGAAAAAATGAACACATGGGACTACATCAAACTCAAAAGCTTCTGCACAGCAAAAGAAACAACCATCAAAATGGAAAGGGAACCCACTGTATGGGAGAGCATAATTGCCAATGATACATCAGATAAGGGGTTAATCTCCAAAATATATAGAGTGCTCATACAACTCAACAAAAGGAAGACAAAGAACCCAATTAAAAAATGGGCAGAGGAACTAAATAGACACCTCTCCAAACAGGACATACAAATGGCTAAGAGACATATGAAGAAATGCTCAACATCACTAATCATCAGAGAGATGCAAATTAAAACAACAATGAGGTATCACCTCACACCTGTCAGAATGGCCGCCATCAACAAATCGTCAAACAAGTGTTGCCGAGGGTGTGGAGAAAAGGGGACTCTAGTACACTGCTGGTGGGAATGCAGACTGGTGCAGCCACTGTGGAAAACACTATGGTGTTACCTCAAAAAATTAAAAATTGAATTGCCATTTGACCCAGTGATCCCACTTCTAGGAATATACCCTAAGAAACCTGAAACACCAATCAGAAAGAATATATGTACTCCCATGTTCATAGCAGCACTATTTACAATAGCTAAAATCTGGAAACAGCCCAAGTGCCCATCAGTAGATGAATGGATAAAAAAGTTGTGGTACATATACACAATGGAGTACTATGCAGCTGTAAGAAAGAAAGATCTCTTATCCTTTGAGACGACATGGAGGGACCTCGAGAGTATTATCCTAAGTGAAACAAGCCAAGCAGAGAAAGACAAATATCACATGATCTCACTCATTTGTGGAATATAATAAACATAACAGTCTGGGGAACAGGGTAGACCCAGAGATGTGAAAGTAGGGTACAGACTGACAACCCTCAGAAGAGGGGGTGGGGGAGAGGGAAGAGATAAACCACAGAATTTATACCCATGTATGCATAACTGATGGACATGGACAACAAAGCTGGGGAAGGGGTGGAGGGTCGGGGAGGAGGGTGTCAATGGGGAAAAAAGGAGAAACATCTGTAACAAAAATAATTTAATAAAAAAATTAAAAAAAAAAAAACTAGGGTTATACCTAGGCTACTTTTTTTCGGGTTAGAATTTGTGAATGCTTCAAAAGAAGGCTTCTCAGAATTTAATTTTAACCTGAGGTAATGGTAAGAAGAAGATTTTATTCGGTGGGTCCAAGATTCTGCGTTTCTAACATGCTCCAAGTCTGCTAGTCCCAGGCTCATACTTTTGAGTCACAAGACACTAATATATATGATCTCACTGAATTCCCCAAAGATTCCTTTAAGACAGCCCTTCTTAGCCCTGTTTCACTGATAATGGAGTGACCTATGTAAGATCAAACTGATAGAAAATGGCAAAGCGGGAATCCAACTGGAGACCTTTTTACTTCTAGTCTCCAAGGTGTTTAATGTTCATTGAATTCTAAAACACACTAAGTGGAAATTACTGTCCCACTCATGGGACAGAAACATGATTGGTAAAGGTAAGCTGCTAATGGAGTGGAGAAAAATGAGAGATCACTTTGTATAAGGATCAGTTAAGACGTCACAGAGGGAACGCGACCTCAACTTTGAAGGATAGCTGGAGTGAAGGTAAGCCATGATGGACAGAGTACAGATAGAAGTTAGGTTTAATGAGACATGATCAGAGCATAAGCAATGCAGAAGGAATTGTAGAGGCGAGGAGGCGAGCAGGCGAGGCTGCAGAAACTAACCCTGGTATTTGTTACATGAGTCTAAGGTGTCGAGCCTTAGAGACTAGAAGAATATATCAAACTAAAAATCAGCACATTATTGGAAGCTCTTTTCCAGCTTCCTTCCTCTCCCCAACACAGAGATTCATCAGTTCCTAATTTCCCCCTTCCCACCCAGTACAAGGGAATCAATCTATTCATCGTAAGAGAAGCTGTCCAGTTCCCACATGTGTACTTATGTCTTCACAATGCCCATCCCTCTTGTTACTGCATCTACATCTTGAGTCCTTAAAACTACTTCTGAAACTTGACTTCCTCCAACAAAGACTTTTAACACTGGTCCCATCCGACCTGTCTGTCAGCTCCTCTCACTGGTATGTTCTAGAGACTCTCAAGCACTGAGCAATACATAAACAAGTATTATCAGCAAAGGCCCACAGTGTCGAGTTCTCTTTTCTAACTACGGGTTCCTGGAGGAGAGCACTGAGTCTTTGCATTGCTTTGCTTCACTCCCGTTACATCACGCATTGCACATGATAGGTGCTCCCTCAGCGCTATCCACATAACTGCCTTGTTTTAAGTGGGGGATAAAGTAATAAGAACAATGAGCTTCCCTTTTCAATTTGTTTCTCCTAAGTAGATCTCCTGCCAGAAGCCTTAGAGCCCTCACCCTGCCGCCCCACCTGCATCTTCAGATGCACACTATAAACGCCGGCTGTTTGCTGTGTGCCCACAGAAACAACCAGTGAATTCTCTCCTTTTGAAATGGTGACTCTAAATGTTTCCTTTGAAAGAAAAGCCATGGGTCACTTCCACTAAAAATTAAAGAGAGCAGCATAAAGGTCAAAGGCCATGCTGGCGCAAGCGATGACAGGATATTAAAATCACTACTTGCATTTCTCTTGCCTTGAACACTCCCAAGACAAGTCATGGAAAGCCCATCTCCAGAATGCATGCTTATTTCAGACTTTTTTCACTTGCACCTCTTGGTTCACAAACTATTTTGACTAAAATGAACCAAGGAGAACCTCTGTAACAAAAATAAATTAATTAATATAAATAAATAAATAAAATGAACCAATTAGAGGTGGCCTTCAGTTGAGATAAAATGGGAGAGGTAAGACATATCCAAAAAAAAATTGTATGTGACCAACCCCTACTCCCTACACCCCAACAAATGTTTTTATTGATGTTTTAGAGAGAGAAGAAGGGAGAGAGAGATAGAATCATTGATGTGAGAGAGAAACATCAATCGGCTGCCTCCTGCGTGCCCCCTACTGGGCACTGAGCCCACAACTCCAGTGTGTGCCCTGACCAGGAATCCAACCGGACCTCTCAGTCCATGGGATGACGATCAATCCACCGAGCCACACCGGCCGGGTAGCAAGAGAGTTTATTATGCAAAGGTTGAATTCTAAGTCTTAGAAGAGGAGGAGTTAATCACCCCCCTCTTCCAAGCTGTAAGTCTCTCCTCTCCGGCTGCACCAAGCTTGTTCTTCTACCTCCTCTTAATTCCAGATCATGTTTTGGTAAACAGATCCACACTTCATGTACCCAGAGTTCCTTACTATGTGCAGAGTCCACATATTCAAAATTCTTATCCTTTCTTACCCTGGTTACATGTTGGCCTGATGCCTTGGGGTGTTTTCTTGATTCCCAAATACTATGGCAGTTCAGCAAGACAGGCTCAAGCGCCTTCCCCATATAAACATAAAAAATGGAAAGGGTGGTCTCAAAGCTTATAAAGGATCTCTCATCAGCATCTAACACTGAAGGAGAGACATTTGCAGACAGAAACCTGTGGTTAGTTCAAAAGAAGAGCTTGATCAAGTACACACAACAACCACATTACAACCTGAATCAGATATTCTCACAAGACAGGTAAAAAAAAAAAAGAAAGGTCAAACATGAGAAAAAGAGAGCCTTAGGTGAGTTTTTTTTTTTTTTTTTTTTTTACTTTTTTGTGTGTTGGACCTTAAGAAGCATGAAATTAAAACTCGTGAAAAACAGCCATATAAGCTGCCTGTGGTGACTCAAAAGTTGTCGTTTCTCGACTCAACTTTGCTGAAACACTTGATTCATGTTGTTCTTATTTAACCTAATTTGCATTGATTTAATCAGTGCTGGTATGCTTTAAATACATAATAAATTGGGATTCTAGATGACTTAGAATAGCTAAATTTCAATAAAGCTCATTTCAATCTGTTAATGTATACGGTTCTGCCAAGGAGTTTAAAACTGTAGAAAAGATGCAAACTTGCCACATTAGAGGTGGGAAAGGTTTAAAGATATCATCCAGATGAAAAGATCTGCTGGATAATAATGTAAAAAAGCAATATATATATATATATATCTTAATTAGAGCCTAAACATATCCTCTATGTTTTGAGTAGCATACTTAGAAGAAAACTCACATATAAATGTAGTCAATTTAATTTTATTCTCTTTCTTTCTTGCCAACACTCAACTCTCTCCTGCCTCTCTGTACCAGATCTACAAATCAAGTGACATCCAAGTGGGACCTCTTCTTGCCCATTTGGCAGGCTCCATCACCACCTTGCCAAGCTGCCTGCCTGGGGAGGATCTTCTTCCTAGCAGCCATGGGGATTGGGTGGCTTGCTCTCACAATATTTGCTGAATGGTTGGCCAGTGCTTACCCCTGCCCACTCTCCTCTCCAACCCTTCAGAGTTTATGGCTCAATCAGCCAGCCTGCTGTCAGGAATAATTGTCTTGGCAAGAGGTGAAAACACTTGATGGTGGAATTGTTTTTCTGTTAAAAGTGTTCCGCAGCAACTTGGAGGTGCCAGGACAAAACCTGCAGGTGCCCAGTCCAGAGTCAGTAGGAGGCAAGAGTGATGGAGATGGCAACCATCAAGAATGGCGAAGAAGGAAGACCACTTTGGTGTGGAACAGTCAAAAAACCACCTGTGCCGATAACAAGCTGTGCAGCCTTGGATAATTGCCTGGTGATTCTGTGCCTCAGTTTCATTATGTGCAACACTAGGATTTGATTTTCTGTCTCTTCTAGCTCCTAAGACAGCATGTGACTTCTAAGACATTTCAGGTTTGTTTTCCTTCCAATGAAATGATGCATCTCAGGGGTGAATGACCAGGGCAGAGCTCTAAATACAAAATGGAATGATTCATGCCTCTGTTCATAGGACTTTTCCTGAAAAGTACCACCAGTCTTTGATAACTATGATTCCACTGGTTAGTATCTTCAGTTTGGATGCTAAAGACCAATCCAGTTACTTGCCTAAAGTTGATCCATCCTGGGAGCTGTGGTAATCCAGCTCATTCTTATTAAAGTGAGCACCACTACAGAAAATGCCCACTTATTCTCAACTCCCGAGAGACACAAATGATGGGGATTCGAAGAGAGGAACTGGGGATTCACGTTTGAGTCTACCACCTAATTGGGCATCACTGTCAAAAAAGGTAGGCTTGCCCATCTCACTTCCAGCAGGGTTTCTCTGCCATCTTTGAGGTTTGTTTGTTTGTTTTTTTCAACAGATGGCCAACAGTTCCCTCACAATAGCAATGCAGACCTTATCCCAGCTAGGGGGGAAAGAGAGAGAGTTCATTGTAAAGATCCCATCTATTCATGACTATGAATGGAAATGATCAGGTCAAGACTTCTCTTCATACTTAGGGGACACAATTTAGTAACAGTCTCAAAGTTTAATTAGGGACGTGTGAATGGAGGAGGGTAGGCACCATTATGATTTCAACTACCCCTTCTCTGCTCGTTCTCCAGCGCATTCTCCTGGAATGGGGCGCACTGCAGGGCGCTGTACTCACCATGAGCGGCCTCCCGGTGCCACACAGCAGAATCCTTCTTTAATCCACCACAGACCCCAGAGATATCTATGGAGCCTGGGGAAGCCCCAGAGGGATCTCAGGCAAGGCTCCCTTTAAACAGACCTACGTTTCTCCCACTCTGGGTCTCATGCCACCAGGACCTGGACGGCTTCCCAAACCCGTGGAAAGCATTCCCCCATCTACTACCTAAGAGGGCTGGCTCACTGCAGAACTCCAGAGCCCACAAGGGGGGCGGGGGAAGGATCTTAGCCAAGCCCCCGCAATCACTGCTTTCCTCTATCTTCTCTCAAGTTGCTTTTCTAAAGCAAAGAACCAAATGTTGATTTCTCTACAGATCCCTACGTATCCCTTACACGTAGGCAGCTTTCAAGTGGGAGGGGGGAACATCCCAAAAAAAAGAAAGAGGGGAGAGAAAAGAATAGTTCAATTTCCCACTTGGAAATATCTTGCTGTTGACGATTCTACCCCATACCTCCATCCCCTCTCCCTCCCCCCCCCCCTTTATTTTTGAAATATGCGTAAAAACGGTAAAAGTGTTTTCCATTTCATCAAAGAACATATATTACTTTAGTGGCTCGGTAAAAGGTTGGTTTTATGCCCACCCCTTTTCAATCTGCCCATGTCTGAGGTGCTCCGGGAAGACGCACAATCGTGAGCAGCTTACGACACTCAGTGAGCAGTAGGTGGCTGTGCAAGCTCGCGCCGCACACTGCCTGGCGGAGGGAAGGAGCCTGGGCGCCGCGCCCCGCTCCCCGCGCCCCGCGCCCCGCGCCGCCGCCGCCGCCGCCGCCCGCGCCTCCCCGCCGCCCGCCGCCCGCCGCCCGCCGTCCGCAAGGCATGAGCGAGCCCGCTCTCCGCAGCCGCCCCGGGCGCGAATGGCAGGCTGTCTCCGCGGACTAAAAGGTGGCGCCGGTCAGTGGTCCTTTCCAATGACGGACATTAACCAGACTGTCAAATCCTGGGGAGTCGCGAGCCCCGAGTTCGGAGTTTTTTTCCCCCACCACGTCACAGTCCGAGCTGCAGAGGGAAAGGACAGCGGCAGGAAGGCGAAGCCCGGGCTCCGGCACGTAGTTGGGAAACTTGCGGGTCCTAGAAGTCGCCTCCCCGCCTCGCCAGCCGCCCTTGCAGCCCCGAGCCGAGCAGCAAAGTGAGACATTGTGCGCCTGCCAGATCCGCTGGCCGCGGACCGGGGCTGCCTCGGAAACACAGAGGGGTCTTCTCTCGCCCTGCATATAATTAGCCTGCATACAAAGGGAGCAGCTGAATGGAGGTTGTCACTCTCTGGAAAAGGGTGGGTAAGACACTTTTTAATTAAATTCTTTCCCGAAGATTTTTTTTTCCCTCCCTTTTCTTTGCTGCAGCATCTAACATGGACCAAATCACCATCTCTTTGATCTTTCCGTGGCTGTGAACTTTCTATGCTGCCCAGCTTTCTGCATGCTTAGAGGTGAACGTGTGGCTTTGGGGAGGGGGGTCCTTCTTTATTTCAATATATTTATTTGATTTTTGCCCTTTTCTCCCCCTCCCCCGCTCCCTCTCCCTCGGAATAAAATATGATGTAGATTTCTGACCGAGCGCTTCCAATGGACATTCTCCAGCCTCTCTGGAAAGATTCTCGCTAATGGATTTCCTGCTGCTCGGTCTCTGTCTATACTGGCTGCTGAGGAGGCCCTCGGGGGTGGTCTTGTGTCTGCTGGGGGCCTGCTTTCAGATGCTGCCCGCCGCCCCCAGCGGGTGCCCGCAGCTGTGCCGGTGCGAGGGGCGGCTGCTGTACTGCGAGGCGCTCAACCTCACCGAGGCGCCCCACAACCTGTCCGGCCTGCTGGGCTTGTCCCTGCGCTACAACAGCCTCTCGGAGCTGCGCGCCGGCCAGTTCACGGGGTTAATGCAGCTCACGTGGCTCTATCTGGATCACAATCACATCTGCTCGGTGCAGGGGGACGCCTTTCAGAAACTGCGCCGAGTTAAGGAACTCACACTGAGTTCCAACCAGATTACCCAACTGGCCAACACCACCTTCCGGCCCATGCCCAACCTGCGCAGCGTGGACCTTTCCTACAACAAGCTGCAGGCGCTGGCGCCCGACCTCTTCCACGGGCTGCGGAAGCTCACCACGCTGCACATGCGGGCCAACGCCATCCAGTTCGTGCCCGTGCGCATCTTTCAGGACTGCCGCAGCCTTAAGTTTCTTGACATCGGATACAATCAGCTCAAGAGTCTGGCGCGCAACTCTTTCGCCGGCTTGTTCAAGCTCACGGAGCTGCACCTGGAACACAACGACTTGGTCAAGGTGAACTTCGCCCACTTCCCGCGCCTCATCTCCCTGCACTCGATCTGCCTGAGGAGGAATAAGGTGGCCATTGTGGTCAGCTCTCTGGACTGGGTGTGGAACCTGGAGAAAATGGACCTGTCGGGAAACGAGATCGAGTACATGGAGCCCCATGTGTTCGAGACCGTGCCGCACCTGCAGTCCCTGCAGCTGGACACCAACCGCCTCACCTACATCGAGCCCCGCATCCTCAACTCCTGGAAGTCGCTGACTAGCATCACCCTGGCCGGGAACCTATGGGACTGCGGGCGCAACGTGTGCGCCCTGGCCTCGTGGCTCAGCAACTTCCAGGGACGCTACGATGGTAACTTGCAGTGCGCCAGCCCCGAATACGCGCAGGGCGAGGACGTCCTGGACGCGGTGTACGCCTTCCACCTATGCGAGGATGGGGCCGAGCCCACCAGCGACCACCTGCTCTCGGCCATCACCAACCGCAGTGACCTGGGTCCCCCCGCCAGCGCCGCCACCACGCTCGCTGACGGCAGGGAGGGGCAGCTCGACGGCACGACTGAGCCGGCTACTGTGGTTCTCACTGGCGGCGAACACGCCGAGAACGCCGTGCAGATCCACAAGGTGGTCACAGGCACCATGGCCCTCATTTTCTCCTTCCTCATCGTGGTCCTGGTGCTCTATGTCTCCTGGAAGTGTTTCCCTGCTAGCCTCAGGCACCTCAGACAGTGCTTTGTCACGCAGCGCAGGAAGCAAAAGCAGAAACAAACCATGCATCAGATGGCTGCCATGTCTGCCCAGGAATACTACGTTGATTACAAACCCAACCACATTGAGGGCGCCCTGGTGATCATCAACGAGTATGGCTCGTGTACCTGCCACCAGCAGCCCGCCAGGGAATGCGAGGTGTGATTGTCTCAGTGGCTGTCAACCTGTGCGCTACCAAATACGCCTGGGCAGCCGGGGCGGCCGGCGTGTGCCAGGTTGGGGTATCCTTGTCTTTGCTCTGATACGCTCCTTGACTGAAAACTGTAAGGGGATCGCTCCCAGAGACTTGACATTTTAGCTTTATTGTGTCTTAAAAACAAAAACGAAATAAAACACAACAAAAACCCACCCCACAACCTTCAGGACAGTCTATCTTAAATTTCATATGAGAACTCCTTCCTCCCTTTGAAGATCTGTCCATATTCAGGAATCTGAGAGTGTAAAAAGGTACCAATCATTGATTTTTTTTTTTTTTTTGTAAACTAAAATGTTTAAAATAAAATAGCATTTACAGTTTTTACAGACTGGAGTAACCTAAATGAATTGCTGCCTGTGTTAAAAGACAAGCAACAGTTAAAATTTCTTTCCCTCTGTGTGCGTGGGAGGGGGCGGGGGCAGGGGGAGCAGAGTGGCTAGTGGCCAGAGGGAAGATCCATCAATTCAGGAGCAAAGTAGTCAGACTCAATTTGAAATATTAAGAAAGACGAACAGAGCTCATCAGGTTGATTTTCTCCTCATGACTAAGGACTAAAAAGAAGCAAGAACCCTTATATTATTTTTAGGGGGTGCAATGCAATCCAACCTCTTTAAAGCAAGTGAAAGGTGGACTGAGGACTGAGCATCACTGCTCAGCCTTTAAGGCAAAGATCACGGCAAATGGCTTTTAAAAGGCAGTGCCAGACAGTTTGTCCTATTAACAAGAAACATTTTTTTTTTTTTGCACTTAATATAGCCATCTTTCAAATCAATTCAAAATCTCACCCCCAAATGCCACTGGTTCATAATTCTCCTATGCCTCTGAGTCACCAGACTTGGTAGCATTTGTGCCCTTTTCCCTACTCTTCTCTGAAAGAGAGCCCCTCAGCTTCTGCTCTCTGTGGTCTGACTGAGGGGAATAAGAATTCAAATGTTCGGTGATGAAAGCTGTGCTTTCTGGAGCGCAGTGCTAAGACTGCAGCAGGCTTAGGCTCAGCAGACACAGCACACTCCTAGTTACTGTGGGAACAGTCAGGAAAATCCTGCCTCAGGATGAATGCTACTGGCCAATGCCTTGTAGCAGACTGTAGGGTCAGACATGATGCAGAAGTGATAGGGTGGGGTGGGGTGGGGCGGTGGGGAGATCATCATTCGATCGGGCGTACGAATACTTTGCTGAGATGGGATTGATTTGTTAACCCCGGACAAAAGCTGCCTCTTCTCCGATTGCCTTTTTGTGTAATGTGTGCTTGCCCTGTGTTTTACTTTTTGCTGTGTTGGGACCCATGACTGCCCCTTCCCACCCTTCCTAGGTTTCCAGGCCCATTGTTAAGATTTAGGTTGTTTATTGAAGAGTAGTATCACTTGGTGGGTGCAGGGAAAGAGGAAGAGGAGGAGTGTGTGTGTCGGGTAGGAGGGGTCTTTCCCTTGATAGCAATTTAAGCCAATGTATGATGGAAACAAACCATCATGGATGGCAGATGGTGAACACTGAACCAATGTTGTCCCTGTCCAGAAGTCTTTCTCAAACTCAGGTGCCTCACCCCTCTGAACGATCCTACAGACTGGCATTTTTCTGTTTCCTTTCCCTTTTTAAAGAGAGAAGTCCCACTAGCAGGAAGAGGGTTGGAAAACCTACAACACCATTTCCCAAACTGCAGATGCCTCCTGCCACCTACCTACAGAGGCACAACCAGCTGTCGGAAATGCAGAGCAGGACCACCAGAGACTGACTTAAACTGAGCAGATTTCTCTTCTACCTAAGGAGAAACCCACCTGCCTAACAATACATCTTCTAAGAGGCCCCTTCAAGAGAAATATTTTGCAAATATCTCTTAAAATGTTAAGCCTTGGGAGACAGCCACCCCCCCCCCCACAGCCCCCTACATACAGCAGCTTAGAAAACTTCATCTGGCTTTGTTTATAATTCAGACATGACATCATGACACACACCATGAGCCTAACACCCATTCAGACCAGAAATGTTCTAGAAGAGAGGTGCTTGGTTTGAGAATTTCGAGGAGGGGGTTCTGGATGTGGTCTAAGCACAGTCATTTGGGGCTGCTGTTTTACATAGCCTGTCACTGGGAGGGCAGGGGTAGGCAGGGACAAGGATCTCTTGGGGATGTGTCTCATCTAAAATTAGACCCCACTACAGAAGTCTCTCCAGAAGATGACATACCTTTTCGCAGGAGAAAAAAAAAATCCCCACATTGTGGCAATTGAAAGAAATCTGGGCCCCCATTGATTGAATCTCCTCATAGGAAAGCTACTGGAATCCAGTCCAGAGCTGCTCTGGCTTGGTGCATTCGGGCTGGGCTGGTGTGCTTCCAGGGAAAGCCTCCAGAAGCAAAGCCCTTCTGGCGAACACCGGTACCACAGGGCCCCCTACCCACTAGAAACAGGGATATTGGAAGCTGCAGAGTTGATCTCCTATCCCCAAGGCTTTTCTCTCTCTCTCTTTTTTTCTTTCTTCTTTTTTCAATGTGGTCACGAGAAAAGAGTGAGACAATAATCATGCTTTGTTTTCTGCTGCTGCTACCCCCCCCCCTATGATGAGTTTACCACCTATGTAGTAGGTCTGAAGTCCGTGTAAATCTCATGAGTGACCACTGTAAAGAGGGACATGCAATCTGAGCCCTGGAGAAGGAAGGATGGCCAGAGAAAGCTGTTCTTAAACTTTGCCCGGGTGCATCTCTCTGTCCCTGTGTTGTGTATCTCTGTAGGCAAGACAATGTTTCCTACACAAACAGGTATTTAGCTCCCATTGTTTCATGCCCCCATGCCTCTGGGTTCAGAGAATGGCAGGGGGAGGGAGAAGGCAAGAACAAGGGAAATGGCAGTTTTAACTAAGGTTTTGTGACACTTGAAATCTTTTCTTTCTCAAATTAATTAATCTTTAAGCTTCAAGAAACTTGCTCTGACCCCTTAAGCAAACGACTGAGCATTTAAAAGAGAATCTCATTTTTAAAGGTGCAGCACTTCTTTTTCTGTTCTTCCCACAGAGGGTGCTAATCTCATTATCCTGTGCCATCTGAAAAGAATTTAAGGTCCCCGTTCACCTATCTCCTGGGGAATCATGATGAATTAACCCTCCATCTGCAGCACCTTCCCAGCTTATTAAATCAGCCATAGTATAGAGGTTTTATACAGGAAAAAAAGTCTTTTCAAATGACAAATGGCACGCTCACCCCAGTCTTAGCCCTGGTAGTGTTTTAGGCTGTGTCGGAGGGAGCAGGTTAAATGAAACCCATCCTGTGGCCCCGACACTCAGACGTCAGCCTTGATCCTTGACACTGGCAGTCCTACACGCGTACCAGGCCCCTAGGACTGAAAAGTTGCCCATCGCGAAGGAAAGGTTATCCCAGGAATAGGAAACTTTGTATTTTAATCCGTTTTTAATATTCTCCCAAGCTCCTCGAAGTGTGAGTGACTTACCTTTCCTCCCTGCGTGCAGGAAGGCAGACCCTTGGTATGACTTGGCAGCGATAACACATGTATGTGTATGGGGACGTGGATCAGAGGGACAAACGCCACTGGGTATTCTCAGGTTTCCTGAGCAACTGCACACAGATCACTGGAGGGCGTTGGGGCCGCCTGTGTTTCTGGGTTACAGTAATCGATCGTCAGCAACTTTGGTGCCCGTTCTATCTGCTGCATAGAGGAGGGCACTGTCGGGTCACCCATCAAGGTAAAACGAAAGGCATTGGGTACCCCGCTCACAGAGAACATTACTGAAGGACCAGACTTTCTGTCTGTTCTGGACCCTGGGTGTTCTAATGACTCGGGTAGTCCAAACGAGCACCGCTTTTCTCCTCTGGATAGGCGGTTATGCTGGTTGATTTGGGTTTGCCATTGATGAAATGGCAAATAGCATGAATATGACCATTCAACAGGCTCCTGAAATATATTTTGACAGAAGTTTAGGGATACATACACACACACGCACACACACATGTACATACTATAACACAGATGTAACCACACACATGTACATCTATATTGCTATATATACATATATGTACATGTATCTACATATATAATCACACATAAATGATCACATTGCATTGATTACTCTCCTACTTTGTTCTTCCATGATCAAACTTTTACTCAGGAAAGGACCTGATAAATTCAGTCACAATTAAGGTATAAAAGACGGAGTGGGCTGATGGTGTTTTCAGGCATTAGTTAATGAGTTGGTAGGAGCTCGGCAGGCTGGGAGATCTTCCGGGCTCCTCACGCCACAGGAGAGTATACCCCTGCTCCCCAGTGGGGAGAGCCAGCAGATGGCAATGCATTCTTTGCAGAGTATGCTTCTAACTAATGAGTTCCACCTCAGGGTTAGGTAACAATTTTTTTTTTTTTTCCCATTAAAAAAAAAAAAAAGCTCTACTTTGAGTTTTCTCCAGAGATCCAGCAGGCAAAATTCTTACTCCTGACTGGGTACTGTCTTGTTCAATTGGACGTAATTTCAAAAGGTCTTTGGTTTTCTGCTCAAAGCCAAGGGCCTGGCTATGACATCCTTGAGGTTCAGTTGGAGATGTAAACAGATGGAGGAAATGAATTCTTTGAGTGATTACTTGGCATGGGAGCGTTGAAGTAGATTTCAGTATGTGAGAGAGGTACTAGGAACCTTACCTTTACATGAGGAACAGAGGCTTAGAGAGGTTACATACTTTGTGCAAAGTCACCCAGTCAGTAAGTGGAAGGCCTGATATTCAGTTTGGTACCCTTGCCACCTCGCCCTGGTTCTTCTTTCCTTGCATGGTGGCCCCTTTTTCTCCTTCACCAGCAAAGAGCCTCAGACTAACCTGGCCACAGGGAACAGGTTCACCGTATTCTTCTTGGATGGCATGGGTGCAGTGTTCGAATCCTGCAATTCTCATGACTTCGTTTGCTTTGGCTTATGGTAATTGGGCAATGTGGGACTCTGGCAAGAGAGGAGACCTCTCAGAGGCTTCCAGAAGCAGAAATGTCTAGGTAATCATCCACCCCAACCTCTAACCAGGGGATTTTTGACTCAGAGAGTACAAGGTATGGGCCACCGTATATTAGTGTTGGGGACTTGTTCACATTTTTTTCTTGGTCGTTAAACAGGCTATATCTCTATGACAAAGTGGTTTGCAACCAGGGGCAAATTTGTCACCCAAATAGCAATTGGTAATATCTGGAAACATTTTTTATTTTCATGCATGGGTTGGAGCCTGGGTGAACTACTGGCCTCTAGTGGGCGGAGGTCAGGGATCCCTCTACACATCCTGCAATGCAGAAGAATGCACCCCCCACCCTGCCGAGAATTATTTGGCCCTACATGTCAAGAGTGCCGAGGCTGAGAGACTCTGTTGTATGGTCTAAAGCAGTGATGCTCTAAACCAGCGTGCTGTGCCCCAGCTCTGCTGGGAGTGGCCTTCTGACCAGTGAGGCTTGGGTTCACTTAAAGCAATTCTCTTTCCAACTTCCTCCCCCTTGCCCGAGAACTGAGGGTCTAAATGAAAAACCCTCAGGTTGGTTGCTAATGAGCAAGGCGACCTGTAGGTAACACATGCTTCTCAGAGAACATAAGGCAGAACCGAAATCAGCTAGGACAAAACTTGTCAGAACCCTCCGCTGACCCACTTTTAAAACAAGCAGCATCTCATTTAGGTACAGGGGAAATATCAAGTTCACAGCGGGTATTTCATTAACAAGAAGGAAAATGAGGCAACTGATATTCCTTTCAGGAGGTGGGCCAGCCCACCTTCCTCTGTTTTCTCCTTCTGCAACCAAGCCTGGGCTTCCACTTAAATAATCAGTGTGGTTAGTCTAGTGAGTAGGTGGACATATTAATCAGGGAAATGATCTCAGAGCTCAGAAACAGGATGGTCTAGAGAGGCAGGCATTACAAACTGAACTGTTGGTGGCCAGACAAGCAACACAGATGAGTGACGTTCATGAGCATATGACATCATGAGGGAACTGGAGGGGGTCACTTTTACAAAAAGGCAGTTCGTGTTCGAGCGGCCCTGGTTGACCACAGCACGTCCATAGGCCAGGTCAAGTGTGTGCTGTCCGGCCCAGAACTGAGACGATGGGGCCTTTAAACCTGGTGTTACTACCCACTTGCCTTGGGTTCATCTGGTAAGATCTTACTGAATGGGCTTCGTCCAGGTATTCCCTAGGAACCCTTCGAGTTCTGGCTACTAATGTTACCATCACTTCCCCCCCCCCCCCCCAATAAAACACGAAACAAATGTCAAGCGTGTGCGTCACTTAACCAGAAAATTTAAATTCCCCTGCGCTCCCATTCCCCAGAAATTCTGCTTCATCAGGCTTGCCTGCATGTGAATGAGATAAGGTAGATACAAAAATCACAGGAGACGGGGCCTGGGAGAGGAGGTGGGCATCCTGGAAAACAGGTGAGACAGCGCAGGCGCGTGTGGGCGGGAAAATAGGGTTTTTAGAATGTTCAGGAAGAGACGAAAGGAAATCCTAGAGAGGATACACTCACTCACACTCACCCACACGTGAGCATGATGAAGTACTTGATGTAAAAAAAACAAAACTGATGCATTCCTCTGGGGGAGGGGAACGGGGCAGGGAAGAAGCACAGAAAAACATTTGTACTGAGCTCCTAAAATAACTTACTACATTGTGAGTAAGTAGTTCCAATTAATACCAGGAGTTCAGAGTCCTTTTGTAAAATGAGAAGGGGGAGGAGAGGAAAGAGGGAGGTACTGGGGAAAATAAAAGGCCCGGTGGAAGGTGAGGAGTGAGAGGCGAGAGAGGGAAAAAGCAAGAGAGGGATCGTCAAGGCTCATGCTTTATATGGCTCAAATAATCATAGCAAGTAGCTGCAATACACTAACTCCGCTTCTCCACCCTTTTCTGTCGTTCCTTTCTTTATTCTGGTCTACCAGATCGTCCACTTGCTTCTTCTCAATGTAATGTTGGAAAGTCATGTTCCCCCTACGTTAGGAGGAAAAATAATTCACAGTCTAGCTACATCCTTCTTTCTCTGCTTAGCTAGGAGGACGCTTCTCAGCCCTGGCTATGCATTGGGACCACGTGGGAGCCTTAACAAATACTGATTTCCGGTCCCTCCCCAAGAGAGTCTGACTTAATTGACCTGGAGTGTGGCTTTGGTGAGGGGATTTTGCAAAGCTTCCCAGGTGGTTCCGAAGTCTAGCCAAGGTTGAGAAGCCGTGGGCCACGAGAATCTCAGCGCTGGGCTCAGCCGTCTACAAGTCCCAGGAGTCTGGCTGCAGCTTTTTAAAAATACATGGCAGGCTGGGGGCTGGGCTGGGCTGGGCGAGTCTTGAGTGAGGAAGTCCCCGTTGACGCCATCTGGTGGGGCTGATACTATGAGAAAGATGGGCAAGCAGAACTCTGCTTGTAATTTGTTTCTGAGCACTCCATCTTTCACAAAGGGCTGTTTACAACTAATTACTGTATTTATTTTAATCCCCCAGGCAGTCTCACAAGGCAGACACAGACTTGTGCCATCTTTTTATGACAGGAAGTCTCACATCGGAAGAGGTTATGTAGCTTGCCCAAGGTCAAGGCCACTGCCAGGCCTGGACCCAGAAGTGCCTCTTCTAAATTCAGTGTCTCCCCCCTCCCCCCCACCGCGTCCCTTGCCTCCTCTGATTTGTTGTGTCATTATGACACAGGGCTGCTCAAAACACACACGTCAGTAAGTCTTCCAGGGGGTCCTGGACAATGCCCGGTGCCCGTGTTCCTACATCCTCTTTTCTCCAACTGGACAGTGTTGGCATCCCACTCACACCACTGCCCCTTTGTGCCCCCACCCACCCTGTGCCTTACATTCTTTTCCTTGCCACAGCAGCCCCATGAGGCCTCAAAGACATAAACAAAATAAATTAAAAAAACAAAAAAACAAACTGTCAACTCTTTCCAAATACACCAGCATCAAAATGTTCCCTTTCTGTTCAGCCCACTGACATCAAGTCCTTTGCCAGAAACCCTGTAAAGAATGTGAAAACTGAATCCAAGCAGAAAATTGATGGATGGATGGATGGTCTTAATTCTACCCATAGATTTGGGCAGCTCACAGAAGGATCTTTGTGGGAAACAACTTAAGGAAATCGCACCAATGTTAGAATCTCAGGTACCAGAAGAGCAGGGTGATGTACACTTGGACAGGAGACCCATCCTTGTACTTCTCAAATGAAACAACGCAGGCCATTGCTCATGTATAAGACCAGATCTGTCAACAGTTTATAGGACTTACAATAAAGCCAGGATAAAGATCTTGCCTGGCTGGTGTGGCCCAGTCGTTGAACACGTCAACCTATGCGCCAGGAGGTCACTGGTTCAATTCCCAGTCGGGGCACATGCCCAGGTTGCAGGCTCGATCCCCAGTAGGTTATGTGCAGGAGGCAGCCGATTGATGTCGATGCTTCTCTTTCATCAAGGTTTCTATCTCTCTCTCCCTCTCCTTTCCTCTCTTTCTAAAAGAATCAATAAAAACATTACAAAAAAATTTTTTTTAAAAAGAGACCAAATCTTTCAGTGTATTGTATCTCCTTAAACAAGTGTCCTCTTTAAAAACCATGTATTATCAGGTGTTTGCCATCAGTACATTCATCTTTAATTAAGGATTCTCAGTATTGCAGACTATGTGTGGCAGGGACCTCTGTCTCAGAGACACTGAAGGTAGCCGTGGCTGAAAGTGAGAAGGTGGCATGTGAGAGCTGGACTGGTCTGTCACCGAACAGTCTGGAAAAGCCAAGTTATACACAATTAATAGAACAATGCAGCAATCTGCCTTCAGCTGGCCAAGGCAGGCCTGTCATTTGTCCCTCAGCTGCAGAACAACTCTGTGATTCGGTCTCACTGTCTCTGCGCCACAGTGATTGCATCTGTGGTGAAATCTGTATTTCCCTGCCATTGAGTCTCTCTCTCTGTTTACTTTAAAAATAACGGTCCTTCTTGGAATTCAGCCTCACTCCTTTGCCTACTGTCCAGATAATTTTTATCTCACTTCCTCATATTGATCATTTTTTGCACACTATTTCAAAAATCATAAAGATACCAACAAACAAAACAGAACAAAAAAACCCCAAAACCCCAGAAAAACACACTGTAGCGAACCAGAGGAGAAACCACATTGCAACTGAAATGCAGCTAAAGGTAACGCATCACTCAGATCTTTGTAGTTCTAACTATCTTGGTCCACTCATTCAATCCAAGTAACACAACATTCCTTGTTCAGGGATTAAGTAAATAGGTGTTGAGTGAAAACAGGACAACGGAGCCTACAGGTGAGGCATTAGCCGAGGCCTGTGCTGAGAGCCTAGGTCCGCCAGACTCACGACAGATGCGCAGAAAAGCCTCCCCCCACTTCGTCCTGATCTATTTATGAAAGGCACCCCCCCAAGGGGATTGCTTATTATATATTATTTTTAGAAGGTGCCTGGCAACCTGCTAAATCCTTTAAATTTTCTCAGTGAAACCCTGCAACAAACCTTCAACCCTTCTCATGTAGAGAAATATTAATATCCTTATTTCACAGATAGGTAAACTGAGGTTCGAAGAGGTTCATTGAGTTACTCAAACTTACTTTCCAGTCGCTTACCATACTAAGGAGTGTCAAGCTTTGAATATGGAGATACACTGCTTGGGTTCAAATTCTGAGTGAATTTGGCAAGTTACTGAACCTTAACTTAAACTGATCCTCAATGCCCTTGTCTATAAAATGGAGATAGGATTGTTATTAAAATTAAATAAGTTACTATTAGAAATTAAATGAATTATTCTTTGTAAAGTGCTTTGTTTTTTTAAAAAATGTCCCCCTTTATTGATTTTAGAGAGAGAGGAAGTGAGAGGGAGAAAGAGATAGAAACACTAATGAGAGAGAACATCAATGGACCGCCTCCTGCATGCCCCCCACTGGGGATTGGGCCCACAACCTGGGCATGTGCCATGACCGGGAATCGAACTGGTGACCTTTTGGTGCATGGGTCGATGCTCAACCACTGAGCCACACCGGCCAGACTGTAAAGTGCTTTGAACAGTACTTGGCACATGTAGGTGTTAGATACGTGTTTTGTTTTGTTTGTTGGTTTCTTAAATAAAAAATAAAACAACAAACAAATAAAAACAAGGTCACACCCGGATAGGGAGGGTCTGAGCAGCACAGGGCTGCTGTACCCCAAAGCCGTGTGGCCTTCTTTTCCTTCTGTGATTCGATGACATCCAACACTCTGAGTTCCTGGAGCACTGCGTCTGAAAGGAGAGCTGGAGGAGGCACACTGATGTCAGGGCCCATGGCATACGGCGTCCCTTCACAACTGGGCAGCTGGCTCAGGCCCTGGCCTCTCACCACTCACGTTCGACTTTCTGCCTTTTGATTGGTTTGGCTTCACCACTGAGCTCGGGCAGCCCTGGTGAATGTACCCACCACTGGCATCCGCGTGTGCCCGGGCACGCACATTCACGCACCCATGCAGGTTTGGCACCATCTTCCAGTTTCCCCAGGAACCCGAGGCTGCTGGCCAGCTCGAGGACGCGTGGCTCATGTGGGTCCTTGGCGAGATGGCAGAACTCATTTCCACAGCCGAGCTCTTTGCTATCTGTAGTCAGTTCCTGAAGGTGCAGAGCTGCTACGCAGCACGCGATTGTTATCCAGCGCCCGAACGCTTATTTAATATTGGCAGTATGAAATCATACTGGCCCCCGGGACACCACGCACACATCCACAGCTGTCACAGACTTGCTGGTGTTTATCCTAACGTGTTTTTTCTCTGTGCACTGACGGCTCCAGTGTGGTGCTGCACAAGCAAAGGGACAGGAGAACGCATCGGAGCTGGACTTTCTCCGGGGACAGGGGACAGGCACCCAGAGGCGGAATCCAAGTTACAGCTTTGCCGCTGATCTGCTGCCGCCAGCTGGGTGCGTGGATGCCACCAGTCTCGGCCTTTCTGCTCTCATCTGCATTTCTGGGTTTCCTTCTAGTCACGCGATGGGTAGGCAGGGTGTGGAGTTGAGAAGGAGAAGGAAAGCAGGAGTAATTTCCAATACATTCTCTTTTCCCTTACTGATCAACAGGTAACGTTGTGAGTTCATCAAGCTTCCCCCCTCCCTAGAGACCTACCCAGCACCACAAACAGGCTGTTTGGTCAGGGGGAACACATTAGTTTACACTTAGAAAATTCGCTATCAAAGGGGAGACTTCCGAGCCGCTGCCTGTCCCTTGTGTTTCGTGTCTTTGCTGACTTGTTTTACTGTTGGTGCGTTGTTTTTCTCTCTTCCCTTCTTATCTCCCTCCCCCACTGTTTCCCTTCTTCCATGCCTTCCTTTGTTTCTTTTCTCCTTCTTCTCTTCCTCCTCCTCCTCCGCCTTCTTCTTCCAAAATGATTTTTTAAAAATATTTTTTCTTAATTGATTTTAGAGAAGAAGGGAGAGTGAGAAAGAGATAGAAACATCAATGAGAGAGAATATCAACTGGCCGCCTCCTGCATGCCTCTCCTGGGGATCAGACCCACAACCTGGGCATGTGTCCTGACCGGGAATCGAACCGGCAACCTCCTGGTACATGGGTCGACGCTCAAGCACTGAGCCACACCGGCCGGGCCTAAAATGATTTTTACTGAATTCATCATTCCGAGTTACACCACGCATCCTCAATGGGAGCTCTATTGATTTGAGGAGGTAAAAACTGGTTCTTGAGGGGGTGAAAAAAATCTTACTTGTTGTATGTACAAAGCACTGATAAACACAGTATACAGTATGTACACAAATAGATGTACAGTATAACAAGTATTAACATTTCAGAATGAGGGGTCAATTGGGAAAAATGTCCCAAAATATCTCTTTGAGGGGAGAGAGAAAATGTTTGAGCCCTGGCCGGTTTGGCTCAGCAGTTAGAGCATCGGCCCATGGACCAGAGTCCTGGGTTCGATTCCATTCAAGGGCACATACCTCGTCTGTGGTTCATCCCTGTGGGTGGCAACCAATCGATGTGTCTCTCCCACATCGATGTTTCTCTCTCTCTCTCCCTCCCATTCTGTCTGAAGATTAATGTAAAAATATCCTCGGGTGATTATTAAAAAAAAATGTTTGAGAAACACTGAGATAGACAATGATTAATATGAAGAGGAGACAACAGCAAAAAGTTAAGGCACCATGGCAGGTCACCGATTTAAGACTTGGAGAAGGTCAAAGGAGGTGCGCTCCTTCGATATTGCAAAACCGGCATTCCGAGATTATTTGCAAAGCCAAGTTGCATCTGGGGAGCTTGGCCTTCTCGGCCCCTCCTGGACGCAGCCCCTCCCAGAGCGATCTTTGTCCGAGGCTTCATGGTGCATTAGAAAAAATCTACAGGGTATGGAACTAATAGACAGAGCCCTGGTCCTGGCTCTGCCATTTACTGACTTAGATAAAACACCACCTTTCTGGACCTCAATTCCCTTGTCTATAAAATTCAGAAATAATCCTTTTTCAGCCTGTTTCACAAGGATCTGGTAAGGATCAAACGAGATAATGTAAGTGACAACTTCTAAAGCTGCGAGGTATGCAAAGACTGAAGCCGGGAGGGAGGAGGGTGGGGACGTGTGGGTTGCCACCCACACAGTGCGACTTCAGAGGCCCGCTTGCTTCCACCTCCCCTCCGCAGGCGCTGAAATTCCTGCTCTTAGTCACTGCTCTGAATTAAGTCCCCCGTGACGCCTCTGTGGAGAGCCTATGTAGCAGGAAGGGAACTAGACTGTCAGCTTCTGGAGGGAGGGGCCCCCTTTCACTTGACTTCGAACCTCACCGTGGAGCATAGAATCTGACCCAAGTGGGCCACCTGGCCTTGAGGCAGGTAATTATTTCAGCTCCATGAACCCAGGCCCCGCATGTCTCAGGTGGGCGTCTCCATGGCTGCCTTGCAGGCTCTTGGGAAGATGCGGTGTGTTGAGTCGGCTGCATGCTCTGATAGGAAGTTCTCAAGTGACGTTAGTTCCCGCCCGATGTCACCGATATATGCTACACGCTGTGTTCATACAAACAGACGAGGAGAGAACTGAAAGGCCTTAGGAGCAACTGCTTTCTAGAAATGGATTCTGAGACGTGGCTATAAGAGGTTAAAGAGAGCATTAAATTAGTAATAAAGATTTCCTCCATGGGGTGGAAAGCTGGGGTACAGATTAGCAACTAGAGTAAGTGGGAAGAAAGAGAGACAGTCCCTTCTTCAGCTGTCAAAGTCAGCTGGAATACTCTGTTAAGAAAGAGGGTACAACCATCCCCTCACAGGGGTGCTCCAAGACTTGCCTCGGGTGATTGCCTTTTTTTTAGTGTTTTTTCAATATAATGTTTCTTCCCAGTGCTGTCAACAGATTCGATCCCCAGTCCTCTTTCTCTGCGCAGGCCTTTCCCCAGCAGCTTACACCTGGCAGATGCCCTGCGAGCTTAAATGGAGAAATCCGGAATTAGGTGGGGGCAGAAGCGACCTTGGTTCGGCTATAATCCCTTCTTAGGGACTATCACTGCCATGGAAGTGCAGCGGTTGCTTTTCTGAGCCTTCACACACAGGCTGCTGCAGGGGTCCCCTGTCTGTCTGCCCACAAGACTGTGTTCTGGGACCCCACAGCCAAGCAGCCTCGAGCTGCCGCAAAGTCCAGGAACACACTCGGCAGCCAGCAGTCTGCCGGGCTCCGCCGGTCCCCCCAGGGCCACCAACCCCTGGGGAACGAGGGGGTCCTTGAAGAATGAGGATGACAGCAGATGGGAGAGAGGGAAAGGGTCTGCTTGTGTTTTTCTTTTTCACCAGGCTCAGCTTTTCGGGGAAAAGAAAAGAAGGATTGCGCTCCGAGCTGGTGCCCTGCCAAGCGTCCTCCCCTCCCTGGCTGGTCCAAGCACTCCACCGTCTGTGCAGACCGTATAACAGCAATTTCTGGAAACACACGGAAGAGTCTGGGCCAGTCCAGAGGCAGCAGATTCCTGGCATCTTGTATGGTGGGGTTTTAGGGGTCTTATTTTTCACCTTAATTCTTGTAAAAGCGGCCAGCTCGTTGAAGCATGTTTGTTGTGAACAGCTTCTGTTCGTAAAAGGAGACTGGAAGCCTCCTCTCCGGAGAAATTCCCGAGCCTTCTCTGTAGTCCAGTGCTTCCACTGACAGTTCAGCTCACAGAGTACGGCCGCGGCCAATATTAAAGAAGATGAATAAAAATGAGATAAAACACTGACGGAGCTTTATTCCCCCCTCCAAATTTTGCTTTGCTCACTACTAAAGTTTATCTTGACAGAAAATTTACTTCTCTGATCCACATCATTTCCCAAAGCAATTTTCCAACAGCGAACATAAATTTGTGGTGATTGCTAAGAGGTTTTCCATCCCCGCGCTAAGGAGGCCACGGGGTTTCAGCTATTCTTCTCACCTTCAGGTAAACACCCATCACTCGGGACACGATCACTGGGGGGCCCTGGGCAGCCACTGAGGGGGAAGCCTGGAAATGAGCTTGTAGGTTCCCAACACAAATGGGCTTGCTGGGGGAGATGGTTTGAGTATCAAGTCTGAATCTTCAGATGGTAATGAAGTCATTAAATAAGAAAATAATTGCCTAAGTCCACACAGCGCTAAGTAAACAAAGTGTCTTTCTTTTGCACTGAACTTGGACCTGGTCAGCACAGATTACATTTATCCCAGATCAGAGGTGTGAGTTGAGCAGACATCACGGGATCAGCTGTGTGCGCTTCTTTTTGTCGTGTTTGCTTTGTCCTGGGCCTTTAGGACTCCAGGAGTCAGTATCATCATCATCAGTATCCTCGGCATCTCCCTCTTTCTCCCCCTGCTCATCACAACTTTCTGTACAAACAGATCTATTAGCACTGAAGTGTGTTTTGACTGTGTACACAGTAAATCTCCTTTGCAATACTATTTTCAATAGAGTAGAATTCAGTCTGTGGATTTAACTAGATGGAATCACATAAAACAATATATGTGACAGTACTTTATAAGTTTTAAGGTTTTTTGTTTATTTTTTCATTTTAGAGAGAGGAAAGGAGAGAGGGAGGGAGGGAGGGAGAGAGAGAGAGAGAGAGAGAGAGAGAGAGAGAGAGAGAGAGAGAAAGAAATATGCCCTGACCAGAAATCAAACCTGCCACTCTTTAGTATATGGAATGACACTCCAACCAACCGAGCCACCCAGCCAGGGCTATAAGTTACAAGGTTTGATGAAAACATTAGGCATCATTAGGGCATCTTCCTGGTGTGTCCGAACCAAACCAAAGATGCTGGAGTCATTTCTATTTTCCTCCATATCCCCATGCCTCCTCTGTCTTTTCCTTTCCTTTATACTCATTCACATTTTCATGACAAGACAATATCCAGTTCAGGGTCTAAAGACGATCTAATCCATGAAGCCTTTCCTGATGCCTTCAGCTCATGGTGGTCCTCCCTCTTACCACACACAGGTGTTAGAACCTTCATTGACCTTGGCATCCATGTTTGCCAGTCTGGACTGCCCCAGCCTATCTTCTTTCCATTGCCTATAGTATTAATTCACTTATATACATGGCATATATGTTTTGTGTCCCATCAGATACTGTCCATGGTCAGGGGACTACTCACTTGCATCAGTTCCATTTAGCTAGTTTCTAGGCACCATCGATAAAGCAAAGAGAGCAAGATAGGGCTCTGCTCTCAAAGGGGTTATAAGCCAACAGGACAGGTACAATGTGCAAACTAATGATGACAAGCAAAGGTGGAAAAGGATGCATACTATAACACATGTGTTTCAAAGTCTTCTGAGAACACAGCAATAAGAGAGGGTTTTCTCAACTCAGGGAATGGGTGGGAGGAAGAAGAAGGCTTGATAAAGAAGATGGTCTACTGGAGAGTATTATGCTGAGCAAAACAAGCCAATCAGAGAAAGACAAATACCACATGATCTCACTTATTTGTGGAATATAATGAACAAAATAAGCCGATGAACAAAATAGACTCAGAGACATAGAAGTAGGGTTCAGATTGACAAACCGCAGAGCAGGTAGGTGCAGGGGGCGGGGGAGAGGAATAAACTAAAGAACTTATATGCATATATGCACAACCAGTGGAAATAGACAACAATGCTGTGAGAGGGAGGGCGGGATCGAGAGGAGGGTGTCAATGAGGGAAAAGGAGAAACATCTGTAACAAAAATTAATTAATTAATAAAAAGAAGAAGATGGTCTATGTACTGGGTCTAGCTAGGTGGGTGGGATTTGACAGGCAGAATGAAGGAAAGAGCTTCTCAAGAGAATCGTCTATAACCTGCGGTAGCATGGAGGTGGGTAAGTGAAAGGAAAGTGTGGCCAAGTACACCGGCCAGGGGCTCAACAGCATGTCATGATTGGATTCGTTTCAAGTGGATACTTAATCAGCAAGACAATCTAGAATCTAATTTTATTCCATTTCAACAAGAAATGTATCCGATTTATAACAGGAGGAGTTAGTGAGAAAACAACTAACCACTCTTATATCCTTCCCCTATACTCATTGTTAGAAGGAGAATAGACTCCAGAGATGTGTTTCCTATGGTCTCCTGAGGGGAGATTTTGTAGACTCTTAATTCAATAAAAGGAAGTATTTGAAGGTGGTCACTGTAACATCCAGAGCAGAGACAAGTTTTGAAAATGTCATTTGAGATTTGAAAGAGTAATTTGGTTGCACCTGGAAGGAATCTGGGGAAGTGACAGAATCTCACAGGGGAATGTGGGGTTTCCAAAGGAGGCTGGATCATGGGCACCTGTGGGTCCATCCTCAGAAAAGACTCCAGTGGCCAAACTTCACGAAACAGCAGTTCTGGCTGGCTTCAAGGAACCATGTGGACACAGACAATGATCAGGTAAGTGGAGACCACATGGTCTGAAGTTCACCATTACTGAGAGTTCTGGACCAACACAAGGCCTGTAGGACCAAGAGGGTTTGCTCTGGTATGGGAATCCTCATAGTGACTGAAAGTTAATTTCCCTAGTAAGAGAAAAGGCTTCAAGTAGATTAGATATAATATAATAATAATAATAATAATAATAATAATAATAAAAGGCAAGTGAAATATTTCCACCCTTGTGAAGTAAATTTTATACCCATTACATTGACTTTTATTACAAGTCATGCCTGCATAACACCATGCAAACAGAGTGACTAAAATGTTACTGGTATTTTTTATAAATTTGTGTTTGGAGGGTTATCAGTCAGGAGACCATTTAATTCCACCTCAAACTTTGAGTGTGTGATTAACATCCCCGAGAAGAGCCTGATGGACATTCTCACAGGGAGTCCTGACTTGTCTGAGTTCTATCTATTTGCATGAGTACCCAGTGTATTTTTGAGTATGACACTGGATGCCCTCCTCAGTGTCCCTAGACCCAGTCTGAGAATGAAAATTGTAATACGAGAGATACCAATGTGCGAGATGCTTTGGCAATCTACCCAACAACCCTCTCCCATCTTCTTTGTCCATGATGGCAGCATCTGTTGTCTTGATAAAGACTAAAAAAGTCATAGGCTGGTTTTACCTGATTCCTTGAAGCCAGATCATGGCTGACAAGTGGGATAAATGTCTCCTGGGGAACTTCTCAGTAATATTTTATTCCTAGAAAAACGAGTGATATGTAGGAGGAAATGTCCCTCCCTTTATGGCCATGGACAACCTTTCTGGATGAACAGATGCAAGGACAGATGAGGGAACAGGGCTGAAAGAAACAGGAGCCCGGGTCTCTGATGACACCACTGTGCCCTAGGGTCTAGCCTGGGACATCCACCTCGAGACCTGTTGCTATGTGAGATAACAAACAACTATTTTTCAAGTCTTTGGAAAGTCACTGATTCTATTTCTCGCGACCATCGCATCTCACCTGATTCCACAAAATTCTAGATGCACTGGGTTAGAGACTGAAACATTTGAAAAGCAAAGAACACAGGGCTGAATCCTCCTCTGCCTCTGTGAGGAGTTTGGGGGATTTTCAGAGATGATGGAAGAATGTAGTTGAAGGTCAGAGATGATAGAAGGAAGGTGAGCACTGGAGAGGAAACTGATTAGGGCCCCTGAGTGGAGGGAGGAATGCCTACCACTTCTGTACTGCTCAGGCTTAGTTGTGGCAAAGGAGGAGCTGGAGGAACTACTCTGGATAGGGGTCAAAGCCGACAACTTTTGCCAACACCTTTGCAATTGTCAGCCTTCCTCCTTGACTGTCACACTGAGACTGGGTGGCAAGATCCGGCGGTATTGTACTATCTAGAGTTAGTCCTCCTTCACTCCCCAGGAAGATAGCTTGTTATTTTTAAACCTGATTGTTAATTCTCCATTTTCATCTTCTAAAAAAAGAGAACTCTTTATTGAGACATTAAAATCATTCAGGAAGAACTTGGATCGTCCCACTGGAGTTACAATGCCCCTTGCTGTAACTGCTACTGAAGCATGAAGACAGAATCCTTTCCACTTGTGTTGCCATGGATGAGATGATTCCACTCACACTCTGTGCCATGGTGAGGGAAACTGAGACAATGCAAGCGGAAACACCTGGCACGAGGCCTAGAAGTAATCACTCGATAATTATTAATGGCCAGCCCCTTTTCTGGTCCTCCTCCTGTCCCTCTCCTCTCCTTCTCTTTCTCTCTTACTCCTTCTCTTCCTTCTCCCCTTTCCTTTCTCCTACCCTCCTCCATTCTTTCTTCTCACTGAATACATAGCATATGCAGTGACTGGAGAAATATCCTTCTTCCTGCATAGCTGTGCCTCCAGCTCTTCCCACACACTTCCCAAACACACACTTCCCAGCTTCCCCCAGCTGCAGTTGAGGTCAAGGGGAGGTGGATACAACCTGCCACCATCTGTTGTGACTCATGAAATATCTTCCCACTGAAGTAATGCCAGAAAAGTGGGTACTTCCCTAGCCTATCAAACAATACTCATTGAAAACTCAATTCAAACACTTGCAAGTTTCATGTCTGGGGTTGCATTTGGGAGGTTACTACTACCTTTGCATGTAGGTGTCACCTGCCAGGTCTCTGATTACTTGCCCTTTGATTGTTTATACTCACAGACACCAATGTACACTCCTTAGAAAATAACTTCTTAAAATCATTTAATGATACATTTTAGTGATTAGAGCCCTTACTCTCATGTCATCCTACTTAAAACTAACTAGTATATTTCAGATTAAAACCATTTGTAAGATTCTCATTCCTAGCTCTCTCTTTCCCATTCTTGATAACTCCAAAGATGGATTTGGAAGATCACACAGATTCCCACTGATTCAGAAGCTGCCCTTTTTGAGCTCCAATAACTTCACCTCTAAAAGTGTTTCACCTAATAGTCTTGAATCCAACATGCTGGATGGACTTAGTCTTTGAATTTCCAAAGAGCTCATAACCCTGGCCTGGGCCTTGACAATGAACTGTGTTAACAATGCAGACCCTGAGCGAATACCCAGGAATGTTTCTGAATATAACTCATGTATAATTAATCTCTGGCCACCTTGGGGATCCCAAATCCCCTTGGATCAATGGAACCCAGGGGTGGCACTTCAGCTAACAGCCAATAGCATTTTAAGACTCTCTTGAGAAGGCAAAGAGACATGATGGTGCTTCCATGCAGCATTTCAAAAAGAAACCTTTCAAGGAGGAACATCCACTCACCAAAGGAAATAAACACCACTTTGTGTTTATCGGATGCCTTTCAGGGATATCTGAGAGTCCTTTACCAGTAAAATTTTGCTCTCTCTTTTAAGAGGTAAAAAACAAAGGAAAGAAGGAAAGTCAGACCAAGATACTACAAGGACCAAAGCTAGGTACTCCACTGTTGTGCTAAGTGACACCACACTGAAATATTTTATCTAAATGTATGCTTCCCTAGAGGGCTCAAACCCGGGGTACATGACTATGTTTTAGTTGCATTACCCACAGCTCCAGACCTTAGGGTGATATGTATAACCCCACTCATGTGTTGACCTCCCCGGGCAGTGGGTGGAAAAGTGAGCAGTGGACAAAGCTGTAGCCTGGAGACAAAGACCTGGGTCCACCCCAGTGCTGCCTCTCTCACAGCTGGGTACCTCCGAGCAATGAAAACCTTCTGCTAGTTCCCAGCTCCTGGAGCATAAGCTGGTACCAGTAACCATAATCCATTATTCGTTTTCTACTTGAGAGTTACCAAGTGCTGCAGCTGGCACACATGATCCCATTTGGTCAGCTCAGCCAGGGGGTGAAGGGGGAAAGGAAAATGCATACTGTCTGAAGTCCTACCAGGAGACAGGCCCTGACCTTGGCAGTTATAGAACCTTATGTCATTTACTCCTCATAAAAGTAATACTAAGGCATGTATTGCTGAACTGATGAGAAAACTGATATTCAGAGAGAGGAAGTCAACGTCCAAACTCCCACAGCTAATGCCATTCTTATTCTTCCTAATCCAAATCTGATAAAAGTTTCCATTACAAAACAGGTGTAAGTAAAGAGAGATGCTTGACCTCTACCTTATGCTGGCCCAATCTCCCACTTTCACGAGGCAACTCTCCCAGGAGGCCAGGTCATGCCACAGCAGTCTCAGTGTATTGACCATTGTATCTCACTTGGACAAGAAACCGTGCCAAGAATCCCTATGTGATAAAATGTAAGAGTCTATTAAAAGTCCTGTGCCACAGAAATAGATTCTATTGATTCACAATGTTTGTTTCTGTGAGTATTCCATTCCATCCATTGGTGGGTGACATCCAAGCAAAAATATGTATAAGTTCTAAAAGGGAAAAAAGAAATAGTGTAGTATTGTAAAATGGTACATATCACCTTTGAAAGACACCTTCAAATAACTAAATCTAATGCCCTCATTAAACACACGAGAGAGCTGAAGCCCATACAGGCAAAATGTTTTGTCTATGATCACTGGGAGGAAAAGTAGCAGGGTCAGAACTACATGCTGCACTCAAGCCAGTACCTATACTGGAGATAGCACTCAACTCATAGTTGCAGAGTAACGAGGCAAATGGAAGGAGTGGAACTCTCTGGGATAAGTCTGGTACCTTTGATCTCCTTTCCACACCTAGGCATGGAGTGCTGTAGAGTGGACAGGCCTGAGCTGGAGGTCTTCTTTTGTTCCTTTTTCCCAGATGGGCCATGAGACTACCAAGGTCGTCTGATTTAGTGACCTTTTCTCCAGGTTGGCCATTCCAGTTGCCTGTCAGTTTCCCATCTCCTTCTCTGGTGACTTACAAAGTCACTACTATGCCAAGAGATAAACACAAATTCAGCCTCCAACAAAGCTATCTATCCTTCACTACTGCCTTTAAAACTATCTTTTTTTAGAAAGAGAACAACAGTCCGGGGTAGATTACAAGATTTGCCATAATTTTTACCCTCCCTGCATGCATGCCTTTTGACATTGCTGTGCTGCACCGATCCTGGACTATTTTCAGCCAATGGGACAGTAGCAAACATGAAACAAGTGGACTTAGAAAGCATCTGAAGAGTAGGTGCTGCTGCTGGGAACCCTGAGACCCCACCATGTGAACAATCCAGGCTGGCCTGATGGATGATGAGAACATCTGGCCAGAATCACTGCCAGCTGCTAGCTGAACACCAGACACGTGAGTGAGACTACCCAAGATCACCAGAACTCTCAAGCTGAGCTCAGCCCTAGTTATCAGCACACAGAATAATGACCTGATCAATTGCTATTAAATTTAAGGTGTGTTTTTTTTTTAAGAGAAAATACTAACAGATACAGTACTCTAATAATAGAGCATATAAATTGAATACTTATTCTATTTGGGGTGCTGTCTTGTTTCATAAAATGTACACTATCTCTCAGACAGTTATCACTATGCCCATTTTATAGAAAAGGAAACTGAGGTTCAAAGAGGTTAATTCACTTCCAGACCTGGTAAATGGCAGGTAGCACTTAAAATTAAAATGTCTTTGATATCACAACAGACTTTCTTAACCACTACCCAAACCAGGAAGACAATTTCAGTGACAGAGAATTTCCGAACCATAGGGTGTGACGAATGTGGGCAAAGACTGCACTGGTTTAACCTGTGGAAAGCAGACTCTCGGGCCAGGAGAGAAACATGCATTTGTCTGGTGACAGTCTTACAGAGGAGGAACTGAGAGCTCTGGGGAGAAGGCATCAGACGGTTGACTTGCCTAATGGCAAGACAGAACCTGCTGCTAAAAGAATGGAACAGGTGAAATCAAAGGGAAATGAGTTCCCTGCAACCAGAGACATTCAAGGAAAAAAATGTAATCCCTCCAAAAATATCTCAAATTTATTTCTGCCTCACATTTATTCATTTTGTTCTCTTTAAGAAGGCCCTCTGGTTTCTCCTCTTAGGATCCAATTTTTATACACTTTTTAAAGCCTGGTTGAAGTCCAGCATTTGACACAAAGCCTTCCTTTTCTCTCCCTGTGGCCACTTGTACCAACAATACCAGTCCCCAATTCTCACTATAACTCAATTCCAATCTACATTATAATGTGGACTGGTAGAAAAATTTATAGTTTTGGAATGGTACAAATCTGCGTTTGACTCTAATAATGTGCTTTTACTTACCTTACTGGACTACTTTATGAGGTTGTTATAAACATTCAATGTGAACACATATGCAGTGTGCTTGGCATAGGTAGTTCTTAGTATTATGTGTGCCACGTATTGATTTGGCCTTCTGAAATAGACCTTTAGGCAGGGAACATGCCTTATACTTCCTTCATCCCACTTTCTCAGAAGAGTGGTGATAAACACATACAGGACACCTAGAAAATATTACTTGAACTAATTTAATAGCCACTAAACACACCAAATCCAAGATGTTTTTATGAAATAAATCTGCAGCAATGGTATCATCATAATTGGCTAGCTTATTAATATTAATAATAGAAAGAAAGCAAAGGGGAGGCCAGACATTACAAGCATGGTTATCTGGGCAGCTTCACCAGGAAGCTACAGCTTCATGCTCCCCAGGAAACCACAGGTCCATTCCCTGTAGATCACTGGGGGAAGGGATTGAACAAAGAGGGAGACCGTCCCATGCACAGGAAGTCAGGGTAAGGTAGGGAAGGTGTTTGCCTGTCAGTCTAGCCTGGGGAAGATTGGATTGGCTAGGGGGTGAACTCCATCAGAAGTGCATGAAGTCTTAGAAAGTTAAAATCCCCAGACAAAGAGTTCCCTCTCTCTGGTTCTTGTGTTCTTCTCTTGTTCTCTCTTGCTCCTTGACTAGCACGTGCCCATACATTCACCTGTTCTCTCTCCATAGCCACGTGGCCTTAAGCAGCCACATGGCCCATGACTGTGCGGACCCTACCAGCAATGAACTGCAGCTGGGAACACAATCTAAGCTAGCCAGATGCTGGACTGGACTGGACTTTGATATGGAACAGAAACTGTTATTCTGGCCCTGCTGAAGACAAAATTGGACTTTTTCCATGGCAAGACAAACAGAGATGGGAACTTGGAGGGAATCCCTTTACTTTTACATCATCAATAAAGCTTTCCGTGAAACCCAATCCTCCCATGGGGCCTCAGGAAATACCTTCCCTCACAGCGCCCCAAGAAATCCACTTCCACAGATAACAGTAAAATAAATCAATAAAACAACAACAACAACAACAAAAACAAAGCTGGTCTCTCTCCCTGGTTCCTGGCAAAAAGCTTCATAAATCCTTAGAATTTCAGGAGAGTTAGGAGTGTCTTTATTATGTTAATTAGGAAGCTCAAGGTGGGCTCCTAATAGAATCAGGACAGAGGCTGGTGATAAGAAGAACAACTGCATAATCAGAGAGTTGAAACTTTGTTTCAGGTTGACCTCTGGGGAGAAAAAGGGACTGGGGATTGAGTTCAATCACATTACCAATGATTTAACCAATTGTGCTTATGTAATGAAATCCCAATAAAAACTCTGGATCAAAAAGTTACTGGTTGGTGAAGACATTCATGTGCTGGGAGAGTAATGTGCTTAGGTTCCAAAGAAAAGAGAGTGTGGAAGCTCTGTATCCTCACCCCTCCCGCACCTTGCCCTATGCGTGTCCTCCATGAGGTTGTTCCTATGGCGTATCCTTTATAATAAAACTGCAACCTTAAGCATAGTACTATCAGTGATTTCTGAGTTGTTCTAACAAATTATTTGTGGGTTAGCCAGTTGGTCAGAAGTGCAAGTGGCCCCTAGACATACAGCTGGTTTCTGAAGACGGGGCGGTCTTCTGAAGAATGTTGCCCTACATGGGGTTTAGAGCAAACTTTGCGCTAACTCTAGGTGGGGTCAGAATTAAGTTGAATTGCAGAATATTCAGTTTCAGAGAACTGATGTCAGAGCCTAAAGCCAAATAACCAAGCATCTCTTGGTTATTAAACTATGTCTTACTGGATCAGAAAACAAAACAATAGGTTGCATTAAAAAGGTAGTTTTTCTTATAAAAGAATTTCAACATGTATTGCCCATTTCCTCCCCTTCTATTACCAAGCTAGTATTTAGCACCCTAAAAGATGTCACTGATGGGAATGGAAAAATCTCCTCATGAAACTCACAATGAAGAAAATATTATGACATCCAACTTCAAGTATCAATTCTTAATTTGAAAAAAGAAAAAAATATATGCTATTATATAAATTGATATTTCTCCAACACGCTGTAACATACATCATGCATTTTCTTTAACCAATTAGTTCTGCTTGAGTACTAACTAAACTATAATTAAGAATTTTTACTTTAAAAGCTTCTGCAACTTTATTCCCTCACTCCTGCTCTCAATCTCTCACTCTCTCAAGAAAAAAATTTTATAAAGAGTGATAGGCTAATATTCTTTATAATTTCCCAGGGTAGTGTTCCTGGGGTAAATGAGGTGTCAGGTTCCACACTTATTCACCACTTATTAATTAGCAATATCAACAACTCCTTCTTCATTACTGATAACACATTTTACTGACTACCAGAAGGAGTTTTTATTACAAAACTTATCTCATAGGCTCTTCCTGCTATCTACTGCAATAATAAAAAAAATCATCATTCAATCATCATTTTAATGAGTGATCATTTTTCCCCTCACTAAAATTAAATCATAAAAGCCATTTAATTAAATTGAGTGGTAATTGAAAGACTTTAATCATGCAAAGAATTAAAATGAAGGACGCTTTCTCTCAAAGCCTGACAACGCAATGACGTGGTTTGCCCAATGTGGCAAATTCTGAGAGTAAGCAGAAGGTAGATGATCATCTTGCTTTTCGGTGTCACCAACCAAAGAGCTACCCTTGGAAAAACATGTTGTCCTTCCCAGCTTCAGGACAGGATTCAATCAATACACCTCAACATGAAGAAAAGTTCATGGGGTTTGACTTGGGGGAGGTTCTATGAAGGACAAAGCACAGCAAAGCCAGTAGCTAGCTATAGAGAACTGTATGTTCAGAAGCAAGAATAGGTTTCTCTGAACTTTCCAAAATAATCCATCTAAGGTACACCTGTTCCATACCCTCTATATGCTTTACTTGGTGGGAGACATACAAAGATGCCCACCCAATCTGCTGGGGTGTGAGACACACCAACAGATCGTTGTAATACAATAAGATAAGGGCTGTGCCTGAGGTGTGTGCAAAGTGCTATGAGGTCCTCGAGAGACTAGTAAATGATTCTAGGAAAATTTATTTTTAAAATAACCTAGAAGGTGACATGTGAGTTGAGTTTTGGGAGCTGAGAAGCCCTCTAGTCAATGAAGGCCATTCTTGAGAGTGGAAAAGGAACAGACATTCAGGTGGCTGGCCTGTAGTTAGGACTGAAGGAAAACAAGGATAGGGAAGCAGGGTGACATGGACTTATTCCCAATTGGGGGAAAAAATGACAATTCAAAAGCTAGATGATATGGCTTGATTTGTTTCTTTGGAGGATCTTCCTGGAAGCAATGTTGTAAGGGGTCTGGGAACTGAGAATAGAGAAGAAGAAAAGAGAGAAGGAGAGAAGAAGAGTGGTTAAAAAGATCCTCAGGAGACCAGTTACCATAGGACAACGAGGAACTGATTCCTATAGTCCAGAGAAGACTCAACTTTCAACGATCTTAATTGTTGGAGCTCCAGAGTGAAGACTACTATGTAGAGTATTATTTTCATAGCTGTGAGACAAATGAATACTCCTGGAATCTGATTTTGTGAAAGGACAGTCCTTAGACAAGCTGCCAAGTGCCCCTTATATAGTGCTTGCACGGGCATCCAAAGCCCTCATACTGACCTGTGTATCCAACCATCCTCCTGCCTTGGCCGTTTTTGTTTCTTGCCACCATGCCCCAAACCTTCTGCAGATGTGACTCTCTCATCATGACATACTAGTCCTATACCTTTCCCCCCAAGATTCTGCTATTTACAGATAGGTATCTAATCCACAAATAACATGTGTTAAAAACTATGAATGGTTCATTCACTCATTCAACAAATACGTATGAAGCACTTTCCACGTGCCAGGCACCAGAAGCAGCAACTCTAAGACCACCATCTTACAGAGTTTACACTCTAGTGGGAGAGACAGGCAATAACAAGATAAACAAGGAAAAGACAGACTATAGGCAATGATACACGCCACGAAGAAAAAGTAACAGAAAACAGGGGTGGGAACGGGCTGCGATGAGATATTTGAATGTAACCTTGGAAGAGCCCAGGGAGCAGATCTTTGGGCAGGAGGGTGTCTGATACAGTGGAGGACTAACAAGGGGGTACTGTGCCAGGAAAGGGGTGAGGAGGAGGCATTGTAGGAGTTGAGCTCAGAGCAGTACAATGGAGTGGTCTTACACACAACTCTTAGGACCTCAGCGAGATGGAAGCCATTTAAGGATTTGAAACGACATCTCAAACAGGTTTCAACAAGGTTACTGAAGATACCATGTGCAGGTAAACTGAAAAGGGCAATGGTGGAAGCAAAGAGAGACCATTGCAGTAATTCAGGTGAGAAACCACGGATTCCTGGACCAAGTTGATAGCAGTGGATATTGTAGGAAGTGGACTGGCTGTATTTTGAAGGTAGAGTTGACAACACTTATTGTTGATTTTGGATTTGGAACGTGAGGGAAATAGAGGAGTCAAGAATGATTCCATAAATTTTGGCTTGAATAACCTGAAGCCTAAGTTGGCAAGTTAACCTTCCTTCTCCACCCACACTGTTCATATTTACGGTTAAATGTAGAACAAAAAAATAAAACACAACAGTGACTTTGTTTTCATCTTACTCCCTCCCACCCTCCCTCTTTCCCTCTACCAGGCCTGTGAATGCCAGGAATCAGTGCCTGCCACCTATATGTTCTGAATTTCAATACAACAGAAAGGCTTTCCCAATGGAAACATCTCCCTCAACCACCTTACAAACATGTCCTAAGTTCCACCAAAAGATTCATTCTTGGAGCTCTTGAAGAGTTTGGTCTTTAGGACTTTCATTGTCATTAAAATAATTACACCTTGGAAAAGTTTAGCTCTGATATGGTTTCCAAATAAATACCTTGACAAAACAGATTTAGAAAATATAACTACAGAGCATCCAGTTAAACTTAAACGTCAGATGAACAATAAACTATTTATTAGTATAAGGGTGTGCCAAGTACTGCATGGGGCATACTTATGTTAAAAAACAATTGTTTACTTGAGATTCAAATTTAATCGAGTATCCTGAATGTTATCTGATAGTCTATTTGTCAAGTGAAAATATGTGGAGTTGTTCACAGCTAGTCCAGGACTGAAGAAGGGGATAGAAAGGTGGGAGGGAGCGAGAGGAGGGAGAACACAGTTGTTCCTATTTCCTTTTTCACCCTACTACCTAACCCTTGGCAAGTGGTTTTAAAACAGCAATTTGCCACCACCACTGAAGGTCCTTGGAGGAAATAAACAGGGAAAGATTTAAATCAAACTTTCAGCCTTTGGAAATCACCTTTTGAAAATGTAGCCAACTCTGTAATTAAGTTCTATATTATTTGGTGCAGTCAGTCCGGCTAACAGATGGAATGATATTTTTATTCATCCTTCATCCCTGGAGTGAGGTTCCAGAAATCCTGAGTGGGGCGTTTCAAGATTATTGCCTGAGTGACAGTTTACATGTGTCTAATAATTTACTAGAATCAATGGATTTCTTTAAATGAATTCAGTGAACTGTTATTTATATAGATATGAATAATACATTTGTAAGGGGAAAAGAAGCAGTTGGGAAATACTGTTTAAAATGATGTATTGCGGTAATGATAAGTAATTATACATCAACATAGTACTTGTGATAAGACGTAACTAATGCTATTTCAGGAAGTCTTTTCCCGAGAGGTCCTCTATGGTTCACTTACAGTGGAATCCAATCTAAAGGGGCCAGGCTTCCAGCTACAAGGCACAAAGCCTTCTCCAAAGGACTCTCTCACAGATCAGTGTGATATAAAACATTGGCCAGATGAGACCTTCCCAGGCTTTACCTTGTTTTTGTTTTAATCTTATTCTTATTAAGTGCTTATTATATACACCTGTGTTATGTACCATCAAGACAACCTTCTAAGTGAAGGGACATTTTGAGGATCAACTTGCCCAATGTCTGACAATTTGTTACGGGAAGACCCTTCTTCTCACCACTTGTTATTGGATCTAACTGAGGACATTTCTAAACCACACATATCTCCCATCACTACAGTCAGTACCACACACTCCACAAAGATATTTCTCAATTTTATATGATCAGACAGGGAGCAGAGAAAGGCTTCTGATCCTGCTGTTAGACAGAAATGCATTGCCCTAGAGTACGCCTTCCCATCACATTGAGACCTCTGTCATTCCACCGACAGCAAACTGGTCCGTGTCTACACGGCAGGACCGATCAGGACTGAGAAACTGCATGTAAATACAATCTTGTGTTTTATTGGGGGAGGGGATTTTATATTTTCTTAAAAAAAAATTTTTTTTTCTTTATTGATTTTAGAGAGAGAGGAAGGGAGAGGGAGAGAGAGATATAAACATTGATGAGAAAGAACATCGATTGGCTGCCTCCTGCACGCCCCCCCACTGGGGATCGGGCCCACAACCTGGGCATGTGCCCTGACTGGGAATCGAACAGGCAACCTCTTGGTTCATGGGTCGACACTTAACCACTTGAGCCACACCGGCCGGGCAGGATTTTATATTTTCAAAGATAACTTTTCTCAGCAGTAACTTCCAAATATATTTTTTTCCCCTGCACTTATCCACTCGCTCTAATTCTCACATTGCCAAAAACCTCATGCACAATCATGTAAATATACCAGGGTGGCTAGCATTGAATTATTAAATCCTTTGGTTAGTAGTAGTAACGTTAATCATGTAAGCATCCCCTCCATACTTTACCTCTGTTTGATTTTTAGTAAATTATATATTTTTAAGGAAGCTCCCCCTCTGAAGCCTCAAAGCTGTTTACCTGGTAAGCTGTGTCAAGTTGTCTAAGACTGGCACTATCAAAGCTGAAAAGTATATTACCCAAGAAACTTACAGGACCCCCTCTGGAATGCCAATTCTTGTCAGACTCAAAACCGGTGATTCGAAGAGGCTGCCACGTTAAGTCAAAGCAAGCCCCCCAGAGCTCTATGAAGGCATCAGCTACACTTTTATTGAATTCTGTTCTAAATATTTCTTCATTAAAGGAGGACTGTGGTTTGGGTCTGAACCAGTTAATTTACATGCCGTAGGTCCATAGTCTGTTACACAAAAGATGGTCAGCTCCTCTTCAGAGAAAGATGGCAAGGACAGCCTTGTAATACTGAGAGAAATCTCTAGCTCTTCTTTTTTCTATCTTCCTAGGCAGTTTTTAAGTTACAGAATATTGAAAAGAAATGAAAACAAAAAATAGCCACAGGGCTGAATATAGTTTGGACTTAGCAAAATAAAAGTAGGAGGGATCACAAACCCAGGTGTCCCAGAGGCTAGACAGGAAGCACACATGAGTGGAAAGGGCAAAGTGCACAATAGGGAATGGTGAAGTCTGTGGCAAAAATTATTATTTTCCCTGTCTGAATGAATTCATCTTTATATTTAAATAAAAGTTATAGTAGCCAAATAATTACATCCGGACTTGACCTGCCCACGGTCAGTTTTACAATCCCTGGTTTATGGCCTTGGTTGTAGCATCTTGTCTACAACCCCCGGTTTCTTAGGTGGGGACTCTTCCTAAGCTAGTCAAAGCTGCCTTGGTTGCTGGACAGATGAACACGGAGGGAGCTCATAACAGTCTATGAAAATTCTAGGGGAGTTTTGATTTAAAGTTGATAAAGAAATGCTTTATAAAGAATACTGTAATTTAGTCTATAAAAATATCTTAATTATAATAAATTTGTACGTGCCATATTGTCTGATGAAGAAGAGTACTCAGAATTTTCATTTTAAAGTAGAAGGGCCGTTTAATAGCTTGTATGGTTCCTATAAATAAACATTTCTATTGAAAAGAGTGGAAAACTTATATGAAATCCGCTGGACTTCTGTTTCATGGAAGCATATAATTTTACTGTTTTGCCTGAATATTGTAGAACAGGGATTTTCAACCAGTGCCAGCAGGCACACTGGTGTGCTGCAAAAATTTTTAAACGTGCGACACCTGACTATTTCGTTGGCAGCACTGACCTCTTTTTCCTTAGATTGTCAAATTAAAAAAAAAAAAAAAAAAGACACCAGCCAACACAACAATAGCCATCCAGTGTGAATGAATTAAAACTATACCTATTTTTACCTATTTTTTTTTTTTGTCAGATTGACAGAAAATGTAATATATTTTCTGGTGCGCCACAAAATTTTAGGAATTAGTTTATGTGTACCATGAGATAAAAAAGTTGAAAATCGCTGATGCAGAACAATGCTTACCCTTTCGCAAGAAATATCTCAATTGTGGGAGGAGTGATGAAATTACAATTCAGGTATCCTTTTAATGTAAAAATTCAAGTTCTCCCAGCAAACCAAATGATACGATCTGTTAAGACTTGATTCGATGTTACAGTCAGGAAAACAGCTCTTTCTCTCACTGCTGCTTGGAAACACAGAGATCTCTCACCTGTGTGAACTTTGCTACTTTAAAGATGCTCTAGAAAAGTCATCATTTTTAGCCCTGGCAGGTTTGGCTCAGTGACTAAAACGTTGGCCCATGGACCAAAGAGTCACAGGTTCAATTCCGGTCAAGGGCATATACCTCAATTGCGATTCGTCCTGGGCCCTGGTCTGGGTCATGCAGGAGGCAACTAGTTGATGTGTCTCTCTCATGTCAGTGTTTCTCTCTCTCTCCTTCTCTCTCCCTCGCTCTCCCTCCCTCCCACTCTATCTAAGAATAAATAGAAAAATATGCTAGGGTGAGGATTTTTTTTTTTTAAGTCATCATTTTTAGCCCAGCCAGTGTGGCTCCATGGATTGAGCATCTCCCCATGGACTGAGAGGTCCCCATTCAATTCCTGGTCAGGGCACACACCCGGGTTTCAGGCTTGATCCCCATTAGGGGGCTTGCAGGAGGTGGCCCATCAATGTTTCTCTCTCACATCGATGTTTCTCTCTCTCCCTTCCTCTCTCTCTAAAAAATCAATGAAAGCATTTAAGAAAGAAAGAAAAAGAAAAGTCATCATTTTTAGAAAAGGGTTTCAGGCTGGTCAAGGAGTCCCAGCTTTACAAAGTCTCTCTGCCTCTGGGTGTGTTTATCAATTCCTGGCATTGGACTAGTAGACTGGTCACTGGTTTATACAAAAAAGCTGAAAAATGAATTTTTCTTTTTATTGTGATGTTCCAGCCTCCTAAGAGTTGTCATATGTATCCCATACCAATGATTCAGAGTACAATAAAATACACCTAATAGGACTGAACCAAGTTAAATCTTTCTTTGATGACTTACGAGGCCACGTGGAATTATTCCAAAGGATATAAATTTCCATTCTACAGGAGTTGGTAGAGCACATATAAGAAATTAGACCAAATCTTATCTTAGACTTGTCTTTCTAGATTTTCTGATTTTAATTTTCTTGCCATTTTTCTCTACATGGATCCTAATTAGAGGGTCACTCCTGAATGAGCATCAGTGAGGAAAACGAAAGAGAATGTGGCCTGTGAACTTTGGAGAGTCATTTAATTTTTCTGTCACATGGTTTTGTCACCTGTAAAATGGAGATGGCGTGTGAATATCAAATGAAATAAAACTAGATGTACAACAGGTTTGCAAATTGAAGAAACACTACAGAAGGAAGCAGAGGTCTCTTCAGAATTGAGCGCAGTCTACATTTCCCCACCCACTTTCCATTCTCAGGTTATAATGTTGCTTTAGAGTGCCAGTCTGTGCTAGCAGTTGGGGCTCAGGACTATGGGTAAAATTGTGCCTGGCGTGAGCGCCATCTTCAGGGCAGCAGCTGCCATTCCAAATTTCAGTGTGGTGGAAGTTTCCAGAAAAACAAGAGCTGGGCTCTTCATCAGATTCTGGCCAAGTGCTCATTTTCCAGAGCTGACTGGAGCCATCTCAAAGTACAAACTCAGTTCCACCTTGACTTAGATTTGCTAAGACGTACTAAGGCAATCCTTGTCCATGAATTCCTTTTGGCCCCCCAAAACACAAAACAAACAAACACCCCCCCCACCCCAAGATCAAGCAATGCTGTCCTCCCTCCTACTGCTCAAACTCTCACTGAAAAATCTACTTACTCAACCTCCTTTCACTCTACTGGGGGCACTTCAATCCCCCCCGGGCCCTCATCACCTGGTTTGCATCTACTCATCCTTCAAGGCTTTCCTCAAATCGACCTTCCCTAGGAATGCTTTCCCAGGTTCCCTAAACTGGCCCAGAGCCCTGTTTTATGTTTCTATAGCCATACTGCCCTTTGTAATTACGCATCTGGGTGGCTATTTGATTCAATCTGTTTCCCTACTAGACTACAGGCTCCATGAGGGCAGGGATAGCCTCTGTTTGCCTCAGTATTATAGCCTCAGATCCCAGCAATGCTTCCAATATGAGAGTGTTGCCAGGCAACATCCAATTAGGCAATTGGTGAGAACATGTGTCATGTATTGGGTCTAAGATTTTGCTCTCTGCCAGCATAAGCCAGTGTTTTTCTCAGCTCTTCCTCAGTCCTTTCTTTTAGTTTTTCATCCCTCTTTCTACTTTTCACCTAGCGATATCTACCTTATTCTGTGAATGTTGTTCACAGAGGTTACATATCTTACAAAGATCTCCCCCTCCCCATATGCGGTATCCTCTGAGAACTTGTGGAATGATATTGTGGGTGACTGAGAATGTAAGTAGAGCAGAGAAAGGAGAAAGAAGACGGCACCCTCAGAAGGACCAGTCCATGAGTATGAAGGACTATATCCTGCAGGAAATAATGTTCTATGGGGGTGACTCTTAGGGCCCTGGGGAGCCAGACATAGGTCTTTCTCAACCCAGACCCTCCTTGATCCTCAGAACACATAAAGTGATTTGAGTGACTAGAACTAACCATTCTAGATTCATAAGAGAGAAGTCAATTCCTTACAAACTATGGATGCTTCTTGCAGAATCCCAAGTGAGAGCTCCTGTTCAGGACGCAGGACATCCAGAGGGGACTAGAAAGATGTCAGCTCCATGCTGAGGGCACTGATGGAGAAGCCTGGCCCCCAGGTCTCTCATTCTAGATGGTGGCTCATGTCGCTGTCCAGTTCAGCACTGACAGCGCCAAAGCAACTTTTCCCCATGAAGCACAGCCAGGAAGTCCAAACAGGTAATATTTATATATGTGTGTGATTGATTTTAATACTGGGCATCAATTGCTCTTTATCCATAATGGTTCAGTGAGAAGAAACTGGTTGTCAAGCTAGCATAGGAAAATTTCTGCTAGTTCCATCACGAAAGAGGGCACAGGAAAATTGTATAACGAATCACCAAGCTTGCAGCACACCTGAGGCATGGTGCAGGCAACAGGGAGGCTCTGTAGGCGAAAAGCTGGCAAGAGGCAAGGGCACAGCTGACGCTGGCCCACAGGCTTCTGAAGAGAGCCCCCCACACATACCCTCAGCCACCTACCACCATCTGCCGCTCCACATAGAACTCTCAACCACGCTCGCCTGTGGGCGATGGCATCAGACATTCGTTTCTCTCTGATTGTGTGCCCACCCAGCCCCCTCACAGGGAGAATCCCCAGGCAAGAGGACCCCTCCAGGGAGACTGACAGGAAACATTAGCATGAGGGACTGCAAGGTAATGCACTCAGTGAAAAATAATACAGACTCTAATCCCAGGATGAGGCATTAGTTATGACCCAGGAAGCAACCTCACCTGGGCAAATCCTGTGACTGGTGGGACCACACACTGTCTACTTCAACTACAATTTCTCAAATGGGAAATATGAGACCCAGAAAGTTAAGAATCAGACAAAATCAAAATCAGAATGAGAAACCCTGCCTACAGTTCAACACACCTGGATGGCTATTGGAAATCAGCTGAAAGTAAAAAATATAAATACCTGGATGGCATTCTAGAACTACTTCATCAGAAGCTCCATGGTTGGAACCCAAGAATCTATTTTTCAAAATCTCCCAGGTGACTTGTCAGATTGGAGAAACACGACCTCAGACTCCTCTCATCTCAGTGGTGATTTGTGTCCACGGAGGACAGTAAAGAAAGGTAACCAAGGTCTTAGACTTCTAGAAGGTTATATATTAGCTGAGCAGATTAGACACATGCAGGAGAAATGTTGGCTAACAGCACAGAATTCTGTGCAATGACTGGGCTAAATCAGGGGTGTGGGAGCAGCAGTCAATGTAATTGTAGTGAGCAGAGAAGGGGTGCTCTGTGGCATCTCTCAAGTTTAGGAAAGGTCTCAAGGACTGGACTCTGAATCATTTATTTTGAAATAGGTAAAGAAGGGAAGGCTGGGTAATGTCTAAATATCTCCTGAATCCCTGTGCACTTTTCACTTCCCAATGTCACCATCACCACCTTTGTTCTGACCTTTGAAATCCCTGGCTTTGGTTTGGCCAACAAATGCCTAAGTGGTATCCCCTCCTCAAATACCACCACTCTTCTCCAATCCAGCCTTCATATTGCTGCTGGAGGAACCCTTCATGAGGCCAAACCTTTCTTCTGCCGAAAACTATTCCTATGCCCTTCACATTTATAAACTAAAGTCCATGTGCTTTCTAAATGCCACCAGTGCCCAGCCGGTGTGGCTCACTGGTTGAGCACAGACCCATGCACCATGGGGTCGCTGGTTCGATTCCCGGTCAGGGCACATGCCCAGGTTGTGGGCTAGATCCCCAGAAGGGGGCATGCAGGAGGCGGCCAATCGATGTTCTCTCTCATCGATGTTTCTATCTCTCTCTCCCTCTCCCTTCCTCTCTCTCTAAAATCAATAAAGAAAAAAAATAATAAAATAAATGCCACCAGGACCCTTCTTAACCTTAATCTGGCTTTTGGTTATTTCTTTAACTTAATTTTCAATGCTGTCTTTCACATACCTTGAGTTCCATATGAAAAAAATTGCTGCCCCCTTCAAAGATATCACTATGTCTTTATCACATCTCTGTCTTGCCTCCCAATTTCTGCTTAGAAAATTGACACATATCCTTCCATTCCTAGCTGAAATATTATCTCCTCTTAATAAAATTACCCTACTCCAGAGACAGTTTCATTTTAATAGGAAGAAAATAGGAACTTTTAACAGAATTCCAGGCAGCAACTGATGATGAGGGCACTGATGGGCATTCAAGCCAATGAAATCACAACTTCTGGACAAATGTCTCTTTTGCTATTGGGTAAAGGCAAAATCAAATGAAGAAAGATGTGAATGTTAGGGCATAAAACAACTTCTGATACATTGTTCTCTGGAATAAAGGCAAACACCTCCTTGTGTGACTGGGGAAGATACAAATATTTATCCTGCTAGACCTGATGTCTAAATCCAGATTAAAACTTTGGGGCTTATTTATGAAAATAGGCAAGCCAGGAAATGCAATTACTATTTGAAAATCCTCTTGCTATAACCTTCTCTTCCAACATTATAAAATAGCAAAATGCAACTGATGTCATTTTAGTTACAAGCAGAAGAAAATATACCCTTGTGGCAACAAGCACCTGTCAAGGGATTTGATATCCTCCAAAATGCTCGTTGGTAGTAAGTAAGCAATCTTGTACTTGAAAAGGGGGTTCACATTGACATGTATGGGCTAAGCACTGTATTATTTATGGCTAAGCACAAATCGATATTTTAAGAAAAATGAAAAATTAAGGGATGTGTATATTAAAAGACCCAAGGTGGTAATGATGTATCCGGTGCAGATAATTTAAATATAGTGATGTTACAATTGGCTTTCATAAACCTAGGTGTGGCTCTGGAATGCAATGTGCATTACTTTTAAAAGGTGTGCATATGAAGGTACGGTAGTCGGGTTGCTCCGGAAGGCAGTCTGTGGCTGTGAAAATGCTCCAGTAGCGTTTACAGCAGAACCAGTATGACGTTGCAGTTTAAAAGCTAGATCTGTCCAGCAGAGTTTTCTGTGATAATAGAAATGTTCTACAACATTTCTGTAGCAATCTCGGTAACAATATGGTATAGCCACATGTGGTCATCAAACACGTACACTGTGGCTAGAGTGACTATGGGACTACGTTTTAAACTAAATTGAATTTATAAATTTAAATTTGGTCTCCTGTGCAGGGGATCATGTACTGAGATCGAACGCCAGCCTTGGCGTTAACATGAAATTCGCCACACAAAAGCACCCTAACCTTTCTAGTCCTCGTTTTCCCCATGCACAGAATAGTTTTAACAAAATCATATCCAACATTCTGTGGATTTGTAGATTTTTACTTTTTCCCACAACCCATCAAGTGAAACAGAAAGCAAATGAAAATCAATATGAACATCGTACAGGGATCAAGAAACCAATTAAGCAATTATGCATTCTCCCCATTTCCAGTCAAACGAGTGTTCTGAAACTGATTTCTAAGGGAACTCTTAAGGTCCAGTTAGATAATGCAAGTCTGACACACTGGAATTTTTGGTTAGCTACGATTATGATTGTTATTTTAAAATTTTGTCAATATTGTTGTTGGGAACAGTAAATAGGCAGTCTTTTTTTTTTAATCCTCACCTGAGGATATTTTTTCTGTTGGTTTTTAGAGGGAGTAGGAGGGACGGAGGGAGGGAGAGAGAGAAATATCAATGTGAGAGAGACACATCAATTGATTGCATCCCAAATGACCCCGACTGGGCTGGGGATCGAACCTGCAACCTAGGTATGTGCCCTTGGCCAGGAATAAAATTCGAGACCCTTTATTCCACAGGCTGACGCTCTAACCACTGAACCACACCGGCCAGGGCAAGGCAGTTTTTTTCTTAGGATTTGAAATTTCTGTACAGGGTCCTGATTATTAGTTCTTAAGAATCTTTTGGAGTCTTGAGCTAAAAATATGCTGACAATGAGTAGAAATAACACATAGTAGCCAAGAAGATAGCAGGGTTGACGCTGATATGTCTATATATGGTCCATTAAGACACATAGCTCCACCTGGTTAAACCCTCCAGAGGCCACCCTCACAAAGAATAAAGCAGCCCCGAGGCAATGGGGCATGCGATGAGTATGTGTAGATGGTGGGAGGAAGGGTAGAGACAGGTCTGAGGACCACATGAGAGGTCTCAGCCACCTTGCACGGCCCCGTGGGACATTCTCGGGGGGAGTCAGGACTGAAAGGAGAAGCCGGGAGACAGACACACTTACTCATACACAGTAATTCTGATGTAAGAAATTCCCATTAGACACCACTGCAAAACTCGTACAGAAAATACAGACACGAAGTCGTTCTTACACAAGCATTGTTACGATCAGGAAACCTGAAAGCTATCCATATACCTAAGAGTAGGGAACGGGATAGCGGTTAATCTGTGGAACAGAACACTCTGCAGCCAGCCAAGTTTATGTTCCAGAAAGGAAAAACAAGAAAATATTTTCAACAGGTACTATATACTCAGTGTAAAATAGTGGAAATATGTACTGAGAAATATGATCTCTCTCTCTCTCTCTCTCTCTCTCTATATATATATATATATATATATTTATATATATATATATATATATAAAACCAGAAAAAATATGTTAAAAAACATTAATTCATTCATATTCCTACCACCTGGAAAGAACTACCATTAATATTTTGTTACCTATTCACATGTATATATTCATATGCATTTTCCAAAATTATCATGTATTTATGATTAACAAAAAAACTACTAATCTTATTTTTAAATCACCTTTTAAGAAAATACCGGAATAGCAAGGAGTTAGTTTAGTAGATGCCACCATATTACATACAGTTCATTGGTTATGTGTAATAACATGTCTTAGGGAACCACAGAAGAGTTAAGTCTTCCTAAAACACCCTCTTTAGGCACAGGGAAAAAAATCGAGTGCATTTGATATTAGAAACATAGTAATAAATGGCTATAAATATTCATCAACATCTATTGCCTTTGGTTTTATGTAAACTGTAATATAATTTTCAAATGATTATGAGCAATCACCGTTTATTTGCTCTTAGAAAAAGCAGTGGTTAACACAGTGATCTCTTTATAGCACCGGAGCTGGCGTCTAGCGTATTCTAATGATCACCTCTAACCATGTTACTAGCAGAGGTCCCCAACCCCCTGGACACTACAGCAGAAACCCATTTCAGGAACTTTTCAAAAATTTATCTCGGCCATTTAAACAAGCTAACCCGCCGCTCCTGCTACACACCGGTGTTAAAAATATATTAGGAAGTGCTTGAGAGCACACAGGCTGCTCTGTAATGAAGTCATTAAGCTGGGCGAAGCTAATTGCTGAGGTATGTTCTCACCTACAGCCTAAGCCAGCAAGTGGAAGTCAATAAACTTTTATAGGGTTCTGTAACCGAGCCATTCCTGCGAGTTAAATAACCACAGCCCATTACAAGGTGTGTTTGACCAGCAAAACCTAGACTGGCACTTGAGGCATACCCTGAATATAAATTTAGCAAATGGACACGTAAATTTCCCCCTACTCTGCAGGTACACATATCATCTGAGAAGAACCAGATGTACGTAAACAAATAAGCGAATATCGCACCCTGCTCTGAGCAAGCAACATAAAGCCAGGCGATTCAGGCAAGGTTTGGAATGCAAATACTGCAGACGTAGACAACGGAGCCGGCCGACTGTGGCTGTGGTGCCGCCAGGTGCTCGGATGGGCCACTAGACTGTCAGCACCACAGGAACACAGCCTGTGTCTGTGCTTCCACAGTTGGCCCCGAGCACCTGCACTGGGCCCGGCAGGAAACAAATGTCACCTAAATATTTTGGAGGAATGCCTGGGTTTGGAGGAGACATCAGGAAAAGGTGCAACTCAAAAAGTGCGCCATATGTCTTTAAATGTGTAATCCAATTATCGATGATCCATTAAGACTTGTTTCTCAACCCCTAGGATTTCCACTAAACAGACAAAACGGGGTGCATCGCCAGGTGTGATGTAGGCTGCCTCTGCACACTTGACTTACTGAGCTTTCCTGATCTGGGGACCTCATAACAGTTTCCCAACCTTTGGCCTATCCCTGAGTCCTGGTTTCCCTGCCTTCTTCCATGGGTTTATGTGAGTGAGGTCAGAGCTGCTATTTTAAAGCTCCACGCTGAATAACACCCTCCCCACCAAAGTGAAGTTTCTTCAATTAGTGAAAACACACAGATGCAGCTTCTGCTTTGTGCAAACACCGGGGACCATGGGACTAGGAAAGACCTATGTCAGCAGATCCATTCCAGAGCCGCCAGGCAAAGACCGAGAGCCCTGGGCACCAGCAAATGAGATGCACTTGGACACTGAAGTCCTCGAGAAACAGTCCTCTGGCTTCATGAACAATTTCTACAGAATCAACACTGGCAGCTGACCCTCCATCCTCTCCCTTCATTGTCGGAGTCACCGGAGAGCGTCCGTCTTTCAGAGGGTTGATTATTGCTATCAGGAATTGTGAAATGGCCTGGTGTGAGGTTAAGACTGGCAGCTCAGGAGTGCGTCCCGTCACAAAACTGGAAGACTGGGAACATTTCTAACTATTGGAAGTCCCCATAATAACGTGGGATAATAATGGATCGTAATAGTACCAAACACACAGGGTTGCTCCAAAGGTTAAAAGAGATAAAGCGTGAAAAGTACTCAACGCGCTCCCTGGAACACAGTAAAGGCCCAGAAGTTGGCAATGATTCTTAATTCTTCTTATTGGACACATAATGCTATTGTGATCCAAGATTATAAAACGTGCCTTTTAATTTTCCAACCATGTGCGCTGTCATGATCTCATTTAATGCTCCTATCAGCTCTGTGACTTTGCCCGGAGAAATATTAATAAAAAGAAAGAAGTAAATCCTTTATCCACTGTTACACTGTAGCAGTTGAGGAATGAAGCCTGAAAGCAGTATCTTCTACATCACAGTGTAATCCCTCTTTCTGCCACGCAGTGCTGAAAAGAAGTGGAATTTAAAAAGTAGAATATACATCTTGATTGAGACAAATTGTGGCAAAGGAGATTCCTGGGTTTCAACATGTCTCAGGAACATCCTGTGGGTTGTTCCCACTCGGATGAGTGGGTTGAGCCTTCTGGCCAAGGGGCACATCTGGGCACTGAGTTCCTCACTACAGCCCCTTCTTGGGGTGTGAGCCCATGGGAGAGGCCCAGTGTCAGGTTGGGAGGCCACTGTTAAAAGAGTGCACTGTGGGTCACGACCTGAGGCAGCTCAGAGGCCCCTGTGACCTCCCTCAGCAATGAGCATCATCAGAGGCTGGGCAGGTGTCCAGGGAAGACCACATGTCCTGCAGGAGGGTTGCTTTTGCAAATGTCAGAAGCCAGTTACTGAATGCATCTCATTCTCTCCCTGGTGTGTGTTTGCATCTTCTGGAAACCTTGACTTTCAGAGAACAGTGGGATAAATGGGGTCAATGTTAGGGATGATGTCTGGGTTGGGAAACGTCCCCAAATGGGCCAGTCCAATCTGCATAATGCTACTCCTCGCAGCTCCCTGGTGTCCAGCCACAGCGGAGCACAGAAGTCAGGAGTCAGGATTCCTGCCTAAATGGAGAGGGTCTAATGAGGGCCATGAGCCCAGCACACCTGCAACTGCCCTAGACTATCCCAGAGCAACAAAAAGGCTGAGACAGGGTTGCAGAAACCCCGAATCCTGCCCAGGTCTGCCTCTGACACTGACAATGTGCTAACTGGATAGATATCGGCCAACGCATCTCTCCTCCTTCAATGGGGACCTCCTTCTCTGTAGCAGTAGATTAATTATGATGTTAATACCACTTACAATAGGTACCTAGGTACCACTAACTGCCCTGAGATCATAAGGAGGCTGGAGCAGAGTCCCCTCCACCAAATGTCCTGGCGACTTGTCAAGTGTACCACAGGCCCTCCGGCCTGGTGGAGGAATCCAGGCCCAGTCACCAGGGGCCTGAACACCCACTGCTGTGGCTAATGCGAGGATCCCCTCTGCCTTCCCTTCAGGTTGCGGCTGTGTTATTTATGAAAATGCTCCCTCAAGATGCTGACATTGAAGCAGTCCTCAAGATGGAGGGTTTCAAGTGCCCTTCTGTAGGCAGATGTGGTCAGGAAATGGAGATGATCTGTTGATCACAGATGATTCAGAGGGACTGTCCCCTCCCTGATCAAGCCTGCCTGGGCTTCTCTAGTTCAAACACCACTGCTCCTTCCCTCTTCAAAGTCCTGCCATGCCACTTACCACCTTCAGACATTCACAAGACCCTGTCTGTGTCCTGCTTTGCACAGTCGTGTGTCCAGGGGCCCTGTCTGCTACTTTCCTGCGAACAGGGCTCTGTGGACACATGGTAAACAAATGAATTTGACTTCTCAGGTACTGTATTTACTGTGATTTAGAAACAACTGCCAACTTCCTAGTGCAGAGTAACCTGGAGATGATTTCAGGGAAGTTTGGTAATCATAATAACGTGGGAGATTTTTACCAGGAAGTTTTGCTCACTTCAACGGAAGGATGAACTGTTGCTCTGTCCAAGGTAGGAAGAGTTCACTTACAGGGCTCACATCAAGAGCTGTTAAACTCTTTAAGAGAAATGTATCCTTTAAACTAGCCCATACAGCACTTTACTTCCACCCACTAGAAACGATCTAGAAAGTTCGATTGTTAGAAAAAGACACTAGGAAATTTGTCATGATAAATATACACATCTGTGATGGCTGTGACATGCATGATGTAGCCAAACCTTACGCCGCGTACACCCTCCACAACTGTATGGTGATGCGGAATTGAACCACAGATACGGTTCCTGACTCTTGAGACTCTGGTCTTGCCTCCTGGGTGCAAATACAATTTATTATGCAAGTTGTAGTGCAATTCACTGCACTTGCTGGTTGCCAGGAAGCGGATTTCACTATGAACATGTCTATATTCATGGACACCAACCTCTGTCTTCTTGTTTGATTATCCCTGAGAGAATGCCAAAGGCAGATCTGTAATGCACCCAAGGCGTGAATGCTAGAGATGAAGATATGCCCGCACGAGTCATTTAGGGCTGAGTTGCATTGCGCACAGTAACTCACTGCCTAGACACTGGCTGGCTGGATTAGGATAAGCACAACCTCACAGGGGACCTTCTCAACATTCAAATCCAGGTACCCTCGCTGACCACTGAGATCTACGCACCACACAGTCACCGGAACTGCTCCCTGAAGATCTGCCTTTCAGTTTCCTCCCTCTGTGCTTGTTCACCAGGTGGCTGCACCCGGACCACGGAACGTGATGGATGGTCCTCTCTTCTGTCTGCCCGTTCCCACAGCAAAAAGACAATCATTCACATTCTCAAGGTTCTTTATATTTTAAACGTCCTTTCCTCACGTGTATCATTTCAAAATGTGTTCCTGTGGCGATGCTCTGAGGTAGGTCTCATTATTAGTTTCACTTTAAAGATCAGTTCAATGACTTGCTGATAGCAACGTAGCCAATACATGGTAGCATTAGGTCTAACAATTAAGATGTCTGGCTATAAATTACTATACATATGTGTGTGTGTGTGTGTGTGTGTGTGTGTGTGTGTGTGTGTATATATACATATATATATATATATACAAGATATATCTTGTACATGTTTTGTTTTTTTTATCCTCACCCAAGGACATTTTTGCATTCATCTTCAGATAGAGAGAGAGGGAGAGAGGGAGGAAGAGAGAGAGAGAAACATCGATGTCAGAGAGACACATCAACTGGCTGCCACCCACACGACCCCAACCAGGGCCAGGGACAAACTGCAACCGAGGTTCGTGCCCTTAGCGGGAACAGAACCCAGGTCTCTCTGGACTGCGGGCCGACGCTCTAACCGCTGAGCCAAACCGGCCAGGGCTTGTACATGTTTTTTTCAATTACGAATACCTACCTCAGAATTGTGAGGAGGCAGAAAGTCTAGGTAGGAAGGAACAGAATGCAGAGAGGGAAGACAAGTCTGTAGTGATGAGGGGGATGCCCTCTGACGGGTGTATCTCAGTCCTCAGAACTTTCCAGGGTACACAGACTGTCTTTAAACACAATCTGTCCACTTTAGCTGGGTCATTCATACACACATGAACCATTAAAGTGAGGATGTCCTTGGCACAAAATAAAGCCTTAATAAAATGTTCATTGAACTGAACCCTCCTTGAACAAACTGGGCATTCTGGACAGAGTGCACCCTCTGCTATGAGCCCAGGAGAGACCAACCAATGCTGTTACTAATTCAGAGGTCAGCATAATAGTTATTGTTGTTTGATTTGTGGAATGAATACTCACAACTTCTCGGAAATCTGCCTTGAGTCTGGCTTCAGCAAAATGTTGAAGTTTCTGCCCTGGCCGGTTTGGCTCAGCGGTTAGAGCATCGGCCGGCGGACCGGAGAGTCCTGGGTTCAGTTCCCGCTAAGGGCATGTACCTCGGTTGCAGTTTGTCCCCGGCCCTAGTTGGGGTTGTGTGGGTGGCAACCACTTGATGTGTCTCTCTCACATCAATGTTTCTCTCTCTCTCTCTCTCTCTCTCTCTTCCCCCCTCTCTCCCTCCCGCTCTATCTGAAGATAAATGCAAAAAATGTCCTCAGCTGAGGATAAAACAAGAAAGTTATTTAAAAAAAATGTTGAAGTTTCTGCTTAACAAAGAAGCATGTTTATGACATACTGAGCTCCCCAGGGATGGACCTGGCCTTCCTCAGGATCTGGGTGTTCCTGCTTCACAGAACTATTTCAAATAATCAGCTGAAGGACCACTTTCTAGGGACGACCTAAGTGAGTCACTCTCCCAAGGGTAAGTTGAAAGGGTCCTTGGATAGGTAGCCAGTTTCTATCGAGGAGTATGGCTTCTTGTAGATGGAGTCACACAAATGTGTCAGCAACAAACTTCCAAGGAGTTTCTTGAAGGAGCCTGGATGTCTCTGAAAAAGAGGGGCGATTTCCTGCCGTGTTCTCTCAGTCTCTATTGATTCAGTATTCAGATGTGTCATAGCTGTCTTAATTGCCAGGCAGATGAAAGCAGCCTGGAGGAGCCACTAAAACATCCATCCGTGAATGGACCTGGCATGATAGCTAAAATGCAGAAGCTGTGAGGAGTGGCGCGGGCGAGATAGAGCCCACGCACCTGCTCTTGAGAAGAACCTCCCGACATGGAGGATGGAAACGGAATTCACACTGCATGGCCGAGGGCAGCAACAATAGCCATGCCTTTGAATGTGTTTCCGAAAACACTGCCTTTCATCCCTGGGCAAAGGAAGCCCATTAATAAAGGGAGAGTGGCCGGTAACCAGCTACGGAGAGCGGGCCATGCCGGTCTCTGTGATTAGAAGCTTTTGCTGCACTTTATCTATCCGCTCCGCGCCGTGAAACAGCTTCTTTGGATAAAGCAGCGTTACTGCTGACACAAATGTATTCAAAAGTGTGCGGAGGCAGGACTCCAGAGCTTTGGGGAATATTCCACCTGTGTGGGGCAAGGGTGGCAGAAAATAACTGTGTTTTGTGAGTGAAAACCAGACCTAGCATGTTCTTGGGTGTTAAAGATGATAGCAGAGATACATCACTGTTGCTAATGTCAATGAAGATTATAAATGTGAAAAATCCCTGGTAGTATATACATATCTACATAAATATGCATGCGTATTATATACACACACATTACGTTTGCTATATACACTATACTGTAGTATAACCATACACACACATATGCATATACACTTTATCTAAACAGATCCACCCTTTCCGTGATGGAACAACGGTGAATCTCTTAGATGAGCAATGTAGCATTCTATTTTTTTTTCATCCTCAGCCCAGGACACTTTTGCATTCATCCTCAGACAGAGCAGGAGAGAGAGAGGGAGGAAGAGAGAGAGAGAAATACCGATGTGAGAGAGACACATCGAGTGGCTTCCACCCACACGACTCCAATCGGGGCCAGGGACAAATTGCAACCGGGGTACATGCCCTTAGCGGGAACAGAACCCGGGACTCTCCCATCCGCGGGCCGACGCTCTAACCGCTGAGCCAAACCATCCAGGGCTGCAGCATTCTTTTAAAAGCCTCCTTTTCCCCTCAGGAAAATGTGAGTCATTTCATTCAGACATGACAAAATGTAAGGGTGGTGGTGGTGGGAGAAGGACTGAATCTCAAGAAAAGGCATCAAAGTTTGATAAACACATTTTCTTTTTGAAACAAGTCAAGTCATTTGTCTCCCTGGACAATTCATTACAAACAAGGCTCAGAAAATCCACTGGAAAGAAATCAACATTATTAAATATAAATATAGGACTGCAACCTAGCAATTAGGCTTCTTAGACCAGTCTGCATTTTTCTTTCTGAGGGGAAGGGGAAAGAGAAGAAACAGCAGTCTGTGGAGTCATGGCAAGACCCGGGGCACTGGCTTTCTTCATGTAGAAAAGGGGGGTGCTTTCTGTTCCTAGCTCCCTGGGTTCGCGTGAGGATTCAAATTGATGCTGAGGGTGAAATTTCTTTGAAAGAGCAACACAAGTGTAAGACGTACCTTCATATTCTGCACATCATGGAAGGATTCAGTAATCCTTGTGCTCAAACATAGAAGAGTGAGGGAAATAACAATTTGTGACAGGAAGGCTGGCACGTGGGGAAGGGAGACACGCCTTCACGGAGCTCCCGCAATATGTTACTGTCATTCCACATCCCTGTCCATGCTCAGGACATGGGAGTCTGGGCTTGTTATGTCCAGTGTCCACACGAACAGCAGAGTAAGAAGAGGAATATGAAATCTACTCAAGTCACATAGGGAGCAACGGCAGCTTGTCTCCGGGCTCTGTCTATGACACCTGGGATTTTGCCCAGCTCTGCCAATCACTCAGCTATGATCTTTGCCAAGTCAATTTCTTCCTTTGACAAACAAAGAGATTTCCCCAAACCTAATAACTTGAATAACACTTTCATGGTTTTTGCTAAATCCATAGACTACCCATTCTATGATTTAATTAATACTTTTTCTAAACTTAGTAAGAAACCCCTATTACTTCCATAAATGGTGAATCAGTACTTTTATAACACATATGAAAATACACAGAAATGTCTCCCAAGTTTTTATTGATTTTTTTAGAGAGAGAGGAAGGGAGAGAGAGATAGAAACATCCACGTAAGAGATAAACATCAATTGGCTGCCTCCTGCACGCCCCCTACTGGGGATCAAGCCCACAACCCAGGCATGTGCCCTGATCGGGAATCGAACCTGGGACCTCTCAGTCCCTGGGACGATGCTCAATCCACTGAGCCACACCAGCCAGGCTCTAATACATAATTAAATACCCAGCTATTACAGTAAAAAGGTGCTGTCGACCACTTTGGCTCCCTGTTTTGGGGACTGCAGGGTCAAATGATAGATAGCCCTGGAATTCAGTTCTATTGTGGAGTCAAAAAACCAGATCAGTGTAGGTACCAGGGACCAGCACCCCATACCTTGGCTTGTCTCTTACAGTGGCTTCTTGTTCTGTTTTAAATACTTTTGCTTCATTCCTTCCTTCCTATTTTTCTGCAGACTTCTCAACACTTAATTTCTAGCCATCTTCAATGCAAATTTCAGTGAGCTTCTTACTAAGAATCAATGTGGGCAGGAACATGTGTTAGGTGTTATCGGGGCTTATAAAATGAATAATGCATGCCCATAATATATATGAGTCAAGAGTCAAGACAGATAAAGCAGTTTAAGAAAAAAACTTACAAAGAAACATAGCAGCAGACATGAAAGAACCCATTCTAGCAGAAGCACTGTCAGAGTAGAACAGATATTCCAAGATCGACCCGTAGAACTGGAAGGTACCATACAGGCCACCTAATTCAGAGCCTACATACCAGCGGCCTAGTGTTTGAGTTCAACTGGCCAGCCTGTTTGGTTTGGCATGCAAATTACTTTTAAAAAGTAATCATGGAAGACCCCGTCTATCTATTTCAATTGTCAACACTCTCTATAATCTACTCCAGGACTGCTTCCCAGGTATACATTCTCTACTTGTTCATAAGGTACATGCTCTGATGTACTTCAACCCCACCCTTATTTCTAAGCATTATACAGAAGTAGGGAACTGAGGCCCAAAGCAGCTAATAATCTTGTTGTCATAGCAGAGCTGGGACTACATCCTACAGGTCTTGATTATTAGTGAAGTCCTTTATAAAGTTCAATCTACAGTGATTCTTCCAGAATGAAAGAGATGTTAACTAATCAAATCTTGCAAAAGAGAGATTAGTTGAGGAAGTTTACAATGGGCAGAGGCTGAGGAGAGAGGATTGGGAAGTCTAAGAGATGGGGAAAGGGATATTAGGATTAACCAAGTGCAAGAGAACAGCGGGTAGATGGACCAGCACCTCCAACCGCTTCCTCGGGCTTGGAAGGTAAGGAAGATAAGAAATATACAAGGGGAGAGAGAGCATGGACCTGGAGAGCCCAGACTCTACCTAAAAGGATCCAAAAATTAGTTCCAGAAATACTATGCAGGTACACAATGATCTGAATATACTCTCTTTGGGAATAACTGAAAACCGGGCTGGAAATGCAGGGTGGTCAAGAGGAATAGCAGGGCTCAGAAACTAATCGAGGTGTCTGAAAAGAATTTAGAGGTAGGAGTGATCTTAATGATCCTGTGAAAACCTCTTTCTTTTCAAGAAGAGACAAAGGCCCCAGAAAGGTGTGTAAGTTTATGTGCCTGGATAGACAGAGGGAAACTAGATGCCTGGCCTCTTCCCTTCCCGTTTAGTGTCATTTTCCACTTCTTTTGACTTTGATTGGATTTAATAGGCAATAAAGAGAATGGTGATGTAAAAATGTAGTCTGAGGAAATGGAGTTTGCAAGTATATTCAGGAGCAACTGGAGTAGAAGGTGAATGGAAAACGAGACACGTGTCAGTAACTCTCACTTTGCAGGTCTTATTTAAGGCCAGGTCTTCTTTGTAGTTACCAATATCACTACTCCTCTCCCCAAGAACCTGGTAAACACAATTTAAAATGAACTGTCTTCTTTGCAAAAGTCATCAACTTACCTTCCCCACCCACTCTACCCATTATGCCTCCTGCAGACGCATCGCCTTGCAAACGAGTCACCTCCTACAAGGCCTCTGTTACCCCGTGAGCTTGCATAAGTTCTATTATCATAGCACAGAATGAAGACGAAGTCAACTACTAGTCATACTAAAAAGTACTAGGGTTTATTTCTGAGCAATGAGGGAGCAATTTGTTTTCTACCTGCCTGGACAGGTGTTAACAGTTCACTTTCTGAGTTTTGACATCACAGAGTTTCTGTTGACCAGAATTTATCAAGCTGTTTTAGAAAACACCTAATGTTAACAAAGGGAATTATTTTGATCACTGTGTGTTGTTTAACAGCCCTTGATGGTGATCAAATTTATAGCTCCTATAAAAGGCAGGATGGCCACAACGGCTGAGACAAGAACTTTGATTTCCACAGAACTAAGCATTGCAATGAAAAGAGTCTAGCTAGCACCTCACAAACTGGGTGGGGTGGGGGAGGGTGTCACTAAATGGAAGAGTGAAGGCATAAAGGGTTTGGTATACAGTCAAATGGGCAAGTATTTAAATTATCTTGTTAATACTAACCCCTCCTCAGAGTTCAGTAATCCGGCAAATATTTATTGAGCAGTTCCAATGTACAAGTTCTATTCTACATATTAAGAGGGCCCAAAATAAATAAGAATTAATCCCTTATCTTCAAGAGCTCCTAGAACGGTGGAAAACAGAGAGGTGTATATAAACTCACTGCAATGCACAGTGGGATGTGTTAAGTATTACAGTGGTCCAAGCAAAAGCTGAAGAGAAATCGATCCAAGAAAGTTTAAGTCTGATTACTATATAAACACAATTTTGCAAAACAATGATGTGGGTTCAATAAACTTCTTTTGACTGAAAATTAATTAAAAGGATGAAAACCAAAAAGCCATTTATAATTTTGACATTTTATCTATACATTTGTTAATAGACTAGCACTTTAAAAATGTGAAGGCAATTTTCTTGTGAATGTTGGTTATTCTCAACCAGAAGGAGAAAAACCTATTACCTTTAATGACTCTTAAATGTTTCTCAAGTGAGTAGAGTGACGGAAATCCCAAAGCAGGTTTTGCTAGCTGACATTCCCTTTTCTTCTTAGCCTTCTAAGAATTCAGAAATAAACAACCATTCAATAACAAACAGAGGGAGTCAATAGGATCAAAAGATTTGGGCTAACTCTTGGGGAAAGTGCATCACCTGTGGAAAGTTAGCTTGGCTTTGGTTGGCTTTCTTAAGAACGGAAAGGAAGTAGTTAGTCTAGTTGTTTCCATAGGAGTCCACTTGAGTCTTCCTGGGTTTTTCATTCCATAGTCTGGTTGGGTTTGGTCAAGATTCTTTTCTCTGCAGGGATTTCTTTCCTCAAACAGGGGAAGTTGGGGGAGGGGCCTTCTGAACAGGGATAGTGATTGGATTGGTAGCACACCAAATAGAAATGGGTGTCAAGGCTCTGAAATCTTACAGCAAACTCTGTGGTATGGACTGGGCTGTTGTTATAATCATTCTTACTGAACAAATTGCATTTGAAAGATGAAGAAACAAAAATACAAAGTTTAAGGAATGTGCCAGGTATCAAAATAGCTGGTGCATAATCAAGATGGACACCAAGCCTGGCCAGAGTGGCAAAGTTGGTTGAACATTGTCCTGTGCACTGAAAGGTTGCCAGTTCGATTCCCAGTCAGGGCAGACAGAAGGCAACCAATCGATGTTTCTCTCACATCAATGTCTCTCTCTCTCTCTCTCTCTCTCTCTCTCTCTCAGCATGTCCTTGGGTGAGGATTAAAAAAAAAAAAAAAAAGATGGACACCAAGATGCCGGTTCTCATAATCCCTGAATCAATGCTCTGAATGACTTGCTTAAATATATTTATAAATGAAAGAAAAGAAACATTTTTGATGAGACATTAAAAGGATATAATATATACCATTTACTAATCTTTCATGACTATAATTAAGGTATAAAAATTGTCAGGTTATCAACAGCAATATTCAGAAGTCCAGATATTTGACCTCCCTTAAGACTCAGTGGGCTCATAATTTGAGGACCACTTTAGAGTTAATGTTTCCTCTTGAAGTATTTGTCTTGAGTAGCTGGGGAAAGATTGATACCTACCAATATCATAGCACGCACGGCATTTGACTTGAGTGTATCTAGATCTTATGTAATATATTCCCTGAATTGTACTGTTCAGGAAACCGAGGCTTAGAAAGATTAAGTATTACCCAAGGTCACATGCTGGAGCCACTACCAGAAGCCCAGCCTACTGACTGTCACAGAGAAAGGAGCAGGCTGCCTCAGGACCTTTTCTTTAGTCCTCAGTCACAACCCTGTGTCCTGCATGCTAATTATCCCAATGGAATTGCACTTCCTGAAGTCCCCACTGGCTGACAGCAGCAGATCCAGGGGGTATTCTCCAGAGCATTCCACCTTCCTGAAACTCTCTGCTCCATCGAATGGCATGACTCCTTTCTCTCAATTTTCCTCCAGCTCTTCTGACCACTTTTCCTCATCCCCTGTCACTGGTCTCTAAAACACTGGTGTTTACTAGAATTCCACCCTCAGTCAGCTTCTCTTCTATCTGTACATTCACTCCTTGGAAAATCTCCACAATCTCTACAGCCTTCTACTACGTTATGTGCTAATGATTCTCAGAGGGATATCTACAAGCTAGACTTGACTCCTAGACATCTCCAAAGGATTCCTTATAGTCATTCGAATTTAATATATCACGAGCTTCTTATAACACACACATACACACACACATTTGTAGATAGATACATGGATGGACACAGAGAAAAAAAGAGAAAAACTGCATCCTGTGATAAAAAATGACATAGTTGTATAAAATAAAATAAAAATCTCAGGTTAAATACCCAGAGCCTAAGAAGAGGGGTGAGAAATAGTCAACTTATATACTGGGGATGTGAGGAGGGGCCACTGTTCAATTTCTGCCACTGATTATTAGTGAAATGCAAGTTTACTTATTTTTTAAAACTTAAGGTAAGAACCAGTAACAATAAAACCAAGATGTCCAATTACAAATTACTTCAGGAACAAATAGAAATGCAATGGAATGTGGACAAAAAAGAATAGGGGGAAAACATCAAGGAAATAGAAAAAAAAGAAACAGACGACAAAACGCAAGACGACAGAAGTAAAATTGTAAAACTGCGACTGTAACGATTATGAAGAATGACTAATAACAAGGATGCTCGTGGTTTTTACTGGCAAGGGACCCTCCATGAGAAAAGCAGGCTACAGCCCCGAAGCACAAACGATCACAGCTATGTAGGACATACATGTTTACAGGCCGCGAGGCACCGTAATTACAAATCTAGTTTAGAATCCACAGATCCAGATCTGAATTTCTAATCCATGACTTACCTTGTGACCTTGAGCCAGCTGTCAGGCCCCCTGGACTTTAATTTCTTCCTCTTTTTTTTTTTTTTTTCCAATGAGGATAATAATGGTGCCTACTTAGAGTTTGTGGATAAATATTAAATTAAAAACTACTTGCAAGCTTGAGGAAAGTGCCAGGCACACAGGACAGGCCCAATGACAGTAACTGCATTATTAACTCCTTGATAAATAGCATCATGGTACCTCTGTGCCATCCCCCAAGGGCCCCCTTTGCATAGAAACATGGAGGAGGGAGCCACATGGGAAGTCAGGAGGCCTGAGGTCAGGCCCTGGATCTGCTGTAATTAGCTCTGTGATCTTGAGTAATCCAGGTGCATGCCCTATGCAAAGGCCAGCTGGTGTCAAGGCCTTTTGCAGTTTCTTTAAAATTCTACGACGGTGGCTGGAGAAAAAATAAACACAACAAGGGAAAGCGCAATGCTAAGCTGGCTGCTGACACATTCTCTCTGTGTTTGAGTTCACCTTGCCAGCCGGGTCACCCTGCGTAGAAACAAGAACACACCATGGAAATAAAACCCACGTTGTCGCCACGGGTGCCCCAGGAGCCTGCCGATGATGGAGGAGAGAAAGGCCCTGGGGACCCCTTCCGCTAAGACCCTGATCAGAAAAGAAAACCCAGCCCTGCCACCTGACGGTGCCATCCCAATGTTCCTCAGGTAAGTTATATGAATTTCCACTTGAATCAAACGATCCCTCGATTATGTCACCAGTATCAATGCTAGTAAAACCCACAATTCAGACTTTTTAGTCATTAAAGACATTTTAAAAGTAACTTAAAGAAACCTCATTGCTTTACTATAAAATTGACCTAGTATAGCTTTTAGCCATCTCTCTCCATCCTGGGGGCCAACAGCCTGTGTTCTGGAGGTGCGTTCGTCAACACTGGAAGTGTGCAGAGTGCCATCCGATTACACCCACCTGCACCCAGAGACGTGGCGCCTGCCCTGGGCAGGTCGCCGAGCATCGCAGCAGCAGCTGGAGAGACATCCCCTCCAGGGAAGCACTCAGTGGTGGGAGAGGACAACCATGAACTGCCTGCAAAGTGGCTGAGTTTGTTTGTTTTTGACTAATATGGCTAAATGAGACAGTCACGGAATAGAACACATTTTAAGGCATCGAGTTTCAAGAAATGAAAGAAAACCCGGCGAACCCGTAGTCAGACGCCACAGGCAAAGCACAAAGAGCGAGAAGCAAATTAAGGGTCAGAGCTCCAGAACCTCTCCTACCCAAAAAACAAATAACAGTCCTTCAGCTCCTCTGAAACAACAAGCAGAATTTGTGAGCTGTTTCCAAAGCAGATGGAGAGAGGCTGTAATTCAGAATAAGTCTAAAATTCCATCTATCTTGACACGAGCTTGCCAACTGACTGAAGGATGAACCTCTCTGCTCAGTGGGCCAGGCATCAAAGAGACCATAACAAGAATCCTCTGAAATAATAAAGACAGACAGAGACACCCGACAAGTTAATCCAAACCTTTAAAAGATCAAGAGGTCACAGGCCCAGCCACAGCCCCACAGAGGAAGTTCAAAGTCCAGAAAAATTAACAAAAAAAAAATACATACGAATGCCAATATTCAAAGGGCTTTTACAATTCTAACAACAGGCAGATTGCTTCAGTGAGAAATTCTAGATTTCAATAACCTGCCCAGTAAGACCACTTGGGATATTTATTCCGAGTTTCTGGTATCCAACCAATATGAGAATCAATTTAGTTCCTCTAATTTTATTTTCTTCTTGACTTCAGGCCTTATTAAATCTTGGATATCCCCCTTACATAATATATTACACAAGCCTATGGATGAGAGTTTTCACATGCCAAGGAAAATTAATCTTATATGGGATCTGAAAGCTGGACAGAAACAACACGAGGGAGGCATCACAGAGAATCCTAAAAAAGAAGAAAGGGGTTGGTAGGGTTTGAGGAGCCGGAAGAGTACAATTGGAGGTGTGAATGAGAGGCTATCTCCATGGCGACAAGGGGTAGACCTGTTCAAGGTGTAATGCTGGACAGGCTACCTGGCATCCTGTGTGGTCTGGAAGTGATGGGCCCGTCCACCATCAGTCACGGGTGGGGTGGGGTGGGGCGGGGGTGCCATGCAGGACCTTGGCGAGATGATGGATTACAGAGAAAGGTTGGGGTCTGAAGGGTCAACTCTCCAGTTTCCTCACTTAATCAGTGAGGACACTGAGACCCAAAGACATTGGTGAAAGTTACAGAGCAAACTCTGTATTATGATTGCCACTGGCAACAGGGAATCCAAAATCTCCCTACGCAGTGCCCTTGTCTCTGGAGAACAGGCCAGGCGTGGCCCCTGCTTCTCATTCTCATCCTCACGTTATCTGAACGGTCTGAAGCTTGTCCCAGTTCTGAACTTCATCAAGATCTTCAGGTTCTCTCTATGCGTCCCTTGCAGCGTGTCCCTCTACGTACCGATTTTCCTAGTAACCGTGACGACCTCTTCTCCACTGCTCCCGCCTCCTAAACCTGGCCCTTAAAATGCACATATATTCTAGGCTCCCATCCTTGGTCTTCGTGTCTCTCTTGAAACATGCATCATATATAACCTAATACATTTTTTTAAAATCTGTGTTTCTTGCCCGCAGAGCACTGATAGATTCCAAGCTCCACGTCCAGGCAACAGTCGTGGGTATCTAGGTGGTTGGCTGTCGGGTCTGCTTCGTGTTTGGCTTCCTAGCACGTTCCCCTTGCGGTAACTCCTCGTCCCATTCACATTCAAGTGCCTGCAGACAAGTGCTATCCTGTCTATAGAGCATATAAACACACACGTTCAATATCTAAAATGTGTTTTTTAAATGCATGTATGTATGCATTTGTTTATTTATTTTCTCGGTACAGTAGTCCCCCTTATCTGCAGTTTCAGTTACCTGGGGTCAACTGCGGTCTGAAAATATTACATAAAATATCCCATAAATAAACAACGGGTATGTTTTCAGTTGTGTGCAGTTCTGAGCAGTGTAATGAAATCTCGAGCCATCCTGCTCTGTCCCAGCCGGCGCACGAACCATCCTTCTGTCGGCATCTCCATGCTGCAGACACGACCCGCCCATCAGTCACTGAGCGGCCGTGTCTTGGTTATCAGGCTGGCTGTTGCTGTATCTCAGTGCTTGTGTTCAAGTATCCCTGTTTTACTCAGTAACAACCCCAACGCACAAGATTGGTGATGGTGGTAATTCAGATAAGTCAAAGAGAAGCCGTGAAAGGCTTCCTTTAAGGGAAAAGGTTCAAGTTCTTGACTGAAGAGTCAAGAAAAGAAATCTTATGCTGACGTTGTGAAGATCTATGGTAAGAACACATGTCTCTCTGTAAAATTGCCTAGTTTTATGAATTAAACTTTATCCTAGATATGTATGCATAGGAAAAGCACATATTATATATAGGGTTTGGTACTACCTGCGGTTTCAGGCATCCATGGTGGGTATTGGAATGTATCTCCTGTGGATGGGGGGGGGGCAACTACTGTATTATGATGTTTTGATATCTTAAAAAAAACTTTCTAGCTAAGGACAGATTGCTCCTCCCAGAACTATTCAATTTTTAGAGAGAGCAAAGGATCCAGCTGGGAGCATGCCTTTGATAAACAAACTAATCAGAGGGTCACTAAATCATGCACCATAGGAGGAAATATTCTGCTACCTTAATCATCCCAGTACCAGGGGCTGCTCAACTAGAGATCACTCCTATGGCCCAAAGTCACTCCTGATTATTCAAATTGGCCAAAGTTAATCTGTTCGCCCTGCCCTGTCTTGCCCTTTTCAAGGAAACCCCAAGAAAAGCTAGGGCCTGAACCTTGCGCTGGCTCCTGCATTCTGCCTCCTGACCTCGTGGCTTTCCCACGTGGCCCCTGTGTGTTCCGTGCCTCCTGTCCCTAGAACCTGTGAGTCCAATAAACTTTGTTTTCTTCAGCCTCTCTGTCTACTCCTGTGGCCCCCCAGACTGACCATCTTATAAAACAATACTAAATACATTTACAATGTTTTGTGCTTTCTCCAGTCATGTCACAAACCAGTCACCCTCAGAATAATTCTCATACTTTGGTTCACAGGGAACCTGAGAGTCACTCAGGTTCCCTGTGAAAATGTAGACTCTGGATCTCTAACCTGTCCACTGCCGGAGATTTTGATGATTCAACAGATCGGGAAGGAGCTTCCTGGAGATCCAGACTTAGAAGGATTTACAGATTTGAATAGGATTTATATTTTAAACTGTCAGAGTGTGAGCGTGTCACAGGTAATGGCTTTGCCTTGTGTCTCTTGTCCCTCCCTCCAGGTAAGTGTGCCACACACAATAGAGAACACACTAACTGATGTTGTCTCACAAGGGACATGCTCACCAAACAGTCCAATGTCCAGTCAAATATTTCCCATTTGAAATGGAAGCTCCTGTGTAGAAACGAGCGGAGATGTGTTTCAGAGGACGTACTGGGGTTCCTTGGTTCCTGCCTGGGTAACCTGGTGTCCCAGAGTCTCCGAGTGCTGTCATCCACCAGTGTCAGTGGCCTGGAGGCAATTCCTGCAGACGCTTCACAGAGGTGCCTGAGCAACTTCTGCCTTTGCATAGCACTTGCTGTTTGCAAAGGGCTGCTGGACCCAGCATCATGCCCAATGCACGCCAGTGGATTCCTCAACGCTGGGTGGGTTCCGTGACATGTCCTACGGCATTATACCATAACCATCTAGCTCCTGATTTTGGCTTCCTGAGAACTATTTACTCATTTGGGCACAAAACTATCCAGTGGGACCATGCTTTACCTTTGCAGTGATTTTTACAAAGGCCTTACAACCAGTGCTCTATTTATCTGTTATTTTAAAATTATGCTCAATTCATTTGTGCAATCTTTATTAAACAAGTTATTTCTGCACTGGCAAAAGGTCAATTTAATTACACCAATTACTTTGGAAAAGACAGTCCAATCAATACAATCGTATTATATATGTGCACTAAAATTTACCTTGCTACTGCCAGTAGCAAATTGCAAACAATAGCCGTTAACAGCAATTTATGCATGCTTTTCAGTAACCTCCTCGCTTCCCAGGCCTGCTAAACAGACTCCTGTGAACAGCTGGGTCCAGCAGCCCTTTGCGGACAGCAAGCGCTATGCAAAGGCGCTTTGCTCAGGAACCACTGTGAAGCGTCTGCAGGTATTGCCTCCAGGCCACTGACACTGGCGGATGACAGCACTCTGAGACTCTGGGACACCAGGTTACCTAGGCAGGAACCAAGGACCCGCAGGATGGAAATCAGCCCTCTCGCCACCATATCCTTGAACCCTTATGAGGTCCTCACCTTCAGCAACTAATTACTCAGTAGCACAGTTTCATCAATGGGTTGATCTTGTAGAAAGGCAAGGCCTTGGCGCGGGCTGCATATCGAATGGGAGAACACGCAGCCCTGGTCCAAAATGGGACTGCTCTGCTCTGAGGGGCAACGTGGAAAGAAGCAAAACATTCAAGTGACAAAAATGTTACATTGCTATTCAGTATAAAAAGTAAAAGATATTATAAAGCATCGGATCAGCTGTTGGGTTCAAAGAACAGAAAACAACATAGAGAGAGTTAGGGGAAAGAGAGAGGTCTCTTTCGGCTTCGGTGGTTTCATGAGGTTTAAAGAAAGGGCCGAGTCCATCCGGTGTAGCTCAGTGGTTGAGTGTCCACCCATGCACCAAGAGGTTGCTGGTTCGATTCCCGGTCAGGGCACATGCCCAGGTTGTGGGCCCGATCCCCAGTGGGGGGCATGCAGGAGGCGGCCAACCGATGTTCTCTCTCATCGATGTTTCTTTCTCTCTCTCCCTCTCACTTCCTCTCTGTGGAATCAATAAAGGAAAAAATAAATAAATAAATAAATAAATAAATAAATAAATAAATAAATAAATAAATAAATACAAAGAAAGGGCTGAGATTTGGATGCGGAATGACAAGCAGAATTGAGGTGGAGAAAGAAAGACTATGTGAGGCAAGTCACAGGAGACAGATGTGACATGACAACTTTGTGGGACCATGAGGAAAATCACTTGATACACCCACAGCCATGTATGGATGCTTTATGAATGCGATCTAAACATTCATCTATGATTAAATCCTTTCAGATTAAACAATGTGAAAATGCAAGTGATACACATTTAGAAAAAGAAACTGATGAACACCTTCAGGTAAAGGAAGCTTGCCAAATGCACACGATATTAGAACAAAGGGTCGGGAATGGGCCTTCGGTTAACATCTTACACAGAGCCCCACGTTCGCCAGTGGCTGGAATAAGAGGCAGAGTTTGTTGACAAGGCATCTGCAAGATGCAAAGCTGGTTCTGAACACTGCCGCCTTTGCAGATTATCCCCACCAGCTTCAAGTAACAACAACATACATTTCAGTCCGCTGCTCCGGCTTTCCAAACCGAACGCTGCCCTGAGATAATGAATTCGAAAAGGGGAACTCAAGTGTGAACACTTTGCGAGGCTCAGCAACGTGGAAAATCCTTTTGTGCACTATATAATTTTCTGTTTGTTTTCGTCTCTGCGCAGTCAAATTGCCTGCCTTATCACACGCATGTAGGCTAGTTTTAGGAACAGGTCAAGCCTCCCACCTGGCTCCCACCTGTCAATGGGTTAGACTCTGCGTGAGGAGTTCCTCATTTCTCAGTTGAGATGTACGCACAATATTTCTGTGAGCTCCATGCCCAGGGCTGTCGGTTCTTCATTTTCTGGGACAAGTAAGGCACACAGCTGAGAACCCAAAGGTTATGGGGCCCTGAAGTTTTGGGATAAAAGGCTCAGAGACCGTTGATGTGTGGCAACTCAACAGAGAACCGCAGTCAGTGTTTTATATGTAGAACTATGATCTCCCCCTGTTGGTCATTATTTCCCTAACCATTAATGCCAAATATGTGACATTGTTGTCACGCATACTGGAAAGATCACGGGCCTTGATCTGTGTCAAAATCTTAACCTAGGTTTGGGGCCTCGGGAAAGTTATTTGTTTTGTCCGAGGCATGGAGATAATGATACATACGACATAGAATTGAAGAGCACATGCAACGAGATCAATTGTGAAATAACTTTATCTCATAGAGTTCTTGGCAGTAAATGTATACTCTCTTTCTATATGCTTTTCTCTATGGATACTTATTTAAAATGACTGTGTGTGTTTGTGGTCTGAACTTCATCTTAGAACTTCAAAAAAAAAAACCCTATAATTTTAATGATGACGTCACTTAATAGGTAATAAGCTATACAATAAACACCTTAAGATTTTGGTTAGAGTTGCACATGAAATTTGGCAAAAGGTTATACCCAGTGTTTTGCTGACATCTTACCAAACCTTGCTTAGGTAGATGCATGAGTGACCGTGGATAAACCACTGGGGGATAAGTGAGGAGGCTCCTGGGGGGAATTTGCAGGCATAGTCTAGTCTGTAAAACCACTGTCAGGTACTCTGGTGCTCCGCCTTGGCTCTGGTGCTCCGAGACAGCAGAGGACCAGCTGTCTCACCAGCTCCGGCCCACCCGACTGCTCTGCCATTTAAAGGCGCCATCCTACCTCTGGGTCATGAGGCTTCACCCTCAGTGGGGATGGAGGATCTGTCAACACCATCATTCCGATCTTCCAAAGAGCTTTCCCACCCTCCCTGCTGGGAGTATGTAGGAGACCTGCACAGCACCCTAAAATCACACACACACACACACACACACACACACACATGCACACACGCACACACCTTGCACTGCTCTAATCACCATAAGGACCTGGTGGTCACTCTCCTTGTTTGTTCTGATTTGGGTTTCTTTACTCAGCAACAGGCACCAGAAGAAAGCATAGGTAGACAGACAAAAATGTCATAAATAACTTAGAGCAGATGGTTTAAGTTAGTGCTGTTTCATAACTTAAAATATATATATATATATATAGCTCTGGCCAGTTTGGCTCAGCAGTTAGAGCGTCAGCCCATGGACCAAAGAGTCTCGGGTTCAATTCCAGTCAAGAGCACATACCTCGGTTGCGGTTCGGTCCCTGGCCCTAGTCCAGGCTGTGTGGGAAGCAACCAATCGATGTGTCTCTCGCACATAGATATTTCTCTCCCTCTCTCCCTCTCTCCTACTCTATCGGAAGATAAATGGAGAAATATCCTCAAGTGAGGACTAAAAAAAATACACACACACACACACACACACACACACAGCCCTGGCCAGTGTGGGTCAGTGGTTAGAGTGTTGGCCGGCCTGTGCACTGAAGGGTTTTGGGTTTGATTTTTGGTCAAGAGCACATACCTGGGACAGGAAGGTTCACCCCCTGGCCCTGGCTGGAGCACATGCAGAGGCAACCAATCAATGTGTCTCTCTCATCAATATTTCTCTTCCTCTCTCTCCCTTCCCTCTTTTCCACTCTCTAAAAATCAATGGAAAGAATATCCTTGGGTGAGGATTAACAAACAAACTATATATATATATATATATATATATATATATATATACACACACACACACACACACACACACACACATATATATATGTGTGTGTCCCTCTCTAACTTGAGTGACCAGATGACCTCTAAGATATTATATATATATATATATATATTCTGTTTGGGCACCCTTGATGGTACGGAGAGGGGAGAGGGACTGGCTTACATCATACAAGTGACGGAACAGCACAGGCTACAGATGTAACCATGCACGACTGCCTCCATTTCTTTTGCAAGCCTTGGCATTAAAAACAAGAGGTGGTCATGTGCAAGCAGCACTGACCCAGGTCCTGGGAGCCCCGTGCTCCAGCCCCAGCTCTACTACCAACAGTATGACCTCCATCAGGAACAAGTCACATCCCCTCATGAGGCCTCGGGCTCCCCACCTGGTAAGTGAGATCGATACAATCACTTCCCTCTCTAACTTGAGTGACCAGATGACCTCTAAGATATTACCTGGTTACATGAGTCTAAGATGTATACAATCAAAGAAGTAGGCCCAGCCGGTGTGGCTCAGTGGTTGAGCGCCGACCCACGCACCAAGATCTCGCTGGTTGAACCCGGTCAGGGCACATGCCCAGGTTGTGGGCCCGATCCCCTGTGGGGGATATGTAGGAGGCGGCCAGTCATTCTCTCACATTGATGTTTCCATCTCTCTCTTCCTCTCCCTTCTTCTCTCTCTAAAATCAATAAAGAAATAAAAAAGAGAGAGAGAGAAATAGAAAGGATGCTGTTTTCTGAAGCCTAACTTGGCTTCTTCGTGTTGTACCATCAACCTGCTTTCACAGAGCAGTGCTATGTGAACGGAAGCTCACGTGCCCAGGCCGGCAGGTGTGAACGCCTTAGATAAACATCCGCTCCGTGAACAAAACTGTTGGCTGCAGAGATAGGCCTCCCCAGTCGGTCATGAACTTGGGGTCATCTGTGTTCAGAGGGGATGTCGAAGGGATTCTCGCCCTGAGCATTCGGGCTTAATGGCCGCACTCAGAAACATGGTTCTCCTCGTGAAGAACCGCCTGAAGTACCTTGTCCATCTCTGATCAGCGTGTTCTCGCCACATGTGAGTAACACTCACTGGGTTCCATAAAAGGAAAGACAAAATGTATTTACTTTCCTGTCTGTTGACTGAAGGATGATCGGGAATTTTGATCCATATTGATTTGTTATTCCATGATGCTGAGTGACACCGTAGTGCAGAATTTCTTCAGTTTGCTAGACTCTCACAAAGCAGATAGTTCCCGTCGATGTTAGGTCATGGATGTCCCTCAGCCTACTGTCTTCCTTCTCTGTGCTGCCCAGACCTGACTCTTCTGCGTGTGGCCAGAGACAAGAGGCCACGTTTGATGTGGATGATGATGAAGGCCTGACAGGCATCTCACAGCAGAAATTACTGCAAAAAAAGTCAGGGTGTAAAGGAACTGAGACTCTCAGCTGGTGGGAATATAAACAATCTAGCCCCTTTTGGAAAAGAGAGGAGTCATTTCTTTTTCTTCTTATTATTTTTACTGATATTTTAGAGAGAGAGGAAGGGAGAGAGAGATAGAAACATGGATGTGAGAGAGAGAGACATCGATTGGCTGCCTCCTGCACGCCCCCCACTGGGGATCAAGCCCACAACCCGGGCATGTGCCCTGACCGGGAATCGAACTGGGACCTCTCAGTCCATGGGACGACGCTCAATCCACTGAGCCACACTGGCCGGTCAAGATGAGTCATTCCTTAGAAAGTTAAATATACACCTTTTATATGACCCAGCTATTCTATCCTCAGGTACTTTCCCAAGAGAAATAACAGAATACAAAAACTTGTACACAAATGTGCAGACTGGCTTTATTAGCAAAAGCTCCACAGTGGAGACACGCAGAAGCCCGTCCACAGGTGACTGGGTAAACGGACGGCAGTGGACGCACGCGACAGAATGGTACCCAGCAACAGAGCTGAGCGAACTGCTGATGCATAAAGCAACATGGATGCATCTCAAAACACTTCCGCAGAGGGAAAGAAGCTGAACAAAAAGAGCACTCATTGTGGGATGCCATTTACATAAAAGTCTAGAAAATACAAACTAATTTCTAGTGACAGATAACAGATCAGTGATTGCCTAGGGATGGGAGCGGGAAGGAGGAAGTAGCCAAGAGGGTTTATAAAGGGCACAGAAAACTGTGTGAGGTGGTGCATATATTCATTATATTGATTGTGATGATGGTTTCATGGGTGAAAACCTATGGAAAATTATCAAGTTGTATGTGCAGTTTATTGGATGCCAATTATAGCTCCATGAAGCTGGCTTGAAAAGATCAGGACAAGAGCTTCAAAGGAAGAGGAAGAGATGCAGGACTCTCCCCATGGTGCGGATGGGATGGCTGGCACCCAGAAAGCTTCTTTTTCATCATCACTGCGATAAAAATCCGAATTACACACCATTCTCATGTTAGACGAGAGGCATTCATAACATAACACCCTCTGGAACACTTTGCTCTTTTCTCTAAACCGCCTGTCCCATACTTGCGGGGTCACCGCCTAGAGCAGAACCAAATTCTGCTCTACTTTTACCCTATGCTGGGACTGGTTCTCTTTTGCACCTTCAGAAACTGTTCCCTGCCCTCGCCGCTTGCTTTGCCTCTCTCCTCCTGTGGTCCCAGTGACAGCCCAGTGGCCGGGGTCTGGTGGCAGTGCTGTCGACTGGGATCCTGCAGAAGGAAGAAGACAAGGGAACCAATCATACAGGCTGGCCAAGGACCAGCGGGGCTGAGGCTCTGCTCAGCTGAAGGCCATCAGTGAGCAGGGAGCTGAAACTTGGAAGGGAAACTCTGTCCCCTGAGTTGACACGTAGACAGCGAGGGCCAAGACAGATGTAATGTTCCCTGCCCAGCGCTACATAAAAAGGCCACAGGAGGCTGGCACCTTTGATTTGGCTCCCAGGGCACCAGGAGGCAAGCCAGCAATGCTGGGTTATTTTTAATGTTCAAAGAGCCCAGCAAAAGATTTATGACTACAGATATGGAGTGTGGGAGAGATAAATTGGAGCAGGGCACGCCCAGCTCCAACAGAGGGGTCAGCCTGCCAGCCTGGTCAATAAAGTATTTAAGCCCTGAGTGCTGTGTGGGTTGTCACAGATTAAAATTTGAAACTCTTTTATGGTGTAACAAGGTCTTTAATTATAACTCTGGGCTTTGGATCATTTGCAGGCTGTGCAAAGAGCAAGAGTTATGCCACAGAGACAACAGCCTTTACATCCAGCATCCATGAGAGAAGACACTCACTTCCCAAGTTCAGAATTTTGTCCCAGAACAGACAATAGATTTCTACCCTAAGAACCCTTTCCTGTCTCCATCGCATTTGAAATTATTTCTTTCTTACATGGAATTCACCGAATCTAATGAGCTGGCTGAAGTTTCCTGGTGGTGTAGCTTTCCACCCTCTGTCTTTTGTCACTCAGCACTGCTCAAACAACCTCCCTCTTGCAGACACGGAAGATGCATGGTAATTTCACTTGCAGTGAATTCCAGCTGCTGATTAACGTCTTCGGCTGGTGGTTATTAGATCAACACCCTCTCCTGGAACAAAGGAGTCTTGAGTCTGTAACTAATAGAATTAAGATTAGTGAAATATTTAACTCCCGTCAACAGATTATGCTAAAGCAGTTTTGATTCTTGACAAACACAGGGCATTCATCTAGAGCAAAGTGAACCTTACGCTAAGGGTCCAACCCATGCTTGGGACTGAGCCTCACTGACCCAGAGTCACAGGTCTACACGGATGAGCCCTACCTTATAAAACAGAACTTACAAACAGGCACATATATGTCATGCCTGCACCAGGAAGCCCTAAATGATCACACACTCCCACATGAGCTCATCTGACATCCATATCTTCAATGTATATGATGGTGCCAAAGACAGTATTAATAATGAGGGAGCAGGAACAAATGAAGTCATGGGTGTAATATGGAGAAGAAATGTATACATATTATATATATATAATCTATCTATACTATATGTAGGCCTATATGGATGAAGCATATCTTATAAAATAGAAATGTTCCTAAAATGCTTTAAGTTAATAGAATTGCCGTGCATTTAGCAACTCTTCCTCCTCCCTATTTCCAATGACTGTTTACCATTTCCAAAGAAACTTTAAAAAAATGTTTTTGAAGCTTTCATTGAACCTACATTCTTCAATGTTCCTGCTCATTAGCTAAACAAATACAGCAGTGCATTAAAAGTATTCCCCTTTTAAAGACTGTATAGTCCAGCTGGTGTGGCTCAGTGATGAGCGTCGACCCATGCACCAAGAGGTTGCCAGTTCGATTCCCGGTCAGGACACATGCCCAGGTTGTGAGCCAGATCCCCAGTGGGGGCATGCAGGAGGCAACCAATCAATGTTCTCTCTCATCGATGTTTCTATTTCTTTCTCTCTCTCACTTCTTCTCTCTCTCAAATCAATAAAAGGGGGAAAAATAAAGACTGTATAAAGTAAATCATATTTTCAGGTAAAAAAATATAGTTTATTGAGTATGAATTTTTGAAGATAAAATTATTTTATAACTGACCTTTAAATGTGACAACAGATTGGAAAAAACAAGGCGGGCATCCCTGAGGGTTGATTTCAAAGTGTACAACTGGGGTGAATAGAAGGGTGGGTTCTCCTCTGGAGCACCTGTACCACCTGGCTTCCCTTTAGGGCACTGGTCTTTGGCCAGAACAAATCAGAGGTCCTTTACCTGCCTGAATTGACAACTCAGCTTCCACTGCTGCCGTCCCTGTTTTTCTGACCTTGACATGCAAACTAAGGGCATTGTAGAGAAGTGAAGAGGGTATGCATGGACCTGTCTGGATCATAAAAGGCCACTCGGCCTGGCCTCAGAGTGCTATCCATATTTGAAACAGACCCTGATGCTACTTCAGAAAACCCACCAAAGACCCCCATGTGTTACATTAGAGACCAATCCTCTTGAACAGTCAAATCTTTGCTCTGTCTAAAGGTCCAAGTCAAACCTTAGCTTCGCCATAGAGCTCTTCATGACCCCACATTCCCACATGAGCTCCTCTGACATCGACACCTACACATCACACCACGGTGTGAGGACGCCGTATTAATGGTGAGGGAGCAGGAATAAAAAGATAAAATCAGGGGTCTAACATGAAAAGTAGTGTTTTCATGGGACATTATGTTGTGTGGAGAGAACAGACAAAAATTTAGACATGAAAAGAATAAGAATACATGTTAATGGGCTGTGCAAACCAAAGAAATTACATTGACCAAGGACCACACTCGAGAGACAAGTCGAAAAAGTAAAAACAAGTTGAGTTATGATGCACAGATCTATGAGGCTTGGCTGGAGACAGAAACGGTGAGCTGTTTGAGTGGAAACTACCAAAGACAGTGTGCTGCTGGGGGGATGCAAAGCACTGGTGTGCACAGCACCCAAGTTCTCAAACCTTCTGGGCTCCAGTCATTCCGCATATTCTCTGAGACATCCTAAAGCCAAGGCCATGTGATAACTTACATTGTGGATCATCCTCTCATGTGTCTTAGATGTCCCATTTAGATCGGGTAGGGGATGTTGGTCTTCCTTCTCTAATATCCCTCACTGAGACGAACCAGAGCCCAGTTCACGGACGGTGTTCAAAAAATACTTAAGGCTAGGGTCCCTCGACACTTCCTGAGAGGTAAGTAGGAACACCCTTATGGACTTTAATTTCAGAAATGCATTTATACACATGACCACACGCTACACACACATGCAAAGTCACCTGCACTATAAATAATGCCTTTCTGACAGGCATCCACTGTTTGCATAACTAAGCTGGAGGGTCACCCCAGTCTCAATGCCGAGAACGTTATTTCCAGCACACTTATAATATTCCCAGCATGAGGACACTCTTTTCAGATACAGCAAAGTAGGGTCTCTTAAGAACTGCATCCAGAACGGGCCTTTTGAAGATAGCACAATTGTAATCTCCAAATGAATACATAGATTGAAGATGTAGGAGGAAGGTACTATCGACTCTTATCCTCATGGTTTAGATCACCTAATCCTGAGATAGCCGAATTGAGTGAAAATTATACTGTTATCATGCTAAAAATCTTCCTCTGATGTGAAATATGTTAAGCACCCTCTTACACATTTTTGTAACAAGACTTTATAAAGCCTCCCAAGAACACAGGGCCCACAAATTAGCCTGCTGTTCCCACTCCTGCCACTAGGTAGCAGTACTAATTCCACAGAATTGCAACAGCTTGGGATGATTTCCCTGCTTTGATGTCTCGTTGCCTCAAAGTCTACTTTTACTTGCCCCAATGACTACATTCCTTCCCTCTGTTCCATCTCAATTTCTCTTCCAGTGCAACGCGCTTCTTAACCTACACGCCAGTCCCCAGTCATGTTTCATAAACCAAGAGGATAATTTTCTGAAAACAAAGCCGAGTAACTTGTCAGAAATTATCTCATGTTCTTATTTCTACAAGAGCTTGGGACTCCTGGGAGCCTCTGAATGTTCCCTGAGTGGGCCATCATTATCCAGGGACCTCTCTCCCCATGTTGTGTAGAACGTCTCTTCCTCATCTGCCTGTAACACATCCTCCATGCCTCCCTCCTCGGTCCCTTCCCCGGCTTCATAATGAAGACTCACGGTCTTCTAATTAAGTCCTGGTAATGCTATTGCTTATACCAATTAAGTGCTGGGTAGCCAGCAACAGCCAAGGCCAGCTTTTTGCAGCTGCAGAGTAGAAGACTTCCATGCGGGGAGCAGTTCTCGGGTCTTGCTCTATCCCATCAGACCGGTTGTTGCCTGCCAAGGGGCCACAATCCCTTCCTCTGGCGCCTCAAATGATCTTGAGCACTGCGACTCCCCGCAGACCCACAGTCAATGGAATTCTGTGTGCAGATGCTCTTGGTGAGAACGCAGTTACTCCTCGGGAGGAGTGTGGGCTGGGGCCGGGGCCCACACCACCTTCCTCTGGGTGCAGCTATGCTCATCCTTCAAATACACGGACACTCAGATGTCATTTAAGAGACAGGCCAGAGGAGTAGCCAAAAGGGATCAAGAAAAAAGAGTGAAGAATTGAAAGCAGGCACAGGGCCCAGAACAACTGTCAGCAGTGACACCCAGAACAGGCTCCCAGGGAGAAGGGCACCGCGGCCCTACACGAAGGGCAGGTCGAAGACCAATGGAACCCGCCGGCATTGCGCCCAGGACGTGGAATCTCCACAGGGCTGTCCCTTTCCTTTCCCAACCCCTCACTCCCCATTCAGGAAAGCATTGTGAGAACGCACCTCTATGTTAAATCAACACAGACCCTTAGGACCTCCTAGACGGAGGTGCCATTCAAAGTCTTCTTGACCGAGACGGAGATGTAAAGGGACCGTCACTGGCAAAGTCCACCCAGAGGCTCCCTGTACACCTGGGAAAATTTCCACGGTGAGGGGCAGACCTACACGGCAGTTGACAGCAACCCCAAAAAGCACAAGGGCGCCTCTCCCACCAGCGTCTTCCAGCACCACCCTGAGAACACACACAGCCAGCCTTGGCGTCTCTCCAGAATGATATGTTTTAAACAAGCACACTCAAATCCCCAGAAAAAATACTGACAGGAAGTAACACATCCAAGGTCGCCAACCTGGATTAAGCAGGGCTGGGATCAGAGTCTCCACACCCTGGACTCCACCATAGAGGATTAATTCTGTTGTATTACTTATTCCGAACTCACATCTCTGTGGCCGTGGCCCCTGATCCAAGGATTAGGTTACATGGACTGAAAATGGGATGGGATCCTGCAAAATCCAGGGCAGCATTAGTTGTTGAAAGAGCACAAAGGCAAAACGTGCATTTCTTTCTATGTGCTCCTGCTGTCCCTGAGAGCAGGGTTTCAGAAAAAGCTCCTTCTCTCTGTACGGTGAGAAACTCTGCAAAGCATACAGATGGGTGCTGGATCACATCTAGTACTGAGGAGAACCCTGGCCTTTTGGTTTCTCTCTCTCCAATTAGCCACTTTCTGTTTTGTTTTTTAAGGAATGAGCTCAGGAAAACTCTATTTCACTTTTAATGATTTTACAGACCTAAAGACCTAAGGCTTTTGATAAAGGAATACAAGCAAGTTCAGGGCCATGTATGCAAATAGAGAAGATTATCTATCGACTTGCTTTACTGTGTTTTAAGAAACTTCCTGGTTGGTCACCTACTCCATCTCCCTTCTCTCCTGAACGCACGGGTAGATTACATTTCCCAGCATCCCTAGAATTAACTGTAAGTGACTGGGCTCTTACTTGCAAATAGAATAGAGACAATTACAAGGCATGAAGGAGGGAGAAGGCACACGATGGAAAGCAAGGCTGAGTAACAGTATGACTGTGTGGAACAGACCATCAACCTCCATACTGCAGTACACCACTGATTAGACCACTAGTATCAACTGCCTTGAGAATTTGAAAGCAAGATCTAGAAAGAGAGCTTGTAAACTAGCAATGAGAATAGAAGTAGAGTCACAGAAAGCCACTGATTTGCATTAATAGTGCAACCCCAGTAATGTGGGAGAGGTGACAGAGAGACCTACCACTCAAGTGTCATGATTCCTCAGAGGATTATGGTTCTAGCTTTCCCTTGATGTAGTGAGAGCTCCTTCTCTGTTCCCATGAGGTTCAGGCAAATGGTAGTGATTCAAATCTTCTTACAATAAACCTCAATTAATCTGAGTTAACCTGAGTGAGCCTCCGCCTCCTACAATCAAGGGACCCTCTGGCTAAGGCAAATAAGCCAATAGCCTTCTGCTGCTGTGTCTGCTCCCCCATCGACCACAGGGCCACACACTTGGCCTTGGCTGGCTTCCACTGTGTGACCAGTGTCTGCAGTGATTGACAGTTCCTCAGGAGCAGATATATCTGCCCCAATACTTTGAAAAAAATGTCCTAACGTTGTTAGCACAGTATTGGGCTCTCCGCTTACACAGAATTGCATTGTTGTTTTCAGGGTTTATGGTCCCCAGGGTTAATTATTGCAATCCCTCTTTTAAAGAAAGAAGTGTATTATGCTTAGCTATATGTACCCAAAAGATTTGCTTCCATGTGTGCAGATTTGGATACTTACAATATTATTAATAATAACGGCACAAATGAGCCTTGAAAAAATACCATTGAACTTAAAGAGATTTAATAATCTTTAGAATCCCTGTGCATTCTGGATTTTAATACATCTAAGAGTTAGGCTTGGAACTAGACACACCATGTAGCAAATCATCTAGTACTTATTTTTCATAACAGATTTTATAAGCAAGTGATTAGATGGCCCTCAGGCCAAAGCAGTCACCACCCTTTTTCTGTAATCAGAGCTTTATTGGAATACAATCACACCCATTTATATATTATTGTCCGTGGCTGTTTTACGGAAGAGTTGAGAAGTTGTGGCAGAAACTGGTCCACAAAGCTGAAACTATTAATTGTCAGGCCCTTTACAGAAGAGTAAAATTGTCAACTCCTGGATTAGAGAAAATATTACATTAACTATTTTCCCCATCCTCATAAAATGGCCTGTCACTGTGCCCTCTCCTTTCATTCCTGTTATTTCTACTGTGGCCCAGATGCTCAGTCCTGCTCCTCTGGCCGATGGCAGTCGCCCTCAACACGCCTCCTATCGTCCACACCTCACCTTCCTGCCTGAGCCACTGCCCATGGCCACTTGCTCCATATGACTCCAAACAGCTAAGCCACTCTCAATGGCATCAATCCAAGCTTCAAGATGGCATGATCCCCACTTTTAACTTGAAGAGTTCACGAGGAAAAGAAAGAACCCTGCCCAGCTGGTGTGGCTCAGTGGCTGAGCGTCGACTCATTCACCAAGAGATCGCCGGTTCAATTCCCGGTCAGGGCACATGCCCAGGTTGTGGGCCTGAACCCCAGTCGGGGGGGCATGCAGGAGGCGGGCAATCGATGTTCTCTCTCATTAATGTTTCTATCTCTCCCTTTCCCTTTCTCTCTCTCTCTCTCTCTCTCTCTCTCTCTCAAAAAAAGTGAAGAACCCTTCCCCAAGGAAGATTACAAAATGAAAGGCGAGTGGCATGTTGAGTTAAGCATTTTCCCTGGAAGCCCAAAGAGAAAGGATGGGAGTGGAAAGGAGAAAACGAATGCCTCCTGACATGTATGCTTCCTCTACACGTAATCTTTCCTTTAAAGCACAGGCAGACCTTCAATGTCCTTTATTTGGGCATGGGGGCGGAAGAAAACGATACAACTGTCTTAAGGTGGCGGTGCTCTCCAACACACGCTTTATTTACCACCTCTGTAGCAACTTCCAAGACAAAAAGGACTCGATGTCGCCTCCGACAAGGTTATTAACGCTTGCTCAAGGTTACTGGCCCACAGTCTCGTGGTGATGACCTCCGTGAAGGAGGACGCCATCCGGCTCCTGGCCAGAGGAGCGTCCTGAAGGTGTTCTCGCCATGGGGCTGCACAGCTCTTTCTCCATGGCTGCCCTTTCCCAATCTGACTGCTCTTTGTAATCGCTCGCAAAGAGATGCTTTCTCTAGTAAAATACGATAGCATTAGCTCAAATCCACGTCAATATAATTAGGTTTCAGTCTGTCTGTCGTATCATAGATAATGGCTGAGTGGGTTTTCATTACATTTGGAGGCTATGTGTCATACGCTAAAATTAATTTGAGGGACTGGGGAGGGGGGGTGTCAGTGCAAAAATGAAAGGCGGGTATCCCCCAGAGCAGCTGTGCTGAGGTACAGTGGGGGGTCTGGAAGTTTCTTGGTCAGAAGAGGCAGGCTTTTCAGTGGGGTTGCTTCTCCCACCGGCAGCTCCATGAAGGAGTGCCCTGGGTGCGGATCTGAAGATATTTATTCAAAGGCAAGTAATAATTGTAGCGATCCTGCCAAGGCTAGTGAGTCCTCAATGGTTTAAAGAAGGTACACTGTATCAATAGCTAAGTACACAGACCTATCATGATCATTACCCGTTTCACTTCCGAGTTTTCAATCTGGTGGTTTGTAACCCACTGACTTTTTGTCAAGGATGTTAAAAAGCAGCTCAATGGTAATTGTGTTTTCTCTGATATAGGATAGGCAATGGTCCCAAAATGTTTTAGGAATAAAGTAGATGGATTGGTCTTTCTTGGTCACTTAACCAGCAAATGAAATGAAAACACACACACACACACACAGAAACAAAGGTTATATGAAATTAGGAAATCTAGGCTGACTCCCAGCTTGCTACAAATCAGCTTCAGTTAACCCTTCTCATCTTCAGTTTCATCATCTATAAACTGACCTGAAAACAACCCCTTCATGTCTCAGCCAAGGCTCTTGGGTCACAGAGAATAGAAACCCTTCAGAGCTGTCTGAGGAAGACATGAACTTAAGGGCAGGAAGGTAGGGCTGGGGCCGCTGTGAGGCCTGAACCAGGCGGCAGGAGGACTGAGAGACACAGCTATGGGAGGACCTGGGATTAAACTCCACCTAGTGACTCTAGTTCTGTGTCCCTGAAGGTCTCTGCTGTCTCCACTTAGGAACTTCATCTTCAGGCTAATAACAAAACAGTCTGTAACTGTGCATGACAATACCCAGAAAAACACAGAAACAACTTTTCTTCCAGCTTTCTCCTAAGAGAGAGAATACTTTGCCTAAATCCCTTCTCCATCTGTGACTTTCTAAATTAGAACAGGTGCTCATGCATGGATAGTTCCATGTGATCAGAAACTGATGAATGGTAAACACTGACTGGCTTGTACCTGTACTTCTAGACCAATCTAGGGGTACAGGGTGTGGAAATGAAAGACATGGAACCCCCCACAATGCCCATTACACTCACGGGGTGATGAGAAACCACCCAGGATCCTCATCCATCTGGCTCCTCTTAGAACGTGACACAGGCCCGGCTGGTGTGGCTCAGTGGTTGAGCATCGACCCATGCACCAAGAGGTCGCCAGTTCGATTCCCAGTCAGGGCACATGCCCAGGTTGTGGGCTCAATCACTAGTGGGGAGCATGCAGGAGGCGGCCAATTGATGTTCTCTCTCATCGATGTTTCTATCTCTCTCTCCCTGTCCCTTCCTCTCTCTCTAAAGTCAATAAAGAAAAAAAAAAATTAAAAAAAAAAAAAAAAAAGAACTGTGACCCAGAACATGCCATTTGTTTAGCAAACACGGGAGCTCTCTTTCAGAAAGAATCCTTTCCCACCAATTATATGTCAGGAATTCCTTTAGCATGAAGAAGTGCTGTCCATCTACTCTCAGAAAACAGGGCTGGACATCTACATTTAAAATGTGTGCACGCAAGTCACAAACGACGCACGTAATTCAGGAGTTCAGATCTGCTGCGACATAGGAGAGAGAACATGGAATAATAAAGTGGTACCTCCGGGGCTAGTCCAATCACAGGTGACTCAGCAGTGCACAAGCCCCCAGTAGTGATGCTGTCTAAGCGATGCCCCCACATCCCCAACACTACTCGGGCTGTGACCAGCGATCCCCCCTATTTGGCTCATGTGTCCCTTTCTCCTAACAGTCATCCATGTGCAGTGAACAATGATTCTGACAGTGACTTCAGAATCCCTTGTAACGAGCTTTCCCAACAAGCTTGGGAATCTTTCCCGTGACATCAACATGAGGCAACACCTCAAGGGCAAGTTAAAGGGGTGACGGGGAGGGGTCAGGCCCACTCGGTCACGACCTGAGGGAAGTGACGGCCAACCAGACTAATGACACAATCTTCCCGAACACCAGGCCTGACCATGTGCACTCCTGGAAAGACTGGCCATGTTTGGTCCTGACAGGCAGACCAGCAGCTTGGCCTGCTCTGGACGCCAATGGACGCTGCCCATGTGCCATCCAAACCGCCAGCTGCACAGCAAAGGGCACGTTTGGGGATCAACGCTCCCAGAGCAACTTTCCTTTCTCCAAGTTTTTCAAGATGACCAGTGTCTAGACCACACAATAACTCAGTAAAGCAGAGAGTTATTCTCCACGTGGGTTCGGTAATAGATACCATCTTTGGGACTTGGTCTTTATACATCAGTAAACTGCCAAAGCCCCAAGTGTTTCCTGGGCCTCTCAGGCAAGTCATAAATGCCATCTCCACTCTGTTTCTTCATCAATCAGCCCTGCCCACATCTGGAGCCCAGTGAAGTGGGGCCTCTGTGCAAGAGCTGAGAGGGGGAGGGGCTGCCCTGTGCCCGTGACCAGCGCCCAGCAATGTCATGGTTCATCAGCACCAAAGGCAGGACTTGGGCTCACATCCACAGACAGCAAGAGCCATCCGCAAAGTCACAAAGAGGCTCCCGTCTGTGCTGCCACCACAAAGGACACTGACCGGATGGTGCCTGGGAATGTCCTTGTCGGGGCATCCCAACAGCAGACGGAAGCCTTTCAACCCAGGAGTCAGGCCAAACTTGGGCAAGCTTCTAACGTTTCATCTGTAAAATAGAGTTAATAGCATCCCCCTGATCGCACTGTGTGAGGAAAACCGAGTTGGAAGACACACTGGAAATTCATCATTCGATGCCTGACACCCGGTAAACATTCAGAGAAGCAGTGATACTTACGATTTTGACAAATACTAATGCCTCAAGTGTTCCTCCTTGAAAACACAGGCCCATGACAATTCACCCAGAGCTGGGGAGTTAAATGGATTTGTATCAACTAAGCGATAAGAGATAATAAACGGATCCTTGAAAGGAGGCTTGGGGTGGATGACCCCTGTCTTCAAATATTCCATGTCATCTGAAAACGGGGGTGACCTTTGACAGCTCTGTGAATGAATGTTATGTGACATCTCCTACAGCCGCTCTCCACCCAAGTTTAGCATCCATGACGATACACCCGCGCTTCAATGTGCAGGAAGTTTCCAGGGTGGGTTTTACGTAAGTGAAATAATGGGGAGTGGGGTGGGGCATGGGGCAGAGCAGAACAAATGCACATCCCCCTGGAGCTGAGCAAGCGAGGCATCCAGAGGAGAGGTGCCAAGTGGGAGGGGGAATGTGGGAGAGAAGTAGACATCTTCATATCAAATATTTTATCTGAATTCAGGTCACTCTGCTCACCAGGGTCATGATGTATCTTTGGGCAATGTGTCACTCAGGACCTCTCATCAAGCTTTTCCTAGCCACATAGTTCCCCAAATTCAGGCCCAAGGGAGCAAGCAGTGCAGAGAGAGACGTGTGATAAACTAAGGCAGGGAGGGCGTGGTTGCTGTGCAGTTTGCAGGCTGTGCACTGCATCGTCCCAGGAGGACCTTGTTCATCAGAGCCCCTGTGAACAGCCTCCCACTGAATTGGATCTGGAAGGATGCACACTATTACAGGCAGAGGCCCTGTAAACTGTCGGTGATACTGCAAGTCACTTCGGCCAATGTGGTGCCTGCCACTAATAACCACATCTGGACAACCAGTACCACAAGCTCCCGGGCTACCATGTGTGTGACTTTGAACCTCAGTAAATACTCCTTAAGACCTAGCCATCGGAGGGGATGGCCTTCAGCCTCTCAAGACAGTTCTCTTCTAACCATGCCCGTAAGCCTTTCTCATGTAGTCATAGTTATGTATTTGTCTGGTTCGACATAGACTAAAACCACAGGCCCATCGAGAGAGACCAACTGCAATGAACCAGAGAAGCTGTCTGTCTTTTTTAACTCCAGCAATCTAAGTACATTCTATTAGCTGAAGCCACCAAAGGCCATCGTAAGGATAGAATGTCTCGATCCTCATTGGATAATGGATGTCACAGGGGGTAAAGATGATTCAACTTTTTGAGGGACTTAATGTTGGGAATGATCAATGAAAAACCATGATACAGGGGGAAAAAAATCATTACACAGGGAAAGGATAATATACATTCTTTCTGAATCGAGATCAAGAATGATTGTTAGAATGTAATCAGTATATGTTGTTGTTGAGGCTATCACTTAAAAACAACAGGAATCCACCATCAGATAACACCAAAGGTACATCCAGAGGAAATTGAAATTGATTCTGTTCTAACTTACACTAGGATCGACTGATTTCATTTATGTAGGATCCTATTGCTTTGACGCATGGCTAAATGGGATACAAAGTAACTATTTTAATAAAATCTAATTCTGCAGGGGAAGAAAGAGACCATCATCATACCAGATTTATGCCTCAGTTAGTGGGAGAATAAGTCTGACAGAGCCATTATATGTTATTCTATATACATAGCTGTTTTTATTGAAGTTACTTCAAGATGTTTTCCCACCACAGCAATGGAAAAATTTTTTTAAAAAATTAAAAATAGGGAATTGCTGCTATAAAACATATACATCGCAGAGGACTCATATTCTGCATTTTTCTTAAACCACTTACCATAAAACCTTCATTTTTTATGGCCAGCTTGGTACTGATTTCATGATTTGTAGCCAGAAACAACTGATTTCACAGCATCAGTCAGTTATACATCTTAAGAACCTAAATTCTGAATCCGAAAGCAGTGCCCAGAGACACAAATGAGATTTCTCTCCACATGGGACTTGTGTTTGCAGCTTAGATGAAAAAGAATGACGTTGAGAAACCAGCCACTGTGTCCTCCTTTTCCACTGTTTAGGAAAAAGTTTAATTTTTTTTTTCCAATTGTAAGCCACGACTGCGGGAGCACTGGGAGTGTACCTGCTCAGGGACTGTCACGGGGACAGGACACACATTCGCGAGCCGGAGGGCAGCCCTGACCTCTCTCGAGGAAGCCGTCATACATTCTATGGTGCTGTGCCCCTCAAGAAAGGTGCTGATGCACTCGAATAGGGTCCATGTGTTAGTGACTGGGAAGGGGAAGTGTGTTGGGATTCTGAATCAGGAAGATGGTTGAATTAACGTAGGCTATTCACTCTGCATTAGAGTGGAGGTTAGGAGGTGAGGGTGATCTTTCTATCTTCACAGGGCTCACTTAAAAGAGCTTTGCCACGGAGAAGGATTGACTGAATGATGAGGGTCTGATGGTTTAGGGACTCTGAGGTGCATTTGCAAACAAATGTTGTGGACTGAACTGGGCAAGGCCAGCCATGAGTACAGGGTAGAGAGAGAGAGACCATGAGTATGCAGATATCATTCCAGACTCTCAGACTGAAGTGGAGAGAGTCTCGCCCCAGGCCAGAGGACATGATGGAGAACATTAATTAGGGAAGAGAGCTGAACAAGTGTGGGCACACATGCAGGCCACGTGTTTGGTATAAATTAACAGGTGATGAAGTGGGTGGTGTCTCTGAGGGGCAGAGGGGCAGCCAGGAGTTCAGACTGTCCTGTCCTCTGAATTCTTTATGATTTGAGCAAGGGCCCTGAACTCTAGGGACACAAGAGCACAAGACAATGGAAGTTTCATAGCAAGAGGATGAGGACAAGTCACGGGATGTGAGAAGGTAATGCTAGCACACAGGCTCGAGGGCTGGGCTCCCCAGAGGCCCTCGTAGAGCATGGGGTCCCTATGGTTGAATAGGACTCAGCACTAGCAGATTTCATTGCACTCGGTTCCTTTGCATCAACTCTCTCACCCAGCAATGCCAACACCCTGGTGTGATAACTATGATTACCGTGAGTCTGGAAAATCACAACACTGGGAACGCCGGGATGTCTCTAAGATTATCAGTCACATCCGAATCCACAGGGATGGGCATCGATTCAAAGCCCTAAACACTTGGAAGGGGGTCAAATTTTCCAAACCAGATGTGGGCCCAACTCATTCTGTGGGAAGCAGAGATGCTTTCAGGAGCTATTCTAAGTAGCATCACTTCCCCTTTCCAACAGACAGCCTGAACCGTTATTGATTTATTCTGAACTTTCTGTAACACGGCTGTTCAAGAAGACTGTACCGGGAGAAAAGTAAGTAAAAAATGGGGAGAAAGTCGCCTCACCAACAGTCGTCTCTCCTTCCCTCTTCTCTCTTGGCTTTCTGATGTTTTCCTCTATCCCCTGCCTTGATTAACTGCTCTTTTCCCCCAAAAAACAAAGAGACAAAATCCAGAAATAAACACCACCCAGAGAAAACCTAAGTTATATCCTGAGAAGCACCAACTTCAAACCAGCCTGTCTGATCTTTCCAGTACACTAGACAGATGGTAGAATTTACAGACTCAATGGATAGATAGTAAGATGGCCAAGATGGGCATCTGAATTCTGGATTTGGAAAAACAGAAATTAGAAATAGCTGTATGAGTATGATAAGTTATTGAAGTTTTCCTGAATACAGCTCCAATCCAAGCCAGGCTATTTTATTCCCAAAGCATTGGGCGGACTCAGTCTGGAATCACCAAAGAAAAAACCTCATTCTCTTTTTTTCAAATATCAACACCTTTTTACTAAACAAACACCATAACAACTAAACAACAACAAACACCCGTATGTGTGTGTGTGTGAGTAATGTGTGTGTGTGCGTGCGTGTGTGTATATATATACACACGCACGCACACACACACACACACATTCAGTGGTCATGTGATATGATTTGCGATCACGGCCATAGAGATTTAGGCATAAAGTTGTCACTGCCTGATAGAGAATGTGTCATAGATACTAAGAGATGGCATACATCGTCTCTTCACCTTTTTTGCATGGCCTAAATCGAGCCAGTTTCCTAGGGTTTACCCTCCAGCTAAATAATTTACTCACTGTGACAGAGTGAAGCAGGGGAAAAAACTTAGGCCTGGGTTTTCGGAAACCCAAGCTCCAGTTCTATCTCTGCAGCTGGCTAGTCACTGCATCCCCAGGGGGTTTCAGGTTGCTTCATCCTGACTTTTAGGATCTGAGTCTCTCAGAAGATCTGAGTCATAACCTTGTCTCTTCACTTAGAAATAACATTTGCAAATATAATAAGATAAACAACAAATTTAATATCTAAATAATAAATAAGGAAGCTAGGCTTGGTATGGGGCAATATAAGTGACCGATGAATGATAAAGATATAATATGAAATCAAACAGACTAAGGTCACTATAAATTGGAATCATTGTTAAGGAGAGATTTGGTTTGCATATAAATATAATTTGGGATACTGGAAGGCAGAGGTAAAATTTTTTTAAAAAAATTCAGGTCAAGATAATAAGATGATTTTGGGAATTACTTGTGGCTGATTTTGGGGGGTAAGGGTGGGGGCTGGCTTTTGTCATCAATGTTTTCTTCCTGCCTCCTATCTCACCATATATTGTCCAAGCGGCAAATGTGCCTAGTGTTTGATTTAGGCAAAGGAGAGTGCTGCTGGTTTGCTCTCCATGGTCCTGAAGTGCCGGAGGTAGACTAGGTGGCAATGGTGGGAATTGCAAAGCCTTCCAGGAGTCTGAGCACTTTCTCAAAAGCACTGCTTTTATCATAAGGCGATCTGGATAAAAAGTCTACCTCCTTCAATTTAAAGCCATACAACTGGAGGTGATTAAACCTGCATGATTAAATTCCAGAAATTAAAAACCTATAAAAAGCAGTCTAGCAAAAGGATCTATCATGCACACAGTTTAAGAGCATGAATCTGAATGTTTTTAGCTGTCCAATATCACTCCACTCCCTTCTCCTTTCTTCCTTCCTCCTCCTCCCTTTCCTCCTCCTCTCCCTCCCCTATTATTATTATTATTATTATTATTATTATTATTCTCCTCCTCCTCCTTCTCCTCCTTCTCCTGTAGCTCAGGATGTTTATAAGATATCTAATACAAGGAAAATCAAAACAGAGTAGTGCAGTGTCTCATCCATTTCACCCCTTCTTTCATGAAATGTTTAATAATTCAGGGGAAGAGGTACAGATGGAAGAAAGGAAGCTGAATGCCAGGAAACTAACCTAGTGGGGATGAGTGGCATATGAAAGAAGAGGTTCATTCTCAGCCTGCACTTTCTAACAGTCACTGAACTGGTAGTCATCTTTCACTCACCCAGTCCTGGGATACAGTAACCCCATGAGGGTGAGCAGAACTGTATGCCCCAATTTTGGGGGAGAATTTTGAGAAATTGCTTTCCAGTTTCCAAGCTGGCCTGAGATCACCATCCCAGGACCACTATGCAACCCTTTAGAGCAGGAAAAAAAGATTGGAGCCCTGGGACAAACAGCCAAGAGTCTACCAGTTCTTCTTACAATGATGGGGGATTGTGCATGGTAAGCCAAATGCTCTGGTGGGCCATCTAAGTTCAAGCCATCCCTGAAGGTAACAAAGGCCTGAAAAATAAAGTCAGTAAGGAAGAAGACCCAATAGAGGGAAGAGCAAGGGGGAGAAACTTGTTGGTGTCTTACAGTAGTAATTGGCCTTACTCTATAATTTCTTCTAATCATAAAACAATAGAGCATCATCCAGTTGATGTCCCCTCAGATTTGATGAAATACAGCTTAACTCTATTTTTTAAGATATCAAGGACTTTTTTACACTGGAGAAAGCATCAGATTTTTCCCTATGGGGCCTACAGGTACCAGTCCAGTTGAAGAGGTGGAAGTGGGGAGTTCCAAGTAATTTTTCCTGAAACAGTGTCTGTCTTGCAAGCTCACAATTAACTTAGATTTTCATTTGTGGATCTTTGTGGGGAGACTGATGCAGACAGCAGACTTATCCAGAAAATGTATCAGCATAGCAGAGCTGCAAATTGTTACTGAGGTCATTTTTTTTTTTTTTTTTTTTTTTTTTTGAGGAGTTGAGGCATCCAGGGGCCTTTGTCTCCCTAAGTACTCCTTCTGTGAAGGGTGGTAAGGGGGAAGGCAATGCTGCCTAGTCTAATAAACTTCCCAAAGGAAGGCTCAACCTCATCATTGAAATGGTCATGATATAAAATTGCATTAAAAGGGGGAGATATATTTATTTTTATTTTGCTCTACTTTTAATAAAATGGGCAGAGGTTTTATTAAAAAAAGTGCTTACAAAAACACAGGCATTCAGAACACAGTTCAAACTCCCTAGGCAGGCACCGAGGGCCTTCCAGGATGTGCCCTGTATCCAAGTGATCAACCTTTCTTTGATCTCCTTTCAGGACCGAAGATAACATTCTAAGAGAACTTTTTTTAATGCTAGTCTCTTTAACAGGGATGTTCATTTCTTCATAATTACATGTATCTCAATTATGTCCACCTTTTCAAGTCCATTTTTTCTGCCGCCTTCTCAATGACAAAACCCTTTGATCCTCCAAGACGGCCACAATCTCTGCCACCTACGCAAATCCATAGAGAAAGAACATACTTTTCTAACTCTCTTACAGCATTTATCTCCCTTGTGTTGCAGTCACACATGTACCTGCTCTCTCCCGTACTAAACTGCAATAACCTGAGACAAAGGATCTTTTTTTTTTAATTCTTGTAGGGAAGACATCTCAACTTAGGTCAAACTTGGTGGGATTCAGTCATGCCAGGGCATCTTTGACAGAGTGTGAAGAAAGGTCTTACAGCCGTCTCTTTGCAAAAGAAACAGGAGAGAGATTCCTCAGCAAGAACCCATTCTGAGGGGAGAATTTTAGGCAGAGCACTGACTGGGTCCCAGTTAGAAAGACGTAGGGCTTGAAAGAGCAGCAATTTGTACACGGAGTGACTTTTCAGACCCAGGAACTTGGTGCACAATTATATGGGCCTGGGGGGCTTCTACAAAAACGGAAAGATGCTGCTGCTAGCAAACCCATAAGGTCCTGATATTTAGATACACATATGAAAAACTTATATGAAGAGTTCCCCATTCTTCCTACTTTTATTTTTTAATATATATTTTATTGATTTTAGAGAGAGAGAGACGAAGGGAGAGGGAGAGAGAGATAGAAACATCGATTGACTGCCTCCTGCACACCCTCTGGTGGGCATCAAGCTGCAACCTGGGCACGTGCCCTGACCAGGAATCAAACCAGTGACCTCTAGGTGCATGGGACAACGCTCAACCACTGAGCCACACCGGCCGCGTCATCCTTCCCACTTTTGATGAGAGAGTGCTCAGCTGGTCTTCAGCACACACAAGAAGCCCGAGAGATGCAACAAACATGGTAGAGACCACTAGTAGGTGTGACAGCAGGGCTCGGAACCCTGGGAGGGAAAAATGGTAGGGGCCATGTGAAAGCTGATGACTCTTTTATGATTTGTAAGCCTAGGTGGTAGTCTTGAATGTGTCAAAAATATTTGCTATGATTTCAAGGGGCTGGGGAGGCAGGAACATTGTGAATGTTTGTCCCAGGTATGAGGCACAGACTGATGCCTTGGTATCTTGATGATAGATTAGAGGACAGAGTTCAACTTTTACAAATATTTTCACAAGAAGGACTGCAGCATGTACCTTCAACATTACTGCAAAGGCAAGGTATTAAATCAGTGCAGTTTTGGAGGCTGTTTTTTGTATGTTGGTTGTTGGTTTTTTTTTTTTAATTTTTATTTTACTTTAACTTAATGTACTGTGAGGCAAGGAATCAACATACATCTGCTATACCATAAAAATATAAACAGATGATCTAGAACACAGAGTAATTAAAAGTAAAGCTGCCTTGAGAAAACTATCCTGATGTGACTAAATGGAGAGAACATGGAGGGATTAAAAAAACAACAAGAACCCAGCACTGTTAAGAAATTGGAGAGCTAGATTATGATAGACAATGAAAAGACTGAGGCTTTGTCATAAACTTAATCTTAAGTATTATGGTTACAGATAGATATTAAGCAAACCTTCTAAATTGAAGCATTACGAACACAGAATGAGGGAAGGTGAAGAAAGAATAGAGGTTGACTCTTCCGTGTAATAGGTATTATCAAGAACATAGGTGGCTGAATGTGATGGTGACTAGTTTTGACTCAGACTGGTATCTCAAAGTTCACATTAGGTGGTATATATTTAAAACAAAAGTAACATGAAATAGAAATTGTGATCCTTGCTTAGCTAACTCACGGGGCTTCAAGGAGGTAGACTGAAATGAGAAAATATAAATAAAATCTTCTTAAAAATCACTAAATACTATAGGAATATTTTATGTCCTCATTAATTGTATCTAGCAGCGCCTCAAATACAGTGGGCTCTCAATAATTGGGTTGAATTAAATAGCTGGAGCTAAATCCTTTCTTACTGTGCAGGATCCCGGGGATATAGTGGGATACCGAACAAAGTTCATTGCCTAGAATTATTGCACTCAAATATGGCATTGCAGGGGGTATGTGCTCAAATTACACCGTAGCAGATGTCTCAGGTTGCTTTGTAAGTTGGTCCAGGCTCAATCTTGGATGTATTTTTTTAGCTCCTGAAAATGGATTTCTCTATCTCCACTATGTATTAATCATCATCTACCCAAGTTACAAAAGTACAGTGTATATAGGTGATCATACTTTTGGTTGTGGATCCTTAGCATATGATTCTACATAATATTAAACTGAGGTTTTAATGTGTGTAATTGCCCATTACTAAATGAAGCAATTAAATAGTTCCCCTACTAAGTATTATCCTATACCTCAGATGATTCCAAGCATTAAAGAAATTGTAGTATTAATTCAATGCCACTAAATACTCTTAAATATATTTTCACCTTGTCAAATGGAGAGAAAGTTGAGTGCATAAGAAAGCTCTATTTATTGAGTCCTTACTATGTGCCTGGCTCTGGATCAAGGGCTATTTGTGTACTGTCTTTTAGTCATTGCAGGAACCCTATGAGTAAATACTATGACTCTCTTCATTTTACAGTCTGGAGAACTGAGCCTAAGAGAGGGTAAGGAATACACTCAGGGTCACAGAACTAATCATATCAGTTCACTTCTAAACTCTTCTTGATTACAGAGCTCTTTTCCTCAACTACTTTGTTGTACTACCTATCTATCCATCTTTAACACCTTGGTTCAGAACAGATGTGCGCCCCAGGGCAACCACTTTAAATACAGATTGTCTGGGCTTTTTGTTAATCCCCAAATTGCTGTCAATTAACACAAGATGATGTCCTGAAGGCCTGGCCCATTTCCCTCCAGGTTCTGTAAGAGATTTCACACTTAAAAAAAAAAAATTTTGATATATTATCTCACCTTGTTGATTGAGCTCCCTTAGGGGCACAGGGAGAGACAGGTAAACTTTTTCTTTTCTTCTCTCCCTTTGAAGCCCAAAGTAGCTCACCTCTGGTGGGCAGAGCCAGACTGATGGGTAGGTGACAGAGAGGGTTTTCCAGTCATGGAGGGACACTGAGAAGTACTCAATGTCTCAACCTCCCACCCTTCCAACTCCAACCCTAAATTAGAAAAATTAAATAACTTCCAACTGATTGGAAACAATCTCTTCTGAATGGAAGTCATTACAGGGTACATGTAAACACGGTGAGAAAATAAGTCATAATGGATTACTGACCCCTTAAATGGCCTCATTAATAAATGAGATCCTTTTGCAATAGTTACTGAAAGAAGCATTAGAGCTTGTTCAGAAGCTTTCCAGTTGTGTCTGTGGTGTGCTGTGCTCCGCAGAGGGGACTCGGGTGTGCAGAATGTCAAGTGGGCCAGCTCCTGCCATGTCCCCAAGTTCAACCACAGCAGCTCTCCTCTGCTCATAGCTTAGGTCTGTATTTCATTTTGGGGGAAACAAATGAATACAATAAAAAGTGCTCTACATTTTTTTTTTTAAAGAATGAAAATCACAAGTCTAGTGGAGTGAATGTGAAGTCTGTATTCAACAAGGTCTAGGGCAGTGCCTAATATAATAAAAACCATTCTCTCTTCCTCGGAACAGGTCTGGATTTGGGAAGCAAGGAAGTAACATTTTTTTTTTTTTAAGAGTTATTTTTTTTTTCTTTATTGATTTTAGAGAGAGAGGACAGGAGAGGGAGAGAGAGATAGAAACATCCATGAGAGAGAACATAGACTGGCTGCCTCCTGCATGCCCCCCACTGGGGATTGGGCCCACAACCTGGGCATGGGTCCTGACTGGGAATCGAACCAGCAACCTCTTGGTGTATGCTCAACCATTGAGCCACACCGGCCGGACAGAAGTAACATTTCTTGAAACCTACTAGGGCCGTGGTCCTGGGCCAGGTCTTTCATTTTTAGTGCTTCATTTAGTCCCCTGTAAGCAGATATTAGGCCCATTTTGCAGATGACAAAAAAGCTCAGGGAGATTAACTAACTTACACAGAGTTACAAAGCTGATGAGTGAAAAAGCTAGGACTCAAGTATGGTATCCCCGGTCCCCAAGGGACCTCATGGTCATCCAGAGGATACAGATGAAGTTGTGGATTTGGAGACCAACATAATAGTGGGCACCTGGAGGCAGAAACCCAAGCTTTGTGTTTTGGCAATGGGTATGATAACCAGCCCTGTGGTTTTTGCTTACAAAATCACATAGAAATTGTTTATTTGGGTCATTATCATTTTGTGGGGCTCCTAAAAAGTGAGAACAGCTCAGACTAAACTAGGCCTCCCAGAAAAGTGTCTTCGATGATGTCTGTAAACGTATTTATTAGTATTAATATTAGTATTAGTATTTTCTTTATTATTTAAGCTGCTCTGACACAAAGAATGTGTTCAAAAAAGCAATGCAGAGGATAGCTTTAGTTTGACATTAGAAATGGAAAACTCTGTAGTTATTTAAACAACAGTCTCTATGTACTGATGAGGAGATATATCCAGGATGCATTGTTTAAAACACTGTAAAATAAAATATATATTTATTTACACATGTTTATTCTTGCATGGAAAAAATTCTACCGAAAAAGACACCAAGCAGCCAAAAGCAGTTCTCTTTGGAGATCAGGTAACTGGGGATACTCATTTTCTAAAATGAATTTTCCTGTAACGTTTTAATTTGATATAATATGTATCCCAATATTTTTGCAGTCAGTAAAACAATAAAGACATACATACTAAATGTCTACACTTGCAGGCTGATTTTTCAGTGATTTCCCTCCCATGTGCAGCTTCACCCAGGTCGTTAGCTGAGGCTACTGTGATTTAAATAATTTGCAGGTCCATCCACCCGAGCATCAGAACATGTCTCTCTGTGCAACCACGGGTGTGACCTATTTTGATGGTGTGCTACAAACAATTTGACACTGTCGCTGTGTTTATTGCTGGGTGGGCTCTGACAAACAGGTACCTATGAGAATGAGATCTAAGTATTGGCTAGATGGAGGATTCCAAAAAAAATTGTGGGCCAAATAAAAATAGCCCGGAAGGCTAGTTTTCAGTTAAACAGTTACCGTTTCTGAATGATATTTTCATTCACCGTGAAGATGTTGTTGGCGTTTTGTGATGCTGCCTCGGGCTTCCTGACTCCTGGCTATGATGTTTGTCATTTCCTTTAAAAGTCCCTTCAGCCAAGACAGTGAGGTTTTGTGAGTGTTCTTTAGTTGAAGCCCCATTCAAGGGGCGGGCAGTCTGTTGCGTCAATCAGGAATCTAACCACCCAGAGGCCACAGGCACTCCCAACAGAAAGCCATACACCAGAAGTAGCTGCTGCCAAGGGTTTCTCCTAGCCACATTCCAGTCCACATCAGGGCTTTACAAAATAAATATTAGGAGTGGGTCTTCAGTGATGAAACTGCTGCATGTTAGTTAACATGAAAATACTCATGTTCAACATTGTGGACAGGCTACACTATTTCATCGACATCGCTCACTACTGTAGAAACAGCACAGCACATGGTTTTCCTGAGGCCTGGATCCTTAGGAATCTCACCTGAGGCTCAAGCCCCTAATTCTTCTGTGCTCAGAGCCTGAGATGTGGAATTTCTGCTTGTCCGACGACTACTACAAGGTAAAGATCCTGCCTCTTCAAGGTTGTCACGTTTACCACAAGTGAACCTTTCAGGCAAGGTGCTGATCACAGAACCTACCAGGACAGGAAACAGAACTCATCAGTAGATTTGTTTTGAGAATTGCCTTCATTATAATTGTTAGTGGTATTGTAAGGAAAGAGCTAAAGCTCTCCCATCTCAAATAGTTTGGTAGCTACTGTTTAACTATCTGTCTACCCACCCATATACCATCCATCCATTCATCCATCCAGGCATCCTTCCATTTAACCATCCATTCATCCATTCATCTATAAAACCTAATATTTGTGCATGACCAAATTGGATTCTTAGGTTAATTTTCAATATACCATTTCAAAAAAAAATATTAAAGTAGATTAGAATAGAGGTCATAATTATTTTTGTAGAGAAAGAAATGACTTGGTTGACCCATATATGCTTTTGGAGGTATAATCCTTCTCTACCTGATTCCAGTTCAGAAACTTTAGTAGATCACTCCTGCGCAGGGACTGACCTTGGATTAAGGAATAGACACTTTCTGGAAGTACATCTAACTTCTTTGCCAGCTACGAATCCAGATCCACAATCATGGGATGCCTTTGGTTCTATTTTATCTGATCTCTTTCCATGTGTTATTGCTGACAGTTTCTTTTTTCCCCTGTGACTCCACCCTTTTTGTTCTTCTCTCAGCTGCCGGCTATTTTTTCTCAGTTTTGTTCTTAGGCTCCTTTTTACCTGCTCCCTAACTTCTGCTGTCCCCAGAATTCTATTCCCTGCTCTCTTCCTTTCTGTCCTTGGAAGGTATCATCAACCCAGTGACTCAAAGACCCTTACTTATATATGGTGTGTCGTTGAGTTTCAGATCTATAAGTATATTCCTAAACCCTCTTCCAGGCTCCAAACACTCGTACATAAAACTGTTCACTCTACCAGTGTGCCCTCAAACTCAGCTTGTCCCAGACTGAAATGAACATCTTTTCCTCGCATCTTCACTTCCCACATCAAGTGGCAGGGCACGCCCTTGGACACCTACGCTACTCCTCATCCATCTCCTTGCTTCCTCATCCCTAATGCCAAAGACCTAGTTCAGGCACTTACCATCTCTTCACTGGATTATTACAAAGTATCCTGCCATGCTTCTCTGCCCCCATTTCACCTGTCTCTGCTCCATTCTTCCATGGTCTCCGTTGGGTCCTTAAAGAATATAAAATCTGATCTCCCTATTGGCTACAGCATACATTTCAAACTTCTTAGCAAGGAGGCCAAGGGCCCTGCTAGCCTCCAAAGAGTTATCCACCTTTGCATTTCCCTCCATCTAGAATCCCTCCCCCATTCCACCTCTCTCCTTTCCTATAGACATGGTATACAGTAAATCTCTAAAAAATGTTTGATGAAAAAACTGAATGATGAAAACTTATTTTAGTCCATTAAAAATGTACAGGTTGAGGGGAAAGTAGGTTTATAGTTGTATATGAAACACAGAGTTTATTCTTGTATTCTTATTTATTAATTAGCATAATATTTTCCATGCAAACAACTGTACATCAACTTTGCCCCACCCTGTATCTATATCTATATAAATGTATCTATAGATAGACAGATATATGATAGATAGATAGATAGATAAAAATATCCCCCATTTATTTCTCATGGCTATTTCAGAAATAGTACTGTGCAGTAAAAAGTAAAAATAAAAGTCCTTCACTCAACAGGTGATGAAACTGAGCCTCCAAAACAGAAAGTGTCTTCGCAAAGTCTCCCAGCAGGTATGTACATGATGGAGCAAGAATCAGATCTTCAAATAGGAACATACTCTGTTTAGCCCATACTAACACACAGGATTCAAAGCACGCTAAACCTCAGTGTGGGAATAGTTCTCCCCAATAAGGGGAGATTCCTTGGGGTCCACACAATAATGATGTTTCGATCAGGAGTGGGAACATGATAAATCTCTGAGTATACATTTTATTATAGGAAATCCATGTCTTCATTGTATTGACATGGATTTAGTTCCTTACATCTCTACACTCTGTAATGCTGTGAGCACCAAAAAAAGTATAGATTTTAGTATTATTAAGAAGAGTGTGCTGATAATTATGAAAAAAGGCAATGGCGAGTCAGATTATTATGGTAATTGTGCAAAGGAAACACTTAAAATGGATTGCCGCGACCAGAAAGGAACACAATATACTTCATTACAATGTGAAAGGCCAGCTCTAAAGCCACTTGATGATCTATAAAGTGCTTTATAAATGTTTTAAGTGCATTGTCTTAAATCAATTATAAAAACTCCTACTGCCTGCTATTATTCATACTCAAGATTTCAGAACTTCGGATTTTTAAACAAGCATTTCTCCTTTCCTAAAAGGTTTTAAAAGAAGCTTCAGTGGTAAGGGAATGCTGCTGACACAAGAAACTATTTTCCCTTTGGAAGCAATCAGGGCCACCTGCTATTCGAGGGGGGCCTGCAGAAATCCAGAAGAATCTCTACAGCAAAGATTTGTCTTTCTGGGGAAACTGTAAGAGTGACACAGTCAGTTAACACAACATATGAAAGTCACAAGCGTCCAGCATCATCCACGGGGATACATACTGTTACCCACGTGCGGTCGCTTGATTGAAGTTTATTTCTGCCACGAAGAAAACGATATTCCAGTTTGGGGGTAAAGTTTCCCCCATAAATTATCCAACATCTTCAGCTTCTGAAATAAAGCTCCTGGAATCTAAATAAGCCTTTATCTGCTGACGCTAGCCCATCACGATTTATACTAATCGCTGTGCTCTTTAGCAAGCAGGGCAACAGGGGGAGTTATCAAGGTGGCTAAATATCTACTGCTATTTTTATTCCCTGTGTCTGCTTGTTCTTATGGAGGTTGTTAATTTGTTTTATTGGTTCAGTTTGTTTGCTTGGTTTTTCATTATTAATGTATTCGGGATCACCTTTCTCTGGGGTGAGGACATGTTCCTTCAAAGAACTCTTAATCGTTTAGGTTTAGTTGTTTCTAATCTGATAGTTGTTTAAGATGTCAGAAAGGTGAGAATATCAGAATTAGGTGAAACAGCTTTAAGGAAAGAGTTATTGAAAACTCTCTTTAAAATATATACATAATCAATTGGCTCAGGACTTGTAGGCAGCTTGCTCTTTCTTTCCCCTCTCCTCCCTTTTTAAAAAATTTTCGTCACTTAGAAGTCTAGATTTTGCTCTAGAGTTGTGGCTGGGTTAATTAGTTGGGCTTTACTCTATTTTTATTAATGCACTATTCTGTATATAGACATTTCAAAGAACCTTCTAACAATTTCTGAATGGACATATTACTGAGTTGTTGAAGATGCGATGGAAATCAATATCCACTGATGATCAAGTTTGCTATGAATGGAAACGGACTATGGGATTCAACCCATTTGTCCACCTATCAGAAGGACAATCATCTCAAGTGCCAGCCACTCCAGGAAGCCTTCCCCGCCCCCGAGGCTAGAGTGGCGGCTCCACCTGTATTCCCACAACAGCTTCTAACCTGCATTGCCTCTGCCTGCGCTGTGTGTCATCATAATTATCCGTTTATTTGTGCGTCTCGCTATTCAGACAGTGAGCTCCTGGAGACCAGGATTGATGCTTCACTGTCTCAGGTTCTATCTCAGAGTAGGTTCTGAGTTATGTCCGGTTGATTAATTAATCCATTAATTGATCACAGGCATGGGGAGGATTAGGACAGAGAGAAGGAAGCAATAGAAAGCAGATCAAGTAGGGAAGGAGGGAGGAGAAGAGAAGACTCTCATAGTAATATGTGTATCCTGCTGATAATGAGAAATACACATAAACAGTGCCCTGCACAATCAGTGGAAGTTAGCAGGGAAAATAAAATGTAAAAAAGCAGCAGAGTAATGAGAAGGGCGAAACAGATAAGAATATTTCCTTCACCGAGTTTGAGTGGTGAAGGGAGCAGATAATAGGGATAAATTAGGCCCATTAAAATGTAGAGAGGGCAGGAGATTAATGTGGTCTCCAAAAAGGTGGCAGTTCTGGGCTCATTCTTTAATTAGTGTTTAACAGAGAAAGGAAAATTGGGCAATTAGAAAAATAACAACGACTTGGCAAAACAGCTCCTTAAAAAAACAACAAAAAAAAAAAAAACAAAAAAAAAACTCAGGGAGAGAATAAATATACGTTAACCACAAGATTGGTCCTGAAGGTTAGAATACTAGGAAACTTGGCATGTTTGCTGAACACTTTTCTATAATCAAAAAAAGAAATCCTGTGACTGGCAAAACATGTCCAAATTCTTAAAGGCAAAGGATGAATAAACCTATGTTTGGAACAGAGAGACCCCCCTTCTTCTATTTCTCTGGGAATACATGTTATTTTTTCAGGTGTGATGGTTCTCATCCAAGAGGACACTGGGAAAAGCCCAGGTTTGTAAAAACAATCTCTCACTTCAACATGGTCACATGTACACTCACACACACGTGACCACACAGACAAGCTAGTTTCATACAAAGTGGGATTAGGTATGATGATTTTTCATGAATTACAGATATCAGTGCAGCAACACATAATAATGATGGGGAGGGACACAGATTTAGGAATTCAATAGCTTGGATTCACATTCTCTTTCTTATTAGACGCAATGTATTTCATTGCTGATTTTCTTTCTTCTGTTGCTTCCCTGGTACCAGGTACTACAAACAGAGCAACCGCTGCTTACCGATCTAACGTAGAGAAAGAGGTTTCCATTACATGTGTTCATGAAAATGCACCAGAAGTTTTGCTAGGGTCCTGGTAGGATTTTTCAAACCCAAATTCCTTCAGGACTATCCTGCCATATTTGGACTAGGCAAGAAACTCTGCTAAATTCCCTGGTTTCTGCACTGTTTGGATTTGTGTCTTTTGTTTGCTTTGAGCCAGAACTCAGTGGGTGGAGTAATAGGAAGGCGAGGTCCACCCACAGCAGGGACCTCAGACACAGCTGTTCGGCGGCCCTCCTGACCCCCCTCAGCCTGCTGCACATGGTGTTCAGAGCAAAGGAGGTGGCTGGCCAGCCCCCCGCATGGCACGTGGATTCACCCCATCTGAGCCTCATAAACTGAGTGAGCCATCACACACCAGTTTGGGGTCTGTTTCTCCTCCATAGGAAGGGAACAGCAGCGCGGCTGTGGGAGCGTTGAGATGTTGTCCATCAGGTGCCCAGCACGTTGTATGGCACAGGGCAGACTGCTCAGTCAATGCTGATTCCCTTTCTTTCTTTCTCAAAGGACAACATGGGAAAGTGGTTCTGATTAAATTTTCTAGTGGAGCATTTCTTACCCCCAAGTTCTCCCCCCGCAAAAAACCCAGCAATATCCCAGGGATGGGCAATTGGCTGTCCACATTGCTTGAAACATACAAATGATCTTCATGATAGCAGCTTAGCTTTCTGGATATAGCCAAGGAAAGTCAGAAATACTAAGGCTTAGTTGAATGAGTGCCTAGGTGAGAGGGTAGTGAGCTCTTAGTGAAACCTCTTTGCACTCTGCTCACAGTGAGAGGCAGTGGGGTTTGTTCAGATCTCACCTATTCCCTGGTACCATTTTGGTCAAGTTTTTTCTACGTTGGTCAAGAGTCAATAGCCCTGTCTCCTTCTGATGATGGCCCTGTCCTGTGGGACCATATCGAACCACATTCAACCTCTCTTTACTATCCTGGCTAGCACACTGTCCCAGGAAGGGCCAAGGCTCAACACATTTCCAACTTAAAATTCCAAAGACCTAACCATGATATCTAAGATGGTCAGCAAGATGGGCCCAGCTACATCCAGTTCTTCAGGTATTTTTCTTTCCTTTTCTCCTTTGAAATGATTGCCCAGCCCATCACTCTGCCCTTGCTTCCCAGGTACAGCTACTGCTGATACATTAATCTGAGAAACTGTTTGTGCTCTCAGGAATGTTTGCATTTCTTGCAATGTTCAAAATGGAGGCCATCTCAGAAATGGTGGTTAAATTGTCCTATTAACAAGGCTGTTTCATGGCACAGTCATTCAGCCCCTTAAATTATCTTAGTCCTAACTCAGCAAGTTCAAGGATCACCTCTCCCAGTCGCCAGCCACATGGCTAGAGATTAGACCATTGACAAAACATGACAGTGAGACCTTAACTTTTCCATATTGAAAAGTTCATCACTGTCCCTCTAAACTACATGGTTCTAAAGGACAGATTCACTCATTGAAGGAAAAATATACCTGATGTTGGGAATATGAGAAATAAATCAGTAAACATAAGAATGAGCAATGACATCATAGGCAATAAGCCTCATAGATCTAGTCCACATAAATCCTTTCCCAAGCACTTTGGGATAGGGTCATAAAATTAGTAAATTCAGCCATGACTGATGTTTCATATTTCAACTGCAGGAGAGAATATACTCTTCAGTCTTATGACATTTTGCTTGCAAATTTGATTCTAATTTGATTGGTTAAAAGTCTCACATTGAAAATTGGAAAATGAGATGTTAAAAATAATCAGATTAAGTGGCAGTCTCATTGAGTGCAGAGAGGTGAATGCTATGGCTTATTAAGCATAGATGAGATTGGCCTAACAAAGGTGTAGTCTGCAGATAATAACATGTTGTATTTTATCGGAGCTCAGCTTCCACTGATTTAACTAATGTAGCCTCATTAATACTAATTTCTTTCACCTCCTCATGGATGTTATTGTCCAGAAGTTAATCAGTTTAAAAGCAATCCCCTCACTGAAGTTCCCACGTTCCTATAAATCTGAAAGAGCAAAGACCTCGAGCAAGGGTATGAGCAGACCAGCACTGTGATGTAACTGGCGAGCTCACTTCCTGAGGCGCCGGAGGTGCTCTGGGATCATGCTTGAATTTTAACAACGGTGATTCTATCATGGACTCACCATCAGCAACACCTTCAGGAGCTTGTTATTATACACCTTTATGTATGTATGTGAGTAGTGATCAGAGGGCAGAGCAATTACTAATGGAAATCCCAAACTGTGTAGTAGAAAACATCACCGTTCTCTAAATGTTTTATCGTCGTATGGAACCTCCTAGAATTTGAGTGACTATTGCCACAGTCATAAGTGTTCACTAGGTGGGATGCATAATGGGTGAGATGGCCATGAGCCCACCCACACTGTAGGCTGGGAAATCATTTTCTCTCAGACCCTATACCAAGTAATCTAGGTAGTAGCTACCACCAGAGTAACGGAGGCCTGGGCTCTGCCTAACTCCGTAAAATGGCAGGATACCCCTAGTCTATAAAATGCAAGCATGTAAACTAGCATGTGAATCAATCACTGAGAGTTCCTTTACAATAAGACGATTTCATGTCAGAGCAAGAGACTAGAGGTGAGGCAGACCGGACGCAGAAGGGCTGATGGACACATCAAGGGCCAGGCAGGTACTTGGCGATGACTCAATAGCAGACGTCAGCTGAGAGGACAAAGTTTAGGCAGTAAGAGATGAATTGTCTGAGGGGTAGCCAGCTGTGGTAGAGAGAGAGAGCACAGGCTTTGGAGAAAACCAAACCCAGAATAGAATTCTGGCTTCATCATAACTAGTTTTGTGACTTGGAAGAAATTACTCTTTCCAGAGTCACTTATTTTTATTTTCTAATATGGGAATCATAATATCTACCTAACACTGGGACTGTGAGCATTCAAGGTATTCCATGCTAATTTCTTGCTACATAAGAATCGACAGTGACACGTTATTAGGAGAGGAGAGAAAGCAGCAATCCGATATGATCCGAGCAGATAATCTGTTCATTTCATCATTTGAACATGAAGTCTGAAAATCAATCTACTCTGCAGGTGAATACTTTGCTAAGATCGGGGTACCCAGTAGAGAACAAAGTGGGCTGGGCCCTGCCTTCACACAGTCTCTGATCTGAGCAGCCATTAAGCATGAAACGCACATATAAAGAATAATTAATTAATTAATTAATTGTGCTAAGTACTCTAAATAGAAATCCCGGAGAGAAAATAACAGGGTATCCCAAGGAGATAATATGTTCACAGAGACCTGGAAAAGAGTAGGTATTAACTCTAAGATCTTAGAAGGGAGACATCTTCAGAGATGGGAAATAGTGTGTACAAAGGATATACAGCTAGACAAAAGGGTGTGAGTTTCGAAAGCAGCCAGGGAGTGAGAGAGAAACCAGAGGGAGTTAGGCAGGAGCAATACTGTGTAGGGCCTTGAAGACCACATTAAAGAACCGGTAAGAACTGGGAGACCACTGGAGTCATTCTGAACAGAACATCCACATGATGCCAGTCTCACATGATCTCACTTATTTGTGGAACATAATAAACAAAATAAGGTGATGAACAAAATAGACCCAGAGACACAGAAGTAGGGTTCAGACTGACAAATTTCAGAGAGGGGACGGGGTGGAGGGAAGAGATAAACCTAGAACTTACACATATAAGCATAACCAATGACATAGACAACAATGCTGGGAGGGGGCTGGGTACGGGAGGAGGGTGTCAATGGGGGAAATATCTGTAACAAAAATGAATTAATTAAAATTTTAAAACAGGAATTTCCTTTTTATTTATTTATTTTTAATTTTTTTTCTTTATTAATTTTTGAGAGAGGGGAAGGGAGATGGAGAGAGAGATAGAAACATCGATGAGAGAGAACATGATTGGCTGCCTCCTGCATGCCCCCCACTGGGGATTTAGCCCACAACCTGGTCATGTGCCCTGACCTGGAATTGAAACAGCGACCTCTTGGTGCATGGGTCGATGCTCAACCAGTGAGCCACACCAGCTGGGCACAATTTCCTTTTTAAAGGTAGCTTTCCAGAAGCTGGAGAACATATCTGGGGATGCAAAGGAGGAAGCAGAGGACCTTTCTGCTGTAGCTCAGAGAGAGGTCATGGTGGTGTGGCCTGAGGTGGTGGCATCTGGCTTCTGAAACGTTCAGGAAGGAGTGATAATCGGCCATCCATCAGCTGGTGACACTTTGCAACAGGAAACTCCAAGTCAGGCAATAACAAAGGAAATCAAAGTAAGAGACAGGAGGCATGAAGGTCGCTAGAACATTGGTAGTTACGACACCTCCAAGTTGGTGGATAAGAGCAAAGTAGGGTTCCATTTTCCACTAAACCTGTTCGGTGCAAAGAGATAAAAATAAAGACTTAGTTGTGAAGTGCAATTTCCTGTGATTGGATATTAGGTGGGGTATGGTCTTTGGAAGTTCCTAGAGGGAGGAACAAGTTCAGATGAAAGAGCATGGCGTCCCCTGTGGCGAATGGTGTGACACGATGGTGGGAATTCATTTAATAGTCTACAACTAGGAATAGAGTTCGTCTCAGACACCAGGAAGAGCTGAACCAGCAGGTGGAAACTATGAGACCCAACTTCAGGAAAACAGAGGACCCAGCTAACCCAAGGCAGACACACAGGCACATTATTATCTTTATTAATTTCTTCTGCATGTATGTTCTCAACACTCTCCCCATTAGGAAAATGTATAATTATACAAATTTTACAAATAGAATGCAAGATCAGGTAGACCATAAAGAAAGGTATGCACGAAGATGGAATTTCAGTACCCTGCCCCCCGCTAAAAAATAACATTAATATTCAATATGCCGGTGCTTCGCCATTCCCTGTTTGGTCATGATGTACATCCACTCTTTCAAGACTACAGAGAGCTCTGGGTCTGGCCCTTGTCTTCTACACAGTTTTGAGGTCTGGCTGTGACTTGAGGTCCCCAACATAATGCTACTTCTAAGCAGCTACCAAAATAATGAGCAATTTCTTTCACATCATTCCCCTAATATTGGGGGTAATCAAAACACAGGTTGCCTTCTTTGTTTCAAAAAGCAGAGAACTTTTATCTGATCTGTTTTGCATTTTTTATTTTCTAAATTGTAATGTGATTCTAAAAGAGATGTTCTGGTTTTCCACGATGGGCTCAGATGGGCCATTACACTTGATTATCTCTAGAAGTCATTAAAGGCCAATCAAAAGGATTAAGACGATACATTTTGTTTGAGTTGTCGGAATAAACAGATTCTGTCCTTGTCCAAATGAGATCTTTGAGTCTACCTTTCAAATGTGTTAGAGCAAGATTCACAAGCCAAAATATCACATGAATATATTTATGCTGTTAGATCTCTTTTTTTCTCCCCTAAGGCAAGAAAGTCAAATTTACAATGCTAATATTTCTCTAAAAAAGTTCTAAGTGGCACACTTTTCTTCAAATAGGCAACAGATTTGTCTGTCTATAAATATGCTTATAGTCCTATTGGAGTGGAGAAAAGAGGCAGACATACCAAATTCAATAGGCGACTATAAAACCCGGAGAACATTCATACATTAGAAAGCTATTGTCAGGAACAGTCAACTGTTCTACTACATAATTGAGTTCAGCAAACATTTACTAAGAGTCTGCAAGTAAGTCTGCTAGTTATCTCAAGGAATGCAAACTGATAAAGCCCCTGTTCTCCAGGAACTTAAAATACAAAGAAGCAAGATCATATAGGTTTTTTGCACTAAAGTCATTTTAGGTACCAGAAAAAAGAAACAGGTTTGAACTTATATTTGACTTTCAATATAGCTCACTCTTCAGGGCAGAAATCTGAAGTTCATTAAATAACATATATATTTATATGTATCCACGCACATACCTCCAAACACACAAGCATATATATACACAGAAACTGATACATCACTTACAAGTATATATTATTATTAAGCTACATAATTTAGTGATAAAAAGTACATATATAAGTTGATTTTTTTTCTCTCCAATAAACAAAAGGTTTCCTGTCATCGCTATAGTGTAAATAGAACCTCAACTCGAGAGTTTTCTAATTATCCTGCACATATCTGCCTGGCTCTGGTTTTAAGCTAATAATGGCAACACAGGCAGGCACCCACCTACCTACCCCTCGACCATGACCTGCATACCTTCGTCTGAAAAGCAATCTGTCACATAACATAAAATATGATTTTGAAATCAAATTATGCTCAAGTGGCCTCCAATTAAAAATACTTTAAAGGATGGCTAAACTTGGTATATTTGCGATAAGAACAAAATCTCAAGTTAATTTCTTTGTCTACAAAAACGTTGATATTCCATGTTGGCCATCCATGGTACCGATACTCCCTGGGCATAATGATGCCAGGCCTCCTGGTTGGAAGCATTGGCATGCACAGGGAGTGTCTGTTGAGGTATGCCACCTTTAATAATTTAGTGTGTTGACTTACACTTTCCACAAGAGTACTCTTGTCTTAACAGCAGTAAATACAGCCACGAAGCAGTGAGAAATGGCGATTGGCTGAGGGCACTAATTACACTGCCTTGACTTGAATTAACATTGCTCAACAGCAAATGAGATTACCAGCCTGAAGATAACCCTACCTTAAATGTGAAGCTGCATTTATCTCGTCTACAATGTAATTTTCCAGAGGTGTAGAAAAATACAATTTTAGTGGATGTCTATTGTTTTACAATATAACTAAAGTCCCTGGTCCCTCCCTCTACCCTCCTCTTTGGTCTTGCTCTACAGGCGAGATGTGCAGACTGATGCAGAGGTCAGAATGAAAACATTTCGATCGTGTCCTCATGGCCAGACATGACTTTGTGTACCATCTTCATTTTTAATGACTAAGAGCTGGCTATGAGACAAGTAAATGCCAAAGGAGTGGGGAGTGGGGGAGGAAAAAGAAAAGGACCTTTTCCAATCCTGGAGCTAGAAGGAATCTTACAAATGATAAAAACCCAACTCCACTATCTGATTAACAAGGAAGCCCAAGACTCATGAAAGCCAAGTGAGTTTTCCAAGAACACAGGGTAAGAAAGCAGCACTACCCAAGGGGGATAATATTTCCTGGGATTTGGAGCCTACAAATCCATGGTTGAATCCTACCTCTTGTATTTACTAGGACCTCACAGGCCACTTACTATCCTTGAGGCTCAGTTTTTGCATTTGTAAAATGGGATGAAAAGAATTCCACTCTCCAAAGTCAGTGAGAATACACACCTGCCTGATTTATGCAAGTACTCAACAAAGATGCTTCTTTTGTCAGGGACTCCCGAAGAGCAGAACCCAAATGTCCAGATTCCCAGACCAAGTTCGCTGTTTTCCTCTTCATCCACCCTGAGATTATAACCATGTTCTATGAATCACACCAGATACTTGGTGTATGTGTGAGTGGAAAGGGATTAGTAAACAAAAAATACTTATGGATTAATATTTCTTTTTTAAAAATTATTTTTATTAATTTGTTTTTGTTACAGATGTTTCTTTTTCCCCCCTTTGACACCCTCCTCCCCATCCCCCCTGCCCCATCCCCAGAGTTGTTGTCTATAAGTTCTGTGGTTTATCTCTCCCCCCCCAACACCCCCTCTTCTGAGGTTTGTCAGTCTGTACCCTACCTCTATGTCTCTGGGTCAATTTTGTTCATCAGTTTGTTTAGTTCATTATAGTCCACAAATAAGTGAGATCATGTGATATTTGTCTTTCTCTGTTTGGATTGTTGCACTTAGCATAATACTCTCCAGGTCCCTCCATGTCGTCTCAAAGGATAAGAGATCTTTCTTTCTTACAGCTGCATAGTATTCCATTGTGTACATGTACCACAGCTTTTTTATCCACTCATCTACTGATGGACACTTGGGTTGTTTCCAGATCTTAGCTATTGTAAATAACGCTGCTATAAACATAAGGGTACATATATTTTTTCTGATTGCTGTTTCAGGCTTCTTAGGGTATATTCCTAGAAGTGAGATCACTGGGTCATTTCTTATTGGCTTATATGAATCGAAACTCTAGTTGTTAATAACCGATGTACTATTACTACTAAAAACACTAAGACTTATAATAAAATAAAGGTCAAGGGGTTTTGTTTGTGTTTGTTTTAGGAATGTTAAAGTGCCTACAAACCAAACAAAGCTGAGGACTGATCACTGATAACTGAGGAACAAACAATAATTTCAAGATGAAGTTCCTCCTCATCAGTGACGTATACCTACCTCTATCTACACTTCACTAACTTACACACACACACACACACACACACACACACACATCAGTGCATAAATAATGCCCACCTCCCCACACATCCATAGGAGTTTAGTCAGCCCCGTCATGGTAGGGCTGAGTTGATGGGCTGAAACGCCCAATGGTACTTGAAATGTGTATTTCTGAGAGTAGCAAACAAGAGGTAGACTCTTAGAACAGTTCCGTACGTGAGCCAATTAAGAACTTTTTTCTACTCTTCTGCTCAATGAGACAGAAGAGAAAGAAGTAAATAACAGAAGAGAAGACAGGAGGACAAGAAGGAAGAAAAACAGGAAGAAGTTAAATCATGATCATTTGACAACAGAGTTCCCTTTAAAGGGAAAGCGCGGCGCCTTGGTAAATGTAAGGCTTGTGCGAGGGTGGAAACAACCTTGAATGAGAAGGAAGGAGTCTAATTGCTAACTCAAGTCTCATCAGTATTTAGTTGTATGACCTTTCATAGAGATTTAAAATTTCTGATATTTATCTGTAAAATGAGAAAATTTCTTCATCTCTGTGAAAATGTGACAAGTCAGACTACCTCCAAATAATTGATTCCATGAATATTCGCAATAGCAAGCAACAGAAATAAATTCCTTCTTAAGATGAAAAACTGCATGCTTTCAATGTATACATTTAGGGGAAATTCCCTAACCAGGTTGCATTATGGTAGAGGCTTTCGCTGGGTCCTGATGCTCTGAATAGTTCTACTTTCTAGAAGGGTCTTGACTAGCAAATTAATCGTGTTTCCCCGGTGACTTGCCTTTATGCCTAGCCCCAAAGAAGTAAAAGATGTCTGTGTTTGGTTATATTTAACCACATTCTAAACTCGGAGTTGTTCTAAAAACAAACAAACTATGCATTGTTTGTAGTTGAAATACCTTAATCAGAGTGCCATCTAGTCCCCATCTAGTACATTGGAATGGTGAAATGTACGAGTCATAATTCTATCTCCCCCAAGAGACCAAGAGACATATTATTATAGTAAGGCATTCTTGGTTCCAAACAAATATTTTTGTTCCTTTTCATATGTCCAACTTTCTTCCAATAGTCCTTGGTGTCCCAGTCTCAATGCTAACTTGAATCAAGAGAATGTGTCTGCAGCTGAGGACATACCAGCATCCCTTGTTTTCCTACTTGAAATCGATGAGGAGTAAAGGAAAAGGTGAAGGAGGGTCGAGGAAGGGCAACTGAATGGAAGATGTACGATTCACTTCCCTATCCAAATGAAGCTCCAAATAGCCCACCTGTCCTCAACATGATTCCTGGCACATTCTCAGTGCTGAATAAATGCTTGCTGGGGGAACGACAGCTACTAAATCCAGAAAGTAGCCAATAAGGCGGAGAGGATTTAATGGGCCTGGGATGTGTAGGAATATTGACATGAAAGGTCAGTAAAACCTCATCAAGGTTTATTTTTTCCTAAACGAGTTACAGATCTTCCACCGTTCCCTTCTGTGGATTTGTCTGCCCTTTACAAATATTGGCAATCTGCATATCTCCTCAACAATGAAAGCACAATAATGCTCATCTCCTGGCCTAGTCGTCTCGGAAAACGTTATCTGATTTAGCATTTTGAACAGTGCAAAGTATGACTATGAAAAAGGAGGTTTTACTAAAGTTTTCAGGCTGCTGTGCTTTTGCAAGCCTAGTGGTCAATACACCAAAACAGTTGTAGCCTATGTTAAATGGCTTAGAATAGCTCAGCGAACTCCTCTGTCTCCTCCCTCGTTAGCTCATCTATGAAAGAACAATCAATAGCAACAACCGAACAACCAGATTTCTCAGAGATGCACATCACTGCTGCAACAGAAATTCCTATAATTTCGGAATTAAGGCACTATACGAGACAGCATTCTAGAGGAATAGACTTCACGAAACACTAAAATACGGTGCTTCCCAAAAGACTGTCATCAGGCCAGAATTTTTGGTATTATGTTTAGTCACTGACCTCGCTGTTAAACTCAGAAGCCACATGGAAACCATCTCTATGGCCAGATCTCAAAAGCATTAATGAGATTCCCCCATGGATTTCCCATCCATGGAAATCATTCATGATTCCTCCGACTTCAAAGTTTTAGCTAAGCATATGCTTTGCATGAAGGCTCGCTCCCATGACAACATCTTCTGATTAATCAACGATAAATGAACAAACAAACACTTCCTGATTTAGTTCTTAGTACGAAGGCTCCCTACCTGACTTGGCATTTTATCTGGAAAGTTTGCCTATGAGCTTGCTTTAATGGTGAAGGGCCACATTGAGTCCTCTCTGGTTGGGTATTGTGTGGCAGCACTACACCCCAAGGGCCCAGGCGTGAGAGCCTGTACATCTTGGTTCACATGGTCCTTGCTAATTTATTTCCCTTCCCAAGTCCTAATTGTCTCCTCTATGAAAGATGGGTATAGACGATTTGTTGCTGAAGGTCTTGGAAATCTAATGTATGACTGCCCCCAGGAGGGCAAACCTAGGTGATTGTGCCAAAATCTAAGGGTCCTTTGGGGAAGGGGGGTGTGGAAGGGTAGAATACATGATTTTATAAGCATTAGGGAGAAATCAAAGATTTGACTCAGATATCTCTTGTGGCTAGCTTCGCTAGAGTTAGGAAGTAGAGGCTGGCTAGGCAATTGCTTCCAATTAATCAGAGCAGAGAAACAGCCCTCAGTATTGGCAGAAATATCTGATCAGGCCTGATAGTGTTGTTAACTGAAATACGACCACTGGCATAGGACACGTTACGTCAGAGTGTTTTTCTAGTTAGCGCCTGTGTTAGGCAGAACAACTGCCCTCCCACTCCCAAAGACGGCCACATCCTAATCTCTGCAACTCGTGATGTGTTACCTCACAGATGTGACTAAAGATCTTGAGATTGAGACAGTGCCTGGATTATCCAGGTGGGCTTAATTTAAATCATAGCCCTTGAAAGCATAGAGATCTATTCCAGCTGCAGAGAGCAAGCGAGATGATAGTGTGGGAGGGAGTTGGCCCACTGTGGTTGGCCTTGAAGATGGAGAAAGGGGCCACAGGCCAAGGAATGTGGGCATCTTATAAAGCTGGAAAGGGTATGAAAATAGATTCTCCCTTAGAGACGCCAGAAGGGATGAAACCCTGTAAACACTTGGATTTTAGCCCAGTAGGGCCCACTTAGGACTTCTGACCTCCAGAAATATAAAATAATCCATTTGTGTTGTTTCCAGTCACTCAATTTGTGGTCATTTGTTACAGCAGCAATAGAAAACTGATACTGTGTCCCAGGCAGGAAGTGTCAAGGGGCACTTAGAACGTGCTCAGGCAGCTAGCACAGGTGCTCCTGTACTCACAGCATTTCTTTAAATTTTTTTTTCTTTATTGATTTTTTAGAGAGAGAGAAAGTGAGAGGGAGAGAGAGATAGAAACATCGATGAGAGAGAACATCAATTGGCTGTCTCCTGCACACCCCTCACTGGGGATTTGGCCCACAACCTGGGCATGTGTCCTGACCGGGAATCGAACCGGTGACCTCTTGGTGCATGGGTCGATGCTCAACCCCTGAGCCACACCGGCTGGACCGTGCTCACAACATTTCTTATTTTGCAACTTCTGTTCCTTGCAAGGATCTTCAGACTAACATTCTCCTTCACAAAATCCGGACTCAGGAAAGGGCTGGAAACATTTCCACTAGACTGTAAGTACATAAGGACCTGATGCCAGCTTCAAATATACGATTTGCATTTTATCATGGATCAAAGCCTTGGAATAAGATCATGATGAACTTCCAAAATTTGGTCTTCAAAGAGCAGCCAGCGCTAGAGGAAGAACAGGGAGGGACAGAAGCTGCTCTCAGGATTTGGAAGGTATTCCACAGGCTGGTACAAACTCTTCGTCTTTAAGGCTACATCTGGACAGCCCGCAAACTTTTGTTGTTTTGTAGTCTTGACGTCATACTCTGTCCAATTCAGTGATCTTAATCAATACTATATATTGTCAATGAAAACTTAGGAAAGAAAAAAAAAAATGCACATTGGTCGTGAGGTGGGGGTAAAAGGGATACAAATGGCAGGAAGGAACACAAGGTTTTATTTTAGTGTTTACATTTTTTAAAGATGTAGGCATTCAAGGTTTTAAAAGTTGAGAAGGCATCTGTGATCACGGTAAGCATCCTTTTCTCTATCATTCCCTACCATCTGCCTCTTTCTTTCTGTTCTTCCGCTAAGGATGCTGTCGTTCCCTCTGCTACTCTGCCTTGGGCTCCGCCCTTTGCCTTAGAAAGTTCATGAGTAGCCAGAGGCCTGATTTTATTCCATTACTGCACTCGGATCCTTGGACTGGACAACCTAACACTTAGAAATACAAAAAGACAAAAGGGAAAGGCACAGTGCAGAAAGGCCCTCCGTGTCCACGCGGAGTCTGGATGAGCAGCATACATCGCTGATTTATAAACCAAACCAGAAGTCGGGGACAGCACTTTGTTATATGGTGTGAATAAAACTCAGCGAATGACTATTTAGCCGACTGTCTTCCACTGGGTACTATTTTTCATCTCTGTGTCTTTCTTCACATCCCTCCTCCTACATTATAAATTAGCACCATTTCCTGGCACTTTTCAGACACAACAGATGTAATGCTATCAACATTCTGATGATGCTGAAGTCACCGCAAGCTCCTGGCATACTGTTTGCTGCCAGAGATCCGATGTTTTTATTGTAAGTTTCTCTCTTTCTCTAATGTATTGGACCATATGATATGTGTGTGTGTGTGTGTGTGTGTGTGTGTGTGTGTGTGTGTGTGTGTATTGCATAGAAGTATGCAAACTACTACCAATTGCTGACTGGACCATGAACCAAAGTGAGCAAATGGAAACATCTGCTCACCTTCTAAAGTCATTAATGAGTAATAAAATAATTCAAAAGTCTCTGGACCACACACCATCATTCACTCCTGTTTTCCATTCCTTATCCGGTTAAGTGCAGGCTGTATGGGATTAGTACTACAGTGACATTCCACCAACAATCATACTTTTCTAGATCCCTGGTGACTTGGTTTGTGTGGCTCATGCTGACTCTTATTTTGTAGAAGGAATGGCTAACAAAATTGCAGGAGTCCTGAGCAGGAAAGAAGCACAGATGTGTAGAAGGACACCCCCCCCCAATATATATATATACACACAAAGCAGCTTTACCCTAATTAAAAAGTACTACAAAGAAGCAGGCCCAGCATCAAAGAAATATGACTGACTATATATCCCCTTTTCTATGCTCTTCCCCAGCCCTCAGGGACATGCAAAATATTTTTCACAAGTGACAGGAAGTGAATAATTTTAGGCTACAATACAAACGAACACTCTTCGTGCATTCAGACATGTAACTGTAACCTAACAACAACTATGATTATGCCCCACCCCTACCCCGTGTCATCTTGGTCAACGCACCAATCACAGAAGCCATTTAGAAAGATGCCCCGGACGCTGCATTGCGCTGCACTGGGCAGGGATGTGCAGACACACAAGGCACCATCCCTGATGTCAAGGTGTCTGTGTGAGAAGAACAAAGCATACAGGCTGCTCAAGGTCCCAACAAGTTAAAGAGTAATGTGGTCCTTCCCTACATGAGCGCAGCCACACCATATAAGATGTATTTTTTAAAAAAATTTTTTTCTTTATTGATTTTAGAAAGAGAGGAAGGGAGAGGGAGAGAGAGATAGAAACGATGAGAGAGAACATCAATTGGCCACCTCCTGCATGCCCCCCACTGGGGATCAGGCCCACAACCTGGGCATGTGCCCTGACCGGGAATCGAACTGGCGACCTCTGGGTGCGTGGGTCGATGCTCAACCACTGAGCCACACCGGCTGGGCATAAGATGCATTTTTAAGGGAGGGACACGGGTAAAATATAAAAACACTGAGACAAAACGTGTCCAGCAGCAGCTGACAAGCATTTTAAAAGTGCAGTGTGACCGTGCTAACATCTTTCTTTCTCAAGTGGCTCCTGGTGACAATTCAGCTTCTACAGGGACGGGGAGGAGACAGAAGTGGCGTGATTGGCCACAGCCTGGATTTCACCATCTGCCGAGCTGAAGGGAGAGCAGCACGGGGTTTGATAGGCCCGATGGTCGGCTCACAGCCGTTCCTATAGCGGGTTCAGCATCAAGTCATACACTATCTCCCTTTATCCAGCTTATGTTGCCAGCAGCTGGTGCAATAGGCAAACCCGAAGAAATCATAATAGTGGTGGCACAAATAAACCCAAAGCAATTTAACAAGGTGGAAGGAGTCTCAGGAGGCCTGCACTGACCCCATGCTCTGCAGCCAATGGCAAGGCGACTCTCCAGGCCTCAGTAACACCAGGTGCCAAGTGACGATGTTCTCCAGGCATCCTGAGAGAGAACAGTTAAGTAGTAGGCCATCTTCGACAGAAAGGACTCTGTGGACAAACAGGACCGAGGAACACTACCACCGCGCTCTTTGCCCCCACCCTTTCCTGCCCACTTGAAGATTCACAGCACAGTCAGCATGCTCAAGACCCTGGAGCATCCTGTGAAAAAACTGATGTACCCTTGGAATTTTGCAATTTTTCTGATCATCAAAACCTCATGGAATTACTCATAACTGCGCTAGACAGTTGATGAAATGCGTCTCAATGATGGCCACTTCCTGATTTTCATGACTTGTGTAATCTTTCCCCATGAGACGGGGCTGGACCTAGTAGCTGGCGTCTCATGACTAGAACACAGCAAAGCTGATGGGAAGTCACTTCCATGACTGGGTTATCCATTACCAACGCACAGATACAAAGAACAGATTAGTGGATGCCAGAATGGAGGGGTGGGGGGTGAGAGAAACGCGTGAAGGGGGTAAAGCGGTAGAAGGAAAAACAAAAGTTAAAATTTAAAAAATTAAAGTAGACCCAGTTGTACAAAAAAAAAAAAAAAAAAGGCATCGTTGACAAAATTGGCATTTGGTAGACATGTCACAGTAACCACAATTTTAGTGAATGTTGTTTGGTCAGTTTTCTCTCCTTCGGAGATAAATGGTACTCCAATAAAAATGCTTTGCAAATAACAATAACAAATAACGGGGACTTCCATCTTCTTACCACACCAACTCTTGCCTTCCGATGCCTTTGTGGCGTGAGCTGACCTATGGAGCAGCCAGTTCCACAGGGAACTGAGGGTAGCCTCTGGCTGACAGCCAGCAGGCAACTATATTCTGCCCACAATCACATGAATGAGCTTGAACCTGGGTCCTCCCCCAGCCAAGCTTGAAGATGACGTAGCACCCTGCTAACATGTTGACTGCAGCCCTCTGAGACACCTGAGCCACCGGGTCCAGCTACCCATACCTGAATCCCTGACTCACAGAAACTTAGACATAATGAACACCGTTGCTTTAAACCACTAAGTTTTCGGGTAGTTAGTCACGCAGCAATTAGCAATGTTAATACAAAAGCACACAGAACTACCCTATAGGAAACTCCCTTTGGAAAGTGCTGACAAAAATGTTAAGGTTATTTCTGACATGTCTTTTCAATGTATGAGACAAAGCAAACCATTTGCAAACAGATTTTCCTAATCACAATAGAGAAAAAATTGCATACGCCTCTAAATTATATAAACTCAATTGGTATTAAATTAAAATGACTAAGCTGAGGTTCCTCTTTTCACTGTCAATGAGAAAGAATCTACAAAACAAAACTATAGAAAAGACAGGCACACACTTTTCAAGCTCTCTGGATATACCCCAATCCAAGGAGGTGCTCATTGCAAACTCAAGTCTGTTTATTAAACTGATAAGAACAGATACTACACTTGATCTTAGCCAAAAGGCCGAGAAGCGATCAAATCTGTTTATTAACGTAGGTTCTCTTCTTGTGCAAGACCAGTTTAAGTCTCCATACAAAACTCACAGGATTAAAATTATTTTTCATGAAGACTGATCATCCTTTTAATAGGTCCTTGATTCAAGCAAGCCGTGTAAATCATCAAGACCACTCTGCCACATGAAACTAGGATCCCATATTTTATGGTCTCACCAATGTAAACATAAATGAGGGCCCTAGCCAGTGTGGCTCAGCTGGATGGGCATCGTCCCATTCATTCACCGAATGGTTGCCAGTTCCGTTCAGTCAGGGCAAGTACCCAGGTTCCAAGCTAGATGCCCAGTCGGGGGAGTGCAGGAGGGAGCTGACAGATGTTTCTCTCTCATCCATGTGTTTCTCTCTCTCTCTCCCTTCCTCTCTCTCTCAAATCAATAAAAATATATAAAATCTTTTTTAAAAAAATTGTTAGAATGCCTTCAAAGCAATGAGCACTGAAGAGGCATAATGCATGCTTAATGTTAGTATTATCATCATTATCTCTTTATCACACTTAATGAACATATAAATGTATAAACAAAATTGAATATGCATCCGTCTGTCAATGACATGCTAAAATTAATGAGTCTGATTTCCTAATAAATATGCAGAATGTAAAAATGCAGATGAGCATGGTCTCCTGCAAAGAAATCACACCAAAGGACTCTACACGTTCCTCCTGAAGCTATCACCAATCAATGTTTTTTTGCATAATTTCCTTTGGATTCCTTTTTTAAAGATAACTTTTTTTGTAGATATTACTATTATTATTATTACTGTGACTATGCAACTCTGAAACGGTAAAATCGAATTTTCATATCCATCTCATTCAACATACTTTGCTTTGACTGGCTTTGTTTGTTTCAAAAAATAAGGTACCAGCTCACAAACTGATGATTCGCTGTGATTTTAGATTTTTGCAAAGATATCTCATGCAATATTTACTAAACACATGAACACACACACAGCACGTACCTCCATCTTTTAGTTTTGAATTGCAGGGTTAATCAACAACAAATATAAACTTGAAGTTGTACTGATGTTTAAAAAATAAAGCAAAGTAAAAAAATTAAACAATCATATCATCTTATAAACACCAAGTAATTTACTCATGTGAATGCACAGGGAGTTAAAGCCATAACTTATTTTGTGTCTGAATAATAATGTACAATGCATTTTGGCAGATTAAATATTACCAGCAGCATTAGGTTGCAGGGAGCAACTGAAGGATGCTTACTGCATTAAATTAGGCTGATTTGTCTGAAGCAGCATCGAACAGAAGGTGGGCTTTCAAGTTTACCTTCCCTCAAATCACAGGTAAGGACTTGAAACCTATATGATCTTATTAACCAATGTCACCCAATAAATTTAACAAACAAAAAAAGAAAAAGAAAAGAAAGCGTCACTCATAGAAATCTGAATTTATCAAAGAGGAAAATTAGGGGAAGAATTTTTTTTTTACACAGTATTTTATGGTATTGGTTTGCTTGCTTTTCATTTGCCAAAACAACTATAATTAGGAATATATATAGAGAGATATATAGAGAGAGAATATATAGAGATATATATAGATATATAGATATGAGTGATAGCTCTTCTGTAGTAAAATAACATTAGGCATGGCCCTGGCCGGTGGCTCGGTCAGTTGGAGTGTCATCCCATACACCAAAAGGTTGGGGGTTCAATTCCCAGTCAGGGCACATACCTAGGTTGCAGGTTCCATCCTAGTTGGGTCGTGTACTGGAGGCAGCCGATCCGTCTCACACTGATGTTTCTCTACCCCACCCCCCAAGTCATTAAACATATCCTCAAATGAGGATAAAAAATTAATATCATTAGGCATGGAGTCAGTAAAGATCAAGTTCTGCCCCTTATTTGCTCGTCTTTATTGGCCCTCAGTCTCCACCCCTTACTGACATGGGGGAATGCGTGTGAGGCGAGAGGGTGTTGGCACTGCTGGATGGTCAGTGTCTGGGCGTATCTACTGGCTGTGTATCACCTGCCCAACAAACCCCTGGACTATCACATAAGTTGTTTTGTGTAAAAGGCGCCCCCTGCAGTTAGGAGAGGCAGTAGCAGTGAAGCCAGGAATGAGAAACAGTATGTGTAGTGGGATAACACACCTGCAAAAAAACTGTCCCAACAGAGAGCCGATGCTCTCCTTTGGAATGATAAGGTTCTCTGCGGCACCCTCTGTTCTCACATTTAATGATTCCAAGACATACTGCCTTTGGGGCAAAGCCTGGCCCTTGTTAATTCTGGGAGTGGCGACAAAGGGAGACTTTTCTCATATTCCCACAAATACCAAAGCCCTTCCCACCTGAGGGCTTTCTGACTCGCTGTTTCTTCTGCCTGGAACTCACTGCTCATCGTCCTGGTGCTGATTCTCTCTCACCATGAAAGTCCCCTCAGATGCACTTTGTTAGGGAGACCTCCTCACTCAACTCAACTCTTCCCCGAAAGCCATTTTCTAATCTTGTTTTTTTTGTTAATTACACCACCCAATTTTACTATCTCCATTGAACTTACTGTGATCTTCTATTTTCTATGTACGTGTCTGTAACAATTTCCTGTCTTTCCCATGAGGTTAGTCATACCACAAAAGCAGGAGTCTTGTCTAATTTGCTCAGTTCTGTCAGCACAATCCCCAACACAGCGGAAAACATGCGGTTGCTCCATAAGTAGTTGTTGAAGGAATGAATGAGCGAGACAGGGAGTAAATTTCAATGCAAAATTTTAGTATATAAGTTCTAATATTTAGACTTAATTAATTTACCTAAATGAAAGGTACTGGGCTAGGCACTGAAGATACAATTGTGAGAAAAAATGAATGTGTGTCTAAGCCAATTAGGCCTTTTTTTTAACCCTCATCTGAGGGTATATATATATTTTTTAACTTTTAGAGAGAGAGGAAAGGAGACAGAAGGAGGAAAAGGGAGAGGGAGAGAGAGAGAGAGAAACATCAGTCGGCTGCCTCCCACACACACCCTGACTGGGAATCAAACCCACAACCTTTCAGTGTATGGATGATGCTCCAACCAACTGAGCTACACTGGCTAGGGCTTACCCAAGTAGATCTTACGGTATAGAAATAAATAGGCATTATCAATCAAATGATCAAACTAATAAATATGGCATTTAACTCTGAAAAGTGCTGTCAGGAAGAGAAGTAGCTCCCAAGGTGTTATATGAGCTGATAATGGGGCATTTGAATTAGACAGAGTGATCAAGGAATAGTTAAGATGAGATCCAAAGAGCATCCAATACACAGGAAACAGTATGTGCAAAGGCCCTGCAGCCTGGAAGAGTGGGTTGAGATGTGGAAAAAAGCCAATACAGATGCAGAGAGAGCAAAGAAAAAATAGAGATGGAGTCATGCTTATGAGGAGAGAGGAGCTGGACCCGGACTTTAGAAGTCATGTGAAGGGGCTGAGTCTTTATTCTAAGAGCAATGGAAAGCCACTGACAAATTTTAAGCAGAGGGGATGAGTAGGTGAGTAGGTATATAGGTGTGTGTGTGTGTGTGTGTGTGTGTGAGAGAGAGAGAGAGAGAGAGAGAGAGAGAGAGAGAGAATCAGATTCAAATCAGGAAAGAGGTCAGTGTGCTTGCTAACAGAGTAGTTGGGAGGCCATTTCAGTGATCAGTTCATATGTGATGTAGACTGCATTTGGCTGGTGCTGATATAGAACAGAAGCAAACAAATTTAGGAGATTTTTAGGGGATACCACTCAGGGACTAGGTACTGGAAATGATATCGAAGGTAATGGAGAAAAGTGAGAAAGGTATTGAAAACACAAGTTGCCATTCTGAGAGAGAGAACGAGCAGAGGACTAGGAGTGAATGTGCCGCGATAAATGAATTTGGCTTGAGTATGTTGAATTTGAGGTGACTTTGAGATGTTCAAGACCAGCATCAATGGATAAATGGTGATGGACGGAGACTTGGCTTGGGCTAGTGAGCACACAATACAGTGTACATGTGTAATAGTATTGTGCACCTGAGACCTGTGTGATTTTGTTAACCAGCATCTCCCCAATAACTTCAATGTAAAAAATTCAGCATCAAGGTGACTTGTATAGGACCTCAGACGCACCACCTGGCCAGAGGAATACATCTGTGAGTCATTTGCATAGGGCTGGCAATGGTGGGATGGCCAAGGATTGTGGCGATGACTTAAGTTATGGCAGAAATGGCCCAGAACCAGAAAACAACAACAAAAACAGTGCATGGAAGATAGCCCAGAGGCAGAGATCCCATTCCTAGGAAGGAAGCATGAGGCCCTAGGAATGCTTTGAGTATGGCATCACAGGGAATGGACAGGTGGGCACCACCATCAAGATGCATTCAGTTTACAATTTTGTTAACAACTCTCCCTTCAAAATGCATGCCCCCCCCCGCCCCCACCACCACCAAAAAAATCACAGGAGGTAATCTCCTGGGATATGTGGGAATTAGAGAAAGGCTGAGGTGACTACATTCCTTATATATTTGTTAAGGCACTAGGATTCCACATTCTTAATAATTTCCCTTATTCTCTGAAACCACAGCTGGCACCAGTACTGAGAAAAAGACTTCATATTTGCATAGCACACATGCCATTCAGCATTTCTCCTTTGCAGCAGGCACAGGGTTATGTCAGCAGAGGGCACTGGAGAGACAGTGCAGAAGGAAGGGTCTACTCTCCCAGGTTCTGGTGTGAGTCTGCTTCTCTTTTCTCACCTTCTTGCTGCAGGACATCTAATAATTCACACACTTCCTTGGTGGGCCAGGGACTGGCTCCAGGTCGGTGACCACCTCACTGTAGCCCTCCTGATGCAGATGCCCCTGGCAGTTAACTGACTCCAAGCACCTTGACTCCTGTGCTCCTTCCCACCAGCATCCACCTGCCGGTCCCTGGGAGGCTGTTTGCTGCCCAGCGACTGTGGACCAGCTCCAGCCAAGGGCAACAATACAAGTCCCTTTCTGCCATCCAGTGGGGGACAACCACACCTCCAGTGAAGGCTGCATCAGAACTTTCGGGAGATCTCTTCTTCTGAGTTTGTTTCTTCCCTGCACACTCTCTCCGCTCTTAAAGTCTTCTTTTGCGCTCTCTTTATGCCTTTGCAGTCACTCCCCTCACAGATAATCCTTCATGATATTAAACTTTCTCTCTTCAAATGAACTGTGTTTTCGTCTCCTGACTGGCCCCTAATAGTCATATTTTTGCATTTTTATATATATTTAATAAATCATATAATCTTTACAATATTCTTGGGAAGTAGATAGCTTCATTTAGACATGAAACCACTTTGGCCCAGTGTTTTCATTAATCCGAGTACTTCTTGAGTGCTGAGGATGGAGAGGTCTGAGGAACGGCTGTGTATGGCAGGGCTGTGGCGGAGGCAGAGCCGGAACCCGGGCATCCCAGTCTAGGATGCTTTCCGTTACACACTCAGGGTAGTGATGACTGTGTTGGTGGCACACCAGTTTTTGAAGAAATTTAGGGCACTTTTAAAATTCTAATATACCGCCCGGCCAGTGTGGCTATGTGGTTGAACGTTGACACGGATACCAAGAGGTTGCTGGTTTGATTCCCGGTCAGAGCACATGCCCAGGTTGTGGGCCAAATCCCCAGTGGAGGGCATGCAGGAGGCAGCCTATCGATGTTCTCTCTTATCGATGTTTCTGTTTCTCTCTCCCTCTCCCTTCCTCTCTCTCTAAAATCAATAAAGAAAAAAAAAATTCAAATTTTAATATACATACAAAGCACTCATTTAAGTATAGATTCTAATCCAGTGATTGTTATTAAATTGCATTCCCCCAAAAACTCATGTTGAAGTATGAACCCCCGGTCCCTCAGACTGTGACCGTATCTGGAAATAGGGTCATTGTTGACATCAGGAGTTAAGAGGAGGTCATACCAGAGCAGGGTGGGCCCCTGATCCAATATGACTGGCGTCCTCATAAAAAGAATGCCTCGTGAAGAGACGGGGAGAATGCCCTGCGAACACGAAGGCAGAGGTCCTTCTGGGCGATGAATCTAGAAGACAAAGAATGCCAAAAATGGCCGGCAGAGCCCCAGGAGCTGGGAGAGAGGCCTGGCACAGACCCTCCCTCACAGCAAACAGAAGAAACCCATCTGCCAACATCTCGATCGGAAACGGGGAGCCTCTAGAACTGGGAGACCATACGGTTGTGCTGTTGAAGCTGCCCCGGGGGTGGCTGGCTGTGAAGGCAGCCCTAGGAAGTGAATGCGTGGTCGGAGGCGGGGCCTGAGATTCTGGATTTCTCTCAGACTCCCAGGTGGTGCAGGTGCTGTTGGTCTTCGGATCACACTTTGAGTACAGGAGCTCGTGTATAAGAGATGCCGCTGGACTAGCCGCCGCCTACGCTTTCTCGGGAACAGTGCCCTTACTATAGACCTGGCTAAAAGGACTAACCCCCTAGTCCGCCCAGTGACTCAGAACCCGTGTGACCTGACCCAAAATGATGAAATAATTTTCTAGTTGCCAGTGGAGGAAGAAAGTACAATGCGGTTAAAAGGAAGGGCGAGGTCTGAGGCAGTTCATCTACAAGTGTAAATTAAGAGGAATAATAGCCATTTTGTACTTGGGCTGGAAAAAAACAACGCAGAACAAAATAAAAACACGTGCAGACGTAGCCAAGTCACTTCAGTGCCAGCGGGGAATGATAAGCACATTCCAACCTCAGGGGTCCCTGGAGGAACCTTCCACAGGGAAGCACCTCCCATCATAATCTTTGCAAGGTCTGATCCTGCCTTCGAACTTCTGTGGTTTCCCTTGCCGCTTGGTATGGACTCCCATGATGCCTCCTCTTTTTTCCCTCATTTTTGTTTTTTAATCCTCAACTGAAGATATTTTTCCATTTATTTTTCAGATAAAGTGGAGGGGTGGGATGGAGAGATGGAGAGATGGAGAGAGAGAGAGAGAGAGAGAGAGAGAGAGAAACATCGATGTGAGAGAGACACATCGATTGGTTGCCTCCTACACGACCTTGACCGGGGCCAGGGATTGAACCTACGACTCAGGTACGTGCCCTTGACCGGAAATCAAACCCAAGACCCTTCAGTCCCAAGGCTGATGCTCTAACCACTGAGCCAAACCGGCCAGGGCCTTATTATTCGTAACCAAGGTGTGCTATTAGAACACACGCAAAATTAGTGAACTGGAGCACATCTGCCGCCTCCTATCGATCCCTCTGGCAAAGGTGTAACATGGTTGCTGACTAGCCATACTCTCCTGTTTCCTTTTTATGAATTTTACCAGGGCATATGGCCTCCAGCCAGAGATTATCTTTACCAGCATCCCCTGTGTGGGGGACCATGTGACCAAGTTTGGGACAATGGGATGGAAGTTGAGGTGAGGTGTGGCATTTCAGGGCCATGTCCTTACAGACAGAACGTGCCCTGGACTTCCTTCTCCCCATTTCCACAGCCAGGAAACAGCAACAAGAGCGGCAGCAGCTGGACTCATCATCGAGGCCACATGGGAAAAAGCAACATCAGACCTGCCCGCCTAGACCCTGGGAGCACGGACATCTCCCTGCTCTACATTGCTTACTGAGCTTTGTGTTGTCACCTATTTAGGGGCTTCTTTGTTACAGCATCTTAACATGTGTCCTAACGAATACACACTCTCCAAACACCTTTCTACCCATCTTTCGCTCTTATAAGAATCTGCTCTCCATTTCCAGGTGTAAGCCATGGCCTGGCGGCTGCCTTCTGCTGTATTTGAGGTGTATGACGTTTGGCAGTGATAAAGTGTCTGTGGCCATGTTGATGCCAGAATACCAGCAGCCTCATTTTGCATTGGGGTAGAGGGCAACGTCCAGCCACTGTGGGCCCGAAGGACCTGCTTTCCCTTCTAGCACTACACGGCTTGAACTGAGGGTCATCTGTGTATATGCATCGGCTGACTCTCAAAGCAGAGCTAAGCCCCGGGCAAAGGGAATCATGAGTGTTGAATGAATAACAAGAATTAAAAAAAAAAAAATCTCCTTGTTAAGAACTCATAGCCAAATCTTCTGCTAATCAATACTTATACTGAGAGGAGTCTATAAGAATACATGGAACTCAGCTAGAGCACCCAGTGTTATGACGCATTCCCCCCTGTTTGGGCAGATATGGTGGCTTATTCCATAGACAGAGAAACCAACAGAAGCAAAGGTTACATCCCTTCGGTGTGTGACGCGGTTACACGCAGCAGCTGCCTCAGCATCGCCCGCCGTCCACCCCAGGGACAGTGTTCCCCCGTTCGTCCCATTGACTCTTACAGTTGACTGAAATAATCAACAAATACATATGGGGCTTGCCTGTGAATGAGTGCAGAATGGGCCCGAAAGAAGCACAGGGTTTCAGCTCCTCGCTGCATTATTGACCATTTACGTACGCCTTCATCTGAAAAGCGTTCACTGAGCACTCTGCAGGGCCCAGGACACCCAGGGGAGGGCAGTGACAAAGGCCCACCGCCTCCTTGTAGTGAAGCAGGAAAGTGGGCTGGAATAGGACACGGTTCACCTCACTGGACTGGGGTCAATGTTACTCCCCTCTTCCAGTTCAGACTGAGTGCGGCTGGCTGAGTATACCCAGCTCCAGCGACCAAGCTCTCTCCACACACCAGTCCTACTGGGCTCACTGCTGAAGGAACCAGACAAGGTGGTGGATGTGTGGGGAAGAGATACTGGCAAAGCAAGAAATACACACCGCCTTCTGATCCCAAAAAACTCAAAGGGCCCAGCCTCCTGGGAGCAGGCTCGTCGTCATTTTGATAGAAAACGGACACACTCGTCACACACACACACAGACACCCAGAACTGAGAAGAGCTGGAAGAGGCATCGCAAGAAGAAAAATGGAAATAATTCAGTTATTTAGTCCAGGAAATGTAAATGAGGGAGGCAAAGGATCACTGTTATTTTTAAATAAATTGGCCTTTACTTGAGAAAGAGAAGACATTATTTCCTGAGTTCTTGCTACCTCTTGACACCTGCAGGGCCTTCACGAATCTGTTTCCTCGCTTAGTCTTCTCCCTCCTCACGCCAGATAGGGATTGCCAACTCTGATGTACAGATGAAGAAACCAAGGTTTGGAAAGGTCAAGAAGGTCACCTAAAGGCACACAAGTGGTAAGTGGCAGAGCCAGGACTAGAAATCATATTTACCTGTCACCAAAACCCAGGTATTTTGTACAGTATTATGCCACTGTACATGAGACTGTGCACCAGCAGAAGCAGCTCACGGGAAGCCAGTGAGAGGCACCGAGGGGCTGTGCTGGGCTGGGTCCCCGTGAGTAACAGCAGAAAGGTAGCAGAGGTCAGGAGGCATTCTTCAGCCCACAGAAACAGACTCCTGGGCCTATGGCTACAGTCATAGGACGGACCCTGAGATTTTCAAGGCCGGGCAAAAAGTGAGTGTGGGAACACAAATACCACTTTCTAATCTCTGCAAATGTTCTAAATCAAGCAATTAAACGGTTACAATCCATCTACTCCACCCTCCTTTCTCAACAACTCCGTTCACAACAACTAGGAAGGCCAGGCTGTAAGGTGGATTTCTCCAACCTCGCAAATGTCATACTTGGCAGCACCTGTAGAGTTAGCCTGTGACCTTGAACTTCACCCACTGCCCCAAGGCCTGTGCCCCTTCATGTCCTACCCCTAACTCCAGAGCATAGCTCGTCACAAGGGGCACTGTGCTCATAATGATGGACACCTCGCCCCGATGGCCATGCTCTATCCACATACCCATCCCTACAAATGACTACATTTGGGGCAATCCTGAAGGGACACCGCCCTGCTGCTTGTCTGCCCACACACAAGAGGCCCCACAGACCCCAAAAGCAGGGCCAGAGCCATTTGGACAATCCATTCAAAAGTCTTGGTACCTAGAGTGTGGTGTGGGATGGGGACATGGGCCCTCAAAGATCAGATCTCCTGATTCCATGGACTCCTTATGCCATCGAGGGGGGTACAGCAAGAGGGCCAGAGCAAGGCCCTCACATGGCTTAAGGCAGGGCCCCCCTTGCCTCAGTCTAAGGTCCATCCTGGGAAATCACCTACTTCTGTCTGCAAAGGGAGCAAAAGAAAAAAAAAAAAAGGTTTGTGGGGATCAACTGGATTGGAAACGTCTAGTTCATCAGTTCTCATCCCCACTGTACATTCAAAACACCTAAGGAGATACAGCAAATACATATACCTGGTCCCACCCTTAGAGAATCTGCTTTCATTGGTATGGAGAGGGGCCTGGGTATTGGGAATGCTGCCCAAGGGATTTTAATTTGCAACAAACGTTGCAAACCACTATTAATTCCATAAAAGACGTGTTCTCCAGCCTGGAAACTCACCCTACCCCTGCCCTGTGCGTGTCTACAGAACTCTGATGGTTACAAAGGGGTGAAGGTGAAGGTTGGAGGATAATGATTAGGATGAGGAGAGGCGGGGGCCCAGGCCAGAGGCAAGACTCTCCGCCAAGGCTGTGCCCATTCATCTAATGCCAGAGCATTTCTCTGAGATGAAGTTAAGCGATGCATTTGGGCACGCCAGGAATCAAATTAGTTTGCTTGGTTTTCATGAATGTTTTCTTTCTTTCCAATGGTCTCTACATACCCACCACCTCTGCCCCCTTCCTCCCAGACGGCGCTGAGCCATGTCCCTTCTGCTACAGGCTGTTTGTGTCCCCCTGAATTCATATGTCGAAACCTAATCCCCAATGTGATGGTATTGGATGTGGGGACTTTGGAAGGTGATTAGGTCATTGAGGGTGGAGTCCTGGTGAATGGGATTAGTGTTCTGATAAAGGAGACCCCAGACATACTCCTTGCCCTTTTCTAACATGTGGACACAGCAAAAATTTGGCTGTCTGTGAACCAGGAAGTGTGGGCTGTCACTAAACACGGAATCTTGTGGTACCTTGACCTTGGACTTCCCAGCCTTCAGAACAGTGAACGATACATATCTGTTGTGTATAAGCCACTCAGTCTATGGAGCGGTTATACCAGCCCCAGTGGGATGAGACACCTCCCTGGTTACGCCTCTCTGATACCCACCCAGGAGACAAAATAAACAAACACACGCTAATTCCCTGCCTCTCCCCACAAGACACTTAGTGTATGTCATCGGGGTAGACCTGTCATTTACAAAGGATAAAAAGTGGGGGAAAGTCTTCTGGCAGCATAAGCACATGATCAAATGTTTTCCCCACAAACAGTCCCAGACCTCCTACACTGTCCTAAGATCCCACTGGAAATTTCAGTTATAATCACTTACACATATTTTTCTTTCCAGGAAATTTTCTCTGATAGTTCTAAAACTCAAGCTGTATGCATACATAAAATCATAGGGCAGATTTCATGCGTTATAACTCATCCCTGACCACCACTCAAGGCAAATTCTAAATACTGACAAATATATCTGCCTTTAGTCAACCTCTAAGCTGAAGGTCTAGACAGGTATTTTGTTTAAGCAACCTTTGCTTAGAGCAATAGAGCAATGAGCTTCATACATGGATATGTATACCCCACTGTCCAGAGTCAAGGGCAATCATAAGGAAAATGAATTTCATATTCTCATCATCCATATGTATCCTTTCTCAAAATGAATATACACTGTAGCCTTAACATGTCAATAAGTACATTACGTGTAAATAGTCTAAACATACCAACTATAAGGCAGAGATTGGCAGGACTGGATTTAAAAATGTTACCCAATTCTATGCTGTCTATAAGAAACTCACTTCAAATATAACAATACAGGCAGCTTTAAAGTAATAGTATGGGCAAATATATATCGTGTAAACATTAATAGAAGAAAAGCAAAAGTGGCTATATTCACATTAGATGAAGTTGATTTTACAAAAAATAAAACTACCAAAGACAGAAAGAGATATATAAAAGGATTAATCCACTAAAAAGATATAGGTATCCTAAACATATATGTATTAAAAAACAGTTGCAAAATATGTAAAGCAAAAACTGATAGAACTGAAATAAGAAATAGATACATCCACAATTATTGCTGGAGATTTCAACACTCTTTTCTTGACAACTGATAGAACTAGACAGAAAATAAGCAAGAATATAGAAGAACTAAGTAATTCCAGCAATCAAGAGGATCGAATCAATGTTTCTAGAATACTCTACCCAGTAACAGCAGAATATACATTGTTGTCAAATGTGCACAGAACATATACCAAGATGGATAATATCCTGGGTCACCAGGCAAATCTCAACCAATGTAAAAGTATTGAAATCATGCAGAGTGTGTTTGTACTCTGACCACAGTGGACTCAAACTGAAGATCAATAACAAAGTGATAGCAGGAAAGTCCCCAAACACTTGAAAACTAAACAACATACTTCTTAATCTAATGGATCAAAGAGAGACAGTCTTAAAGGAAATCTCTTGTCCCAGATTAGTTTCACTGGAAAATTCTACCGAACAGTTAAAGAATGAAAATCAATTCTATAAATCCTGTCCAGAAAACAGAAGACGAGATAAAACTTCCCAAGTCATTTTATAAAACTAGTATTATCTTGAAACCAAAATTAAATGAAGACGTAGAGGAAAAGAAAACTGCAAACCAATATTCTTCATTAATATATGCAAAAATCCTTAACACAATATTAACAAATGTAATTCAGCAATATATATAAAATATTATATACTACAACCAAGTAGTGTCTATTACAGGGATACTAGGCTAGTTTAATATTTGGAAATCAATCAATGTTATCCACCATAATGACAAGGTAAGGAAGACAAATCACATAATTATATCAGTTGATAAAGAAAAAGAAATTGACAAAATTGAACACCCATTCATGATAAATCTCAGAAAAAAATAGAGCAAAACTTCCTCAAACTCATAGAGTATCTACAAAAAACCCAATATTATACATTAATACAGAATTAACTTAACTATATAGCTAACATTATACTTAATGTTGAAAGACTAAAAGCTTTTTTCATAAAACTGAGAAGCAAGAAGGTCTATTCTTACCACTCTTATTTCACATAGTGTCAGAAGTTCTATCCAGTGCATTGAGGCAAGAAAATGAAATAAAAGCTATACAGATTGAAAAGAAAGAACATCTATTTGCAGATTATATGATTGCCTACATAGAAAATCCTGAGGTAGCTATAAAAACTCCTACAACTAATAAGTTCAGAAAGGTTATAGAATGTAAAATATACAAAATAGTTATATTTCATATAATAGTAATAAACATCGAGCATTGGAATTAAAAATATAATGTCGTTTACAATTACTTACAAAAATAAATACTTAGTTATAAATCTATCAAAACACATATAGGATTCATATGCTGAAAACTACAATGCTGATAAAAAAATGTTTTAATATAATAAAAGACTCATATGTTCATGGATTGATAGATTCAACATAATAAAGATGGCAATTCTCCCCAAACTGATATACTCATTAACACAATTCCTATCAAGTACTCAGGAAAGTTTCTTACAGATGTTGATAAGATTATTCTAAAATGTATATAAGAAGGCAAAGAAACGGGAATAGCGAAAATAAGTTTGAAAAAACAATAAAGTGGAAAGAATCAGCCTACTAGTATCAAGATTTATTTTATAGTTATAGAAATCAATATGGTATTGGTGAAGAGATAGAAACATAGATCATTGTAATATAAAAGAGAACCCATAAATGACACACACATATTGCATTTGATTTTTGACAAAAGTACAAAAGCACCACAATGAGGAAAGAATCCCTTTTTCAGTAAGTGATGCTGGAGGAACTGGACATCCACAGGCAAAAAAAAAAAAGAAAAAGTGAACTTGATCTAAGTCTTATACCTTTTACAAAAAATTAACATAAAATAGATCATGCCTTTTTTTGTCAAATAGGAAAATATAAAAGCTTTAGAAAAAAGGTAAGGGGAATTTTTTTTCAGGATCTAGGACTAGGCAGAGAGTTCTCAGATTTGACAGCAAAAGCCAATTCCTAAGAGAAAGAACTTGATAAATTGAACTTCATCAGAATACAAACTTTTGTTCCATAAAAGGCTCTGTTAAGAGGATTAAAAGGGAAGCTACAGATAGGAAATATTGTAAACACAGTTTCTTACCAAGGATTAATATCTAGAATATATTTTTTTCAAACTCTCAAAACTCAACAGTAAAAACAATAATCCAACTAGAAATGAGAAAAAGACATAAAGAGACAATTCAACCAGAGGATATAAAGATAACAAAGAAGCATATGAAAAGATGTTCAACATCATTAGACATTATGAAAATACAAAATAAAACCACACCGAGGTGTCACTAAATACCTATCAGAATGGCTAACATCTAAAAATATAAAGAACTCATTATGTCTCTAAAACAGATCTCTCATTGTAAGGAGACATCAACATATTTCCATATGTCCAACCATTTAGAAAATAAACAAGTAAATAAATAAATAAATAAAAATAGAAGTAACAAAACCAAATTTTGGTAAGGCTGAGGAGAGACTGGATCATTTCGTACACTATGATGAGAATGTAGGCTGTGGAAAGTAGACTGGCAATTTCTTAAAAAAAAAAAACACTAAACGTGCAATTGCACACCTGAGCATTTATCCCAGAGAAATGAAGTCTTGTGTGCAGACAAAAACCTGCACACAAATGTTTTTAACAGCTTTGTTCATAATTGTCAAAGCCGGGAAAATAACTGCGTGTTCTTCAATGCGTGAATGGTCAAACTGTTGATACCCAGAATAACCTGGACGAATCTTCAGGGAACTATGCTCAGTGAAAAAAGCCAATCCCATGCTACATTGTGTATGATTCCAGTTATATAATATTCTTGAAGTGACAGAATTATAGAAAAGGAGAAAAGATTGATGGTTGTCAAGGGTTCAAGAGGGAGCAGGGCTGGGAGGGGAGTGAGTGTGGCCATATAAGGGCATCAGGAGAGATCCTTGCATGGATAGAAAGGTTCTGTAACTTGACTTTATCAACGTCGACATGTTGGTTGCAATATTGTACTATAGTTTTGGAAGGTGTTACCATGGAGGGAATGTGGGCAAAGGATATATGGATTCACTGTGTAGTATTTCTTACATGCAAATCTACAATCATCTCAAAACTTTAAAAAAATCATAGAAGGTTTGAGATAGTACACAGTATTTCAAAATTCTTTCAGGGGGTATGCTTGAGTCAAAATGTTTGAAGGCCACTGATCTGGAAAATTGGTGGATGGAAGCATAGAAGGAGCTGAGAGCCAGAGGCAAGCCCGCACTCTGACCATCTCTTTGGTTCATAATTAACCAGCTGGAAGGGGCTATTTATGGCATCTGTATTCAAATGCACCTCAATCGAAGAGGTGCTGGATGAAGTGGTTGAGTTAAACAATTAAGCTTGCTTTTTACCTAATTGACTATGGGTCAATTTCATATTTGAAATCTCACAAGAGGTTCAGCAAACCGCAGAGCATAGAAAGAAAAGGAAAAAAAATCTGAAAAGGCAAAAAAGGATTGTTAAAACTTTCTGCCCAGTCTCTCTGCCTGACCTTCAATTAGGGAGCACAGCACCCAGCTGAGGCATGCATCCGCAGAGCTGAGTTTTGGGGTACCAGTAAATCGAGGGGACATGCATCTGTGAACACAAATGTACAAAATAAAAGCAAATGTCACACAGACACACCGTCCCCTTTTAAGCATATCTGTTTCTCCTGAAGGTTGCATCACACATTCTCAGACACAGCAGGTGTTCGAAAATTAGAATAACTACCTCCCCTTGGCCTCATTCTGCGGTGTACACAGCATCACCAGAACAGCTGAGAAAAAAATAGAAACCATTCATTTGCCCATGCTCTGCTTGATACGATTTTGATAAACGAACAACAACAAGAAATGGTCACGAATCTTCACTTGACTGATGATCGGATCTGATGTGGTGCACACACTCATCTAACAGGCAGGCGACTGGGATTCTTCCAGTTGTCTTGAAATTGCATTTAAAGCCCAGCGTTGAGAATAATGGAACCAAGTTTCCCAGAGGTAAAATTCACCTGTGGGACTGTCCCACTCCTCCTGGGCTTGCTGAGAATGCCCGCAGAACTCTCCCTCACACAAACCATCTCTCCACCAGCCTGCTCAGTCTAGGTGACAAAGTGGGAAGAAAAGAAGGAGCATTTTTGGAAAATGCAGTTTTCATTAAAAGCAGCTTTTTGCTCCACTTATCCCCTCTTCTGGAGGATGGAAGAATATGTTTTCCTCCCCTGAGACCAAGAGGATAACCTGGAAATACTGGTAGGGTTTGCAACAGAAATGACACCTTTGATTCCTTTTTGCCATATATGGACTGTGCCAGGGGGCTAGCTCACCTTCCCTGGCACTGCCAGAGTGAGGCAACCAGAACCGGAGACAGGAGACATCATCTGGAGGCACAGGCCAAGAAGGGGTCCTCCCTCTCCCTTCCCTTGAGGTCCTTAGTTTGGAGAAGCAGGAACATCAGACCTTGCCTAGATTCAAAGGCCTGAGAAGGTAAATGTAGGGGCCTCACTGTTTCTAATACAGCTCCAGTTCAAGGGTGAAGAAGGGTGCTGCCAATTGGAGGATGTGACCAAAGGGACCACCACAGCTAGGTAGCTGTTCAAAGAAGCACCTCCATCAGCGATGCTCGCGGTACCCACCACCCGTCTATGGTGAGTCCGAAGACAGCGGACCTGCATAGCATCCTGGCTAATGAAAAAGAGTGGAATTCCAGAAAGGTCAAGTGACTAGACTCCGGTTCATTCCTTTTCCCTTCTGTCCAGCCCACTAGCTCCACAATTAAAAGGGGGAGTGGGATGGGGCAGCTGGACCAAGCTGCCCTTTTCCCCTCAAGCCTTGATTGCCACAGTGGAGAGATGACCAGCTCTGAAGCAAATATAAGATTGAACCAAAGCTTTTGTTTAAAAGTGCATGAAAGGCCCTGGCTGGTGTGGCTCAGTGGGTTGAGCGTTGTCCTGTGCACTGAAGTGTCGCTGGTTCGATTCTCGGTCAGAGCACGTGCCTAGGTTGTGTGTTTGGTCTCCAGTTGGGATGCAACCGATCAATGCTTCTCTCTCACATCAATGTTGGTGCAAAACAGAGAAGGGGAATTTGTCCTGTCAAGTTCTGGGCAGCTATAAGAAAAGCTAAAAACCATCATATTTACATCTTGAATTATGGCTAAGGTCTCTTCTGGAATAAGAGGCACACAAACCATCACGGGGAATGGTCCAGATGCCATGTGTCGGGATTGGGTGCAGAGCCATGCAATTCAACAGGCAGTTCCTGGGCCAGCAGCATCGGCATCACCTTAGAGCTTCTTAGAAATGCAGAACCTCAATCCCCCCCAGAATACTGAATCAGAAACCACATTCACAGGGACCCCAGGGGATCCTCGTGCACCTGAAATGTGGGCAGCCGTGGCCTGGAGCACTGGATGGAAGAAGACAGGTGAAGAGGCTCCCAGGCCTGGGGCAGCCTCCTCCCCTCAGGCTGAGAGTGTACCTGACTAATAAGGGGCTATTAATTGCTTCTGGCCAGTGGCAGGTGTTGTTTGTCTATCCTTAGGGCGGAGTCCTTCCCTCACCAAGGTCAATAGGAAGTGATTAGGGTACAAGAGTTTATCCCTATTTTTAAATCAACTTATATATTTTTAATCTTAGTTTTAATTCATAATGCAGTTTATATCGAAATGTTTAACCCACATACAAATATGCCTTGGGACCCTTGCTTTTCTTTTAAAGACGATGACACTCAGGAAATGTACAGAGTTTGAGAAGGGCCATTGTTAGGGGTCGAGCATCCTTCAGTCTGGATCTCTGAGCTCACATGTACAGGAGGGATCCGAGGACCTCCCCTTAGGGAAGCAACTCCTTGTGGTACTAAGTCACTGGGACTGGAGGTTCGGTGGTATCTCAGCACGATCTGGCCATCCTAACAGACACACAAATCACCTGTGGGGGCCTAAAAGCATTCACCTGACCAGAGGAGCGCCTGGAACAGGACTTTCTGTCTCTAAGAAATCAGTCTAATGTCGCCTGCTTTCAGGTGACATTATCACACTCCACGCTCAGAAGACGTTTCCCAGCTCGGTTTATTCCTGGAACTTGGCTCCTGGCGTTGTGGAAACCCACACCTTGATAACATGTCTCCCCATTAGCAGGAGCCCTTCAGAAACATCATCTCATTTTTCAGGGCACCACCTGAAAATCTCTCTTCTAATTAAAACAACGGGTGATTCACCTTTCCAATAGCTAGGGGCCCTTCTGAGATGCCAGTTTATATCGTTCTGAAATACCATAAAAAAAAAAAAATGCTTCATAGCCAAAAAAGCCACAGGCTTTCTTCGTGGAAAAATACTCAAACCAAATAAACTGCAGAACTCAGTGCGGGTGGCAGTGTCTAAACAATAATGATCATAATGGGAAATTTCAGAGCCATAGCTAGTATGTACCAGGCACAATTCTAGGCCTGCCTTCATTTAAATCTCCCCAACAATCCTATGAGACAGACACGAATATTATCTCCATGTTACAGATGAGGAAACTGAAGCACAGAGAGGCTAAGTCACTTGTCCAAGATGGCACAGGTAGGAAGTGGAGAGCCAGTATGGGAATTTAGGGTCCCCTCATTTGACTATACTCATTCTTATATTTCAGGGAGTGTCACGCAGTTTGAACACAATGATACTACTACATATTCCTGCAATGCTCCCTACTCCCCAAACACCTCCACACCAGGGTTCCACGTTTCCTCTTAGAAGCAGAAGGGAGGTTCCTTTTCACCGCTCTCAGTGTCCCCAGTTCTTCTGCTCCATTTGCCGCTGGGGTAAAACCTCATTCGTGTGGAATGTGTCCTGCCACTTACCGAGTCCACAGGAATGACAGGCAGGCAGGGCAGAGGAAGCAGAAGAGAGAGTGAGGACACAGAAGAATCAGGGAGTTTCCCTTTCCAGGAAGGCCGCTTCCTGTCGCCAAATCAGGCCGCCGCCTGGCACAACCAGGACGGGACTTTAAGGACCACAGGCGAATTTTTGTCGGTAGGAGGAATCACCTTACCTGGGAGGGGAAGAGGCCAGGGGCGACCACCGTAATCTAATTAAAACCACTGATAATCTTTCCTTTTAGCCCTGAAGAAAAGGCACGCAGGAGGGGCCAGATGACAAATACTGAGAAAGCACAGGACCACGAGCCTCTCTCAGTGGGGAGAGACGCCCTGCTGAGCCCTGGGCACACTGAGAGACCCAGAGACAGCACCCTGGCCTTGGGCAGCAGCATCTTCAGCAAACACAGGGGACACAGAGCGGAGCCTTTCCTGGCACTGGCCGCAGAGGCAATGCCATCGGTGGCCCCGGTGGCCCAGCTGCCCACCACGGCCCTGGGAGTCACGGGAGATTCTCCACAGGGCTCCGAGGGAGCAGGAGGGAACGCTGGATGAGCCCATAAGGTTGTCACAGTGGCTGCTTTCAGAAACACAGCTGGGAGCCTCTGGAGACTTCTAGAGCAATCTGGAAAGAATGTAAGGGGCTGCGGTTCTTAAGTGGAAGGTGCAGGAAAAAGGAGGCAAATCCAGTTACTTTGGGCTTACTGCTCCGCAATTCTTCACAGTCACGCCCAACGATTCCCGGATTCTAGAGGGAAAGCCGCTGAGGCTGGAGCTGGGACTGGGAGATACAGATGCCCAGAGTCCTCCTCGCCGCGCTGGGACTTCGAAAGCAACAAAACACGCTTGTGTCAGTGGGAAACATTTTCCCTGCCTTTTCTTTCCTCTTTGAGCACAGTAAAGACAAGGTGGTAACATCTTATCCATTTGCATTTCTTCGATTTCTCTTGTCCCTCCTTGGTAACTGTTGATGTGCTGACTGGGGGGGAGTTGCTGTAGAATATTAAGGACGTTGTTTCTAATTATTTGGAGCTTTTACTAATGAAAAGTGCTCCGAATGGAAAACTAAAAAACATGTCTTCAGTAAACATTTATGGAATTCCACAGCTTGACATAAGAGTACATGCTGGGGTTCATGGAATCATAATAGTATCAGCTCCTGCTCTGAAAAACTCACAGTACGAGTCAAACAGAAACTACACATGCACACACATGTGCACATACATGTACACGCATGCATACCATGCCAGTGTGCATATGCTCACACATGCAATGCCTTGGATCCTCTTGGATCTGCCACAAGCTTATGCTATCTGCCTTTTGTCATCCGCCCACAGGTCCTGGGTCTCTGTGAAGAAAAACTCATAGACTAGGAGATTCTGAAGAGAGCTAGGGGATCAAGCTGTCTTATAATCTTACAAAACGATTGCCTGGAAAGGCAAAAATGTAGTATAGCCCAGTACTCTTTTTTTTTTTATCCTCACCCGAGGACATTCTTGCATTTATCTTCAGATAGAGTGAGAAGGAGAGAGGGAGGAAGAGAGAGAGAGAAACATTGATGTGAGAGACACATCGACTGGTTGCCACCCACATGACCCCAACTGGGGCCGGGACAAACTGCAACCGAGGTACGTGTCCTTAGCGGCAAGCGAACCCGGGTCTCTCTGGTCTGCGGGCCGACGCTCTAACCGCTGAGCCAAACCAGCCAGGGCTACCCCAATACTCTTGAACCCACAGCTCCCTGACTTTTACAGTGCTCGATCCCGTGCCTCTCCCCTGTTGGCTGGCCTGCATTTCCCAGGAGAGAGGTATAGGAGTGGTCAGAGTGCTGGCCCGCCCCAGGACCCTGCCCATGCCTAGGGCGGCAGAGTGATTAAACAGCAAAGGGCAGGGATGGCGCAGTGCCAGTGGCCTCAGTGATTTTGGTGGTGGCAGCAGAGTCATTGTGGAAACAGCAGAGGATGGAAAGACAGGACCTGGCGATACAAGAGGTCGCGCTGGCAGCAGACCCCAGACATCGGATGTGCCCACCCTTGCCAGGAGCATCAGGTGCTGCCAGCTACTGCACAGAACCAGGCCCAGCAGGAGCCCTGGGATGAAGCTCAGCCGAAAGCGATGGTGCCCCCATGGATGTGGGTGCATAACCCCGCTCTGGGCACTGGTAGGGCCACAGGAACAAGGAGTAAGGCAATGGCAGGGACCCTGTGTCACGAACATGAGTATTTTCTACAGCATGTGTAAGAAACAGAGGGAATGTGCCCAGCTGGTGTGGCTCAGTGGTTGAGCCTCAACCATGCACCAAGAGGTCACCAGTTCAATTCCCGACCAGGGCACATGCCCAGGTTGTGGGCCAAATCCCCAGTGGGGGCATGCAGGAGGCAGCCAATCGATGTTCTCTCTCATCGATGTTTCTATCTCTTTCTCCCTCTCCCTTCCTCTTTCTCTGAAATCAATAAAGAAAAAATAAAAAATAGGGAAATTCCCGAAGCAATCTGGGAAGAAGCCCGTGGGTCACCATTACAGTCTTGAATGGTGGCTTGCAAGCAGAGAATCTCCCTTTTGTGATTCATGTTGCACATTTCACAGCTAGAACTCCTAAGCCACAGCTCTTGACTGTACAGCCCACACCAAGCTGCAGGGTAAAGGAAGCCATGCCCAGCCACTTGGGAGAACTGAATTCCCGTCCTGGATGTGTGCCTGGGTTTGGTGTGACCTTGTGACCTTGAATCCAGATGGATCAGATGGGGGAGGGGGGAATCTCAATACCACTGTTGCACGGGGAAAGAGACAGCATTTTCACTTGGAAGGGAAATACAGGTGGACCCCATGGAAGGATACATGGGCCTCTGGGCAGCTGAAGGGCACAAAACCTGGGGGGAAACCGTCCAGCAGAGAGGCACAGAGAAAAGGGCAGGGCAGAGAAGCGCTGCTCCCCTCACTGTCTTCATGGTGCCCCGGCCCGGCCCTCGGTTGGTCCCAGATGGGTAACGATGGGGGAAACAGCCTGAGCTCTGAGCTTCACCTTTAAGAGGTAACACTAATGGGAGACTGGGTCCCTCCTCTGTGTGGCCAGCAGACTGCCACCTGCTATCAGACCTACATCAAAGAGCAAACAGTTCTGTGATCTGCATGAAAATACAAGGGGCATCTTTCTCCAAGCTGAAGCAAAATGGAGGGTGTCGGTATAAACACCCTTTTTGGGGAGACACCAAGCAAAAAGGCCACAATTTTGTCCCTGCGCTGCCTCTGCCTCCAGCTCTGCCTCCGCCTCCCGCGGGCAATTGCAGGGCGCTGTGCTCTGAGCGAACACCAGCCCTCATTTAACGGCAACGATTACACCTTGTGGTCTTCCCCCCAAACAGTCCCGGAGCAACTGTCACTCCTTCTCCAAAGCACATCGGTTCCAAGATCTGAAAATCCTCAAAGGCACAGGTTAGAATTGAAAATAAAAAGGAGAGACTCTGCATCGCCTACAGAAGCCGAGATTCCTTGGTGTTGCTTTCCAGCCGTTTCCCAGTCTGAGCCCCAAGGTCTGACCTGGGAGCCTCCGTTTCCCTCCCTTCCTGAGCGGGAAGAAGCAAGACCAATGTGAGCAACTGTGTAGTCCTCAGTGATGAAGAAAAGACGGGGCCTGTGAGCTTGTGAGGCCTTGAGGTCAGGGAGTCCAAGCTGGCATCTGGGAGAGGACTGGGAGTTTGAGAGGGAACTTAGAAGTCACACGGATGTGCCTTGAAAGCAGGTAACAAGAAGAGGACAGAGAAAGAGAGAGAGGGGCTGAGCCCAGGGTGATGAGCTATTCCTTAACGTTCAAGCCAAATGAAGGTACCATCACAGAATATCAGCGGCGACAGCGGAAACGCAGTGTGGCCATCTCAGAAAAGGCTTTCCAAGGTGTGGCCAGAAATCACTTCACCATTTTACTCAGACCCTGGGCAGATGATATAAAAGCCTCTGGGGCCTGGGGGTGACCAGCACGAGACCCAAGGAGCTAACAGGACAGGCTGGGGTGCAGAAGATGAAGCGCAGGCTTGGCGTGGACACCTCTGCTCTCACCACCCGTCCCTCAGGCACACGGTTTTGTCTTTCAACAAGAGCCTGATTGTGTTAAAACTGTCCTTAGTCATCTGTATCTTTGGTCACAGTCTGATAAATCTCTAGAATGTGAATACACTATGGTTTGGCTTGATTTTACATTCTTATTCAATCTCATGAGTATTCCCTTCATCCAGAAGGAAAGATGATCTTCAGGCAAAGCTAACCAACAGGACTTGGAAAGGGCTGGCTGCCACTCAGGCACTCTCTTTGGTTACACTGGGAGGCCCATAGTAACGCAGGCTGGCACACAGGCAAAGGGTGTTCCCATTGGGTCTGAGTAACATGGTGAAGTGATTTCTGGCACACTTTGGAAAGCCTTTTCTGAGATGGTGATCCCATTGCTTCATGCCTGGAACTACAGGGTGGAAATATAGACGGGTTTGACATAGGGAAAGGAGAACTATAATTGGCTGTGGAGGACAGGGAAGGTGATATTTGACTTTTGAGTTGAGCCTTGTTGAACAGCCATGGTGTGTGTGTGTGTGTGTGTGTGTGTGTGTGTGTGTGTCCCCATATCCATCTACGGAGACAAATATCTCAGTGAGAGTGGGAGGGGCATACTCTCTAGCGGCCATGGGTCCTACAACGAGGTAAAATACGTTTTAAAAAAAATCTCTAAACATCTGGAGAGAAAGATTCCACCAATGACATGGAAAGTAGAGACATTTAGACATGATCAATGAGAGAATGAGGAGAGAGAGAGAGAACGCCTTTACGGACGGTCCCCGACTTATGACGGTTCAGGTTATGACTTTTAAAAGTCACATCGGTGCAAAAGTGACATGCATTTAGTAGAAACCATACCTCAAATTTTGGATTTTCATCTTTTCTCGAGCTACTGATACCAGTACAATACTCTGTCCTGATGCTGGGCAGTGGCAGAAAAATGATTTCGCCCAACTGGAGGCAAAGGCAGTGTTAGGGGCACGTTGAAGGGGGGCTAGGCTGAGCCATGATCTTCAGCAGGTCAGGTGTCTTACATGCATTTTTGACTTGGGATGGATTTATGGGGATGTCACCCCGTCGTAAACCAAGGAGCATCTGTGTTATAAATGGCAACAGGAACAGAAACTTGTATCAAGCAGAATGTTAAGGTTTTTCCTGAGTTTTACATTCATGTATGTATGTATTTAGATGTGATCAATTCCAGCTTGTTCAGCAGGGCTAGCGATGTATCCACTAAAAGAGACTGCTGTCCACCTACGGCAGGTGCTGGGCACACAAGGAAGAGATCTGCTGAGAGAAAGTGTGATCCACACAGGGGGACCCCTGGGTGTGCTCTTTCCAATATCATGCTTGGAAGTTTCTAGGTTTTATTTCAAAAAGAAAGACGGTTTTCCCTCATGGAACCTAATAGAAACTACAGTCTGTAGAGCAGCCTACCTTCACGAACTCCCATAGTCTCGGAGAGACAAAGTCAAATTTGGCAAAGAGCCTGAGCAGACCACGCTCACCCAGAATTAAATTTCACAAAAGAGCCCTGGCCAGTTTGGCTCGGCAGTTAGAGCATTGGCCCGTGAACCAGAGAGTCCCGGGTTCGGTTCCTGCTAAGGGCACATACCTCAGTTGCAGTTTGTCCCCGGCCCCGGTTGGGGTCGTGTGGATGGCAACCAGTCAATGTGTCTCTCTCACATCAATGTTTTTTTCTCTCTCTCTCTTCCTCCCTCTCTCCCTCCCGCTCTGTCTGAAGATAAATGCAAAAATGACCTTGGGTGAGGATAAAAAAAATAAAACAATAAATTCCACAAAAGAAAAGCCTGTGACTAGAGCGAGTTGCCTGGGTGGTAAGACCCACCCTTGGCCTTTAGTGCTGCTCTCCAGCTCTCCCACCTGTGCCACTTCCTCCCAGGACTGTTCACCTGGACGTGTGAGCATCTGTCGCATGTCGGTGCCTCCAGCCCCAGATTGGTGGCTGACTCTTTGAAAGGGTTGGATCATGCCATTTGGGTCCATGATCCTCTGACATTTGTGTTCTCTGGGTTTCTCTTGCCCACGTGACAGCTGGCGTGTTAATATTCCAGTTCCTTGTGTTTCTCAGGATGACCCCCTGCTCCACTCCCCTTTCCACTATTTTCTGCTGCAGCTGACGCCACCTTTCGCAAGCCCCTGCATCCAGACGACTGGCTAGCTTTCAACCTGTGCAGAGAGAAAGCTGCCAATGTCCTTTAGAAATAAAACCTCCACACATCTTAAGAGAAAAGATCCCACCAATGAAACTGAAAATAGAGAGACAGACGTCAGCAATGAGAGAAGAGGGGAGAAAGAAAGAAAGCCTATATTATAAATGGAGCTGTGTACATTAACAACAAAAAAAATCAAACCCTTGGCTCTGAAGAATGACATTAAAAAGTTAAGCTGTACTTACTCTTATTTAAAATGTCATTCTTGTTCAGTGTAACTGTTAGACATGTAATACAGACAGATGAGCCACACTGACTCCACGAAGACAAAATTTCCCCCTGTACATCCGCTCTAAAAGCTTTTAAAACCACTCTGTCAGGTGCAATTTGACTGCATATCAATAGTGTTTCTCTGCCGAACCACAGGACCGCATGTGACAAATGAACATCACAACAGGATTGGGTGGGTGGGAGGAGGAGCAAGGCTGAGAAGTCCACCCCATGGTATAAACGACTCTAACACAAAAGAGTGCCAATAAAACAGGAGAGGCACGCATTAGCCGGCTACCAGGGACTCGGGTTGACCATTAAATATTTCATAACAGAAACGCATATACAGCATCTCAACAGGACTTTGCTGAAAGCTAGGGGTTCAGAGGCTCCTAAAATGATTTAAAGGGGCATTTTGTGAGAAAGGCTGAAAAAAGCCCTATAAGGAGTTCACACTGGCTAGTGAGGGTAGCTCCTGACCCTGCACCTCACATAGGACCCTGGTCCCCAAAAGGAGTGTTTGTATCCATTTGCCTTTTTTCATGTTGAGCCTTTAACCTCCCGTGGCAATATCCCTGTGATGAAAAAACAAGAGACTGTTCTCTTTTCATTTTTTACTTTATTTTTTATTGTTATGAATTGGTCCTTTAACTAAAAATCAATCTTTTTGGTTAAACTGGTTTGAGTCGGGGTTTGGTAGCCTAAATCTAGATTCAAGAGAGAGCAAGGAGTAATGAGCTGGAGAGGACTAGAGAATATCCTACTTCCCTCCCAACAGCAAGAAAATTCATTGAGGGTGAAGGAAAACTTGAACTGGAAAGCTAAATGTAAACCCCACACTTGGAACAGTTACCTGGGCCAATAGGCATTTGACTTCCTCATGAGAAGAAAGTAGAGAATCCAGAGTAAATAAATGTTTAGGAGCAACTGCCTTGGTTATCTACTGAATCTATTCCGGAGTAACAAGCCACCCCACAGCTTTGTGGCTTACAACAAAAATCATCATTAACATGTTCACAATTCTACAATTTGGGCAGACGGAGCTCAGCGAGGGAAGCCCACATTGGATTGGCTGGGGCTCCCGGGCAACTGGAAGACCCAGAATGGCCTCGCTCACAGGGCTGCCAGCTGGGCTCACTGTTGTCTGAGGATTTGGCGAGGGCTGTCGATCAGAGAGCCTCAGTGCTCCGTGGCGTGGTTTGAGGTGTTCACGGCGTGGAAGCTGGATTCGGAGAGGAAGCATCCCAAAGCAGTGGGTGTAGCAGCTGCAGATCTCCTAACACCTGACCTTGGAAGTCACGCAGCTCATGTCTGTTGCATGTTATCACTCCCCAAACCAAGAGATGCAATAGGAGGGGGAGAACAGACTCCACTTCACGATGGGAAACGTGGTAAAGAACCTGCAGAAATCTTTAATCCACCACTACAACTAAGACCGGGTTAAGAGTGCATGAGTTGCCAGTGAAGAATTTTGAAGGGAAAACAAACAAAAACAAAAACCCCTTTCTTTAAAGTCGGATACACTTTAACAGGGACGAGTCTTTGTAGCAACCACCAAGAATAACACTTTCCTGTAGACCTTGATCTGCTGGGGAAATGCCCCTAGTCCTTCTGAAATAATATGTCCCAACTTCCAAAATGGCTCATGGTCAAATGAAGGACACATCCCGTTATTTCCTTTGTGCCCCTCATAAAGAGTAAGCACTAGTTAAGTTCCTGTTTCACTGGGTTGTGAATTCCTAGACTTCTGGTGCATTCCCTATGGACTGGACACATGGTAGTTAAACTGAAATACTCTGGTCGGCAGCATGGTGCTGTACATGAATACGCTGGACTCTCCCCCGGTTGTGGCCAGTGATGGAAGTCATGGATAACACTAATCAAAGTGAGAAAAGCAATCAACTACAATAACATGTTTGAGACCCAGTGGAATATCTAGAAATATTTGTTGGACGAATGGATGAATGAGTGTGAAGAAAAAATGCTTTGCAGTAGACTAGGAGGATCTTCCAGGTAGAACTCAACTCAGAAAATGTCTTTTTGCTGCCATCTACAGCTTTTTGGATCGCCCTAGCATGCAGTAGATTTTATATAGATCATTCTCCTGAGACAGGGAACACAGGCGAGTAACCAAGGAGATTTTCTTATGTCAACATTTTATAATGTATGCATTTGTACAATTTTGAAATTGCGTTCATTCCTATATCCACAAGTGCCTAAAAGAGTGATTGACCTAGAGCAGCGGCTTTGAACCAGGGATGATTTTGTCCTCCAGAGGATACTTGGCAATGCCTTGAGATATTTTAGGACGTCACAGCTAAGGGCAGAAGCGTTACTGACATCTAATGGGTAAAGGCAAGTGATTCTGCTACACATCCTACAAGGCACGGTCTCCCACAGCAAAGAAGTATTCATCTCAGAATGCTAACAGTGCCAAGCTTAACAAACCCTGATATAGAGTAAGTATTCAATAAATATTTTTAGGATGAGTGAATGAATGAATGAGAAACAAATAAATAACAATAGTAATGGGTTAATGAAGACTGTGTGGTTTAGGTAAAATACCTCAGGACTATTGATCAACTGCAGGTAGAGAAACAAACCTTCCTGGGTTACTAAGAAGTGACCCGACTTAAACTTAGAAATAATGATGGGAGTCAGGTAAAAAGAGTCAGTAAGAATCAAGAATAAGAGACTGCTCAGGTCCCAGACAGGAAGAAGACCCCCAGTGCTGCTCTGTATGTGTTCTAGGGATGATACAGGAAGGGGTGATTGGTGAACAGCTTCCAAAGTACACACTGCTGTGAAACTGCATTATCCGTAAAGTACTGTTTCCTTCCTTTCTTTTTAAAATGTTTTAATTGATTTGAGAGAGAGAAGCATCAATGAGAAACATCGATCGGCTGCGTCCTGCATGCCCACTACTGGGGATTAAGCCCACAACCTGGGCATGTGCCCTGACTAGGAATTGAATCAGCGACCTCTAGGTGCATGAGACAACTCTCAACCAACTGAGCCACACCAGCCAGAGCAAGGTGTTATTTTCTTGCATTTGTACTTAAGTTAAGCATTAGCAACTTACATACAATTTTTTCACAGTATGGGTTTGGTATCTTATGGACTACCTTCTGGGATTGTTAAGGAAGAGGCTGTATCTTTACCAGGTGAATCTAAAAGACATCCACAATGCCACCCCTGGGAGCTCAGGTAGAAATCTTCTGCCTCTTACACTTTCATGGTGCTAATCTCTCATTCAAATTTTTGTTCTTTGCTTGGTGGACAGATCCATAACCAGCTGGGTTAACATCACTACTGCCTCATTTTGTCCATATACATCAAGATTTCTAATAGTTTTACAAGCAGGAAACACTTGAGTTAGAGCTAAAAAATGCATGATGCAAAAATGACAGGAAACTAAAGAAGCAGCATCAGTAAATGGAAAGAACACAGACAGCAAGAAGCACTTTGGCCTCAGTCCCCTCATCTTTCAATCATCGGGGAGACTCCTTGCCCTAAATACTTCACACAATTGTTAATGACAACTAAATTAAACACGAGGCGTGACCACTCAAGTACCATGCCAATACATTTTTAAATTTAAATTCTCTCCATAGAGCAAAATATGAAGTAATGTTTTGACAAGGAAGCTCCTGGGTCTTTGAATGCATTCCCCTCCCCCTCGAGTATTTGACAAAACAGAACGGTTCACTGCAATTATGGGATCCTTCCTCAAGGCAGTTTCAAATAGCACTTGGGCTGCCTCAGCTTTGATGTTTCTACTCATTTTCTACTCATTTTTATTGCCTGCTTCTTCTTGAAAGGGGAATAGAAAAATATATTATTGTGTGATATGAAGTCTATCACAAAATCCTCAAGAAGACATTTCACTGCCCTTTGTTAATGTTTACTTGACTTGCGAATAAATGCAGAGTAAAGCTCTGGGGAACAGTCACTGAGCAAGGACATCTGCACATTCAGTCACAACATACAGCGAGCCTTCACAGCCACCCGCGCAGCGCTGCACGTGAAACCAAAGACAGGGCCGCTGCAGAGCGAGGCGTTGTAACTGTGGTGCCCCTCGGTGGGGCACCGGAGGGACTATCCGATGGCACTTTGTTGCTCTGTGGCCACTGTGGCAGTTCAGGACAGTATCTCAGATACACAGGGTATTCCAGAGACATGCAACTGAGAATAAATAAACTGAGGGAGCAGAGACAATAGAACAGCATCCTTGAAACTCTCCAAGAGCAGATATTGTATAATTAAACCCAAATACCACTCTAAGGCCATTTTTCATCAGGCGGTTTTTGACGGCTCCTCGCTGCAAAGAGGTTTAATGATTTCATTGAGTAAGAGGCGGTGGACTCTAGATGTGTGCATTCGCTGAGAGATAATTGCATTTAATGAACGGCACATCCATAGGTTTGGGGAAGCAAGTGATAAATCTTCCCCCAGGGCCTGTGGAGCAGTCATATTCCAACTGATGAGTGGTTGGGGGATCAATTAATAATCATGATGAGAACAATACTTTTCACTTGCAGTTTTCCTCAGGTCGCTCAGAGCAACTTGATAAACATGAACATCCATTTTCCTGGTCCTCCTGGGAAGTAAGCATTTGGTCGCATTATCCCCAGATACGTGACATGAAAACCGAGGTTCAGTGAGGGAGAGAAAGAGGCACACAGATAGTAGACCCATTTTGGTATTTAATATCCGCACTGTGAATACATATTACGCAAGCATTACTTGATCTCTAATGATAATAATATTAGCTAATGGTTTTTTGTGCCAGGCTCTGTGCTTAATGAAATGCTTTGCATGTATTCTCTCATTTATCATCCTCATATCACAGATGAGAAAACCAAGGAGTAGGAAGTTACGCACCGTGCAGATGGTCCAGGGATGGGACTGGAGTAAGATCTCAAGCAGTCCAACTCCAGAGCACATGTTCCTAAGCCTCATGCATATTATATGCCAGGACTGCATGGGATGGGTACAGAGATGCCCCCACAAAGCACAGGACCCCCGTTCTCAAGAAGCTCAGAGTGAATGGGGGAGGTGTGGATAAACTCAGTATGGATAATATTTGCATGCCAGGCACCGTTCTACATGATTTACATGTTGACACATTTACTCTTCATAACAATTTGATGAGCTGTCTACTATTACAATCATAGCCATTTAGCATATGAGGAAACTGAGGCACAGAGAGATTATCTGACTAGTTCCATATCAGCAACTGTCCCCAAGCAACAGGACTCGAGAGCCTATGGTGTCAGTCATAAAATGCCTTATTTCTCACGCTAAGGACTTTGATGCTCGTGTTGAAGGTGATCAGTGAAGACAACAATTTTAAGCAAAGGCGTCATTTAGATTCAGGTTTCTCTGAGGCCACTCCGATGACACTGAGGTGAGTCGATTGTTGAGTCCCTCTTCTGCAGTGTGATACTAATGCATTTTAATAAGAGTTCAAGGATTGAAGGTCTGGCACTCCTCCCAGAGGCTAGGTGGAATCCCATGTGAGTTTTTCTGTACTTTCCACACTGAATCCTCTCCTTTCTAAGGCTGATGCAAAACTAAGCTGGAGCTGCCTATATATGCTAGCAGAAGCAGCCTTGAGTTCTAACAACTAATTCTTTCTCCTCGCCAAGGCATATTGGAGTGGTGTAGGTGTCCCAGCAAAACAGTAGGAGACACCAGAGGCCAGGACACTGTTTTCACAATCCTTTGTTGTCTAACAATCCAGCACTGGGAGGTTCAAGTGTCAGAAGGCAAAAAGAACTCCAATAGAAGTGCCCTAGTTTCTCCTAATGGCTAGAGAACTTAGAAAGGTCTGGGTGTTCCAAAATCTATCCCCCAGTTCACTGTAGGCATGGTCCTGGCTCTAAGTTATCAGTCAGAGTCCAAGCTCCTAACGCATGCTGTCCCATCGCCTGTGAGTTCCTCCCTACTGTTCATCGTTTTACTAGCATCTTATTAGTTAAGAGGACCTCAAGGTCGCGTTGCTCCATGGAATTGTCTCATTACCTGCTCGTACAGTGAATCTCCATCTCAGAAATTCAAGATTTTAAAGATCACCTTGCTAAATCACTTGTCGTTCATAAATCTTCTTCAAATGTTCTCATCAAATATTTTGTCTGAGCTACTCTAACCATTTTAAAGCTCATCCCTATACTAAGTCAAATGCGGTTGCCTATGATTTCCCTACAGCAGCCTGTCTCTCAGAACAAAACTCCTCTCTCTTAGTCAGACTCCGTGCGCAACGAAAGAAGTCTTTCTTTAAAACCCTCCTGGCAGGGGGCTGGGGGGGGAGGGCTAGGGTACGTTTCTCAAAATACCTATATTCAGTCTTAGCAGAGCACTGATCAGATTATATATAACTCCCTATTATGAATGGAATGTTTGTTTCTCCCTAAAATTCTATGTTGAAATAAAATCTCAAATGGGATGGCAACTGGAGGTTGGGCATTTGGGAGATGCTTAGGTCACAAGGCTGGAGGAAACAGACATGAATGGGATTAGTGCTTCTAAGAAGAAGTCAGAGAGCCCTCGTCCTCTGCTCTCACTATGTGAGGACACAAGGAAAGACCCAGGAAAAAATCACCCAGCCGGTGTGGCTCAGTGGTTGAGAGTCAACTCATGCACCAAGAGTTCGCCGGTTCAATTCCTGGTCAGGGCACATGCCCAGCTGGTGGGCCCGATCCCCAGTGGGGGGCATGCAGGAGGTGGCCCATTGATGTTCTCTCTCATCAGTGTTTCTATCTCTCTCTCCTTCTCCCTTCCTCTCTAAAAATCGATAAAGAAAATAAAAATAAAATTTTTAAAAAGACCCAGGAAATAGGCCTCAGCAGATGTGGAATCTGCCAGGGCACTGACCTTGGATTTCCCAGTCTGCAGAACTGTGAGAAATAGATTTCTGTTCTTTAAAAGCCACCCAGTCTACGGTATTCTGTTTTCGCAGCCTAAATAGACTAAGATGATCCTGTGTGCCTCTTGGTTTCCCCAGTCAGCTTGGAGAACGGACATGTCTTTTCCCTCTGAAACTCCAGGGGTGAGCACAACCCCTGCATGGAGTACTCATTCAATATTTGTTTTGCTTGGAGTACATCCCGGATGGCCTTCCAGAAAGGAAGAGCTACTTAAGTAAAGAGAAAATTAACCCCGTGGAGGGAAGTAATGAGGAAGCAGAGTGGTGTGTCACCATTGCAATGTCATTAGCATGTACCTGTGTGTTTGACTGACCTTCTGCCCAGTGGAGAGGCTGAGACAAGCAATAAAGCCAATTATACTAGAACTTTATTACCACTTAACTAGTGGCCTCATTAATAAACGTTGTATGTGGCCAAAGCAGAGTTTCGTCAACAAAGTGAAGGAAAATACGATGAGGGTATAAAAATCACTGGCTCTGTTTTTTGCAAAGGGCCTAGGAGTGCAGGCCCCCCAAAAAAAAGTTGTCAAAGAAAAGAACAGGAAATAATATAGAAAGAATGGAAATGTCCACAGTAGAAAAATCCTTGAGAAGTAAAACTCGGGATCAGAAGCGAGCACAAAAGAACTTCAGTCATGGGGATACAGGACTATGATGTTGGGGAAAACTGCACAGAAGCTCAGATTTGGAGAATAACAGGAGGGGAGATTTCAACTCCATGGACATTGATTTTTCAGAGGAAAAAGCCAACAGTTAGCATTGACAATGAATGACCATGGAAATTCGTGAATTCAGCATTTTCCTACTAGAAGGGCACTTAGATGTCCTCCAGCCCAAACCCTCATTTTAGAAATGAGGATGCTGAGGACCAGAGGTTAAGTGCTCTGACCAAGTCACAGAGCCAGGTTTTGGCAACGTCCTCCAGATCCTCAATGACTACACAGCACTCTCTCCTCCTCCCTGGGTCTACACACTGCCGTTTCTTAAGCCTCAGGCACTGTTATCTCTTCTAAACGTTACAACTTCCAGGGGAGAACCAAGGAATATCTCTCTAGGTACACAGTATGGTACACAGGCCAGAGAGGTCAAGGCTCCTGCCCAGAACCCCACAAGTAGGAAAGGGAAGATTTGGGATTCATATTCTAGATAGCTCAAGCTAAAAATCCTCTTTCCTCTAGACCACACTACCTTTTAGCATGGGTTACAAAGCTGAAAACCGAGATGGACAGCTTCTGTAGCATCACCCTTCATCCCTGGAGTCAGAGGGCGTGCACAAGGAGAACAGGAGTGTGATCTCAGTACTTTGTGAGCAATAATATCCACAGCATCTGACCTTAAGGCAGGCCAGGACTACACCCCTTCCGGGAAGGCAGGTGATTCATTAAGGACAGAGGTTTCCCAAAGAAATTCTGGAGTCTAGATTAGTAAATTCCTGGGGGGGGGGGGGTAGTAATGTGTTCCTAGCACCTGGTCCCATGGGTGACACATCATGGGAAGCCCGAGGTCAGTTGTTAAAGTAGATGGTACTCAAATGCCTATCTAAGGTCAGGACCTATGTATAGACCACAACTCTCCTTGGCTAAGGGCAAAAGTGCATCTCAGTGCTGCCCTGCACCCTACGAGGGGAGGGACGAGAGACCAGGTACTTCTGCCCACACCCCAGTGAAGGCAGAGTTCCTCTGCAGACCTCCCAACTCCGGCTGTAACAGACACCTGTGATCTGGATTGCCCACCGCAAAAACTCCAGAACAGAGAAAGCGGAGACTCCATCTCCTGTCCTGAGCCCTCTTTCTGTTGTCTCTGTGGGCTCTCCCAGACCTTCTGACTTGCGGGCCTTTGAGCCTCTGACTCTGCCTCCTTGTCAAAACTCCATCGATCAGTTCATGGCAAGGTGGCCCCTAGGAGTAGTGCGGTTTGGTCCTGCTGCCCGGGCCCCTGGCCTCGGCCTCTCTCTGTTGGCCCTAAGATGCATGGGCCAGGCCTGGTCACCCACCAGACCACAAATCCTCGGGCTGCCTGTGAAACCCTTCTAGGCTCTTTAAGGCAGAGCATTATATTTAACTTTCTGCTCTTGTACAGATAAGCTGTACATGAAAAGAGAAAAATGTGCAGATCACACTTTCATAAATATGGAATACTGCACCTGGTATCCATCTAAAGCAATAACATTACCTGCACTGTGAGACGGCAATAACACTGCCACAACAATAACGCTGTCGGGAGGCAGAAAACCAAGATGTTTTGAATTGTGTTATAATTAGAAAGCAGATAAACAAATATGACCATCATTTATTCATTAAAACTGTGCAAATGGAAAATCTACTTAATTAATTTCTCTGTACAGTGTCTGTACACTCCTCCAGGGAAGAAATCTGAGGAACAATTTTAGGCCCAGAGCAAATGATAAAAACATGGCCCTGAAGCACAAGAGGAGAGCATGCCGGGGGTCACCGTGTTTTGGCCAAAGTGCTCTTCTGAATGAGATCAAGAAGAGACCAGAGTGGCCTCACAAATGGGATGGCACGGGCAACCAATCACAAGTGTGCTTTGATTTCAAGTGTCCTGTGTATGTGAATAATTCCCCCTCCCTTCCCTGTTCATAGTCGGAAGAGAGGTCTTGAGGTGAAATGGATGGAGTGAGAGTTCATTAAGGCACTCTCTCTCTGTAAAACCCTTAGGAAGGTTTAAAAGCTAGGTCATCGTGGGTTTCACATCTGTCACAGAGGTCATTGCATCAAGCAAAGGATTTGGAGAAGGGTCAGCACTTAGCCCCATTGCAGAGCAACCATCAATTGACCTTGGTCCAAATCTCTCTTCCCTGCCTCGTCCCTCCCCATGCCTTCATTCACTCACTTCTTCTCTTCACTTCCTGGGCACACTTTCCCAGACATGGCCCTATTCTAGTCTGCAATCTCTCCAACTTACTTTCATTTTTAAACAAGTCTGATATTAGTTAGGGTTAGTAATATAATTGTGGAGTTAAGCTGTGGTTGCATAACGTTGATAATGCACAGAGCTCTTACTGAGCTGTTCAGTTAATTCTCTCCACACTCTCTAAACTAATAATAGCAATAATGGAAATTATTTATTGGATATTTTGAGTCAAGTATTTTGCATGCATTATCTCATTTAGCCCTCAGTACAGACCTAATAAGCAGCATTCTGTATTATTTCCATCTTACAGACGAGGAAAGGGAGGCACCGAGTGATTAATTCACTCTCTGAAATATTGAATATTCAGTAAGTATACAATCTGATTTTCCATTACTTTTAGTTTCTTCTTTTTTAAAAAAAAATGAGCATTTATATTAAAGGTTTAAAAAAAATTTTGGTCTTATAAGAAAAGGTTTTGATGACTAAAAACAAACAAAAAAAAAAGTTGTGGTTCATTCAAAAACAACTCATGATCTGCAGGGGTGGGGAACCTTTCTTTCTGCCAAGGGCCATTTGGATATTTATAACATCATTCACGGGCCATACAAAATGATCAACTTAAAAATTAGCCTGCTGTATTTGGTCAGGCTAATTTGGTGAGGTGTGTGATGTTAGCTGGTATTGATTTTGTGGGCCTTATAGGGCCTGCAGGACAGATGTTCCCCACCCCTGATCTAAAGGACACCCCTCAAGGTGTTTCAACTCTGTAAATTGTAGATGAACTGATAGCAATGCAAAATAATGTTTGTATATGCACATGCAAATTATGTTCTTCCAGTAGAGATTTGAGTTGACTTACCTGCCCCTCTGTGGAAGAAGCAACTTTTCCTCCATCTGCACATTTATTTCAACATTTCTTTACTCCATATAAATTTGTGCTTTATTTTGACTTCTTTAAATTGGTTGTAATACCTCACCATTTCCCCATGAATGAGTTAGATAATATCTTTAACATGTGTATGAGTTTCCTAGGGCTGCTGTAACAAAATACCACAACATGAGTGGCTTGTTAGAGCAGACATTTCTTCTCTCATAGTTCTACAGGACAGGGGTCCTAAATCACGATGTTGGCAGGACCACATTCCCTCAGAAGCCTCCAGGGAGGATCCTTTCAGCTCTGGTGGCCCCAGCCATTCCTCGGCTGTGGCCGCACAGGCCAGTGTCTGCCTCCATCCCGTGTCTGTGTATTGTGTCTTCACATTGCATTCTTCCTTGTGTCTGTGTCCAATATATCCTTTTTTTTTTAGAGCGAGGAAGGGAGAAAAAGAGATAGAAACATCGATGTGTGAGAGATACATCTTTAGGCTGCCTCCTGCACGCCCCCTACTGGGGATCGAGCTCGCAACCTGGACATGTGCCCTGATCGGGAATTGAACCCTGACCTCTCAGTGCATGGGATGACACTCAATCCACTGAGCCACACTGGCTGGGCAATTTCCTTGTCCTATAAAGACACCAGTCAGATTGGATTAGGGACCACCCTAATGACCTCATCTTAACTTGTTTATATCTGCAAAGATCCTATTTCCAAGCAAGATCAAATTCATAGTTACTAAGGCTTAGGACCTCAACATGTCTTTTGAGGAGACACAATTCAAGCCATAATAGCATGTATTCATTTTTACATCTGTATGAGGGTCATATTTTACCTTTTCTGAAAATTATTGTAACATCGAATAGCCATTGACAATACAGGGTGGGCAAAAGTAGGTTTACAGTTGTATGTACACAAAACACAGAGCTTATTTCTGCATTCCTTGTATTAATTATAGTATTATTTATTTGTATTACAACTGTAAACCTACTTTTGTCCACCCTTGCATAGTGGACTACAGAATCACCTATTTTTTGCTTTAGAAAATGTCCAACACACATAAACAAAACAGAAGACATAACATTATGTTATTCCATAAAAACAGATCCTCGTGTACTCCTCACCCAGCCCCAGTAACGATCAACATTCTACCAATCTTATCTCTACTCCCACCAAAGCATGTATCTACAAGAGTTCTGGTCGCAACTCCCATCTTTTTTCTCCTGGGCATCTCGGGCTGCTAATAGTTGCTGCTTGTTACTTGAAATGCATTTAAAGAATCAATTCATGATAAGGCAGTGATAATGATAAGATCTGAACACTGCCTATCCCAGGAGAGAGTTAGGTTGCTTCCAGACTTTACTCTTGGCTAGCATAAATATGTATTAATGAATCGATTAGTACTCCCTAGGTACCATTTCCATTTTAACTGGGGTTAATCTGGAGGGACCCATGAAAGGAGCCTTGAAACAGGTGGGGGCCAATCTTGTTCCTCCCTCTCTTCAAAGCCTTGCTTATGAGAGACCGCCACCACCCTCTATATGTGGGGCCAACCCTGGGTTTTCACAAAAGGCTGGCAGCACGAAGCCATCAATAGTAATCTGTGTATTCTTTTCCCTACAATTTGCTCCAGCTTACAGAAAGTGCCGAGCCTTCTTCTCTTCCACAAACAACGCAATAGCAGACATATCAGTAAATCAGAAAATCAAATGAAGCGCACGAGAACTTTTTTTAATGAGCTGCACAAGGTATCTGTTGGAAGAACTACTCATGAAGATTTAAGTATAAGAACAAGGGAGAGAATGCACATACTATAAATGCTTTAATAATGAAAAACATTATGGGGCCTAGAATTAGAGACAAGTGGAGAAAATCCATGGCATGAGATTGGTGGGCTGTCCTGAAAGACCCTCCCCCATGCCTGGCTTCTCTTTATCAAAGAGCCATGCTCTTTAGTAAAGTTACGGTGATGACAAATATCCTCCGTGAAAACAGGAATATCTTAAAAATAGATAGCATTCTATCCCATCATTGCCATTTAAAAAATTTTATTTTGAAATAATATTAAATCAAGAAGGAGTTACAAAAATAGTACAGTGAGTTCCTGTGTACCCATTAGCCGCTCCCTTAATGAGAACATTTGACATGACCACAGTGTACTGTCAAAACCAGGAAATTGACTTTGATACAATATAATCAACTAAACTAATACCTTTTTCATATTTCACCAATTTTTAATTGTACTCTTTTATTGAACAAGTCTATGAAATTTTCTTTCATGGACAGATTTATCATTATTATTTTTTAATTGCAAGGTGAGTTGGTCCATTTTCCCAGAGTTGGTCCAGTCCTGTTTACCCATTTCCATCCCCTATTAATGTGGCCTCATGAATTCTTTTTCCATTAACATTTAAAAAAAAGAAATTTTATATTGGAAAATTTGGAAAACACTGCAGAATAGAAGAAATAACATGACAAACATGGGCCCCTCATCAGAATTACTGTTTGTTAGTGTACTTGTTTAGAGTTAAAGTCCTCTCTCCCTCTCTCCCCATTTTAGGTCCTGGTCCCTTCTCCCTTATTCATTCAGAGACAACTGCCATCGTGAGTTGATTGTGTTTCCGTCCATTTAATCTTTTCTACTTTTACATGCATGCTATCGTAAACATGACTTTCAACTCTACTACAGTGATTTTCAACCATTGATACATACATGGCAGATGCTATTCAAGAAGAGTGGGAGACGCTTCCTGCTGCAATTCCTAGAGCACTAGTCATAACTCTCTCTCCCACTCATGAAAAGAGTAGGAATATATGACAGATTGATCTATAATGGAATCACCTTGAATGTGTTCCAATTTATAGAAATAGTAAAACCTTCAGAAATGCCAGACTTTATTTGTAGCAATTACTTGAATTACACCTTGTAACTGATCTCCAAGCAATAGAACGGTTTTAAATGGCTGTTTTAATAAACATAAGCTTTCCAGGCAACCAAATCTTATCTTAAAACAGCAGAGCTTAACTAGAGGACTGAACGGAGTAACATCTGAACAAATAAAAGGGCCACAGGTTCTCTCTGGCGTGACTGTGATTTGGCAAGTGCTCGCTGATCTCTGCAGATTTCTCTCCCTCATCTGATCAGACTGGTAATCTCTCATCATTTAAGACTGAGTTCTAGTTTATCTCAATCATCTGGACATTTCTCTTACTAATCTGTATCATAATTTTTACTTAGATCTGAGTTCTACCTCCAGAGCGAGTTTCTTGAGAGCAACGGTCCACCTGAGAATCACCAAGTCCCCACCTCCTAGCATAGTACCCAGACTACTAGAGGTGCTTGGAAGCTGTGCACTGAATGGTAGGTGTGCAACAGAGTAGGCAAGTGACCAGGCTGACCAGGATTGAATGACAGTCCCGCCACTTACAGCTATGTGGCTTTGAACACGTTATTTATCCTCTGAGTTTTATCTACAAAATGGAGATTTTCTCAGTAGTTACACCAGAGGGTCGTGGCAAGGACGGAATGTTCTGACACCCATGTTTTCGTTAGCACAGTGCCTGATGTCTAGCGCAAATCCAATAGCAGCAGTGATTGCTACCTAGCATATTTGGTGAATGCTGGGTTGACTAGGTAACTGAACTAGTAGTAGGTAGCCTGGGCACATAGCAAGGTGTGTGGAGGTGACAACAGAGGGCCCAGGGGTGCAGGATGGGAGGTGTCAGTAATATCTGTGGTGTCTGTGGAAGTGCCCTACTCAGATCTCCCTTTAGGAGAACCTGCTGTAAGCAGCAATATTGCCTGACAACCTCCAGTTGCCACTCCTTTGAAGACTCCATGGCATTTATACATAAGCCACTGAGCATGGTGGAGGTATTAGAGCCGGGTCATTTCTGCCCAGAGCAGGACTCCACAAATGGATTTGGTTCAGGCAGTCCACAGAAGCCTGGCTGAGGCTTTCTCAGAACTCACTGAAATCCACAACTTCTCCTACATAATCCTCCTTTTCTCTTCCTATCCATCCATAGATGTTAGACTTGTATCATGGTCTGAGGCTCTCCAAAACTTCACCTGCTCCCCCTGTTTTTTATTTACAGGTGTGTCTCCCAAAACCTCTTACATATCCAATCCCATCTTGTAATGACACCTTGACATGAACTGACAACACCTGGAAGAAGATCCACCCTTTCTTTGTAGTATAGATCATGTGAGTTTGTTTATTCTGTCTCTGATTGCCCCAAGCATCCTCATTCATGGATTAGATTAAGGAACAGTTTGGAGCATCTATTTCCATTGTAGGCAATTCTCAGGAGAAAGGCATAAAGGTGAGTGGGCTTTGGGATGTTCTCCTTTTCCACATGAAAATAGCTTGGCGATGACGCCGAGGTCCCTGTGTCTAAAACTACGCTACCCATGGGTCAGCAGTTCTACAAAATCAATTCTGGAGCCATATGGAAAGAACAGATAAATTACAATGACAAAGCCTCAGGACTGCCTGGGCTTATAGAAAAGAAAATATAAAAAGAAACCCATTTGTACTTGGCAGAGAGTTCCTGGTATTTGGACTTCTGATCTTTGTGGGTTCTATTGGCACCATCTTCTATAACATTTCCAATGCTCAGAATTGGCTGCAAGTTACACACTCATGCACAGCACTTTACATTTGGTCCATTATCTCTTCTTCTCCCAACTTACATTGCTTTAAAACACCCTTGTGTGGCAGAGGGGCAGACATCATTATCTTGATTTTATTCATTGGGAAGCTATGGCCCAGAGAGGGAGGGACCAGTGAGCTCACACAGGCCAGCTCCGGCAATCCTCCTGCAGACCTCAGCCTTGCTGACTCTCAATGCTGAGTGCCTTTCACTGTACCAAGCCGAGAATTGTCTAACACAGTCACACAAATGAGTAGACATGCATTCGGGGCCCCTGCAATTAAATCCCTTTCTGCCACTGAAGCACCAGGCTTGTGATTTCACAACCTGACTGGCTGTAGCCTTTGCACTGTCAAACACACTTCAAACCTAACCATGATGGCTGCCAGTAGCTGATATCCTGAGCTTTAATTTTTTCTGTAGCTACTCAAATTTCTCCCTATTCCCCAAACCAATTTTTTTTTTTATCATTGCCGCAGAAAAGAATCTAGCTACTTTCATCAGCATGTTATATTAAAAACCACTGAGCAGCCCTGGCCAATTTGGCTCAGTGGTTGGAGCATCGGCCTGTGGACCAGACAGTCCCGGGTTCAGTTCCCACTAGGGGCACGTACAAAAAAAAAAAAAAAAAAAAAAAAAAAACCACACACACACACAAAAACACACACACAAAAAAACCACTGAGCAAAGAGAACTGTGACAGTTGCCTGATACCAAAAGTTTGAAAACATACCACTGTATCTAATTGACATTTTAGGAAATCAATGACTAGAGATTTTTGACCAATAAGTACTCTCTCACAGATATCATGTTAAGCCAAGAATAGCTGCTCCCCTACTCCCAATAAAAATGTCCCTCTCTTAGGCTAATGATCCCTGCAAATCCCACACTAATTGATAGCCTACAGTTCCAGAGAGTTGCATTTCAGTAAATGGCCAAAATGACACATTTGGCATTAATATCTTGACTCTGTCTCCCTCAAGTGCAATCTCCTTTTAAAATCACTCAGGCAAGAGAACCATCTCAGCTGCTAATTTACAGTCATGGACCTCTACTTATTGTCTATTTTTGTTCTTTGGGGGCAGAAAGAACAGGCTAGAAGATTGAGTCCGATATCTAAATGTTCTGTGTTGAATCTCTTCCAAACAATTATTCATGTATATAAGCTTTGTTATAAACCTGTCTACATAGATTTGCAATTTGATTATGCCAGCTAGTTGGAGCGTAGGATAATTATTTTGAAACTAGTAAAGTTAGTCCATGGTGCTAGCCACTTACATATCTAGTCCTGAAGGTATCTTTCCCTGCTCCAAAAGGCATAGCTAGAGCCTCTCTCTCTCTCTCTCTCTCTCTCTCTCTCTCTCTCTCTCACACACACACACACACACACACACACACACAGTGAGCTAAGGAGTTTAGCTAATAACAAACATATATACAGCTTCCTATAAAGAACAACAAAAAAAATGCCTTTTGATCTAAAGCAGTGATAGTAAAAAGACTGGCTATAATATTGAATTTGGGAACAGATAAAGTCCTGTCCAGTCCTTCCTGAATCACAATGTAAATATCTTGTCAGCCTTGTCAAAGACTAGAATCTAGTTCTCATTTCAGTTTTCTCAAAGAATGCTTCCTGGCTTTGGTCAGAAGAAGCCATGGACAATAACTGATGGATCACAGCAAGAACCCCCATGTGTGGTGTGGGTAGGAGCCTGGATTTAAGGAGAAGAGCTGGAGAAAGCACAGAACAGGGCGCCCGTTCCTGTACCTCCTCCTCCCCAGGTGGCTTTCTTAAGCTTGTTTGGCTTCTTCAAACAGTCCATTCCATCTCTTTGCAAATCTCTCTTCTCACATTTAGATTTTAGTGCTGGAATATTAGAGAAAGAACAGACCATAGGAAGAACATATATGCTGATTTTCTCAAGTACAGAGAGAAACGGTAGGTACCAAAGGACAGACCCTGAGGTGGTAGATGGGGGAGGTTGAGGAACAAGGAATGAAGAATGGAGAGGAGAGAGCAAAATAAAATGAAGGGAGGAGGGAACCCACTGTTTGGGAGAACACATTTGCCAAAGAGACATCTGATAAGGGGTTAATATCCAAAATATATAAAGAACTCACAACTCAACAGAAGGAAGACAAACAATCCAATTAAAAAATGAGCAGAGGACCTCAATAGATATTTCTCCAAACAGGCCAAGAGACATATGAAAAAATGTTCAAAGTCACTAATCATCAGAGAGATGCAAATTAAAACAACAATGAGGTACCACCTCATACCTGCCAGAATGGCTGCCATCAACAAATCATCAAACAACAAGTGCTGGCGAGGGTGTGGAGAAAAGTGCACTCTAGTACACTGCTGGTGGGAATGCAGACTGGTGCAGCCACTATGGAAAACAATATGGAATTTCCTCAAAAAAAAAATTGATCTGCCGTTTGACCCAGTGATCCCACTCCTAGGAATATATCCCAAGATTCCTGAAACATCAATCAGAAAGAATATATGCACCCCTATGTTCATAGCAGCACTATTCACAATAGCTAAGATCTGGAAACAGATGAGGGAAAAAAAGGAAGGACATCTGTAATACTCTCAACAATAATGATTTTTTTTTTTAAATGAAGGGAGGAGAGAAGATAAACTAAAGAGTACCAGGAGGGAGGGAGGGGAGAATGAATGAATGAATGAATGAATGAATGAATGAATGAATGAATGAATGAATGAATGAATGAATATGGCAGAGCAGGTAGGGCATTAGGAACCAAAAGAAGCAAGAAAATGGGCCAAAAGGAGAAGGGACCTCACTGTCAAGATTCCTCCTTAGCTTTGCCTTATGCACAGGTATGGAAAGGATCATTAGGAGGAAGGAGACAAAGAATAACAAAGCCTACCCACATCACCATCCACCCAATCACACATTCATGAAAGGCTGCACTCACACTACTGACCAGACACCATGATTTACATTTCAGTTTTTGCAAATTTTATAATGCCTGTCTCATGTGAAAAGGATTACATTTTTCTTCTCCCAAATAAACGAGGGGGGAAAAAGAGAGAGAGAGAAAAGAAAACAACCCAGAAAAAAATGTAAAAATTAAGGCAGAAGCAGAAGCAGCACAGTGCCACGTGGCAGAAGTCTACGTAGAACGATGGGCAAGTCTCTGTCAGGCAAGAGGAGAGTGAGCTAGAACTTTTAGGTGCTTGCTGTGGAGGTCATAGCACTCAGCACTCCATGACCACTGCTTTTATTGTCTACAAAGTGAAGCAGCTGTTTTTGGATTCCCATTGCGGAGGTGTGTGATGGCCTTCCCCTTCTATCACGTGGGGTACCGTGGGCCTGTGCATGGATTTCACTTTGCCGTTCACAAAGATGTCCTGGGTGGCAGGTGCAGAGCTTGGGGATGGTGACACGTTAGAAAGAATGTGTATGAAGACTATCAGGTAGACATTTCCAACCTCAGTACCAGGCCATAGTGCAGAAATGGCAAACGGGTTCCATCTCACATGCCAACTCCAATGGAACGGAGCCAATTTCCTGAGGGCACTAATTAGAAGCATTCTTTCACCACCCGGGGCTCATATGGGAACCTGAAGTGTCTAGATCGTGGCACCTGTTCTATGCACAGGATGAAGAGGCTGCCCATGTGCCTTAGAGTTGCCTCACCTGCAACAGACTGAATGGTTAGCCCCACGAGTTACTAACCTTCGTGGAGGCTGTGAAATGCTCTGGTAAAATGGATCTACCCTTACTAAGAGCTATCTACAGGCTCATTTAAATCTTTGCATCAGGGACAGTCCTACTCACCTGCCATTTTGGTGGGTGCCTGGAGCAAAGACACTATTAATGTTGCTCCGATTCCATGTGGAGAGGGCACTGTGGTCCCAGGGGAGCCTAGGACTTAGCTCAGCTGTGTCTCCCTGAATACACAGGGCAGCTCAGTACCCTCTTGACACTTCTGCCTCCTCCACTGGAGAATGTCCCTTGAGCCAAATGACACAGATCTAAAATTCTAAACTGCTGACACCCCAGATCTGCTCTACTTCAATCGTTTCAGACAAAATGCGGATTTGGTTCTGCTCCAAGCTGGTTCACGGATGTTCTTTCCAAAAACCATTTTGTTAAATGTATGAAATGATGCTAGTATTCTCTTCAGGGCTTGCAAATCAGCACTGATTGTCCCTTGACTGGGTCATGCTAATTTTCACCTCTGCCTTCCCACGGCCCCTCTCTTAGCTCCTCCACGCGATTTCCAAGTCTATTCATTCTTCTGCTCAACTTCCTCCACAAAACTGCCATTGACCTGACATGCGCCTGATCTTCTCTTGCTGGTGTCCAAAGCTTGATGGGGTCTTTGAGGGACCCTTCACAATTGCACATGTAGTCAGAGGAAGAAGAGCAGGGGATCTCAGTCAACCCACGGAACAAGCAATACATAGGTGTGCTATACATTTAACTACTGAGCTTGAATACTCACAATTTGACCAGGTCTTTTGGACTCAACAGTTACGTTCTCAAGAACTTTGGGTAAAAAATCGAACACTATTATCTTCAGAAAACCTCATTTTTTAATACTATGTATGAGAATAATATTTAGTACACAACATCATGGGGAAACATGGAAAGGTACCTTAATGGACAGCATATGCTATAAGGACTGTAAACTCATATCTGGATCTTAGTGGGGTACAGACCCCAGACATTCTTCCTTGACTTTCAAGACTATCTTTCTTGACACATGAGCTTGGGGAATTGGCTTAAGGTCAGCAATTCAATGTCTTCACTGGTAAAATGAGGATAATAACATCTCTGGTTTGTGATGAGGATTCAATGATACAAGGTCTATGAGCACTTTGCACCGTGCTTAGGGTATGGCTATGAGCCAAAGGGGGCTCCTGAGTCTGGATGCTGTGGATAATTTCAATCAGCAATGGAAAGCAGACACCGGGAATGTGGAGACAGAATGTGGACACAGATCTGGGGCACAACACTTAAAATGGAACATGATACTTCAATACGACTTCTCTCAGTGACACATTTCCTGCCAAGGGCAAGGCCTATTCTCACAGCGTGGCTGGGTCTAAGCAAAAACCTAAAACATCTGGACGGAAGGAAGAGGCAGAGGACGGGGCGACTTGTGTAAAGCGCGGAGCCCTTTGCCTCTCATTCATCTTCCAGCCTGTCAGCGTGCAAAGAAGGATCAAAGTCACTGCTGGCCTGGGCTGGGTCCTCAGTCAGGGCTCAGCTATCAACAAGTGTGCCCAACCTGGGCCCACTTTTGCCTCCTTCACATCCCGAATTCAGCTGACTGGCCTATTAAGATCCTGGACCCATCTGTTTTGCCCTCTGATGATTTATTTATTTAACTAGAGTGACAGAGAAGCTATCCATCATCACAAGCCCCCCGTTGCTGTGGATCCGGTGTAAATGTCTAACGAAAAGAGGAATTCGATAACATGCTTGTGAAATCCTGGGGCTTTTTTTCTTTCCTTCTCTGGGTGGCTATTTCGCAAATGTGTGTTTCACTGCCAGGCTTCAAAGCTCTATTATGAGTACTTTTGTCATAAAAATAGGAAAGAAAGGAGGGCAAGGCCAATGTATACTGAACAATAAGTGAGAAAATCTGATTTGAGCAGCCATTGTTCACTAACATCTTCTGTAGACACTCAGAGGAACCTGTTTAGTTCAACGATGCCCAGCTCAGGTTCCAAAAATGTCCCATTGAACATCTTGTTTTCTTAATGTCTCGAGCCCTTCCTTCAAATCCTGCTTCTTCTACATGGAGTACGTATCCATATGCCTCTAGCAATCCACGCCACCCCTCCTCTTCAAGGACAAGCCCTCGCTGTACGCCCTTGCCCTTTCCTAACGTCTGCTGCCCATTCTGCCATCCTTGAACTCATGCCTTTCTCCCCTCAGTGTAGTGCTTGCCTATTCCATCGCATTGTTTTCTCTCAGGAATGTTGCAGGGATAAGTCAGCTCCTTCATATTCTACAGACAATAGCAAGTAAAAACAGCAACACCTGGGAACTGAGGTGGTGAAGCCCAATGGTAGGCTCCTACAGAAGGTAAAGGAAATGACAGCCAGTAATTAAGCAGGAAGCAGGAAGCCTCTGCCTGTTCTTTGCACGATGGAGGGCTGACTGGAGACTGGACAAGAGCAGGCTGACCTGGTCCCCAGAAGGGAGGTGGTGGTGGGACACGCGTCATGCCACACTCAGAGATGGCAGAACTGAGACTGTTCTGAAGCTGGCTGGCTTTGGGCTGGTGTCCTTAGGCACAGCAAGCAGCTTTGCCTTCCTGGATATGGAAACACCTGTGACTGATAAGCTGACTCGACAGTCTGCTCAGGAAGCCAATAGAAATGTTCTCTCTGAGCCTGGCTGGTGTGGCTCAGTGGTTGAGCATCAACCCATGCACCAAGAGGCCGCCAGTTCGATTCCCAGTCAGGACACATGCCCAGGTTGTGGGCCAAATCCCCAGTGGGGGGCATGCAGGAGGCGGCCAATCGATGCTCTCTCTCATTGATGTTTCTATCTCTCTCTCCCTCTCCCTTCCTCTCTCTCTAAAATCAATAAAGAAAAAACATTAAAAAAAAGAAAGAAAGATTCTCCTTGCGTTGTCCAACCACTCTTAGTGTATGAGTCTTCACCTTCCATGTCATTATAAAGCAGCCAAGGGCAGGCACTGTATTATCTCTTCACATGCACACGCGCGTGCACACACACACACACACACACACTTGTCTTTGCATGGATATATGGCTACTCCTATACTATAACTATGTAATCACATTCATATATTGATCTGTCTACAATTAACTCACTCATAAAGCAGATATTTATTGAGTGCAGGCTTTATCTGCAGCCCTCTGCCAAACAGGGAGGGGAAGACTTTGGGCCACTTTCCACAGAGAACGCACACGTGGAAAAACCAATAGGCAAAACAGATCAACACTGGAAACAAATTAAAAATTACTGCTGTTTACCTTATCCCTCTGATTTTCAGGGGAAAAAAAAAGGCCCAGTTAGATTATCCCAATGAAAGGAGTGTTTCCTAAACATCTCTGTAAGTAGAAATGACTTAGAAACTTTGTAGGAAGAGAGAGAGAGAGAGAGAGATTCTCAGCCCCAAATCAGACCCACTGAATTCCTCATAAGAAAGAAGTTAGGCAATGTGTGACTTATCAAGTGTCCCAGATGGTGCTTACCAGTAAAATTAGAGAATGAAGTCAGTCGCCTAGAGGTGTGAGTTTGAGAACTGCGTGTTGCTGCTCCAGCACTTTCTCTATCACACCAGCCTGCTTCTCTGCCCACTTGGACTTAGTGTGCAGCTTGGACTTTGTTATTTTCTCACTGTCTTTCCCACAGGCACGTCTGATCTCCCTCATGGACTAACAGCAACTTCAGGGCCGGGACAAAATTGACTATTTCCCAGGGGACCGCACACCAGGTTGACCATGTACGGGACACTCAGTGAACATCCACAGGTTGGGTTATCATGATTAGACTTTCACTTTAGAATTATATCACTCACCTTCCTTATAGGTTCTCTTCGATAAATGTAACCTGGTGATCAAGAAGGAACATGCCATGAAAAGGTGGAGACCTCAGTTTTTAGTTTTGCCAAAGCCCATGGGAGAATCAGCTAAACTCCACTGGACATCCTGTCACAAGGAGAGAGCTGTTATAGGTTCCCTTACACCCCTTTCAACACTCAGTGATGCTAGGACTCCTACTATGGAAAGCTGCCTCCCAATTTTCACTGATGTGTCGTTCTGATAAGTATTAATAATCATCGATTTATTTTTAAAATTTTCTTTTTCCTTTATTGATTTTTTTTAGAGAGAGAGGAAGTGAGAGGGAGAGAGAGATAGAAACATCGATGAGAGAGAACATTGATTGGCCACCTCCTGCATGCCCCCTACTGGGGACCAGGCCCACAACCCAGGCATGTGTCCTGACTGGGAATCAAACCAGCGACCTCTTGGTGCATGGGTCAATGCTCAACCACTTAGCCACACCGGCCAGACTTAATAATAATTTATTAAACTTAGATAGTACCATAGTGTTTTTAAAAATTTCACCTGCATTTTCTCATGTTCAAAAACCATGTGAAGAGGATAACATCAATTATAATGATTATTCCCATTATATGTATTAATAAATGAAGGCACTGACAAGGTATGTGACTTGTTTAAGGTCACACAACTCTAAGTGGTAACGCTTCTAATTCTAATCCAAGACTTTTGACTTTTGGTGCCGTGTTCAGTGGTTAGTCTTTTAAGATCCTGCTGTTTTCACTTAAGAGATACATATTTCCTACAGCAGCTCGTGCAGCAGAATTTAACTTTTAAACGGAATCTGAATTGTGAAATGGTTTCTCTCAGCATTTCCTGTAAATCCACGCCATGCCTTTTGGATCCCCATGTGCCCCAGAGAGTAGATGTTGGACCAAGTGGGAAATGTCCAGGGCTGGCATTTGATTCACACTGAATACTCAAAACATTTATTAATGTTATCCAAACATGTCCATTACCGAGGCACATGGGATATAACAGTTCTGAGGCCATTAAACCAAATGTCAGTGGTTCCTCTTCTGAACGAACCACTTCACCAATTACAAACAACCTGACTAAACAGATCAGTCTAGGTTTACGCCCTTTAGATGACCTCAGAACAATGAAAATGAAGCCCTGAAGTACAAAGTCAGTGGTGGGAAGTTACTTTACCATCATGACTCATGAACAATATGACCCTTAAATCATTGCCATCACTTCCCAGCAGCTGAAGAACACACAAATACCCTTCAGTAACCCATTCACCCAAATAGCAAACGTTCACCGAGTGACTGCCATGCCCATCGCCCCACGCCAGGCACGGAAGGTCATTAGGAAAGGCTGTTTCAAAGGACTCTGCCTGATCTCCGTGTGACTCTTAATGTTGGAACAAAGTCCTCCATGAGTCTCAGTTTCATCAGCTCTATTTAACCATGTACTTCTTAGACCACAGCATGTCCCATAGGAGTTTTCCATGGTATGTCAGGAAAATCTAAATATTACCCTCCAGAAGCAATGTTTTATTTCTCAAAAAAAAAAAAAAAGAATAAAACAGTGGATGTGCATCCACATTCTCACAGAATTTATATGGAAAATTATTTACAAATGTTTAGCTAAGCAAACTTATACTGAGCTACTACTCTTAATGAATGAAAGCCTATTGACTGGAATCAGTCAATTTAGTTGTGAAAGGAAATGATCAGACATATTAAAACCATCATTAAGAAAGCACAGAGAAACGCTGGTCTGCTTCAAGAGGGTGAGTGAAATTAAAAATGTCCCTCCGCAGCAATGCAGGGCCACTTAGCAATTACACATTGTGTTATCCTCACAATGATTGACTAAACCTTTCGTGGGTAATGGCCACTTCAGTCAAAACCAAAGACTAGTGTTTTATAGAGTGCCAGAGGCTTTTAATTTCCTTATAGCACATTAAAATATAGTCAGTCTTTGCCACATTTTAACCTTGTTTAGCATAAATTGTTGCCCTTTAAATTCATTGTCTTACATGGTCTACTGGAGATACCATTAAGAATTGTCATCACGGTACTCCTGTGACCGGAACTCCCATCCCTCCTCCCTTATAGCCTATCATAATTTTAGTTATAGATAACTACCTGTCTCCAATTCTTTTAAACATTATTCTGAATCATTTCACATTGAGTATTAGAAAATAAAGGCTTAAGGAACCCCTGGAAGAAGTGAACATAATTACATTCCATGAACTCTATGTGCCCTTATTCATGAATTCAGCTGACAGATACATTTCTAAAGCCAATGAGATCAATGATTGTGGACTATATATTCATTTGTCAAGTAATTCCACGCCTATTTGAACACATCCAAACTAGTGATGAACTTTGCGTGGTATGGCAGACACAGGTGTTGGCTTATCCAGTAACTATTCTCTCTCTGTCTCATCTTCCTCCCCCAGATGCTTTCTATGACAGAAGAACCAGCTAGCGATTTGTCTCCCCCACCCCACCCCTTGGCAAGCCTTCCTCCCATGTCACAGGCATGTGACCCAATGCAGGTTAATGGGCTGTGTGGGGGAGATAGTCAGACATTGTAGGAAAGGATTTCCTCCCTGACAGATGCATGCAGGAGATGCTCCTCCTTGTCAAATACAGTTGGCCTCTGTAAGATTCCTGCACCTGCAGCAGCCACTTTGCCACCATGAGGAGCCAAAGCTAAGGATCAAGCCTACCCACTAAGGTTGGAAAAAGTCTGGGTGTTTGAAGAACATCATCAACACAACCCTGAACCTGCCTACTTTCAGGCCTCAGGTTGCTTCAAGTACCTAAAGTGTCTGATGTAATAAAAACGTGTCTACGTGTAACTCAGTCTTTACTTTTGGTATACCCTAAGAAGTGGACAACACAAGGTAGAAAAAATAGGCGAGATGGTTGGTGGTGAAGAACTGGAGATCAAGACAAAGAATGGAGATGCCCTCACTAAGCCCTCAAATCTGTTTTTTTGGGGCGCCTATGCAGAAAATAAGGCTTGTCAAGGGTCCCAAGGGCTCTCTGCTGAGGATGCTGACCTTTGCCCTAATACTTTCTTAAATAGCAGCTAAAGATTAACTGTGCTTTAGGTTAATATTCAAAAGAAAAAATAGTCAATTTCCGTCTCGTGCTTTCTGCTTCCTTTGTTAAAGAAGACCGTGAATTCGCTTCATTGAAATATGATCTACTTTAATTAAAGTCAGTGACATTGAGTAAATTAGAACATAATTGCATTTTCCATGAATTCCACACAGCTTGCATTTTACCAGAAGGAACCCAGTTTCAGTCAATGCTTGT